>CM061752.1:180730340-181330340 GCA_030979885.1 Lolium multiflorum
TGTTTATCAACTTTAATGCTACTATATGACATAAGAAAACTATGTGCTTTGGTTTTTCATTGTTTTGATTTTTTATGAATTTCCATATTTGGATATTATCAAATCTGACAGTTTGACAAGATTTAAACAAGTATATATAGAACATGAAAATGAAAAGGGAAGCATGTATCCTTACTTAGTCACCCTAAATGAAGTTTTTGGAAGGTTTTTGAAATTTCCATGCATGTTTGAAACCTAAAACCCTTATCTTCATGTGTGCAGCTTACGTCATAAAATGAGGTTTGAGGTTTTAGGGTGACTATGATTTATCAAACCTAGTTTGAATATGTCTGCATTTGTTTTTGAATTTGAAATTTGTTGAATCTGGTCAAATCCTAGGTTTGACCAAGATTTAAGCAAGTATAAACATGAAATAAAAATGGAAACGTATCCTTCTTAAGATCTTCCCCTAAAATGAAGTTTTGGAGGTTTTTTTAGAAATTTGCATGTTTGAGGCTTAAACCACTTCTCTTGCATTCTGCATTATAGAATGTAGTTTAGGGGTTAGCGGGTAGATACATGATTAGTATGGTTTGAATATGTCTAGACCTTGTTTATCAACTTTATTGATTACTACATGACATAAGAAGACTATGTGCTTTGGTTTCATTTTCTGTTTTTTTTGAATTTTACGCCCATATATTTGAATCGATTGACAGTTTTGCAGTGAAACGAATAAGTAAGCCTGGATCCCTTCTTAGTCACTCCAAAATGCAGCTCTTGGGAGGGTTTTTGAAATTTCTGGAAAAAAATAATGTCATGTAAATGAGTTAACTTTGATTTCCTACCCTTGAATCCACAGGAAACTTTGTTCTAATGCACTATAATAATCAGCCGAGTTTTTACACCAACAGGTCTGTCACATACGTGTGGTGCCCATGCGTGAGGTCCCACATGAGTGAGCACAAGTCACGTGCAATAGTTACGCAACTCACAGCCATTTTCTTTGTCAAGAGAAAGACGCATCGGGATGCGTATTGGAAGTCTGTGGGTCCTGCATCGTTCGGTTGTCCCTCTAAAAAAAAAAAATCTCTCTCATTCCTGAAGCCTCAGCCTAGGCCTGGCTACCTCCTCCTGCTCACTGACAAACCCTGAACAAAAGTCAACATCATCACCGAAAAGGAACACCATGGTCTCTCCTTCTTCCTCTCCTTCCGAGTGATCCCTCTTCCTCAGAGTTTCACTCGACGGGCAAACACACATGTGTGCATAGTAATAATAAAAAGGTAGAAAAATCGACCTACAAATCTATAATTAAATAGGTTAGTAGGGTTTTGCCCAGTACTATAGATCAAGGTTCAAAAAATCCAACTACGGGGTTGAACCTTCATTTCTAATAATTTTTCGGCCTCATCGATAGCCTCAAACTATGGTAGGGATTTAGCATCTAGTGCGACATGTGTGAGAATGTATGCATATGTGTGCTATAACTTATTGTGTCTTTCAAATTTAGACAGAATTTGAATAAGTTTGAAATATTTGAAATGGGGCTTTTGGCTTAAACGTTTGAACCCCAAAACAACTTCTCCTCATGCTAGACTTCATAAGACAGAGTTTAGAGTTAGGGGGTAGATACGATTTGTCTGGTTTGAATATGTATAAACCTTGTTTATCAACTTGAATGCTTACTATATGACATAAGAAGACCATGTGCTTTTGTTTTCCATTTTTCTATTTTTTTAAGAATTTTATGCACATTTGATTCTGGTCAAATCCTAGGTTCAACCAAGATTTAAACAAGTTTCAAGCATGAAAATGAAAACGTAATCCAAGATCCTTCTTAATTAGTCACTCTAAAATATATGAAGCTTTTGGGACGTACTTGAAATTTCCATGTTTGAAACCCAAAACCAATTCTCTTCATGATTGACTTCTTAAGACAGAGTTTAGGGGTAGGGGGGTAGATATACATGATTTCTCTGGTTTGAATATGTCTAGACCTTGTTTATCAACTTGGTGTTTACTATATGACATAATTAAGGCTATGTACTTTGGTTTTTCATTCTTTCTATTTTTTTCTGAATTGTTATGATGCCCATTTCAGATACTGGTCAAGATCCTAGGTTTGTTGAGCAAAGATTTAAACAAGTTTAACATGTGAAAATGATAAGGTAATTAAGTCTGGATCTTTCTCTTAGTAACTCTAAAATGAAGCTTTTGGGAGGTTCTTGAATTTACCATGTTTGAAACCAAAACCACCGTGCTTCTTTTCATAGCATTATACTTAAGACAGGTTTAGGGTTAGGGGTAGATACATGATTTTGGTTTCTGAATATTACAGACCATGTTATCCAACTTAGATACTTACTATATAACCTTAAGAAGGCTATATGCTTTGGTTTTTCATTCTTATTTTTAGATTGCATGCCCATTTGAATCTTGAATCCAAATCCTAGGTTCGACCAGATTTAAACAAATTTAAACATGACAATGCGAATGATAATCATGGATCCTTCTTAATTAAGCCAGTCTAATTAAAATGAAGCTTTTGGAGGTTTTTGAAATTTCCATGTTTGAAACCCAAAACCACACTTCTCTGCTTCATGCTTGACTTCATATATAATTAAGACAAAGTTTAGGGTTAGGGGTACATGATTTGTCTGGTTTAGACCTTGTTTATGAACTTGAATGCTTACTATATGACATAAGAAGACTATGTGCTTTGGTTTTTTATTTTATTTATTTTTTATTTTATGCCCATTTGAATATTGGTTAAATCCTAGGTTTGAACAAGATTTAAACAAGTTTAAAACATGAAAATGAAAAGGTAAGCCTGGATCCTTCTTAACTAGTCACTCTAAAATGAAGCTTTAATTTTGGGAGGTTTTTGAATTTCCATGTTTGAAACCCAAAACCACTTCTCTTCATGCTTGACTTCATAAGACGAAGTTTAGGGTCGATAGGGGTAGATACATGATTTTTGTCGGTTTGAATATGTCTAGACCATGTTCATCAAATCCTAGGTTTGAACCAAAGATTAAACAAGTTTAAAACATGAAAATGAAAAAGGGAAGCATGTCTCCTTCTTAGTCACTCTAAAATGAAGTTTTTGGGAGGTTTTTGAAATTTCCATGTTTTAGACCAAAACCACTTCTCTTCATGTGCTTGACTTCATAAGTGGTTGGGGGTTAAGGGGGTAGATACATAATTTGTATGGTTTGAATATGTCTAGACCATGTTTATCAACTTTAATGCTACTATATGACAAAAGAAGACTATGTGCTTTGGTTTTTCATTTTTCGATTTTTTTAGAATTTTGATGCACTTGAATCTTGGTACAATCCTAGGTTTGACAAGATTTAAAACAAACCTATATAGAACATGAAATAAGAAAAGAGAGCTGTATCTTCTTAGTCACCTAAAATAAGTTTTGGAGGTTTTGAAATTTCCATGTTTGAAACCCAAAACCACTTATCTTCATGCTTGACTAAGTTTGACCAAGATTTAACAAGTTTAAATCATGAAAATGGAAAGGTAAGCCTGGATCCTCTTAGTAAACAAATGAAGCTTTTGGGATATTCTTGAAATTTCCATGTTTGAAACCCGGCCAAAGCAGCTTTCTTCTCCTTCTAGACTCCTCAGATGACCACAGGTACATATGGTTATGCACGGTTTGGACCTCATCTGAACCTTGTTTATCAACTTGAATGCTTACGATATGACACAAGAAAGAACACTATGTGCTTTTTGTTTTTCATTTTTTGTGCCTATTTGTATCTTGGTCAAATCTGGTTTGACCAAAGTTTAGCTAAAGTTTAAAACAGAAAATGAAAGAAAGGGAAACATGTCATCTTCTTAGTCCTCTAAAAATGAAGTTTTTAGGAGGTTTTGAAATTTCATGTTTGAAACCTAAAACCACTTCTCTTCATGTGCATGCTTGACTCAGAGTTTAGGGTTAGAGGGGTAGATACATGATTTGTCTTATTTGAATATAGCTAGACCTTGTTTATCAACTTTTGAATGCTTACTATATATACATATGTGACATAAGAAGACTATGTGCTTTTGTTTTTCATTTTCCCGATTTTTAATTTTACTTTTAATTTAAATCTTATTAAAATCCCTGATTTGGCAATGATTTAACAAGTTTTGAATATGAAAATGAAAAGACAGCATGGATCTTCTTAGTCACTCTAAAATGAAGAAGCTTTTGATAGGTTTTTGAAATTTCCATATTTGAAACCAAAACTCTCTTCATGCTTGACTACATAAGACAAAGTTTCGGGGGTTAGAGGTAGATACATGATTTTTCTTGTTTGAATATGTCTAGACCCTTGTTTATCAACTTGAATACTTACTATATGACATAAGAAAACTATGTGCTTTGGTTTTTCATTTTTATGATTTTTTTGAATTCCCATATATTTGAATCTTGGACAAATCCTAGGTTTGACCAAGATTTAAGCAAGTATAGAACATGAAAATGAAAAGGGAAGCTTGTATATCCTCTTAGTCACTCTAAAATGAAGTTTTTGGGAGGTTTTCAAAATTTCCATGTTTGAAACCCAAAACCACTTAATCTTCATTCTTGACTTCGTCATAAGATGAGTTTAGGGGTTAGGGGGTAGATACATGATTAGTATGGTTTGAATACTAATACAGACCTTGTTTATCAACTTTAATGCTTACTACATGACATAAGAAAGACTATTTGCTTTGGTTTTTCATTTTTACATTTTTTTTTTGAATTTTACCTTAATTTGTTTGACCAAGATTGAAACCAATTTTACCGTGAAAACGAATAAGTAACACAGGTCCTTCTTAGTATAAAATGTACAATTGATAGGTCGTTAACTTTGCTTCATGGAAAAAATAATGTCATGTAAATGAGTTAACTTGGATTTCTTACCCTTATCCATAGGGAACTTTGTTCTAATGCACTATAATAATCAATGAGGTTTTTACTGTGGTCTGTCACTTACGTGGTGCCATCGTGAGTCCCACACTTGATGAGCACAAGTCACGTACGATGGAGTCGCATCATCCACAGTCCATTTCTTTGTGAGAAAGACGCATCGGGATGCGTATTGGAAGTCTGTGGGTCCTTAGATCCTTCGGTCGTCCCTCTCAAAAAAAAAAATCTCTCTCATTCCGACCTCGCTCGACTCGCTGTAGCTCTTCAAAACTAGCACCTCTGCTCAACGACAAACCACACTGAAAATCAACATCATCACGAAAAAGGGGAGACACCATAATTCTCTCCCTTCTTCTCTGTTAAGAGTGATCTCTTCCTAGGGCTCGACGGGCAAACACACATGTGTTGCATAGTAATAATAAAAAGGTGAGTAGAAAAATCGACCTACGAATCTATAATTAAATAGGTTAAACTAGGGTTTTGCCCCAATTTTCAAGATCAAGAGTTAAAGAAAAATCCAACTCGGGAGTTCCAGAACAACTTATTTCTAATCAAGATTTTCGACCTCATCCAATAGCCTCAAGCAGACGGGTTAGCATCTAGTGCGGTATGTGTGAGAATGTATGCACTATGTGTGCTATAACTTGTGTGTCTTTAAAATTTGAACCAAATTTGAATAAGTTTGAAATATTTGAAATGGGGCTTTTGGCTTAAACGTTTGAAACCCAAAACGACTTCTCCTCATGCTAGACTTCATAAGACCGAGTTTAGGGTTAGGGGTAGATACATGATTTGTCTGGTTTGAATATCTAAACCTTGTTTATCAACTTGAATGCTTACTATATGACATAAGAAGACCATGTGCTTTTGTTTTTCATTTTTCTATTTTTTAAGAATTTTATGCACATTTGATTCTGGTCAAATCCTAGGTTCAACCAAGATTTAAACAAGTTTCAAGCATGAAAATGAAAACGTAATCCAAGATCCTTCTTAATTAGTCTCTAAAATATATGAAGCTTTTGGGACTTTATGAAATTTCCATGTTTGAAACCAAACCAATTCTCTTCATGATTGACTTCATTAAGACAGAGTTTAGGGGTATGGGTAGATATACTGATTTTTCTGGTTTGAATATGCTCTAGACCTTGTTTATCAACTTGAGTGTTTACATATGACATAATTAAGAAGGCTATGTGCTTTGGTTTCTCATTTTTCTGTTTTGTCTGAATAATTTTATGCCATTTGAATCTTGGTCAAATCCTAGGTTTGACTTAAGATTTAAATAAGTTTAAAACATGGAAATGAAAAGGTAAAGCATCGATCCTTCTTAGCTTCAGCTCTAAAATGGTAGAATTTTAGGAGAGTTTTGAAAATTTCCATGTTTGGAAACCTAAAACCACTTATCTTCATGCTTGACTTAGTCATAAGGCAGTTTAGGGTTTTTAATTAGGGGGGAGTAGATACATGATTTATCCAGCTAGTTGTGAATATGTCTAGTTCTTGTTTCTCAACTTGAATGCTTACTAGCTATATGACATAAGAGGACTATGGCATTTGGTGCTTTCATTTTTGATTTTTATGCCCATTTGAGAATCTTGGTAAAATCCTAGGTTTGTTGAGCAAGATTTAAACAAGTTTAACATTTGAAAATGATAAGGTAATTAAGTCTGGATCTTTCTCTTAGTAACTCTAAAATGAAGCTTTTGGGAGGTTCTTGAATTTACCATGTTTGAAACCCAAAACCACCGTACTTCTTTTCATGCTTGACTTCATAAGACAGAGTTTAGGGTTAGGGGTAGATACATGATTTTTCTGGTTTGAATATGTCTAGACCATGTTTATCAACTTGAATGCTTACTATATGACATAAGAAGGCTATGTGCTTTGGTTTTTCATTCTTTCGATTTTTTTCTGAATTTTTATGCCCATTTGAATCTTGGTCAAATCCTAGGTTCGACCAAGATTTAAACAAGTTAAAACATGACAATGAAAAAGGTAATTAATCATGGATCCTTCTTAATTAACCAACCAAATAATTAAATGACTTTTTGGGAGTTTTGGAAATTTCATGTTGAAACCAAGCCACACTTCTACTGCTTCATGCTTGACTTCTACATATATAATTAAGACAAAGTTTAGGGTTAGGGAGTAGATTTTCCGGTTTGAATATGTCTAGACCTTGTTTATCAACTTGAATGCTTACTATATGACATGAAGACTATGTGCTTTGGTTTTTATTTTTTTATTTTTTTATGCCCATTTGAATATTGGTTAAATCCTAGGTTTGAACAAGAGTTTAAACAAGTTTTAAAACTCACCAGAAAATGAAAAGAGGTAAGCATGGATCTTCTTAACTAGTCACTCTAAAATGAAGCTTTAATTTTGGGAGGTTTTGAAAATTTCCATGTTTGAAACCAAACCACTTCTCTTCATGCTTGACTTAATAAGACAGATTAGGGTTAGGAGGTAGATACATGATTTGTACGGTTTGAATATGTCTCTAGACCATGTTCATCAAATCCTAGGTTTGACCAGATTAACCAGTTTAAAACATGAAAATGAAAAGGGAGGCATGTTATCCTTCTTAGTCACTCTAAATGAAGTTTTTGGGCAGTTTTGAAATTTCCATGTTTGAGAACCCAAAACCACTTCTCTTCATGCTTGACTTCATAAGACATAGTTTAGGGGTTAGGGGTAGATACATGATTTGTATGGTTTGAATATGTCTAGACCATGTTTATCAACTTTAATGCTTACTATATGACATAAGAAGACTATGTGCTTTGGTTTTTCATTTTTCTGATTTTTTTAGAATTTTGATGCACATTTGAATCTTGGTCAAATCCTAGGTTTTGACAAGTTCAACAAGTATATATAGAACATGAAAATGAAAAGGCTTCTGTATCCTTCTTAGAATCCCCCTAAATAAATTTTGGAGGTTTTGAAATTTCCATGTTTGAAACCCAAAACCACTTATCTTCATGCTTGAGCAAGATTTGACCAAAGATTAAACAAGTTTAAATCAACTGAAAATGGAAAAAATTAGCTTTGGATCATGTAGTCGCTCTAAAATGAAGCTTTTTTGGGATGTTCTTGAAATTTCCATGTTTGAAACAAAAAAAAAACGACTTTTCTTCATGCTAGACTTCATAAGATCGACAAGGTTTATATATACATGATTTATCTGGTTTGGATATATCTAGACCTTGTTTATCAACTTGAATGCTTACGATATGACTTAAGAACACTATGTGCTTTTGTTTTCATTTTTTTTTTTTTGTGTCTTGGTCAAATCCTAGGTTTGACCAAAATTTTGAATAAGTTTAAAACATGAAAATGAGAAACATGTATCTTCTTAGTCACTCTAAAATGAAGTTTTGGGAGGTTTTTGAAATTTCCCATGTTTGAAACACAAAACCACTTCTCTTCATGCTTGACTTCATAAGAAACGAGTTTAGGGTTAGAGGTAGATAATGATTTGTCTTATTTAGAATATGTACAAATCTTATTTATCAACTTTTGAATGCTTACTATATATATGTGACATAAGAAGACTATGTGCTTTGTTTCATTTTTCCGATTTTTTAATTTTATGCCAATTTAAATCTTTGTGATTAAATCCTAGGTTTGACAATGATTTAAACAAGTTTAAATATGAAAATGAAAAGGCAAGCATGGATCCTTCTTAGTCACTCTAAAATGAAGCTTTTGATAGGTTTTTGAAATTTCCATATTTGAAACCTAAAACCACTTCTCTTCATGCTTGACTACATAAGATCAAAGTTTAGGGTTAGGGGGGTAGATACATGATTTTCTTGTTTGAATATGTCCCCTGAACCCTTGTTTATCAACTTTAATGCTTATTATATGACATAAGAAAAGAAACTATGTGCTTTGGTTTTCATTTTTCTGATTTTTGAAATTTTGGTACATTTGGTCAAATCCTAGCTTTGACCAAGATTTAAACAAGTATAGAACATGAAAATGAAAAGGGAAACATGTATCCTTCTTAGTCACCTAAAATGAAGTTTTAGGGAGGTTTTCAAAATTTCCATGTAAACCCAAAACCACTTAATCTTCATGCTTGACAGACTTCATAAGATAGAGTTTAGAGTTGGGGGTAGATACATGATTAGTATGGTTTGAATATGTCTAGACCTTGTTTATCAACTTTAATACTTACTATATGACATATGAAGACTATGTGCTTTGGTTTTGTTTTCTGTTTTTTTGAATTTTACCAATTTTGTTTGACCAAGATTTAGACAAGTTTTACATGTGAAAACGAATAAAGCATGGATCCTTCGTAGTCACTCCAAAATGTACCCAATTGATAGGTGCGTTAACTTTGCTTAATGGAAAAAATAATGTGTCATGTAAATGAGTTAACTTGGATTTCCTACCATTGAATTAGGAAGCTTTGTTCTAATGCACTATAATCATCAACCGAGTCAACAAGTCTGTCACTTACGTGTGGTGCCCATGCGTCGAGGTCCCACACTTCGGTGGGCACAAGTCCACGTGCAATAGTGCATAAACTCCCGACCAAACAATAAAGAGAAGAGCGCATCAGGATGCGTGGAAGTCTGGTCATAAGATCCTTGAACTCGTCCCCTCTAAAAAAAAAAAAAATCTCTCATTTCTAAGCCTCGCCTCATTATTAAATCATCCCTCGCACCTCCTGCTCACTGACAAACACTGCACAAAAGTCAACATCATCACCAGAAAAAGGGGAGACACCATAATTCTCTCCCTTCTTCTCTCCTTCCGAGTGATCCCTCTTCCTCCGAGTTTCACTCGACGGGCAAACACACATGTGCTGCATAGTAATAATAAAAAGGTAGAAAAATCGACCTACGAATCTATAATTAAATAGGTTAAACTAGGGTTTTGCCCAGTACTACAGATCAAGGTTCAAAAAAATCCAACTACGGGGTTCGAACAACCCCATTTCTAATCCAAGATTTTTTTCGACCTCATCCAATGGCCTCAAACTATAGGCCGGGTTAGCATCTAAGTCCCGATATATGAAATGTATGCACTATGTGTGCTATAACTTATGTGTCTTTCAAATTTGAACACAAATTTGAATAAGTTTAAAATATTTGAAATGGGGCTTTTGGCTTAAACGTTTGAAACCCAAACGACTTCTCCTCATGCTAGACTTCATAAGACCCGAGTTTAGGGTTAGGGGTAGATACATGATTTGTCTGGTTTGAATATGTCTAAACCTTGTTTATCAACTTGAATGCTTACTATATGACATAAGAAGACCATGTGCTTTTGTTTTTCATTTTTCTATTTTTTAAGAATTTTATGCACATTTGATTCTGGTCAAATCCTAGGTTCAACCAAGATTTAAACAAGTTTCAAGCATGAAAATGAAAACGTAATCCAAGATCCTTCTTAATTAGTCACTCTAAAATATATGAAGCTTTTGGGACGTACTTGAGAAATTTCCATGTTGAGCTTCAAAACCAATTCTCTTCATGATTGACTTCATAAAATAGAGTTTAGGGGTATGGGTAGATGTACATGATTTTTCTGGTTTGTAAATGTCTAGACCTTGTTTATCAACTTGAGTGTTTACTATATGACATAATTAAGAAGGATCTATGTGCTTTGGATTTTCATTCTTTAGATTTTATCATGATAATTTTTATGCCATTTGAATCTGTATGAGTCAAATCCTAGGTTTGACAAAATTTATCAAATTCATGTAAATGAAAAAGTAAAAGCATAGATCCATATGGTATCTAAAATGAAACTGAATTTTGGGAGGTTTTGAAATTTCCATGTTTTGAAACCTAAAACCAACCATCTTCATGTAGCAGCTTCGTCATAAGGCAGGTTGGGGGGTTTTAATTGAGGGTGATACATGATTGTCTAGCTAGTTTGAATATGTCTAGACCTTGTTTATCAACTTGAATGCTTACTAAATGACATAAGAAGACTATATTGTTGTTCATTTTTGATTTATGCCCATTTGAGAATCTTGGTAAAAACCTAGGTTTGTTGAGCAAGATTTAAACAAGTTTAACATGTGAAAATGATAAGGTAATTAAGTCTGGATCTTTCTCTTAGTAACTCTAAAATGAAGCTTTTGGGAGGTTCTTGAATTTACCATGTTTGAAACCCAAAACCACCGTACTTCTTTTCATGCTTGACTTCATAAAACAGAGTTTAGGGTTAGGGGTAAATACATGATTTTTCTGGTTTTTTGAATATGTCTAGACCATGTTTATCAACTTGAATGCTTACTATATGACATAAGGCTATGTGCTTTGGTTTTCATTCTTTCGATTTTTTTTCCAAGATTTTATGCCCATTTGAATCTTGATCAAATCCTAGGTTTGAGCCAAGATTTAAACAAGACTAAAACATGGCAATGAAAAGGTAATTAATCATGGATCCTTCTTAATTAACCAGCAGTCTAATTAAAATGAAGCTTTTGGGAAGTTTTGAGAGTACCCATGTTTGACCCAAACCACACTTCTGCTTCATGCTTGACTTAACTCTCATTCAAGACAAAGTTAGGGTTAGGGTATGATTTGTCTGGTTTGAATATGTCTGGTGCTTGTTTATCAACTTGAATGCTTACTATATGACATAAGAAGTCTATGTGCTTTGGTTTTTTTTTTTATTTATTTTTTATTTTATGCCCATTTGAATATTGGTTAAATCCTAGGTTTGAACAAGATTTAAACAAGTTTAAAACATGAAAATGAAAAGGTAAGCCTGGATCCTTCTTAACTAGTCACTCTAAAATGACTTTAATTTTGGGAGGTTTTTGGGGCTATGTTTGGGGCAAAACCACTTCTCTTTCTGTGACTTCATAGGCAGAAGTTTAGGGTCGATAGGGGTAGATACATGATTTATCTGGTTTGAATATGTCTGAACCATATTGTCTCAAATCCTAGGTTTGACCAAGATTTAAACAAGTTTAAAACATGAAAATGAAAAGGAAACATGTGTCCTTCTAGTCCTCTAAAATGAAGTTTTGGGCAGTTTTGAAATTCCATGTTTGGGCAAACCACTTCTCTTCATGCTGACTTCATAAGACATAGTTTAGGGGTTGGGGGTAGATATAGATTTGTATTGGTTTGGGATATCTAGACCTTGTTTATCAACTCTAATGCTTACTATATGACATGAGCAGACCTTGCTTTTTCATTTTTTTATTTTTTTGGAATTTTGATGCACATTTGAATCTTGGTGAAATCCTAGGTTTGATAATGTTTAAACAAGTATATATAGAACATGAAAATGAAAAGGAAGCCTGTATCCTTCTTAGTGCCTAAAATGAGATTTTAGAGTTTGAAAATTTCCATGTTTGAAACCCAAAACCACTTATCTTCATGCTTGAGCAAGATAAGATAATTTAAACAAGTTTAAATCATGAAAATGGAAAGGTAAGCCTGGATCCTTCTTAGTCACTCTAAAGTGAAGCTTTTGGGATGTTCTTGAGAAATTTCCATGTTTGAAACTTCGCCAAAACGACTTTTCTTCATGCTAGACTTCATAAGATCGCCGGGGCATACATGATTTGTGTGGTTTGGATATATCTAGACCTTGTTTATCAACTTGAATGCTTACGATATGACATAAGAACACTATGTGCTTTTTGTTTTTCATTTTTTGTGCCTATTTGTATCTTGGTCAAATCCTAGGTTTGACCAAGATTTAAACAAGTTTAAAACATGAAAATGAAAAGGGAAACATGTATCCTTCTTAGTCACTCTAAAATGAAGTTTTTGGGAGGTTTTTGAAATTTCCATGTTTGAAACCTAAAACCACTTCTCTTCATGCTTGACTTCATAAGACAGAGTTTAGGGTTAGAGGGGTAGATACATGATTTGTCTTATTTGAATATGTCTAGCTAGACCTTGTTTATCAACTTTTGAATGCTTACTATATATATATGTGACATAAGAAGACTATGTGCTTTTGTTTTTCATTTTTCCGATTTTTTAATTTTATGCCAATTTAAATCTTGGTCAAATCCTAGGTTTGACAATGATTTAAACAAGTTTCGAATATGAAAATGAAAAGGCAAGCATGGATCCCTTCTTAGTCACTCTAAATGAAGCTTTTGATAGGTTTTTGAAATTTCCATATTTGAAACCAAAACCACTTCTCTTTTCATGTACTTCATCAGACAAAGTTTAGGGTTAGGGGGTAGATACATGATTTTTTCTTGTTTGAATATGTCTAGACCTTGTTTATCAACTTTAATGCTTATTATATAAAAAAACTATGTGCTTTGGTTTTCATTTTTCTGATTTTTTTGGAATTTTGATGCACATTTGAATCATGGTCAAATCCTAGGTTTGACCAAGATTTAAACAAGTATAGAACATGAAAATGAAAAGGGAAGCCTGTATCCTTCTTAGTCACCCTAAAATGAAGTTTTTGGGAGGTTTTCAAAATTTCCATGTTTGAAACCCAAAACCACTTCTCTTCATGTGACTTCATAAGATAGAGTTTGGGGTTAGGGGTAGATACATGATTAGTATGGTTTGAATATGTCTAGACCTTGTTTATCAACTTTATGCTTACTAGCTACATGACATAAGAAGACTATGTGCTTTGGTTTTTCATTTTTGTTTTTTTTGAATTTTCTGCCAATTTTGTTTGACCAAGATTTAGACAAGTTTTACACGTGAAAACGAATAAGTAAGCCTGGATCCTTCTTAGTCACTCCAAAATGTACCAATTGATAGGTGCGTTAACTTTGCTTCATGGAAAAAATAATGTCATGTAAATGAGTTAACTTGGATTTCCTACCCTTGAATCCATAGGAAACTTTGTTCTAATGCACTATAATAATCAACCGAGTTTTTACACCAACAGGTCTGTCAGTGCCCATGCGTGAGGTCCCACACTTCAGTGAGCACAAGTCACGTGCAATAGGTACGCAAACTCCCAGCCATTTTCTTTGTCAAGAGAAAGACGCATCAGGATGCGTATTGGAAGTCTGTGGGTCCTTCTGGATCCTTCGGTCGTCCCTCTAAAAAAAAAATCTCTCATTCTCGGCCTCGCTGGACTCGCTCGCTCGCTCGCTCGCACCTCCTGCTCACTGACAAACCCTGCACAAAAGTCAACATCATCACCCGAAAAAGGGGAGACACCATAATTCTCTCCCTTCTTCTCTCCTTCCGAGTGATCCCTCTTCCTCCGAGTTTCACTCGACGGGAAACACACATGTGCTGCATAGTAATAATAAAAAGGTAGAAAAATCGACCTACGAATCTATAATTAAATAGGTTAAACTAGGGTTTTGCCCAGTACTACAGATCAAGGTTCAAAAAATCCAACTACGGGGTTCGAACAACCCCATTTCTAATCCAAGATTTTTTTCGACCTCATCCAATGGCCTCAAACTATAGGCCGGGTTAGCATCTAGTGCAGTATGTGTGAGAATGTATGCACTATGTGTGCTATAACTTGTGTGTCTTTCAAATTTGAACCAAATTTGAATAAGTTTGAAATATTTGAAATGGGGCTTTTGGCTTAAACGTTTGAAACCCAAAACGACTTCTCCTCATGCTAGACTTCATAAGACCGAGTTTAGGGTCGATAGGGGGTAGATACATGATTTGTCTGGTTTGAATATGTATAAACCTTGTTTATCAACTTGAATGCTTACTATATGACATAAGAGGACCATGTGCTTTTGTTTTCCATTTTTCTATTTTTTTAAGAATTTTATGCACATTTGATTCTGGTCAAATCCTAGGTTCAACCAAGATTTAAACAAGTTTCAAGCATGAAAATGAAAACGGAATCCAACATCCTTCTTAATTAGTCACTCTAAAATATATGAAGCTTTTGGGACGTACTTGAAATTTCCATGTTTGAAACCCAAAACCAATTCTCTTCATGATTGACATAAGACAGAGTTTAGGGGTTAGGGGTAGATTATACATGATTTTTCTGGTTTGAATATGTCTAGACCTTGTTTATCAACTTGAGTGTTTACTATATGACATAATTAAGAAGGCTATGTGCTTTGGTTTTTCATTCTTTAGATTTTTTGTCTGAATAATTTTTATGCCCATTTGAATCTTGGTCAAAGATCCTAGGTTTGTTGAGCAAGATTTAAACAAGTTTAACATGTGAAAATGATAAGGTAATTAAGTCTGGATCTTTCTCTTAGTAACTCTAAAATGAAGCTTTTGGGAGGTTCTTGAATTTACCATGTTTGAAACCCAAAACCACCGTACTTCTTTTCATGCTTGACTTCATAAGATAGAGTTTAGGGTTAGGGGTAGATACATGATTTTTCTGGTTTGAATATGTCTAGACCATGTTTATCAACTTGAATGCTTACTATATGACATAAGAAGGCTATGTGCTTTGGTTTTTCATTCTTTCGATTTTTTCTGAATTTTTATGCCCATTTGAATCTTGGTCAAATCCTAGGTTCGACCAAGATTTAAACAAGTTTAAAACATGACAATGAAAAGGTAATTAATCATGGATCCTTCTTAATTAACCAGCCAGTCTAATTAAAATGAAGCTTTTTGGGAGGTTTTTGAAATTTCCATGTTTGAAACCCAAAACCACACTTCTCTGCTTCATGCTTGACTTCATATATAATTAAGACAAAGTTTAGGGTTAGGGGTACATGATTTGTCTGGTTTGAATATGTCTAGACCTTGTTTATCAACTTGAATGCTTACTATATGACATAAGAAGACTATGTGCTTTGGTTTTTTATTTTATTTATTTTTTATTTTATGCCCATTTGAATATTGGTTAAATCCTAGGTTTGAACAAGATTTAAACAAGTTTAAAACATGAAAATGAAAAGGTAAGCCTGGATCCTTCTTAACTAGTCACTATAAAATGAAGCTTTTATTTTTGGGAGGTTTTGAAATTTCCATGTTTGAAACCCAAAACCACTTCTCTTCATGCTTGACTTCATAAGACGAAGTTTAGGGTCGATAGGGGGTAGATACATGATTTGTCTGGTTTGAATATGTCTAGACCATGTTCATCAAATCCTAGGTTTCACCAAGATTTAAACAAGTTTAAAACATGAAAATGAAAAGGGAAGCATGTGTCCTTCTTAGTCACTCTAAAATGAAGTTTTGGGCAGTTTTGAAATTTCCATGTTTGAAACCCAAAACCACTTCTCTTCATGCTTGACTTCATAAGACATAGTTTAGGGGTTAGGGGGTAGATACATGATTTGTATGGTTTGAATATGTCTAGACCATGTTTATCAACTTTAATGCTTACTATATGACATAAGAAGACTATGTGCTTTGGTTTTCATTTTTCTGATTTTTTTTAAATTTTGATGTACATTTGAATCTTGGTCAAATCCTAGGTTTGGCCAAGATTTAAACAAGTATATATAGAACATGAAAATGAAAAGGGAAGCCTGTATCCTTCTTAGTCACCCTAAAATGAAGTTTGGGAGGTTTTGAAATTTCCATGTTTGAAACCCAAAACCACTTCTCTTCATGCTTGAGCAAGATTTGACCAAGATTTAAACAAGTTTAAATCATGAAAATGGAAAAGGTAAGCCTAGATCCTTCTTAGTCGCTCAAATGAAGCTTTTGGGATGTTCTTGAAATTTCCATGTTTGAAACCAAGCCAAAACGACTTTTCTTCATGCTAGACTTCATAAGATCACACGGGGTACATATATACATGATTTGTCTGGTTTGGATATATCTAGAGACCTGTTTATCAACTTGAATGCTTACGATATGACATAAGAACACTATGTGCTTTTTGTTTTTCATTTTTTGTGCCTATTTGTATCTTGGTCAAATCCTAGGTTTGACCAAGATTTAAACAAGTTTAAAACATGAAAATGAAAAGGGAAGCATGTATCCTTCTTAGTCACTCTAAAATGAAGTTTTTGGGAGGTTTTTGAAATTTCCATGTTTGAAACCTAAAACCACTTCTCTTCATGCTTGACTTCATAAGACAGAGTTTAGGGTTAGAGGGGTAGATACATGATTTGTCTTATTTGAATATGTAGCTAGACCTTGTTTATCAACTTTTGAATGCTTATATATATATATGTGACATAAGAAGACTATGTGCTTTTGTTTTTCATTTTTCTGATTTTTTAATTTTATGCAATTTAAATCTTGGTCAAATCCTAGGTTTGACAATGATTTAAACAAGTTTCAAATATGAAAATGAAAAGGCAAGCATGGATCCTTCTTAGTCACTCTAAAATGAAGCTTTTGATAGGTTTTTGAAATTTCCATATTTGAAACCCAAAACCACTTCTCTTCATGCTTGACTACATAAGACAAAGTTTAGGGTTAGGGGGTAGATACATGATTTTTCTTGTTTGAATATGTCTAGACCCTTGTTTATCAACTTTAATGCTTACTATATGACATAAGAAAACTATGTGCTTTGCTTTGGTTTTTCATTTTTCTGATTTTTTTGGAATTTTGATGCACATTTGAATCATGGTCAAATCCTAGGTTTGACCAAGATTTAACAAGTATAGAACATGAAAATGAAAAGGGAAGCCTGTATCCTTCTTAGTCACCCTAAAATGAAGTTTTTGGAGGTTTTCAAAATTTCCATGTTTGAAACCCAAAACCACTTAATCTTCATGCTTGACTTCATCATAAGACAGAGTTTAGGGTTGGGGGTAGATACATGATTTGTCTAGTTTGAATATGTCTAGACCTTGTTTACCAACTTTAATGCTTACTATATGACATATAAGAAGACTATGTGCGCTTTGGTTTTTCATTTTTTCATTTTTTTATTTTATGCCCATTTGAATCTTGGTGAAACCAAGGATTTGACCAAGATTCAAATCCGTATAAAAATTAAAAAACAAAATAAAAAAACAAGGTCTTCTTATGTTATATAGTAAGCATTCAATTAAGTTGATAAATAAGGTCTAGACATATTCAAACCAGAAAAATCATGTATCTACCCCTAACCCTAAACTTTGTCTTATGAAGTCAAGCATGAAGAGAAGTTGTTTTGGGTTTCAAACATGGAAATTTCAAAAACCCTCTCAAAGAGCTTCATTTTGGAGTGACTAAGAAGGATCCATAGGAAACTATGTACTAATACAGTATAATGATCACCCGAGTTATTAGAGCAACAAGTTTGTCACTTACGTGTGGTTCCCATGCGTGAGGTCCCACACTTCAGTGAGCACAAGTCACGTAGTCTTCTTATGTCATATAGTAAGCATTCAATTAAGTTGATAAACAAGGTCTAGACATATCAAACCAGAAAAATCATGTACCTACCCCCTATATATCCCTAAATTAACCCTGACTTATGAAGTCTAGCATGAAGAGAAGTCGTTTTGGGTTTCAAACGTTTAAGCCAAAAGCCCCATTTCAAATATTTTACACTTATTCAAATTTGGTTCAAATTTGAAAGACATACAAGTTATAGCACACATAGTGCATACATGTTCACACATACTGCACTAGATGCTAACCCTACAGTTTAGGGGCGGACCTAGGATAAATTTTTAGAGGGGGCAAACATATGATAAGTGATGCAAATATCATATTACAAGGTTTCAGAAAATTGAGCGGGCGCAGCTGCCCCCTTGGCTATAGTCTGGATCCGCCCATGCTATAGTTTGAGGCCATTTGGATGACGTCGAAAAAATCTTTGATTAAAATGGGGTTGTTTGAACCCCGTAGTTGGATTTTTTTGAACCTTGATGTGTACTGGGCAAAACCCTAGTTTAACCTATATTTAATTATAGATTCGTAGGTGAATTTTTGTAGTATTTTTATTATTACTATGCAGCACATATGTGTTTGCCCGTCGAGTGAAACTCGGAGGAAGAGGGATCACGGAAGGAGAGAAGAAGGGAGAGCATTATGGTGTCTCCCCTTTTTGGGGTGATGATGTTGACTTTTGTGCAGGGTTTGTCAGTGAGCAGGAGGTGCGACAGCAATGAGCGGCGAGGCCGAGAATGAGAGAGATTTGTTTTTTTTGTGAGAGACAACAGAAGGATCCAGAAGGACCCCGGACTCAATCGCAATCCGATGCGTCTTCTCTTGACAAAGAAAATGGGCTGGGAGTTTGCGTACCTATTTGCACGTGACTTGTGCTCACTGAAGTGTGGGACCTCAGCGTGCACCACACGTAAGTGACAGGACTGTTGGTGTAAAAACTCGGTTGATTATAATAGTGCATTAGAACAAAGTTTCCTATGGATTCAAGGGTAGAAAATCCAAGTTAACTCATTTACATGACATTATTTTTTCCATGAAGCAAAGTTAACACATCTATCAATTGGTACATTTTGGAGTGACTAAGAAGGATCCATGCTTACCTTTTCGTTTTCACGTGTTAAACTTGTTTAAATCTTGGTCAAACCTAGGATTTGACAGAGATTCAAATGGGCGGAAAATTGAAAAAAAAACAGAAAAATGAAAAACCAAAGCACATACGTAGTTTTCTTATGTCATATAGTAAGCATTCAAGTTGATAAACAAGGTCTAGACATATTCAAAACAGACAAATCATGTATGTACCCCTAACCCTAAACTATGTCTTATGAAGTCAAGCATGAAGAGAAGTGGTTTTGGGTTTCAAACATGGAAATTTCAAAAACCTCCCAAAACTTCATTTAGAGTGACTAAGAAGGATAAATGCTTCCCTTTTCATTTTCATGTTTTAAACTTGTTTAAATCTTGGTAAAACCTAGGATCTGACCAAGATTCAAATGGGCATCAAAAATAGAAAAAATCAGAAAAATGAAAAACCAAAGCACATAGTCTTCTTATGTCATATAGTAAGCATTAAAGTTGATAAACAAGGTCTAGACGTATTCAAACCAGACAAATCATGTATCTACCCTAACCCTAAACTCTGTCTTATGAAGTCAGACATGAGAGAGAAGTTGTTTTGTTTCAAACATGGAAATTTCAAAAACCCTCTCAAAGAACTTCATTTTGGAGTGACTAAGAAGGATCCATAGGAAACTATGTACTAATACAGTATAATGATCACCCGAGTTATTAGAGCAACAAGTCTGTCACTTACGTACGTGTGGTTCCCATGCGTGAGGTCCCACACTTCAGTGAGCACAAGTCACGTAGTCTTCTTATGTCATATAGTAAGCATTCAATTAAGTTGGTAAACAAGGTCTAGACATATCAAACCAGAAAAATCATGTATCTACCCCCTATATATCCCTAAATTAACCCTGACTTATGAAGTCAAGCATGAAGAGAAGAAGTGGTTTTTGGTTTCAAACATGGAAATTTCAAAAACCCTCCCAAGAGCTTCATTTTGGAGTGACTAGTTAAGACGCATACATGCTTACTTTTTCATATTCATGTTTTAAACTTGTTCAAATCTTGGTCAACAAACCTACGATTTGACGAAGATTCAAATGGGTATAAAAAATTAAAACCAAGGTCTGCTCATGTCATATAGTAAGCATTCAATTAAATTGATAAACAAGGTCTAGACATATTCAAACTAGAAAATCATGTATATCTACCCCCTAACCCTAAACTATGTCTTATGAAGTCAAGCATGCATGAAGAAAAGTGGTTTTTGGTTTTCAAGCATGGAAATTCAAAAAACCCTCCCAAGAGCTACATATTGGAGTGACTAGAAGGATAGATGCTTAATTTTTCATATTCATGTTTTAAACTTGTTTAAATCATGGTAAAACCTAGATTTGACCAAGATTCAATGGGCATAAATTCAAAAAAAATGAAAAACCAAGGCACATAGTCATCTTATGTCATCTAGTAAGCATTCAATTAAGTTGATAAACAATGTCTAGACATATTCAAACCAGAAAATTCATGTATCAAGCTAACCCTAACCCCAAACTCTTCTTATGAAGTCAAGGCATGAAGAGAAGTACGTGGTTATTTGGTTTCAAACATGGAAATTTCAAAAACCCTCTCAAGAGCTTCATTTTGGAGTGACTACGAATGATACACGCTTAATTTTTCATATATATTCATGTTTTAAACTTGTTTAAATCATGGTCAAACCTAGGATTTGGCCAATATTCAAATGGACAAAATTTTAAAAAAAATCAAGGCACATAGTCTTCTTATGTCATATAGTAAGCATTCAATTAAGTTGATAAACAAGGTCTAGACATATTCAAACGAGAGAAATCATGTATCTACCCCCTAACACTAAACTTTGTCTCATGAAGTCAAGCACATGCATGAAGATATGTGGTTTTTGGTTTCAAACATGGAAATTTCAAAAACCCTCCCAAGAGCTTCATTTCGAAGTGATTAATTAAGAAGCATACATGCATGCTTACTTTTTCATATTCATGTTTTAAACTTATTCAAATCTTGGTGAAACCTAGGATTTGACCAAGATTCAAATGGGTATAAAAAAAAAAAAAACAAAAAAGGTCTTCTTATATATGTTATATAGTAGGCATTCAATTAAGTTGATAAACAAGGTCTAGACATATTCAAACAAGAAAAATCAAGCATGTACCCCTAACCCTAATATAAACTATGTTTCATGAAGTAAGCATGAAGATTTGTGGTTTTTGGTTTCGAACATGGAAATTCGAAAACCCTCCCAAGAGCTTCATTTTTGAAGTGACTAAGAAGCATACATGCTTACTTTTTCATATTCATGTTTTTAACTTATTCAAATCTTGGTGGAACCAAGGATTTGACCAAGATTCAAATGGGTATAAAAGTTCAAAAAAAAGGTCTTCTTATATGTCTAGACCTTGTTTGTCAACTTTAATGCTTACTATATGACATAAGAAAACTATGTGCTTTGGTTTTTCATTTTTCTGATTTTTTTTATTTTGATGCCCATTTGAATCTTGTCAAATCCTAGATTTGACCAAGATAATTTAAACAAGTTTAAAGCATGAAAATGAAAAGGGAAGCATGTATCCATCTTAGTCACTCTAAAATGAAGCTTCTGGGGGTTTTTGAAATTTCCATGTTTGAAACCCAAAACCACTTCTCTTCATGTTTGACTTCATAAGACATAGTTTAGGGGTTAGGGGGTATAGATACATGATTTGTCTGGTTTGAATATGTCTAGACCTTGTTTGTCAACTTTAATGCTTACTATATGACATAAAAAAACTATGTGCTTTGGTTTTTCATTTTTCTGATTTTTTTATTTTGATGCCCATTTGAATCTTGTCAAATCCTAGATTTGACCAAGATAATGTAAACAAGTTTAAAACATGAAAATGAAAAGGGAAGCATGTATCGTTCTTAGTCACTCTAAAATGAAGTTTTTGGGAGGTTTTTGAAATTTCCATGTAGGAAACCCAAAACCACTTCTCTTCATGATTGACTTCATAAGACAGAGTTTAGGGTTAGGGGTAGATATATTTATGATTTTCCTAGGTTTGACCAAGATTTAAACAAGTTTAAAACATGAATATGAAAAGTAAGCATGTATCCTTCTTAGTCACTCCAAAATGAAGCTCTTAATTAGGAGGGTTTTTGAAATTTCCATGTTTGAAACCAAAAACCACTTATCTTCACCATGCATGCTTGACTTTATAAGACAGAGTTTAGGGTTAGGGGTAGATACATGATTTTCAGGTTTAATATGTCTATACCTTGTTTATCAACTTAATTGATTGCGCGCATACTATATGACATAAGAAGATCTTGGTATTCATTTTTTTTGAATTTTTATGCCCATTTGAATCTTGGTCAAATCCTAGGTTTGACCAAGATTTGAACAAGTTTAAAACATGAATATGAAAAGGTAAGCATGTATGCTTCTTAGTCACTCCAAAATGAAGCTCTTGGAAGGGTATTTGAAATTTCCATGTTTGAAACCAAAAACCACATCTCTTCATGCTTGACTTCATAAGACAAAGTTTAGGGTTAGGGGTAGATACATGATTTGTATGGTTTGAATATGTCTAGACCTTGTGTTTATCAACTTTAATGCTTACTATATGACATAAGAAGATTATGTGCTTTGGTTTTTCATTTTTCTATTTTTAATGCCCATTTGAATCTTGGTCAAATCATAGGTTTGACCAAGATTTGAACAAGTTTAAATCATGAATATGCAAAATTAAGCATCTATATATCCTTCTTAGTCACTCCAAAATGTAGCTCTTGGGATGGTTTTTGAAATTTCCATGTTTGAAACCTAAAACCACTTCTCTTCATGCATGCTTGACTTCATAAAGATAGAGTTTAGGGTTAGGGGTAGATATATACATGATTTTCTGGTTTGAATATGTCTAGACCTTGTTTATCAACTTGAATGCTTACTATATGACATGCAAAGACTTGCTTTGGTTTTTGATTTTGTTTTTGAATTTTTATGCCCATTTAAATCTTGGTCAAATCCTAGGTTTGACCACGACTTAAACAAGTTTAAAACATGAATATGTAAAAGTAAGCATGTATCCTTCTTAGTCACTCCAAAATGAAGCTCTTAATTAGGAGGGTTTTTGAAATTTCCATGTTTGAAACCAAAAACCACTTATCTTCACCATGCATGCTTGACTTTATAAGACAGAGTTTAGGGTTAGGGGTAGATACATGCATGATTTTTTAGGTTTAATATGTCTAGACCTTGTTTATCAACTTAAGTGAATGCGCACATACTATATGACATAAGAAGACCTTGGTATTCATTTTATTTGAATTTTTATGCCCATTTGAATCTTTGTCAAATCCTAGGTTTGACCAAGATTTGAACAAGTTTAAAACATGAATATATATGAAAAGGTAAGCATGTATGCTTCTTAATTAGTCACTCCAAAATGAAGCTCTTGGAAGGGGTTTTTGAAATTTCCATGTTTGAAACCAAAAACCACATCTCTTCATGCTTGACTTCATAAGACAGAGTTTAGGGTTAGGGGTAGCCACATACATGTTTTTTTTGGTTTGAATATGTCTAGACCTTGTTTATCAACTTAATTGTATGCTTATTATATGACATAAGAAGACTATGTGCATTGGGTTTTCATTTTTTTATCCCCATTTGTTGAATCTTGGTCAAATCCTAGGTTGGACCAAGATTTAAACAAGTTTAAAACATGAATAATATGAAACGTAACCTGCATCGATCCTTCTTAGTCACTCCAAAATGAAGCTCGTGGGAGGTTTTTGAAATTTCCATGATTTTTCTGGTTTGAATATGTCTAGACCTTGTTTATCAACTTGAATGCTTACTATATGACATACACAGACTATGTGCTTTGTTTTTTTGAATTCTTATGCCCATTTGAATCTTGGTCAAATCCTAGGTTTGACCATGACTTAAACAAGTTTAAGACATGAATATGACAAAGTAATCATGTATCCTTCTTAGTCACCCCAAAATGAAGCTCTTGGGAGGGTTTTTAAAATTTCCATGTTTGAAACCAAAAACCACTTCTCTTCACCATGCATGCTTGACTTCATAAGACAGAGTTTAGGGTTAGGGGTAGATACATGATTTTTCAGGTTTAAAACGTCTAGACCTTGTTTATCAACTTAATTGAATGCTTACTATATGACATAAGAAGACCTTGGTTTTTCATTTTTTTCTTCATTTTTTTGAATTTTTATGCCCATTTGAATCTTGGTCAAATCCTAGGTTTGACCAAGATTTGAACAAGTTTAAAACATGAATATAAAAAAGTAAGCATGTATGCTTCTTAGTCACTCCAAAATGAAGCTCTTGGGAGGGTTTTCGAAATTTCCATGTTTGAAACCAAAAACCACATCTCTTCATGCTTGACTTCATAAGACAGAGTTTAGGGTTAGGGGGTAGATACATGATTTTTCTGTTTGAATATGTCTAGACCTTGTTTATCAACTTAATTGAATGCTTACTATATGACATAAGAAGACTATGTGCCTTGGTTTTTCATTTATTTTGATTTATTTTGAATTTTATGCCTATTTTTATGCCCATTTAAACAAGTTTAAATCATGAATATGAAAAATTAGTCACTCCAAAATGTAGCTCTTGAGAGGGTTTTTGAAATTTCCATGTTTGAAACCAAAAACCACTTCTCTTCATGCATGCTTGACTTCATAAAGACAGAGTTTAGGGTTTGGGGTAGACAGCACGCGCCGACACGTGGACGAAATTTATTCTCTGTCCCCCTGACATGCACTTGCCAGTGTCTTCAACAGTCTGACACGAGCAGTGAAGCTTTTATGGAGCCCAGCGGAGAGGGGCTCCATTTCTCGAGCGGTAGCGAGGTGACATGCGGCCTAAATCCAAATTTAAACATTGCGAAAAAATCTGAAACAAATCATGCACGTTCACAGCTCATATTAAGATAACCCCTAAAAATTTCAGATCAAAATTCGAAACATACATCGAGAAACAAAAAAGAGAAACTCAGATGGGAATAGTCTACAGAGAAACTCAGATTTGAATTCGGGAACTATTCATGACAGATTTCTCTTTTTTGTTTCTCGATGTATGTTAGTGGCAGTTAATATGGACCGGAGGAAGTACTAATAATATGAGGCATATTTTTGAGCTGGCCCTGTTTAGTAGAGTTTACATTTGAGAGTTACATCTTTCTACCACCATTATTTTTGATTTAGCTTGTCTTTTTTTGCCCACCATTTTATCGAGCAGGGTTAATGCAAGATCCATAGCAAACTAGCTTGTCATGACATTTTGTTGGCGGAGTGCATCTTCTCATGGCGAGCTAGCGACTTTGCCTACTAGAGTTTTTTTTTGTTGAACTACATTTTTTGGATTTTCCCATTTTATTTGTGCACAAGCTATGAGCCGCCCGCAATTCAGCACCATATATTGGCGGGATTTTCTAGTTCAGCACCATAAATTAGCAGGATGCTATCTTCCTACCTCGCTTTCATTTCCCCTATATCCAGCCCCACCCACGGACAAGCAAGGGCCTCTCTCCCTACCTCGCACCTAGTCCGTCTCGCTCCCTCTCAGTCCTCCATCCGTAGCCGACATCCACCGCACCGGAGCCAGCTCAGCGACGCCGTCAACCACACTCCGTCCGCTTCGTCGGATCTGCTTCCCCGACTCACTGGTTCATCTTACCGGCCGGCGAGATCGGTACACAAAGCGCCACCATGATCCACCGAACCAAACCGAACGGCCAACGCGCCACCTCCCCAGTCGACCAAGGTTGAACACTTTGTCCGGCAGCTTTTGTTATGTACTCCGTATTTGATTTCCGAGACTAGTTTATTGCTTGCTTCCACTGCTTGTTATTAGCATCTGTTTTTTTTTGTAATGCCTGCTAGATATTCCCCTCGAGAATGCCTACGAAGAATCTCGGAGGCAAAATATCTTGCAGAATATGATAATTGCAGCCAAGCTCGGCATACTGTGGAATGGGACAAAATCACCGCACCCCAAGTCGTTGCCGAGATTTTTCACACGTGTGATGTGCCGCCAAAAGGACGATTCCGTGGGGCAGCTGCTGAAGAAGGTATTTAGCCGCACTGCTCAAATTTCATATGTCTTGTTTGCTGATTGATTTGATGAACTTTGATTTGCAGCAGCTAGCCACTGCTCATGTTCCTAACAAAGACAGTGAGCGCGCCAGTGATGCAGACATTGGTAGAAAGGAGGCGGGATTTGGTCCTATTGTTCTAGCAAGCAATCATTTGAGTGGCCGCCTAGGATCAGCACATCTGGATCCTCCTGAGCTCAACATTAAGGAGGTAATTTTATAATAGTGTTTTAAACATGACATAATCTAATGTACTGAAAGAGATCAAACTGTCAACAGGAGTGGAGTGGTATAGATGGTAGAGATATAGATATAGATTTCAGGTTTCCTAATTTTTTCTTGAAAATAGGGTCGCCCCGGCCTCTGCATCCAAATGATGCACCCACCCTTTTATTGCAATGTTTTAGACTCCATTTAAGGTTTAGAAACTCATGGGTTGCTGAAAGTGGTGACATGAATCAACCAACATATTTCCTTTTAATCTGCTGATTGATTTTATGCATGGCAAATCGCAGAAGCAAGTGACTGCTCATGTCCCTGCCAAGCAGCATTGTAGCACAGATGTCCAGAGTTCCAGTGATGCAAACGTTTGTAGGAACAAAACAGAAGGATGTGGCACTGGGGAAGCTAAGATTAGGCGTCTTCAAAAGGACTTGGATGTGGCCACTTGGCGGAACAAAGAAATGAACCGAGGATGGAATTCTACAATTCAAGATGGCCTACATGCTGTTGCTGATCTGCAGAAGCTAGTGGCTGGCAACTTGGTTACCGCTTTGGCTGATGCAGATGTCCATGAGATCAACTGGACGATCTTGGAACAGGTGAAAGCACGAGCAGAAACTCTGCACTCATCTTTGCAGGTAGATGATTTTCAAAGGGTGATGCAAGAGCCGCTATATGAATAGATTGTTGTTTTCAGTTGATGATGTCCCTGGTTCTTTTGTTTACTTATGTGCTGGTAGTACTTAGGGGAACTAGCTTGTACAAGTATTTTTTTCCGATAAAGTTGTACAAGTAAATGGCACATGCTTCGCATGTTTGACCAATTAAGTTAAAAAGCTTCACAAAATCCTGCTATCATGTAGGCGGGCTTGCATTGGCTTTCAACCCAAGTGACTATTGACTGCAATCTGTAATATGTACCCCTCTGTTGCACTTAATGGTATCCAAGCCCTTGGGCCCCCCTCCTTTGTTAAAAAAAAGATCGAATTCTTATTGCGTCGAAGTTGTTTCACTAAAAAAAAGAGCCCTCACGTGCAAGGCACGTGTATATATACTAGTACTAGTAGAGATGGTACACCTAGACATTAGAGATTTGTTTGTTTTAAAGATATTTTTAATTGTGTACAAGATGGAAAATATAACTTTAGGCTATCCACAATGTTGCTATTGCCAAATCTGATACGATGGTGAATTTGGCTTTGGTGTGAAATATAGCAATAGCTCCACAATGTAGTGGTTCCAAATATTTATAACGTGGGTCCCGCCATCAAGCTAAAACAACTCATAAAGCCAATATGGAACTACTCTCACAATGTAGGGAACTAGTTCCAAATGCCAAAAGTGAAATTTGGCATCGGAGCACCTATTTGCTCCGGTTCCCTGTTTTTCTGGTTTTGGAACTACCTCTACAATGTATGGAACTAGTTCAAAAAGCCAAAAATCAAATATGGAACCACTTTTGGCTACACGTTGTGGATGCTCTTAGCAAATTCCTAGTATTTTTCATGGTCGATGTAAAAAAAGTATTTTTCATGGTTGATGTAAAAAAACAAGTTTTTTTCATGGTCGATGTAAAAAAAGAGAGAAAACATGTCTCATAAAAAGCCTTATGGTTAGCACAATTTTTTTACGGAGTAACTCTTTTTTACATAGCCCAAATTACTATTCGATTTTTCCATTGAAATATTTTATGTGTATAAAGCAAGCGAAGAAGTACACATGCATTTTTCGTTTTATTCTTTTTTGACATTTCAAAATGTATAGAAGATGAATTTCGAAATAAAGAGATCATATGCACCCAAGAACCAACAAGCATATCCCCTTGAACCCGAACATACTCAGGGCCCTTTTGTTGTGCCTTTTTTTTTTTTGCCTTTTTGGCTTTTGGATTTTGGAAGCCAAAAACAAATATTATATTCTTTTGGCTTCCAAAATCCAAAAGCCAAAAAGCCACAGCAAAAGGGCCCTCAGCTTCAGACTTGGGATTTCGTAGGCTAGGGTTCCACAGTTTTCCAGCAACCAGTAATAATTTCAACTCTGCCCCAAAATTTCCGAAATCCCCCCCCTTCCAAAATTCAAAGCGATGTGAAATAAGTACAGTGTCGATCTTATCCCCCCGGACCGCTCAATTCAGACCTATCACCGGCGGCGCCGAACCCCGCATCTCTCTCTCACGCTTCCACCCTGCATGACCCACCGGATCATCTCACACGCCGGCGCCGGCCCACTGTCCCACTCCCACACCAGCACTACTGCCTTCTCATCGGCCACCGTAGTGACCGACGACGTTCCGCCGTCTCCCTTGCTTTTTAGCAAGCCGGAGTAGCTTCCACCTCCCCCACCCCCACCGACGACCACTGTACCATACGAGCTCCTCCGTAGCCGACTTCCACCGCCGCCTTGTCAGCGACAGTCACCATCGCCGGGTTCTCGTATCTTAATCCCCGACTCCTTCCGTCCACCGGACTGGAGAGATGGGCGCTTCCATGGTCGACGGCAGGAAACCAAAGCGTACACGCGCCCACTTCCAAGAAGGTTGATATGGCCGCATTCGTTATGCATGTGATTTCGAAAAGTATTTTTTTGCTTACTTGCACCGCCATCTCATTAGCATTTTTTTTGTAATGCATGCTAGATATTATTGCAATACAGAAGAATGAATTAAAAGAGAAACGGATACGGAATATATGTATAAGATATGCAAGCCGTGTGGGCACAAACATGTGTAACGCTATTGCCTCTAGTGCAAACCTGAACAAAATCGGAGAAGAACCCTTTCCCCTTCCCAAAGATAAAGAACAATGTTATGATTCACAATTTGATCATGCTGAGCCTCTTGGAGAGCTGACTCAGGAAGATGCCTTGCCTGACCATTCTCCTCAACCCCACCAGGTGATTTCTGTGTTTTTACTTTGAGATATCTGTTTTGCAACTTCCATGTGTTGTATACTTGTATCCTGAATCCCACCAAACATGTTCACATGCCACCTCTAGGTCTCCTTAATGCATCATATATATGTTTCAGCATGCACGTCATCCTTTACTGTTCTTCATTCTATTCCATTTGCATATCATCATATATGGGACTTCTGTAGACTGAAATATCGTTTATGTGTGCTAGGAATCTGCAGCTTCAAGTAAGAATTTCGCAGGAACCACCAATGAGAGGAAGACCATTCAACAGGCACCTGAATCGGTGATAGAACAGCTGCAACCAAAAAAGAAACCTGCTTCTGCTACTAGACAGTCTCAGCGATTCATGGCACCAGTTGAAGAAAATAACGAAAATTCTAAGAGTACTGAAATAAAAAAACGTGGTGAACACCCCAAGCGGTTGAATCAGCCACCTGTTACCAATCCAGTCAACCAGCGACAATCGGCAGCAGAACCAGTTTCCACAGCAACTTCTCAGCCACAATTGGCAGCAGAACCAGTTTCCACAGCAACTTCTCAACAACAATTGGCAGCAGAACAAGTTTCCACGGCAACTTCTCAGCCACAATTGGGATCAGCAGTAGCTGTGGTAGGAAATACTGCCCAAGGACACACTGTACCAGTCCCAGCTGACACAACCACAACTGGCCAAACACTGCTAGCACAACATCAACAAACTGTTGATGATCTCCCACTGACCCATATTAGTCCTGCCATAGACAACTCCCCTGAGGATGAGCCCCACACCGAAGAAGGTACATTTTCCAATGCTTATAGTTTCATTCTCCGTTATAAAGTTATACTTTATAGATATATATATATATATATATATATATATATATATATATATATACCTACCTTGATAGCTTGATGTAATGCTTAACTTTGTAGTTGCACCACGATCAAGAAAAACGAGGGGCCCAACAGTAGGGAAAATGTTCGTAGCTAAGCTTGCTGGGATGGAATCAAGATTTCGCCTTTCATCTATCGTAGGTGGCAGAAGGCCACTGGACCCAGAAGAATCTTGTAAATTAGCATCGGATGTAGGAATTTTCGTCAGGAATGAAATTCCTATCTTCCCAACATGGAAAGAGCACGTAGACACCTCTGCGCATTTTGAAAAATTAGTGCACAGGTTACACGTAAGTCATCTTTCTCTTGGTAATGTTACTCATACTAGTATACCACATTGGCACGTCCCGTTCCTTCTAGCTTGTTGTTGGATCTATGTATATCACACCAACGGTTTATATTGTTGTGAACAGTTAAGGTTCGAGTTCGATGAGGACCAAGAGGAAGTAAAGCATGTTCTCAACAGTCTATTCTCAGACTGTCTGCGCCAGTATCGCAGCAGGCTAAAGAAGAAATACTTCACTGGAAAGATTACTGGGAGTGTTCCAACTATATCTCCTTTTAAGCAAATGACTGACAAACAGTGGGGAGATCTTGTGAAGCACTGGTCTGATCCAAAGAATATGGTATGATTTGTAAGACTGAGACCAGATCACATCTTGGATTCTTATTTATAGCAGTGTCTCACTAGTCTCCTTTTTGCAGAATTTGGCTAAACAGAATCAGGAAAACCGCGGTAAACTACTTTTACCTAGCCGTACGGGATCTCGTAACCTTATAGTGCACATTCGGCAAAAAGTAAGGACATGTTGTTTTATACTGCTATTTAGAAATATTTTAGTAAAAGATCATGCAGAGTATATACACCAGTGTGCAGCTTATATTATGATCCTCCATTTCAACCACGTTATTCGATTTATAAATGGTAGTACTAAAATGCAGATGTTACATAATGCAAGTAAAAGGGAACCAAACAAAGAGATGACTCTGCCAGAGATTTTTGAAGCATGCCAGAAGAACAAACTTGAAGTGATTGGAGAAGTCGCACAGAGTGTTCTTGTAAGTCTTCTCAAAGATTGAAATTTTGTGACGACTCACATCCCAACTTATAGGAGTAGTAAAGTACATGTCAATATGATATTATATATGTTTATTAAAATTCATGTGATGTGAATCAGACATGCCAAACTGTAGGAATAAAAGTAGGTCATACACATGATAAATCTACTATCAGCAAGTTTCTCTGTAGTAACTATCATGTTTACACATGTGTACGAACTGAATTTTTTGCAGGAAGATATGAAATTAGAGATGGCAAAAACCGGTAAAAACGGTCTGGAAAAAACCGATGAAGAATGTGTGAAGGCATTTTCTATGGCAATAAAAAAGAAAGGCATTGCCAAAAACACTTTCTTACGGAATGCTGGACTGCTGAAGTGCAAGTCCATGTCCAAGTCAAAGTATTTGCATGCTCAAGTTCTAAAGGAGCAACTCCAAGTAGAACGAGCTGCATCAGCTGCGCTAAGACTAGAAGTCGACAATTTTAGAACGATAGCAGCACAGAAGGAGGCCCTACTGGAGCAGGTTAGGAATGCTAGTAAGTAGTAAGAAGAGTATCTGCTAGATAATTGGAGATGAACGGGGACAGTGACAGGTCATTACCTTTGTCTTGTAAAATGGTTCCTTAGTCTGAGCATATTTCGTAGGTGCATTTATCTGCAATTGCTATGATCTTGGTGGTCGTTTCCTTGTTGTGATGTGGATTTTTTTGAACCGGAACCCTGCTGATTGTTAATATTATAAGTGGATTGCCTAGCCCTTTCCATCAGTTCTGACTTGTGGTTCCGTTGGCTCGTGGATGAAGCTTGACGTGGTATCAGAGCCCATAGTCTCAAGTTCGAGTCATCGCTTTCACAAACCTTCTCTTCTCTTCTCCCGGTCTAGCCTTTTCTGTCAGTTTGGACTTTTTGTTGCGATGTATAAAGTGGATTGCCTAGCCCTTTCCATCAGTTCGGACTTTTGGTCGCGTTGGCTAGTGCATTAAAGCTTGACACTGATGATTTTCTGTGATCCATTGATTTCCATCTTTCTACATACTGGTCTAGAAGCTTGTCAACTGGTCTGGTTCATTCATCGCTGTATTGAGTGCAATGAACGGAACAGTGGCTTCTCCTTTGTGTTGTGCTGCAACACAACAGCTGTTCCTGCTTCTGTACAGGTGAGTTGTGAACAGAGATACTTATGTATGCTACCAAATTTCGACTCCATATAATCAATAGCTTAACAACCCTCTAATTCAAAATCTCAACATTATTTCACACACTGAAATATTTTGTACGCGTTTTGAATTGGAGAACATGGGAACCGACTTTGGTTTCTGATTATGACTTGATGTGACCCTAGGCCCTGGATTCCTGAGCAGAAGGTATGTGTAAAAACAAAGAGATTACGAAGTGCTAATTCCCTTTTTTTGTAAGTCCTGGTGGCATTGACACTCCTTTCTTACTTGCTATATTTTTTTGGTGTTTATATATAATAGAGAATTACCAGCTTATTGTCGAACCCGTTAGATTTTGGGCAATAATTGTTACGTGGCTGCTTCTTAATTAAAGTTTATCATGTCATGTAGATGGATTTGTGAAAGATGCAGCGGGTCGTTCTTCAGATCGTCTACATGGGATTCCCATCTACATGTATGTTCACGGTTTCATGGAGTACTTCAGCTCATAGCAGCCACATACGATCCTGCAAGATTTGCATTTTTTTTGACCTTGCAAGATTTGCATTCAATGTATCGCCAAGACGCGTCCGTGAGAACTCTAGAAACATCTTCGTCTGACTCGTTTTGGCGCGCGCAGTTCCCGAGCGAATCCAATGAATTTTGACCGTTCTCTTAAAAAAAGGAACTTTGACCGTTGGATCAAGCGTTGGAGAACTGTTGTGCCAACGGCCAATAATTATGATCGTCGTAACCGATTTTCAACGTGATGATGAATTGATGTGACATTTGGCCGTACTAGTACGGTCTCATATTTTTGTATTACTTGGATTGTAGCCAAATTCGAAATCTCATTCCAGCGGCAAAACTTCCCGCCCGAAAAATACAAATATTTCACACGCTTCTAACTTCCCATTCTACCCTCGTAAAGATGACAACAATGTCCATGTATAAGTCGGTTGGTGGGGGGTCTACCCGTCATTTTTTTTCGATCACCACCTCCCTAGCTCCGGAAACTCCCCGAAAAAAAATTCATTTCCCTCACTCTCTCCTCTGAGACCACCCACCGGAACTTCCCAAGTCCCTCTCTCTCCCACCTCCACGACCACCGCACCGGAACATCCCCGCCGGACTTCCCTGGCCTACCCGAGGCCTCGCGATCCTCGTCATGCTGCCTGCCGGAGCCGCTTCATCGACGCCGTCATCAACCGGACCGGATCATCCCCGCCGAACCTCGAAACCATATGCTCATCCAGCAGTCTACCGCAGTCGCTTCAGCTGCGGCATCGTCCACCCCACCGGAGCCGCTTCGCCGGATCCGTCGTCCACCGCATCGGATCTTGCTCACCGACACCGCTGTGCATGAACCGGATCTGCTTCACCGGCGCCGTGTATGATCTAAACTCTTCTACTGTCGCTTTTCTATTGCTTGCCTGCAAGTTCTTGTTTAATCTTGGGGGAACCTGTTTGTGCTAACGACGCGCCGTTACGTTTTTGCAGACGAGATGAGTAACCATGAAGTGTAATGGCCGTCTCTCCAACCCCAAGTAGCACATGTAGCGTACTTCATCACCGGATCTATCAACCCCAGGAAGATCTGCTGTGACTCCCACAGAGTGCTTCTCCTAATGTAAGTCCCTTGTTTTAGCGCCATGTTCTGGGTTCAGATGCTTGTTTGTCTGAAGCTCTTTTAGTTCATTCCTAGCTATGACCGTAACACCTTGCTATTTTCTAGTTCATTGCTAACTTTAAGCGATTGAACATTTTGGTTTGCATTCCCTGCTCTGTAGATGTAGCCATCATAACTTCTATCTTGCTCAGTCGTTGTTACAAAAATTATACTGTAGGTATTATAGTAACATCCTGCTATTATTTAGTTCATGGCCAATTTTAAGTAATTGCACATGTTGGTTCGCATTCCCTGCTCTATAGCTTTTGGCATCGTAACTTCTATATTTGGTTTACATTCCCTGCTCTGTAGATCTAGCCATCATAACTTTATCTTGCTCAGTCGTTGTTACAAAAATTATGGCCTGCTACTATGTTGTTTGTGCCAATTTTTTACTCCATGAACATGTTGGCTTGCATTCCCTGTACTACAGGTGATGCCATTGTTTTGTATCTAGTTCATTGTAAGCTAACAAAGTAAGGACTTAGTTTGGCATGCTATCACTCTGCTATCTAGCCTGTAGTACAAATAAACTTGTCATACTACTAGATAATAATTTTGCGTGCCATCTTGTTCTTCAAAAGCTGCATTATTGACTTGTTTCTCTGACTTGGCATGACGCTCACATATGGAAAGCTGAACATATTGGTTTGCATTCCCTCTTATACAAGTTCACAGGTGATCCCACTATATTCTGTATCTGGTCCATCCTAAGCTCCAGCATTAACTATCCTCCATGTGTTGCTCATTACAAGTTTATATCCCGAAACATCTTGATTTGCATCCCCTTCACTATAAGTTCAGGAGTATTATTTAGTTCACGGCCAAAATGAAGTAATTGCACTTGGCACATGTTGGTTCACATTCCCTCCTCTTTAGCTTTTGCCATCGTAACTTCTATTTTTGGTTTACATTCCCTGCTCTGTAGATGTAGCCATCATAACTTCATCTTGCTCAGTCGTTGTTACAAAATTTATAGCCTGCTACTATGTTGTTCATGCCAATTTTGTACTCCCTGAACATGTTGGTTTGCATGGGACTCGACAGTAGTAAGTCTGCTGTTTCATTCTAACATGCTCTGTTATATTGGCTGTTGGTATGCGGCATGCACTCTTTGTTTGCTTATTGTGCGCATTACAATGATCTTGTTATAACGACGAAATGATGAGTTCCAAATTCTTTGCCAAACAATATTGTAGTGTCATTGCCTTTCCATTGTTGCTATCTTAACTTGTAATGTCTTTGTTTCAGATATAGGTGCTGCATGGACAACTTAAAAGATTGCCGGATCGCTTCATTGTATTGCTAGGTTTAATTACCATTCAATTTCTCTGGGTTCTGTAATATTTTTTCAATGCCTTGCAGCTGATGTAATATTTAGTTAGTTTTTATAGTTCTTTCGCGCATTTTTTCTTTGGTGCTTGTGGTAAGTGAGGCTATCCAGAAATCAATGCTGCGTAAATATTCTCAGTATCTAAATCACGAATTCCCATCCCTTAAACGGCCCAATTAAACGAAATCACATATGTGCCTGCCCGCAAAATCCTAAAGCGCATATTATGCCGGCATATAAACAACAACTAAACGGCTGGCCTTACTTTGGGCCAGCCCATTTGATTTACGGTGGACCCCACACACTAATTGGGCCCACTTGCTTTAAGGTGGACCCCACCAACACTGGGCCGGCCCACTAAATAGTTGGGCCAGCCCATTTGCTTTTGGAGGACCCCACATAATAAATGGGCCGGCCCTTTAAGAGGAAAGCGGGACCCACTGTGTTTTGGCCCGGCCCAATATCTTGTTGGGCCGGCCCATGCTATATTGTGGACCCCACGCACTAGATGGGCCGCCCTTTAACGAAAGTGGGGCCCACTGTGCTTATTGGGCGACCCACTATCTTGTTGGGCGACTTGCTCTATGGTGGTCCCACATGGTAAATGGGGCCCTTTAAGTGGAAGGTGGGACCCACGTGTTTTGGCCCGCCCACTATCTTGTTGGGCGGCCCATTAATAGGAATGTGGGACCACTGTGTTTTGCCCGCCACTATCTCGTTGTGGCCTGGCTATATGGTGGGCCCCACATACCAAATGGGCCGGCCCATTAACGGGAAAGTGGGACCCACATGTGTTTTTGGCCGACCCACTATCTTGGTGGGCCAGCCACTGCTATATTGTGGACCCCACATACTAAATGGGCCCTTTAACAGGAAGATGGGTCCCATGTTTTTGGTGCCCACTAGCTTGTTGGGCCGGCCCACTTGCTATATGGTGGACACACACTAAATGGGCCGGCTCTTTAACAGAAAGTGGAACCACCCTGTTTTTGCCCGGCCCACTAGCTTGTTGGGCGGCCCACTTGCTATACGGTGGACCCCACACACTAAATGGGCCGGCCTTTTAGAAAGTGGGACCCACCTGTGTTTTTGGCCCGGCCCACTTGCTTCTTGGGCCGGTTCTGTAAGGTGGACCCCACATGTTAAATGGGTGGCCCATTTAACTTTTGACCAGTCAACATTAGAGGTTAGGCCCGGCCCACGTAACTAATGGACCGCCCAGCTATATAGTTGACCGGTCAAACTATGTCTCCCGGCCCGCTTAAGACGTGGCGGCCTCGTGTGGGCCTACCATCTACCACGGGGTTCAGCCGGTTAACGCCGTTAACTGGCGATTAACGGCGTCGCCACGTGTCGTTTGCATGACGTCGCAGTCAACGGGCTCCCGAAAACACTTCCGCAACGGTCCGATTTTCCGTGGCGGAAGGGCGCCCAAGCGCGACGGACCGAAAAAATCGTCGTTGGACTTTGCCTGACGCAGTTTCCACAACGGAACCCATATCGTCGGGTTAGGCCCATAGGCGACGAAAAATGCCCCTTAGTTGACGATTTTGGGACGTTGTCTATCAGAACTTTTCTTGTAGTGGTTGTTGTCAACGAATGGTAGCGGGCACTCTAACCCCCTTGCCAAACGAACCTTCAAAGAGCGGCTCCCATGAGGGACGGCATCTCTACCAGCAAGGTAGATCATCCCCCTTCTCTTTTGTTTACACATGTATTTTAGTTTTATTAAGGATGACACTCCCCCAACCTTGGCTTTCTCAATCCATGGCTAACCGAATCCTCGGGTGCCTTCCATCATTCACATACCATGGAGGAGTGTCTATTGCAAAATTAAGTTGCTTACTGATAAATCAGAGCAAAACATGTGAAGAGAATTATTAATGAAAGTTATTAATTGGGGCTGGGAACCCCGTTGCCAGCTCTTATTGCAAAATTATTGGATAAGCGGATGTGCCGCTAGTCCATTGTGAAAGTCCGCCCAACAAGATTGAAAGATAAAACACCACATACTTCCTCATGAGCTATAAAACATTGACACAAATAAGGAGTAGTAGTTTGAATAATTTAAAGGTAGCACATGAAGTATTTACTTGGAATGGCAGAAAATACCATGTAGTAGGTAGGTATGGTGGACACAAATGGCATAGGTTTGGTCTAAGGTTATGGATGTATGAGAAGCATTCCCTCTCGATACAGGTCTTTGGCTAGCAAGGTTTGATAGCAAGCATAAAGTTGAGGGAAACAAACAAATATACATATGATAGAAACAATCATGCATCTTTCTCATACGCACAAGCAACTTTAACTTCAGAATACTAAGCATAGAGATAATAGTAATATATCTAAGTGTATTTCTCTCTTCTATTAAACATCAAGATGTTGTTGCTATTGACCAATGCTAAGTTTGCCAAAACCAAATAGATTTACTTGATGCTCCCAAAGTGATATCAATACTCATGTCAAGAGTAATCATATAATGGAGATTGCAAACTAAAATAAGGTGTGCAAAAAGTAAATGATAAGACTTCTCATTAATATTCCATAACGATAACTCACACCAACGGATACATAGATAACTAACTAAGAGAGATACTTCCACATCGCATACTATTCCATATGATAACTTCCCTACTCATGATATGACACTACTTGATAGTAAAAGATAAAGGTGGTGATGTGATACCGCGGCACTCCCCCAAGCTTGGAACAAACCAAGGGGATGCCAATACCGATGATGAATTACTCCTTCGGTGATGATGGCGAATCTTTGTCGTCATCAGACTTCCATGGAAGAGGCCCTCCATCAACAAAAGACATCTTGGTCTCCGGAAACCTGAAACTAGCAGCATGACTTATGCGCTTAAACCTGTTTTCATACTCACAGTTTTGATTATGAACATCATAGAGTTGAGCTTGGAGTTTGTTGGTGGTGTCGTGAAGTGAGAAGATATCATCCCACAGCTTTGCAGTCTCCTTCTTGTGTCCATCAATGAGTTCAGACACAATCTTGTGAAAGATATCCACTTCACGCTCAGCCATCTTCTTGTAGTTGAAAACCTCTTGTTCCAGCTTCTCCATCCTGTCTTCCAAGCTCCCTTCTCCCTTAGGACCCTGGACATCTTTGATCTGCAACTCTCCATCCACGAGCTGCAACTCTTTGGGGTGCATCTTCAGCTCGTTCATGTACGGGTTGACGACGTCCTCAAAGAAGCTGTCCTTCTGAGTTCCCGACGAAGACATGATGGATCTAGATCCGAAGCAGATCCTGGCAGAAAACAGCTCGAAACAAAACACGACGAGAAAACGATATTACGGACCTCCAGGGGTCCGGGGGATTATATAGCAAATATTTTTACGACAAAAGGAAGGTTCCAGGCCGAAAACGAGTGGAAACGGGACGCCGAGGCCAGACCATAGGTCGGCGCGGCCAGGGTGGGGCCCGCGCCGGCCTATGGTGGCACGCCCTCGCGCGTCTTTTCCACTCCGTTTCGATTCCGTAATTTTTCATATTTTCCAAAAACAGCAAAAATAATGTTCGGAAAGGTAAACGCGGACTTTTTATTACCTATACTGTTACCTATTCAAAGTCCAGTTCTGGCGGACTGTCAATTTGTCCTTTGATGAAAGCCTCCGGTGTTTCCACTTGAATAATATCAACATCAACATTATAAGAATCACCCGAGATATAATGCTTGAGTCTTTGTCCATTCACCACTTGTGTGGCATTGCCTTGGAGAGAGCTAATTTTAATTGCTCCTGAACGATACACCTCCTCAACAACATATGGTCCTTCCCACTTTGAGAGTAATTTCCCTGCAAAGAATCTGAGACGAGACCGATACAATAGAACTTGATCTCCAACATTAAATTCTCTTTTAATGATCCTTCTATCATGCCACTTCTTAACTTTTTCTTTAAAGAGTTTAGCATTTTCATAAGCTTCACTTCTCCATTCATCTAGAGAACTTAATTGCAACAACCTCTTATTACCGGCTAATTTAGGATCTTTATTTAATTCTCTAACAGCCCAATAAGCTTTGTGCTCTAGTTCTAAAGGTAAATGACAAGCTTTTCCATAAACCATTTTATAAGGTGACATTCCCATAGGATTTTTATAAGCAGTTCTATAAGCCCATAATGCTTCTTTCAATTTGCTAGGCCAATTCTTTCTAGATTTATTAACGGTCTTACCTAAGATAGCTTTAATCTCTCTATTTGATAATTCTACTTGACCACTAGTTTGAGGGTGATAAGCGGAAGCAATTCTATGATTAATACCATACTTAGCAAGAGTTTTTCTAAAACCTCCATGAATGAAATGAGAACCTCCATCAGTCATAATATATCTAGGTACTCCAAATCTAGGAAATATAATATCTACAAGCATTTTTATAGAGGTCTCACCATCAGCACTTTTTGTAGGTATAGCTTCTACCCATTTAGTAACATAATCAACACGACAAGTATATGAGTGTTACCGTCTGAAGAAGGGAAAGGACCCATGAAGTCGAATCCCCAACAATCGAATGGTTCAATAACAAGAGTATAATTCATAGGCATCTCATTGCGTCTAGAGATATTACCAACTCTTTGACATTCATCACAAGATAAAATAAATTTCCTTGCATCTTTGAAGAGTGTTGGCCAATAAAAACCTGATTGTAGAACCTTTTGCGCGGTTCTATCTCCAGCATGATGTCCTCCATAAACACTTCCATGACATTTATTCAATATCTCCTGTTGTTCATATTCAGGAACACATCTTCGCATAATACCATCCACTCCTTCTTTATATAAGTGTGGGTCATCCCAAAAATAATGCCTCAAGTCATAAAAGAATTTCCTTCTTTGCTGAGCTGAAAAGGTTGGAGGCAAATACTTCGAAACAATAAAGTTAGCATAATCTGCATACCAAGGGCTCTCTCGCGAGCTCACCTTTATTACAGCCAATTGTTCATTTGGAAAACTATCATTAACAGGAACAGGATCATAAGAAATATTTTCCAATCTAGACAAATTATCAGCAACAGGATTATCAGCACCTTTCCTATCTATAATATGTAAATCAAATTCTTGCAACAGAAGTACCCATCTAATAAGCCTTGGCTTAGCATCTTTCTTTGTCATAAGGTATCTAATTGCAGCATGATCAGTATGAATTGTAACTTTCGAATCAACAATATAGGGTCTAAACTTATCACAAGCAAAGACTACAGCTAACAATTCTTTTTCAGTTGTAGCATAATTTCTTTGAGCAGCATCAAGAGTCTTACTAGCATAATGAATAACATTTAATTTTTTATCTACCCGCTGTCCAAGAACAGCGCCTACAGCAAAATCACTAGCATCACACATAATTTCAAAAGGCAAATTCCAATCAGGAGGTTCGACTACAGGAGCAGTTGTTAAGGCTTTCTTTAGAGTTTCAAAAGCTTCCTTACAATCATCATCAAAAACAAAAGGTACATCTTTTTGAAGAAGATTAGTAAGAGGCTTTGAAATTTTAGAGAAATCTTTAATAAATCTCCTATAAAACCCAGCATGACCAAGAACACTACGAATACCTTTAACATCCCTCGGATAGGGCATCTTCTCAATTGCTTCAACTTTAGCTCTATCAACTTCAATACCTCTCTCAGAAATTTTATGTCCCAATACAATTCCTTCATTAACCATAAAGTGGCATTTCTCCCAATTAAGAACAAGGTTAGTTTCTTCACATCTCTGCAAAACTTTATCGAGGTTTCGCAGGCAATTATCAAAAGAATTCCCATAGACAGAAAAATCATCCATGAATACCTCTACAATACTTTCGCAAAAACCATGAAAAATAGCAGACATGCATCTTTGAAAAGTAGCAGGAGCATTACATAAACCAAAAGGCATACGCCTATAAGCATAAGTTCCATAAGGACAAGTAAAAGTGGTTTTCTCTTGATCTTTAGCTTTAACAGCAATTTGTGAAAACCCAGAATAACCATCAAGAAAGCAAAAATGAGTATTTTTAGATAACCTTTCTAGCATTTGATCAATAAAGGGTAAAGGGTAATGATCTTTCTTAGTAACTTTATTAACTTTTCGAAAATCAATGCACATTCTATAACCTACAACTATTCTTTGAGGAATAAGCTCATCATTATCATTAGGCACAACAGTCATTCCTCCTTTCTTAGGAACACAATGAACAGGACTAACCCATCTACTATCAGCAATAGGATATATAATACCAGCTTCAAGGAGTTTTAATACCTCATTCCTTACCACTTCCTTCATCTTCGGAATTAGACGACGTTGATGTTCAACAACAGGCTTTGCATCTTCTTCCATATTAATAGCATGTTGGCAAATAGAAGGAGAAATCCCTTTCAAATCATCAAGAGTATAGCCAATAGCTCCTCGGTGTTTCTTCAATATTTCCAATAACCTTTCTTCCTCAATCTCTGAAAGCTTAGAACTAATAATAACAGGATATATTTTCTTATCATCAATATGAGCATATTTAAGATTATCAGGTAAAGGCTTTAAATCAAAAACAGGATCTTCCTTTGGTGGCGGTGTTGTACCCAAATCTTCCACCGGTAAATCATGCTTGAGAATAGGTTGGCGACGAAAAATTTCCTCAAGCTCATCTCTTTCTTTCCTAAAAGCTTCACTTTCACTATTCTCCAAATGTTGCTGCAAAGGATTATTAGGAACAAGAACAATAGATGCACACTGCTCCATTTTAAAATCATTACTAGGCAAGTCAGTTTTATAAGGAGTTTTGGTAAATTTAGAAAAGTTAAATTCATAAGGTTCACCAGCAAATCTAGTCAAAATTTTCTCTTTCTTACAATCTATAATAGCTCCACAAGTATTTAGAAAAGGTCTACCAAAAATGATAGGACAATGATCACTAGCAGCAGAACCAAGTACCAAAAAGTCAGCAGGATATTTAATCTTACCACATAGAACTTCCACATCTCGAACAATACCAATTGGAGAAATAGTTTCTCTATTAGCCAGATGAATAACCACATCAATATCTTCAAGTTCACAAGAACCAATTTCGTGCATAATCTCCGTGTAAAGCTCATAAGGAATAGCACTAACACTTGCACCAATATCACATAAACCATAATAGCAATGATCACCAATTCTAACAGATAGCATAGGAACACTAACTTGTTTGGATTTATTAGGATGTGAAACAATATTAGAAGCATCTTCACAGAAAATAATATGACCATCCTCCACATTTTCAGTCACAAGATCTTTAACTATTGCAACAGCAGGTTCAATTTTAATTTGTTCTTCAGGTTCTTTAGGTTTCTTTTCACTTTTATTAACTGCACTAGATATGACAGAGTACTCCTTCATTTTAGCAGGGAAAGGAGTTTTTTCAATATAAGCTTCAGGAATAACATTATCAACAGTTTCAACCACTACACATTTGTTTACAGATGAATCAATTTTATCTTTATACGGTTCATGATACTTATCAAAATTCTTCTTAGGCAGTTCATAATGAGAGGCAAAAGCTTTATAAAGATTTGCAACAACTTGGGAATCAAGACCATATGTAGCACTCATATTACGGAATTTATCAGTATTCATAAAAGCTTCAATGCATTTATAATCATAAATTATACCTGATTCTCTATCTTTGTCGTTCTCCCATCCTTCAGTATTTTCTTGGATCCGATCAAGAAGGTCCCTTTTAAACTCTTCATTCTTGCGTGTAAATGATCCAGAACAAGAAGTATCCAGCAAGGTCTTGTCTTGAAAAGAAAGTCTTGCATAGAAATTATCAATAATAACATTACCAGGAAGCTCATGAATGGGGCATTTGAGCATTAAAGACTTCAATCTCCCCCAAGCTTGGGCAATACTTTCTCCATCATGAGGCCAGAAATTATATATGCGGTTCCGATCTTTGTGAATTTCACTTGGAGGATAAAATTTGGAATAAAATAAAGGCACAATGTCCTCCCAATCAATAGAATCACCATTCTTCAGCAATTTATACCAGTGCGCCGCTTTACCAGACAGCGATATAGTGAATAGTTTCTTCCTAACTTCATTCATAGAAATACCTGCACATTTGAATAACCCGCATAATTCATGCAAAAACAGTAAATGATCACCAGGATGGACAGTTCCATCCCCTTCATAGCGGTTATCCATAACACGTTCAATAATTTTCATAGGTATTTTATATGGTACTACTTCCTCACCTGGCGCTTCATCCACTACCGTTGCAGTAGTAGTAGATTTCCCAAATAGAAATTGAAGAGAAGATCTCTCCATAATGATTTATAGCAGCAGGCAGAAATAAAATCAGCACAAACAGTAAAGGTTTTCCTTACCAATTCCGCTTACCAATAGCGCTTCACTCCCCGGCAACGGCGCCAGAAAATAGTCTTGATGACCCACAAGTATAGGGGGTGTATCGTAGTACTTTCGATAAATAAGAGTGTCGAACCCAACGAGGAGCAGAAGGTGTTGACAAGCAGTTTCGATGAAGGATTCACTGTAAATGCTCACAGACAAGTATTCAGGGGGTTTTGATATTGCAGGTAAATAAAGTACAAGTAAATAAAATGCGAGAGAAATAATTGCAGCGAGTGGCCCAATCCTTTTTAGCACAAAGGACAAGCCGGTTTGTTTACTTATAATGACCAAACGTTCCTGAGGACTCATGGGAATTTTAGTCTAGTGCTTTCGCTACATACAGCTGATTAATCTTCATTGTTTTGATAAGTGTTGTGTGGGTGAACCTATGCTAATGCACCGCCCTTCCTAGGACTAATACATACTTGTGATTATACCCCTTGCAAGCATCCGCAACTACAAGAAAGTAATTAAGATAAATCTAACCACAGCCTTAAACTCTGAGATCCTGCGATCCCTCCTGCATCGATATACTAACGGGGGCTTAGGTTTCTGTCACTCCGGCAACCCCGCAATTAGCAACCGAATACAAGATGCACTCCCCTAGGCCCATAAATGGTGAAGTGTCGTGTAGTCGACGTTCACACGACACCACTAGAAGAATGACACCACAACTTAAATATCATAACATTGAATATTACTCAACCATAATTCACTACTAGCATTTAGACTTCACCCATGTCCTCAAGAACTAAACGAACTACTCACGAGACATCATATGGAATACAATCAGAGGTGATATGATGATGAATAACAATCTGAACATAAACCTTGGTTCAATGGTTTCACTCAATAGCATCTACAACAAGTATAGAATAACACCGGGAGAGTTTCCCCTATCAAACAATCAAGATTTAACCCGAATTGCTACAGCGGTGACGAGGTGCAGCGGTGGTGATGGCGGTGTAGATGGTGAAGATGATGATGATGATGATGGAGATGATGTCCCGCTCGATGACGATGGCGATGGCGTCGATTTCCCCCCGGCGGATTCCTGCCCGCCGGAGAGCTCTTTTCTCTCTGGTGTTCTCCGCCCCCAGAGGCGGCTGTAACCCTCGTGAGGTCCTCTCGTGGCTTAGGTTTTCGGGACGAAGGAGTACGCGAAGAAAAGGAGGCGAAAGGGGCTGTGGGGCCCCCAGAGCATAGGGTGGCGCGGCCAGGCCATGGGCCGCGCCGCCCTGGTCTGGGCCCACAGTGGCCCCTCTCTTCTTCCCCTTTTGGCTCCCTCCGTCATCTGGAAAAATAGGAATTTACGTGAAATTCCCTTCCACAGTTGATCTTCCGAAATATTGCGTTCTGACGGTGCTTTTTCCAGCAGAATCCTGGCTCCGGTGCTTGATCCTCCAATGATGATGAAACATGCAAAATAGATGAAATAACATAAGTATTGTGTCCCAATATGAAATATATCAATGAATAACAGCAAATTATGATACAAAATAGTGATGCAAATTGGACGTATCACTGGTCACGATTCGTTACACTCTGCAGAGGTGTGTTTCTTTACCCATAAGAGATCTTAACCTTGGTGCCAACCGGGCAGCTTTCCCGTCCACACTTCCTTTGGTGTGAGGCCCGGTATAAGGTCTTAGCCGTTCATATTCCTCCGCTACCTCGCACACCCACCCTTTGTTGCATACCCCGACCCTGGGTCCTCGTCGGTCCTCTTACACCAATTAAGGATGGACCCCGACCACGACAACAGTTTGGGACTCGTTAACCAAACTCCTTCGCCGGTAGCTGCAACCCATCATAGACCACATTACCGTGGGGAATTAGAAGGGGATCCCCACCCTCAAGTTGTTCCGCAAGCCGCAACCGCTACGGTAAGCACTGCTATACCGTGGGGAATTAGAAGGGGCTCCCCACCCTCAAGTTGCTCCGCAAGACACAACTGCTACGGTAAGCGCATCCGTTGATGTACGAGAGGTGGAAATACAATTGGCTACTCCGTCCCACTCCAGATCTTATGGTTAACACGGGTATTACGGCACAAGAATCACTGGACGACATTTGTTGTTTAATCCTAGATGGATATAAACCCTTGCAATGGAACCTCCACCATATCAACACAATCCATGGTTCCATTGCCCACCACATAGTCATATTCATAGTTATGAAAATAGTGGTTTTGCTTTTTATGCAATAGTGATAAACATAGTACTTTGCAAGTAATTTGGTAAAAATACTCAAATGACATGAGCAAGCGATGAACTTGCCTGAACACTGCAAAGTTTTGCAGTTGGATGGTGTGGACTGACCCTTGTCCTCTGTCTCTGAAAAATAGCATCATTGTCCAATAAGGGCAATGGTTAAAGAAGCAATTATGCATGATTCCATTTTTATGGTTTGTTCCCCCCTTCCGATGTCGTTGTTATTTTATGTGAGAGGTTAATACTAAGAATAACTTGGAGATACTTGATTTAGGATAAAATACAATCTTGAAATATTATCAAGATGTTTTTAAAGTCCAATAGCATTGATGGACTTATTTTCTTTATTGAAAATAATATGTGTGATTTAAATCATTATTTAAATCATCAAATTAAGACTTATTCTTTTATCTTCAGAAATTCTCTTTGATATTTTATTTGGATAGAGAATTTTATGCTGATTGATTTTCATATTTTTAATTATTTTTTTAGAGCTATAATTAATTTTCTATGAATTTTCTAAGTTTCATTATTTTTATTCATTTGTGAAAGGACACAAATGCCCCTGGGCCCACCTGTCGGTGGGAGTGGGTTAACCCTAACCCGAGCCGCCCTTGGGCTCCGGTCGCACCCTTCTTCGCCACTGCGCACGAACCCTAGCCCTTTCGAGCTCGCGATCCTCGCATCGCCGCCTCCTTCGCCGATTTATCCCGCCCCTCCGGCCGTCGCGCGGCCGAGATGGGTGCGCCCGAACCGCCGTTGACGGCGCTTCAGATCCACCGCCTCGATTTGCTCTTCGTCGCCTGTCGTGTCGCCCCAACCCTGCTGCTTGTCCGGCCGTGGAGATCTACGCGATCTCGTCGACGCCGACGTTCCGGAGCCGTGGCGCCACCGTGGCTTCGCCATCGTGTGCGCGAGCTGCCGCGGCACCGCCATGGCCGGCTTGGCCTGGCGCCGTGATTCGGCGCGTGCCGCCGTGGCCGCCATGGCGCCACGTCTGCTCGACTCCAAGTAAGTGCTCCACCTTTCTCTTTCTCCGTGCGCGCTTCTTCCTCCTCCTCAGTGGCCACTGCCATGGCTTCCCCCTCGTGGAGGTCTGGCCGTACTGCTGAACCCTAGCTACCGTGTTGTCCTATTCTCTCTAATGGCTATGCTTATCTTGTTTTGTGCTTATCCCGGCCCTAGCTCATGAATTCATGCTTGAGCTTGTAAAAGCTTGCATTTCTTGCTAGAATCCTTCCCTCTGTCTTGCTTCTATGCTTGCCGACACTCATGTGTATTCATATATGCTTCAATGGCTTGATTGCAGATGCAATTCTTGCAAAATTGCAAGTGCCCGAGCTTGTGGGCTATTTCTTGTGCTCAAATTCATGAGCATGCTCATCTGAGCATTGCTGTTGGCTTCCGGTATGATTAAAGGATGAGCACTAAGTGGTTTATTTGTTTATCATGATCCAGTGGTTCATCAAACCTTTGATGTGCTTCTGGATACAATCATAAGGTTATTAATTGATTATCTGTGATGCAATTCATTTAATTATATGGTCAATATGATGCTAGAATTGCTAGCATGCTTTAGCAAGCTCTGGTGATCAACAGCTGCTTGATCAATGCTTGCTTTAGCTACTGCCTATGCCTGTCTGGGCTTATTCTGGTGACTGTGCATCACCATGCCTTGTGCTGGTGTGTGCTGTGGTTGGCTCAAGCAATTGCTGTTGCTTCCAGTGATCAATTGGATCATGAGGAATTGTTCAGATTCGGTGATCTATCTCTTTCATTTATCTGTAAAGCTTATCCATGTTTATTGGATAAATGAGATGAACTGCTTGCTGCAGTTATGACTCTTATAATTTGTTTAATTGAGCTAGAGGGATGCCAACATTAGTTGGGGACCCTAGCTCCACTTTGAACCCATTCTGGGTGATGATATTTGTGCTTGGCTTGATGGTTTGGCTGTTTTAGGGTTTGAGGTGACCCTGGCAGTAGTCATATGCTGCCCTAGGGTAGCTCCCCTCTTGTTGGCTTGCTGTGGCTCACCAAATGCTTTCTGGGTGATCCATTTATTGGATTGCCAGTAGCCCTTGATGTTGAAATCAAAATAGACAATGATTTGTCTAAGTCTGATGGCCTGAATAGCTGTAGGTGCTAAGTGTGTAGCTAGGCTAGCTTGTGCTCTCATCTCTTGCTGGCTTCAGTTATGCATTGAGTGTCATAGCTGTTGTTCCCTTTAGATGATTTACCAGTGGCCTCTCTGCTCTTGCTTGCACCATATGGCTTAGTAGCCAGATGATGACACGACACCCTTTTGATTATGTGTGATAGATGCATATGCTTATATATGAACAAAACCATCTGGTTTGTTCATGATGCTTGGTATACCTCACTCCAGCTCCTAGAATTTTGATGTTGATGTAGAGGTGTTGCTTCTGTTGATCTTGGTTAAATTGCCCCCGCTCCACCCGGTGAGCTCCGGCTTGGTTGGATTCGTGGTGTTGGAGAGATTGAACGGTGGGCATTCTCTTTCTAGCTGTTCTTGGGTGTTCTTGGTGTTCTTACCGGATCAATTCCGATGGATGATTCAAGTGACTAGGGTTTTGCTTGGAAAAGCTTTTATATGATCTCCTTCTCCTTCTGGTCGACAACAAGGCCTGGCAGCCTTGGTGACTCACTGTGTGTGTGTGTGTGTGCATGCAGCCTGTGTGAGCACTGGCTGTGTGTGTGCACATGCTTGGTATCTGGCTGGTGTCTTGGCTGAGAGTGGATCAGCTCGGCGACTTGACATTATCCACCATCTCCATTTCTTTCTAACCTGCCAAGTGGCTATGCCACTTGGCATAACTCTTTGTTGTTGTGATGTGCAGGGATCAATCTATTGCTCCAATGATCATGAAGATCATCAAGTACAAGAATAAATGAAGTTTAGCTTGTAGTGTTAGGATAGATCATTGATTTGTAATTTTCCTTTTCTTTTCTTTTTCTATTTTTGTCCAATTCTTGTAATATGTTGTAATATTTCATATTTTATTTCTGGATATTGTAAAAACAATGTATCTTGTGTGTTTATCAATAAAGCTCCAATTTTCTCTATTGAGCTTTATATAATAATTGTTCTATTTATATCTTGATTATTTATGATTGTTTATTAAATTATCTCAAGTTTGAGTTATGAGATATTAACTTGATGTTTGAATTTGAAATTCAAATTCAAATTTGGTTTGAATTCAATCATCCATCTTAACTTAGAATTCAATCATGCAACTTAAATTGGTGATTCCAACCCTCCCCTCTCAACTCAAAACCCTAGTTTAGTGGAATAAGGAACAAGTTTGTCGCACTCTCGAAACCCTAACCCTGTAAGGTGTCGAGAGAGAAACTTGTCCCCCTTCGATGCAGTTTTTGTTTAAAAGCGCGAAATTTCCCCAGAATTTGCAATGCAATGCACATCCCTTTCTAAAATCTACCCCTCGATCGTCTCTAAACCTGGGACATTACAGCCTTTCCCCCTTAAAGAAAACTTCGTCCCGAAGTTGTGGTTGTAATACCTGAACAGTTCGGGGTATGTTTTCCTCAGTCTTCTTCCTTTTCCCAGGTGGCCCCTCTCGGGGTGATGCTTCCATTGTATCTTGCAGTATTTTATAGCTTTATTCTGAGTTGTTTCCAGCTTTCTTCGAGAATCTTCGCTGGCTTCTCGATGTATGTCAAATCTGGTTGTAACTCGAGCTCAGCATGTGATACTGGCTCATCTGGGGTCTTTAAGCATTTTCTGAGTTGTGATACATGGAATACATTGTGAACTTGAGCCTTCCTGGTAGATCCAATTCAAAGGCTAAACCTCGGTTCTGACTCAGTATCTTGAAAGGTCCGATGTATCTAGGGCTCAACTTTCCCTTTACTCCGAATCTCTGAAGACCTTTCATCGGGCTCACCTTAAGATATACCATATCTCCAACTTGTGGCTCCCAAGTCCTTCTCTTTTGGTCTGCATAGCTCTTCTGTCGACTTTGGGCTATCTTCAGTCTATCTCTTATGATGTCAATGATGTGTTGCTTTTCCTTGACATAATCTGGGTTGAACTCCTTGCTTGATCCAGCTTCATACCAACATATTGGTGATCTACACTTTCTTCCATACAGAGCTTCGAATGGTGCCATCTTGATACTGCTTTGATAGCTGTTGTTGTATGAGAACTCTGCTAATGGTAAGTGTTCTTCCCATGATCCTCCGAAGTCTAGGGCACAAGCCCTAAGCATGTCCTCTAGGATCTGGTTAGTTCTCTCGGTTTGTCCACCCGTCTGAGGATGATAGGCGGTACTATAGTCCAACTTGGATCCTAAAGCTTCATGTAGTTGCTTCCAGAATGCTGATGTGAACACTGATCCTCGATCTGACACGATCTTCTTGGGCACTCCATGTTTACTCACGATCTCTTTGATGTAAAGATCAATGAGTTTTTCTCCTTTATCTTGCTGGTTTACCGCTAAAAAGTGTGCACTTTTCGTCAACCGGTCCACGATTACCCATATCATGTCCTTCTTTTTATTGGTCATGGGTAGTCCGGTGATGAAATCCATTCCTATCTCCTCCCATTTCCATTCTGGAATTGGTAAAGGTTGTAACTTTCCTGCCGGACTTTGGTGTTCGGCCTTCACTCTTTGGCATGTATGGCATTCCGCCACATACTGTGCTATTTCTCTCTTCATGTTGTTCCACCAGAATAGCTCCTTTAGATCCATGTACATCTTTGTACTTCCCGGATGAATGGAGTATGGTGTTTGATGGGCTTCCCGGAGTATTACTTCCTTGATCTCAGCAATATCCGGAACACAAATCCTCTTCTGGAACCATAATGATCCCATCTCTCCACGGTGAAATTCTGATGGTCTTCCTTCGTCAATCCTCCTCATCTCCTCTACGATGAATGGATCATCTAATTGACCCATGATTATCTCATTCTTGAGGTTGACATTCATTTCATCGGCTACTTGTAAAGCTGATAGTCCTTCGTGAGCTTCTTTCTCCCAAAGTTGTATTTGGGCTTGGCTTATTTCCTTCTTCAACTCCGGTGAAATTTCTTGTTCTATTCCTCCAGTACTCTTCCTACTCAAGGCATCTGCTACAACATTAGCCTTTCCTGGAGTATAATTGATGGTCAAATCATAGTCCTTGATCAATTCAAGCCATCTTTTCTGCCTCATATTGAGTTCCTTTTGAGTGAAGAAGTACTTGAGACTCTTATGATCAGTATAGAGCTCACACTTGGCTCCATAGAGAAAATGTCTCCAAGTCTTAAGGGCAAAAACAACTGCTGCTAACTCTAAATCATGAGTTGGATAATTCACTTCATGAGGTCTGAGTTGCCTCGATCCATATGATATTACTTTCCGGTCTTGCATGAGTACACATCCCAATCCATGTTTGGATGCATCACAGTACACGGTGTAATCCTTGCCATCTTCCGGAACTGCTAACACCGGTGCTGTGGTGAGTTTCTCTTTCAGAGTTTGAAAACTCTTCTCACACTCATCAGACCACACGAATGGTGTGTTCTTCCTTAGCAACTTGGTCATTGGCCCTGCTATCTTCGAGAATCCTTCTATGAATCTCCGGTAGTATCCTGCCATTCCCAAGAATCCTCGGATTTCCTTGACGTTCTTGGGTGCTTCCCAGTCCAAAACTGAGGCTACTTTGCTTGGGTTTACTGCTATCCCATCCTTACTAATGACATGACCAAGAAATTCTACTTGATCAAGCCAAAACTCACACTTACTGAACTTGGCGTACAGTTGGTGTTCCCTTAGTGTTTGCAACACTATCCTAAGATGTTCAGCATGTTCAGCTTTGTCCTTGGAATAGATCAAGATATCATCGATGAATACGATGACAAACTTGTCTAAGACATGGCATGAAGATCTTATTCATGAGATTCATGAATATTGCTGGGGCATTGGTTAGTCCAAAAGGTACTACGAGATACTCATGATGTCCGTACCTCGAGACAAAGGCTGTTTTCGGAACGTCTTCCTTCTTGATCTTTATCTGGTGATAACCGGATCTTAGATCAATCTTGGAAAAGACTCCCGCGCCTCTAACTTGATCAAAAAGATCTTGGATTCTAGGAAGTGGATACTTGTTCTTGATTGTAACATTGTTCAGATTCCTGTAGTCTCCGCACATCCGTCGACCTCCATCTCTTTTATCCACGAAAATCACAGGTGATCCCCATGGTGAGATACTCTCCTGTATGAATCCTTTCTGTTCCAGGTCATCCAATTGTTCCTTGAGTTCTTTCAACTCTTTAGGCCCCATCTTGTATGGTGCTTTAGCAATCGGAGCTGTTCCTGGAATTAGGTCGATAGTGAATTCTATCTCCCTATCTGGTGGCATTCCAGGTAATTCCTTAGGAAATACATCTTGGAATTCGTTGACAACTGGAATGTCCTCCAGTTTCACCTCCTTCATACTGTTCAACTTCAACTCCACTTCAATCTGGGTATGCTTATCTCCTTGGTAGATGATTCTATCTCCACCTGGGCTTTTCAAAGATGTCTTATGGGTACAATCTATAAGTGCGCCATTTTCCTCTAACCAGTTCATACCAAGAATGACATCAATGTCCTTCATCGGTAAAATGAACAGGTCTGCGTCAAACGCACACTTATTGATCATAATGACTTGTCCAGGTTTAGTATGGGTTACTAATATCGTTCCCCCCGCAGAAAGTATGGTTATTGGTTTATCTAACTTATTGCATCTAATCCCATGTTTGATGATGAATTGCTGGGAAATGAATGATGTAGTTGCACCAGTATCAAAAAGTACTTTGCCAGGATGAGTGAGTATCTGAAGCGTACCTATCACTGCTTGATCGGAGTTAATCACCTCCTCCAAGCTGGTACAGTTCAACTTGCCGAAGGGTTTCTTGTTCTTCCAATTCCCTCCGGTGTTTCCTCCTCGGCTTCCTCCTCCTCCTGACTGACCTCCTCCGGTATTCCTCTTGGGGCAGTCTTTCAGCATATGCCCCTCCTGGCGACAACCAAAGCATATTATCTTGGGCTTCTTGCAATCCTTCGAGGTATGACCTCGGAATCCACAAATGCACATCTAGTTTGCAGTCTGGAATGCTTGGTTCCTCCTGCTGTTATAGTAATTGCTGTTGTTGTTGTTGTTGTTGTTGTTGTTGTTGTTGTTGTTGTTGTTGTTGTTGTTGTTGTTGTATCTTGGTTTAAAGCTCAAACTCATGTTTGGCTTGTTGCTGCAAACCTCTTAGGCTCATATTTGGCCTTCTTCCTCTTCTCCTCCTGTAATTGCTTGAAGTCATCTTCCAGGGTGATGGCTGCATCCACCAATTCCTGGAACTCTGTTGCTCTCATCATTCTGAGCTGCACTTTAAACTGGGGACTTAATCCCCGCAAGAACCTCTTCTTCTTTTTGTCCTCGGTATTGACCTCCTCAACGGCATACCGAGACAACTTCGAGAACTCTCTGACATAAGTCAGAATAGCATTGTCTTTCTGCTCAAGACTCTCAAATTCTCGACGCTTCAACTCCACAATGCTTTCAGGGACATTGGATTCCCTGAACTTCCTCTTGAACTCTTCCCATGTGAATACTTTTTAGCCGGATACGGCTACTATATTATCCCACCAAGATGCGGCGGGTCCACACAACAAGTGTGTAGCATAACGGACCTTCTCCTGGTCGTTGCAACCAACAGTATTGAGCTTTCGCTCGGTGTCCATAAGCCAGTCTTCCGCGTCCATTGGCTCGGGCGCGTATGCAAAAGATATTGGCTTTGTGTTCTGGAAGTCTGCCAAAGTGACTCCCTGATTCTCATGTCTCTCAACTCTGTTCTGTTGCAGCTCCTGGAAGAATCTATTCTGCTGCTCCAGCGTCACACGTTGTCTTTCTTCCATCATCTGCATGTACTGGACAAAGTTCTGCTGCGTCATGGGTGGTGGTGGTGGTGGAAACTGAGTCCTGGCTGCTTCATCAGCCTCCGCCTTCTGTCTGGCCTCGCGCTCGATGCGCTGCTCTTCACTCTCCTCACTCGGCGCTCCCGACATATCCCCCTAGTTCTGCAACACAAAGTGGTACTCATAGTTACTCCATGCGCAAGTTTTCTGAGCTCAACTTTGTGCACAGAACTAGTCACGCAATGGAAATCAAGAAGCAAATGCAAATCATACAAAACATATACCCTGTATATACATACATAAGTGGTCTTAATACTCAAGTAGCGATGTGAGTATGCAAACTCACTTATTAAAGTATATGTACAAATTTATACAAATATTACATACTACAATACATGTGGTACAACTGTATTGTAGTCTCGCCTCCCATGGTGGTCTCTAGTCGTGCTTCACTCCCGGTACATCCCAGGCTTCCATCCGGTCGAACGTGAAGTCCTCCTGACAGAATCTGGAACATAGGGTCTTCCCGTAGGCTTGTAGTCGGAATCGGATGATGTTCCGAGGGCAAAATCTGTGTTCATGAACTGGTCATTCAGTGCATCATAGTCCACCCATCGGGTGTACTCCCCGGTGACTCCATAAAGTATTCCCACCTTCAGTATCAGACTCAATCAGCATCGGATACCCCTCAATATCTCCTCTATTATACTGATTGTTCTGAAACTGGGTTGTGGCATCATCATTCATCTCAGGATTATACCTAACCGAATCACTAGGGTTTCCAGTGACCCCCAACGCCAACCTGTTGAGTTTTCTATAGGAGTCACGGAATGCTGATGGTTTCCGGATTCCTCGCCACCTTCATAACCTCCATAGGAGTTATTAGGAAAATACCTAGGAGTAATAGGTGTGGTTTGCTGTTCTGGATGGTCAATGCTAATGTAATCACCAGCTGAGTAAACTGGTGTATGCACCACTCCCTCCATGGGTTCCTTTCCTTTTGTCTCCTCCTTGGGCTCGGTGAACTCTTCTAGCATTGTATCAATTGCTCCCGTCAAATGACGGTTCAACTGAAATAACAATGATAGTAAGTTACGGCTATTGTCCATGTATTTTGCCGCTTCAACTGGTTTGCGTTTGGCGTATTTAAAATGGTTCAGCATGGGATCATCCTCTTCCTCCATGTGAGGAATGTGGGTGAATTCGGAACCCATAAGCTCTTTCGTCTTATGCTCCCGGATATCGGTTATGGCTCTCATAACAGCTATATGGTAGGCTGTGTTGATGGTTCTGGCTTCTCCTGCTGGCATAACTACGCTCATTCCCAAAGATTCGGGAAGTCGTAGCCCTACTCTACACTTTGCCAATACTGGTCCATCATAGTACCAATATTTCATCACTTGAATTTGGGGATCGCACCCAAATTCAAGTAACATGGCACGTAGAATGTCTGCAAGTCCTCCGTCGTATTCACTCAAGTTTGAAGTCTTCACTTTCACATTACGTCCCGGGCGTGAACTTGCCATTGTTGGCTGTAGAAATAGAAAGAATATAAGATTAGTAATAATGCATCATAATAGAGATAATAAAGAATTATCGCACTAAAAGATATGATTGTTTTATTCTCAAGTGAATATACACCATATTTTTAGAGAATTCTTTACTAATCCTATTTGACTCCTAACGTTCGGTCCCATTTACTAGGTTCCAACCTAAGGTCAAAGCTTTTGCTCTGATACCAACTGTGGTGACCCTGCATACCACTGCATGTTGTAGTATGCCAGTCGTTGATATAACATTCGCGAAGTACCAATCCGCAAATATTACATCCCTCAGAGTAGTACAACAGAACATAGCAGGTCCATAACTCATTCATACATTATTACAAACCATAGGTACATATCATCCTGGAGCTCCTCTTGGGTCCTGAGAGGGTTACTCCTGGGTTCGAGGCGAACCCAACTTAACTTACAATATAGAAGTTTCATGAGACTAAACATTTATTCTCTCGAGCAGCTAAGTATTAAGAGTTCGGCTGCTCGGCTACTACTACTACTCGATACTTCTAGGCTTGGTCTCCTCCTGAAGCCTCCCCGGTTCCGTAGACTATGAGGTAGTCTACGCCTTCAATACCTCCAGAGAGGTCTGGTTCTTCATAGCCGATGATGTCGGCTCCTTCAGGGTTGTCGTTGTCCTCCTCCAGATGGTTCAGACAGTCTAAGCAGGGGATTTAAGAGTGGTATGAGTACGAGCGTACTCAACAAGTTCATATTAGGAAAGAGGTGTTTAATGCACTAACTACGGTACCAGACCAGAAAGTCTGATACCATGCAGGTTTTGATAACCATTTCTTCAAAAGGTTGTTTTTATTCAGAAGAACTATGTCCGTCAGCCTTCACCGGTTGACTAGAACTTCATGGAGTTCCTTTCCGGCAGCGTTCGCAGTTCCAAATCCCGGAACAAGGAGTGACTGGTCACGATTCGTTACACTCTGCAGAGGTGTGTTTCTTTACCCATAAGAGATCTTAACCTTGGTGCCAACCGGGCAGCTTTCCCGTCCACACTTCCTTTGGTGTGAGGCCCGGTATAAGGTCTTAGCCGTTCATATTCCTCCGCTACCTCGCACACCCACCCTTTGTTGCATACCCCGACCCTGGGTCCTCGTCGGTCCTCTTACACCAATTAAGGATGGACCCCGACCACGACAACAGTTTGGGACTCGTTAACCAAACTCCTTCGCCGGTAGCTGCAACCCATCATAGACCACATTACCGTGGGGAATTAGAAGGGGATCCCCACCCTCAAGTTGTTCCGCAAGCCGCAACCGCTACGGTAAGCACTGCTATACCGTGGGGAATTAGAAGGGGCTCCCCACCCTCAAGTTGCTCCGCAAGACACAACTGCTACGGTAAGCGCATCCGTTGATGTACGAGAGGTGGAAATACAATTGGCTACTCCGTCCCACTCCAGATCTTATGGTTAACACGGGTATTACGGCACAAGAATCACTGGACGACATTTGTTGTTTAATCCTAGATGGATATAAACCCTTGCAATGGAACCTCCACCATATCAACACAATCCATGGTTCCATTGCCCACCACATAGTCATATTCATAGTTATGAAAATAGTGGTTTTGCTTTTTATGCAATAGTGATAAACATAGTACTTTGCAAGTAATTTGGTAAAAATACTCAAATGACATGAGCAAGCGATGAACTTGCCTGAACACTGCAAAGTTTTGCAGTTGGATGGTGTGGACTGACCCTTGTCCTCTGTCTCTGAAAAATAGCATCATTGTCCAATAAGGGCAATGGTTAAAGAAGCAATTATGCATGATTCCATTTTTAGGGTTTGTTCCCCCCTTCCGATGTCGTTGTTATTTTATGAGAGGTTAATACTAAGAATAACTTGGAGATACTTGATTTAGGATAAAATACAATCTTGAAATATTGTCAAGATGTTTTTAAAGTCCAATAGCATTGATGGACTTATTTTCTTTATTGAAAATAATATGTGTGATTTAAATCATTATTTAATTCATCAAATTAAGACTTATTCTTAATTATCTTCAAAAATTCTCTTTGATATTTTATTTGGATAGAGAATTTTATGCTGATTGATTTTCATATTTTTAATTATTTTTTAGAGCTATAATTAATTTTATATGAATTTTCTAAGTTTCATTATTTTTATTCATTTGTGAAAGGACACAAATGCCCTGGCCCCACCTGCGGTGGAACCCAGGTTAACCCTAACCCGAGCTGCCCTTGGGCTCGGTCGGTCGCCCGCCCCTCTCTTCGCCACTCGCGCACGAACCCTAGCCCTTTCGAGCTGGCGATCCTCGCATCGCCGCCTCTTCGCCGATTTATCCCGGCCCTCCGGCCGCCGCCGGCGAGATGGGTCGTTCGAACCGCCGTTCGACGGCGCTTTAGATCCACCGCGCCGATTTGCTCTTCGTCGCCTATTCGTGTCGCCCCCAACCCCGCGCTTGTCGTCGTGGAGATCTACGGCAATCTCGTCGACGTTCTCGGAGCCGTGGCTTCGCCATCGTGTGCGCGAGCTGCCGCGGCACCGCCATGGCCTTGGCCTGGCGCCGCCGTGGCGCGCGCCGCCGTGGCCGCCATGGCGCCACTCTGCTCGACTCCAAGTAAGTGCTCCACCTTTCTCTTTCTCCTGTGCCAGTTCTTCCTCCTCCTCCAGTAGCCCTGGCCATGGCTTCCCTCCTCGTGGAGGTGCTGGCCGTGCTACTGCTATGAACCCTAGCTACTGTGATGTCCTATTCTCTCTAATGCCTATGCTTATGCTGCTGCTGCTGTGCTGCTATCCTGGCCCTAGCTCATGAATTCATGCTTGAGCTTGTAAAAGCTTGCATTTCTTGCTAGAATCCTGCCCTGTGCCTCTGTCTTGCTTCTATGCTTGCCTGACACTCATGTGTATTCATATATGCTTCAATGGCTTAATTGCAGTATGCAATTCTTGCAAAATTGCAAGTGCCGAGCTTCTGTGGCTATTTCTTGTGCTCAAATTCATGAGCATGCTCATCGAGCATTGCTGTTGGCTTACTGGTATGATTAAAGGATGAGCACTAAGTGGTTTATTTGTTTATCATGATCCAGTGGTTCATCAAACCTTTGATGTGCTTCTGGATACAATCATAAGGTTATTAATTGATTATCTGTGATGCAATTCATTAAGTAATGTGTCTGTTTATTTTATATGGTCAATATGATGCTAGAATTGGGTTCTAGCATGCTTTAGCAAGCTCTGGTGATCCAGTGATCAACAGCTGCTTGATCAATGCTTGCTTTATTTACTGCCTATGCCTGTCTGGGCTTATTCTGGTGACTGTGCATCACCATGCCTTGTGTTGGTGTGTGCTGTGGTTGGCTCAAGCAATTGCTGTTGCTTCCAGTGATCAATTGGATCATGAGGAATTGTTCCAGTTACTGGTGATCTATCTCTTTCATTTATCTGTAAAGCTTATCCATGTTTATTGGATAAATGAGATGAACTGCTTGCAGTGATGACTCTTATAATCTTATATTTACTAATTGGAGGCACCATACGAGACACCACGTTAATCCACATCATTAGAATAATTATAACAGTTAGATCTAAAATTTATGGTTAGGATTAATTGAGAAAGAAAGCTTTATAATGTACCACAAAAGGTTACGTAGACACGTTACATGTCAGATTTAGCGGTTGATCCTCGGAAAAAGGCTACAAATTACCTTACCATGAAAAGTTTTGTGGTCAGCATAAAAGAGCGCAGAGGGCAGATTTAGTCCGTACCAGATTTTTAAAGAGGAGATTCCCGTTCCGGTTAATACCTAGGCAGATTTATTCCCGCACCACATTTTTAAAGAGGAGATTCCCGTTTGTTAAGAGCCCCTGGAGTGCACGCGACGATTGTATGAATCAATAAGCAATTCCTGCACGTATCTATCCTGCAACCGCACTAGAAAACATCACATCGATCTCTTGCCGCAGCTACGGCCGCCGCCATCCCCGTTTTCCCTCACCTCAAAATCGTGTGGCGCCTCTGGGAAGTGTGAGCGCTGGATGGGCATTGGTGATAGCATGAGTAGCCTGATGATTTCAGGTGTCTCCTCTGTCCTACCGCTTCTGATGCATGTTTGCGCGCCACGAGCCTTTCAATGGCGGCGAAGTGCGGAACTACCGGTTCCAGAAATTAGACAGTCGTTGTAGAAACTATGTCGACCTGTTATCTCCATTAATGGATGCTTTCACATTGGGCTCGCAGGCTGACGTTTCGTGAGTCCCTAACGGCAGAAATCGGCAGAAGTTTGCGCTATGGCCAGCGGTAAGTTCGCATCTGCTACAGCTAGGGATGGTCAGCGCCGTTTACTCTGGTCTAGAACCACAACATCCTGGTCTTAGTCAAGCGATCTATGGTCCTTTTTTTGATACATGTGCTCCGTCTGATTTAGAAAAGGTTACATTGTAGGAGCATTAGTAATCCAATATTTGTGAGATAATTGTAAGAGTTTATGACATTGTGTTATGTAATCATTTTTTATTCCTATTTTTCTGCTAGGTGCTCCATGAACTTTCAACCAGAGCAATTTCGTTCTTCTGTTGTACAAGAGATGCAAGGTGTATTTAGATGAGAATTTTAAGCACCTGCCTTCCATCCATGACCTTGCATAAATTATTTCGGTCCACCGATTCCTAATTGATGATGTATTTGTTTATGGGACAAAACTGTTTGCAATCATAAGTAAAAATATTGCAGCATCAAGTTGATAGATGGGAAGAGTATTTGAGATGTATCTGTGCATGCACAGATAAAGTATCTTGACTGTTCAGCTATAAGAATCTGATCGATCTCTTTTCACTGCTCACTGCTGCATCTTATCAGCTAGGCTTACATCTTTTTACTATATTTCAGAAACCAGAGATAATTGTGTAGGCGAGAAGGTTACACTATTATGCTTGCTCCCAGCTTTGTTATTCGTGCAGTCTGCAGGTCCTTGATCCTCGATCCGTTGTACAAAAGGTAATTCATTGACAGTATAGCACTTCAGCATTTTTTTAACATTACCATCACTTACTTTACAAATGATATTTATGGCTTAGTAGTTACCCAAAAGGTATGCTTTTCTGGTATCGCTTTTGATTAAGGGTCATTGTAATAGGAGAAATATATATAAATTCCACATAAATGAGACTAAAGCTTTTTGGTAAAACATAAAAGAGAGTACCTATTATGTAACCTTAGTGAAGTGATACCAATTTCAAACGACTGTTGTACCACTAATAATGGTAAATACATTTTAGAGGAAGCGAGAAAATGGCAAATATCACTTAATGAACTTACATAAATTGCAATTGGTATCTTATACAGAAATATGGCGACTTGCCAGGCATAACTGAAATTATGAAAATATGCAGGCAAAGATTTTCAACTAATTATAATGTTTATCTTAACTTATTGTACAAATATTTTGACAAATGGAGAGCCATGAGGTAAAACTAAAATTATTATGATTTGTAGGTTCAATGGTGTTATCTTGGATTTGTGAAGTAGTCTCTAACTTCAACATTATGCTGGGCAGCCTGTACAGCGCTTCGCCAATCTTTGTGAGGTCGGCGAGAGCTGCAACCAAATTAACATCAGGAGCATGGTCCTCCATCTTCGAATCACGGTTGGAGTAGAGCTGATGGCAACAGTGTGACGAGGGGGGAAGCTGGCCGATCTCAGGAATAGAGATGGCCGCAAAAGCACGAGGTCGAGTTCCTGGTGCGGAGCCGCCGCTACATCTCGACGCCAGGGAACCGCAAAATCCAGCAAATAATGGTAACAAGCAAGCCTCCACAACTGCTCCTCCTCAATCTCCTTGGCGACTACACTACATCCAGATCCAACAACGATATTGGGGATAGCTCATAGTTGCTTAAAAAAACTATACATATGCAAGGTAATATGAATACCAGGTGTCGGTGCGTGTGTACCCTACATACTAGGGACATGTAGAAACGACTGAATGGATAACAGCAGATACAAGTGCATCCATGCTAAAGGAAAATTTCTTAATTCCATGGATATTATTGTACAATACAAACTGCTATCTGGAAGTTTTCTCTAATCAAAAAATATACATGGACGCTAATGTATACTCACGTATCCATCTATTTGGACAAGCTATACTGAATTAAAGGAGCTATTTAAATCTATCAGAACTAAATGTATATTACTCCGTCCATCCCAAAATAAAATATCACACATTTATCTGAATTTAAATGTATCTAAAAACAAAAAATAATTTTAATTCAAAACACATAACATTTAATAGCGAAATAGAAAAATTAACTAGCCCGTGCAGGGCACGGGTTGATGACTAGTTTGTTTAATTGAGCTAGAGGGATGCCAACATTAGTTGGGGACCCTAGCTCCACTTTGAACCCATTATGGGTGATGATATTTGTGCTTGGCTTGATGGTTTGGCTGTTTTAGGGTTTGAGGTGACCCTGGCAGTAGTCATATGCTGCCCTAGGGTAGCTCCCCTCTTGTTGGCTTGCTGTGGCTCACCAAATGCTTTCTGGGTGATCCATTTATTGGATTGCCAGTAGCCCTTGATGTTGAAATCAAAATAGACAATGATTTGTCTAAGTCTGATGGCCTGAATAGCTGTAGGTGCTAAGTGTGTAGCTAGGCTAGCTTGTGCTCTCATCTCTTGCTGGATTCCTTCAGTTATGCATTGAGTGTCATAGCTGTTGTTCCCTTTAGATGATTTACCAGTGGCCTCACTGCTCTTGCTTGCACCATATGGCTTAGTAGCCAGATGATGACACGACATGGGTATCACACCCTTTTGATTATGTGTGATAGATGCATATGCTTATATATGAACAAAACCATCTGGTTTGTTCATGATGCTTGGTATACCTCACCAGCTCCTAGAATTTTGATGTTGATGTAGAGGTGTTGCTTGTGTTGATCTGTTGGTTAAATTGCTTGCCCTGCTCCACCTGGTGAGCTCCTGAAGCTTGGTTGGATTCTGTGGTGTTATGGAGCAGATTGAACAGTGGAGCTGTTCTATCTGTTCTAGCTGTTCTTGGGTGTTCTTGGTGTTCTTACCAGATCAATTCTGCCGATGGATGATTCAAGTGACTAGGGTTTGGCTGGGAAAAGCTTTTATATGATCTCCTTCTCCTTCTCTGGTCGACAACAAGGCCTGGCAGCCTGTTGGTGACTCACCACCTGTGTGTGTGTGGTGCTGCATGCACACTGCCGTGTGAGCAGCCTGGTGTGTGTGCACATGCTTGGTATCTGGCTTGTGTCTTGGCTGAGAGTGGATCAGCTCGGCCGACTTGACATTATCCACCATCTCCATTTCTTTCTAACCTGCCAAGTGGCTATGCCACTTGGCATAACTCTTCTTTTGTTGTGATTATGTGCAGGGATCAATCTATTGCTCCAATGATCATGAAGATCATCAAGTACAAGAATAAATGAAGTTTAGCTTGTAGTGTTAGGATAGATCATTGATTTGTAATTTTCCTTTTCTTTTCTTTTTCTATTTTTGTCCAATTCTTGTAATATGTTGTAATATTTCATATTTTATTTCTGGATATTGTAAAAACAATGTATCTTGTGTGTTTATCAATAAAGCTCCAATTTTCTCTATTGAGCTTTATATAATAATTGTTCTATTTATATCTTGATTATTTATGATTGTTTATTAAATTATCTCAAGTTTGAGTTATGAGATATTAACTTGATGTTTGAATTTGAAATTCAAATTCAAATTTGGTTTGAATTCAATCATCCATCTTAACTTAGAATTCAATCATGCAACTTAAATTGGTGATTCAAACTCTCCCCTCTCAACTCAAAACCCTAATCTAGTTAAGTGAGATGCAAGTTTGTCGCACTCTCGAAACCCTAACCCTGTAAGGTGTCGAGAGAGAAACTTGTCCCCCTTCGATGCAGTTTTTGTTTAAAAGCGCGAAATTTCCCCAGAATTTGCAATGCAATGCACATCCCTTTCTAAAATCTACCCCTCGATTGTCTCTAAACCTGGGACATTACAATTTTTTTCACCCTCTGATTTTTGGCTATTTCCTTTTTCTTTTGATCCCCTGCCGCCTTGGAAACGTTGGGTAAGCTGCTGACTCATGGGACCCGCATGTCATCCTCTATGTACAATCAACTTTCTTTTTCTTTTGATCTCAAGCCGCATTTGAAACGTTGAGACCGCTGCTGCTAAATGGGACCCGCATGTCATCCTCTATGTACAATCAAGTTTCTTTTCTTGAATTATCTTTGGCTCCTGATATTTTGTCACTTGCCTTTTTCTTTCGATCTCATGCCACGTTTGAAACGTTGAGGAACCTGCTGGCTCATGGGACCCGCATGTCATCCTCTATGTGCTATAAAAGTTTATTTTCTTGGATTTTTTTCACCCTCTGATTTTTGGCTATTTCCTTTTTCTTTTGATCCCCTGCCGCCTTGGAAACGTTGAGTAAGCTAACTCATGGGACCCGCATTCATCCTCTATGTACAATCAAGTTTCTTTTCTTGAATTATTTTTGGATCCTGATATTTGGTCACTTGCCTTTTTCTTTCGATCTCATGCCACGTTTGAAACGTTGAGGAACCTGCTGGCTCATGGGACCCGCATGTCATCCTCTATGTGCTATAAAAGTTTATTTTCTTTATTTTTTTTCACCCTCTTATTTTTGGCTATTTCCTTTTTCTTTTGATCCCCTGCCGCCTTGGAAACGTTGGGTAAGTGCTGACTCATGGGACCCGCATGTCATCCTCTATGTACAATCAACTTTCTTTTTCTTTTGATCTCAAGCCGCATTTGAAACGTTGAGACCGCTGCTAAATGGGACCCGCATGTCATCCTCTACGTACAATAAAATTTCTTTTCTTGGATTATCTTTGGCTCTGATATTTTGTCACTTGCCTTTTTCTTTCGATCTCATGCCGCCTTTGAAACGTTGAGTAAGCTGCTGGCTCATGGGTCCCGCATGTCATCCTCGAACAATAAAAGTTTTCTTTCTTGGAGTTATTTTTGACCCCTAATTTCTGCCTTTTTTCCTTTTTCTTTTGATCTCCTGCCCCCTTTGAAACGATGAGGATGCTGTTGGCAGGTCGGTCCCACATGTCATCCTCTATGAACATTAAAAGTTTCCTTTGATGGATTTATTTTGAACCCCTAATTAATTTCTGGATATTTTTTTCTTTTGATCCCCTGCCGCCTTGGAATCGTTGAGGATGCTGCTGCCTCATGGGTCCCGCATGTCATCCTCTCAGAACGGTAAATGTTTCTTTTCTTGGATTTTGTTTACCAAACGATTTTTGACTTATTTTTTCTTTCGATATCCTGCCGCCTTTAAAACTTTGAGGACGCTGCTGGCTCACGGGTCCCACATGTCAGCCTCTATGAACAATAAACGCTGAGGATGCTGCTGCCTCATGGGTCCCGCATGTCATCCTCTCAAAACGAAAATGTTTCTTTTCTTGGATTTTACCAACAGATTTTTGGTTTATTTTTTCTTTCCATCCCCTGCCGCCTTTAAAACGTTGACGACGCCGCTGGCTCATGGGTCCACGATGTCAGCCTCCCCGTACAAGAAACATGTGATATCATGATTATTTTGCAGACAATAAACAGTGTATTTCGCTCTGAGCTATTTCAAACGGATAAATTAAATCTTTATTTTTACATAAACAAACTTATATGTTGAATCTCCTTGTTTTTTGTTTTTGCGAAGCATAGGACTTTCCTGTTTTTTAAGAAAAATCCGAACTTTCCTGCTTTGGAGTGGGCTGAAATTGTACGAGTCAAAACGCCCAGCAGGATAGTTCGAAGCCCAGATGTCCAGATGGAGCCCAATTGAAATCTTTCTTTTCTTGGTTTTTTTCACCCCCTGATTTCTGGCTACTTCATTTTTCTTTTGGTCCTGTGCCGCCTTGGAAACATTGAGACCGCTGCTGCAAAATGGGACCCGCATGTCATCCTCCATGTACAATAAAATTTCTTTTCTTGGATTATTTTTGGCTCCTGATATTTGGTCACTTGCCTTTTTCTTTCGATCCCGTGCGCCTCTCAAACGGTGATACCGCTGCTGCTAAATGGGACCCGCATGCCATCCTCTATGTACAATCAAGTTTCTTTTCTTGAATTATTTTTGGCTCCTGATATTTGGTCACTTGCCTTTTTCTTTCGATCTCATGCCACGTTTGAAACGTTGAAAAACCTGCTGGCTCATTGGACCCGCATGTCATCCTCTATGTACAATAAAACTTTCTTTTCTTCGATTTTTTTGCACCTCATATTTGATCACTTGCCTTTTTCTTTCGATCCCCGCCTCTCAAACGGTGATGATGTTGCTAAATGGGACCCGCATGTTATACTCTATGTACAATCAAGTTTCTTTTCTTGAATTATTTTTGGATCCCGATATTTGGTCACTTGCCTTTTTCTTTCGATCTCATGCCACGTTTGAAACGTTGAAAAACCTGCTGGCTCATGGGACCCACATGTCATCCTCTATGTACTATAAAAGTTCATTTTCTTGGTTTTTTTTCACCCTCTGATTTTCGGCTATTTCCTTTTTCTTTTGATCCCCTGCCGCCTTTGAAACGTTGAGGACTCTGCTGGCTCATCGATAAAACTTTCCTTTATTGGAGTTTTTTTACCCCCTAATTTCTGGCTACTTTCTTTTTCTTTTGATCTCAAGCCGCATTTGAAACGTTGAGACCGCTGCTGCTAAATGGGACCCGCATGTCATCCTCTATGTACAATAAAGTTTTCTTTTCTTGGATTATCTTTGTCTCCTGATATTTTGTCACTTGCCTTTTTCTTTCGATCTCATGCCGCCTTTGAAACGTTGAGTAAGCTGCTGGCTCATGGGTCCCGCATGTCATCCTCTACGAACAATAAAAGTTTCCTTTCTTGGAGTTATTTTTGAACCCTATTTTCTGGCTACTTCCTTTTTCTTTTGATCCCGTGCCGCCTTGGAAACGTTGAGACCGCTGCTGCTAAATGGGTCCCGCATGTCATCCTCTATGTACAATAAAATTTCTTTCTTCGATTATTTTCGGGTCCTGATATTTGGTCACTTGCCTTTTTCTTTCGATCTCATGCCGCCTTTGAAACGTTGAGGAAGCTGCTGGAGCATGGGTCCCGCATGTCATCCTCTATGAACAATAAAAGTTTCCTTTCTTGGAGTTATTTTTTACCCCTAATTTCTGGCTACTTCCTTTTTCTTTTGATCCCCTGCCGCCTTTGAAACGTTGAAGACTTTGCTGGCTCATGGGTCCCACATGTCAGCCTCTATGAACAATAAACACTTCCTTTCTTGGAGTTATTTTGTACCCCTAATTTCTGGCTATTTGCCTTTTTTCTTTCGATCCCCAGTCGCCTTCTAAACGTAGAGGACGCTGCTGGCTCGTGGGTCCCAGATGTCAGCCTCCATGGACAATAAACCTCTCCTTTGTTGGATTTATTTTTCACCCTCTGATTTTGGCTATTTCCTTTTTCTTTTGATCCACTGCCGCCTTGGAAACATTGAGTAAGCTGCTGACACATGGGGCCCGCATGTCATCCTCTATGTACAATCAACTTGCAAGATCTTCGAGCGAAAGAGCTTGTATTAGTGGGACCCATATGTCAACCTCTATGTACAATAAAAGTTTCCTTTCTTGGATTATTTTTAGCTCCTGATATTCGGTCACTTTCCTTTTTCTTTCGATCTCAAGCCGCCTCTGAAACGTTGAGTAAGGTGCTGGCTCATGGGACCCACATGTCATCCTCTATGTACAATAAAGTTTCTTTTCTTGGATTTTTTTTACCCCTGATTTTTGGTCACTTGCCTTGACGCTGCTGGCTCATGGGTCCCACATGTCAGCATCTATGAACAATAAACCTTTCCTTTGTTGGATTTATTGTTTACCCCTAATTTCTGGCTATTTGCCTTTTTCTTTTGATCCCCACCGGCCTTTGAAAACATTGAGGAACCTGCTGGCTCATGGGACCCGCATGTCATCCTCTATGTACTATAAAATTTCTTTTCTTGGTTTTTTTTTCACCTCTGATTTTTGGCTATTTCCTTTTTCTTTTGATCCCCTGCCGCCTTGGAAATGTTGAGTAAGCTGCTGACTCATGGGACCCACATGTCATCCTCTATGTACAATCAACTTTCTTTTTTTTTTTTTTTTTTACCCCCTAATTTCTGGCTACTTTCTTTTTCTTTTGATCTCAAACCGCATTTGAAACGCTGAAACCGCTGCTGCAAAATGGGACCCGCATGTCATCCTCTATGTACAATAAGTTTCATTTCTTGGATTATTTTTGGCTCCTGATATTTGGTCACTTGCCTTTTTCTTCCGATCTCATGCCGCCTTTGAAACGTTGAGTAAGCTGCTGGCTCATGGGTCCCGCATGTCATCCTCTACGAACAATAAAAGTTTCATTTCTTGGAGTTATTTTTGACCCCTAATTTCTGGCTACTTCCTTTTTTCTTTTGATCCACTGCCGCCTTTGAAACGGTGCGGATTCTGCAGACTAATACAAGCTTTTTCTCTCCAAGATCTTGCAAGTTGATAGATTAAATCATGGAATTATTAGGATATGTTTTAAATTTCAAATCCACTTTATGAATTATTAAAAATACCGTTATCCATGTGGGTATGGAGCGAACAAGGATTTTCATATTGGGCATGAGCAGTTTCAAAAATTGGAACCCAATAATTCAAAATAAATAAAAACAACTTTTATGTAGAATCTCCGCGTTTTTTTCTTTTGCCATTCATAGGATCTGTGTTTCATTAGAAAAGGGCCGAAATTGCATGAGCAGAAAGGCCCATTTGTAGTTATTGGGCTTCGACGGCCGGAGCAAGTAGGCCGAGAGCAATTACCATGTAGATGGCCGTTGGCAACCCAAAGTGAAATATTGGGCCCAACAGGGGAAGGCTGAACAGTACTATTTTCTAATTGGAAGGTGGTACATGGCGTAATCCTGCCAAAAAAAAAGATGGACACGGGTTGCTGAAATTTGCCCATCTGCGCCTAATATCGCCGCCGCGGCTCCGCTTCCGCCGCCGCCGCCATGCCTCGTCTCGCGTCGAGCTCGCGGTACTGCCGCGTCTCGGGCACGGGGTACCGCGGCGTCCGCGCGCGCCCCAAAGGTACGTATTACGCGGAGATACGTGACGGCGGCGAGCGCATCGGCCTCGGCACCTACGAGACCGCGCACGAGGCCGCGCGCGCGTACGACGCCGTGGCGTGGCGGCTCGGGCGCCCGCGATCGTCGATGAATTTCCATGACGTGTGGACGCGCCAGCAGGCCGAGGATCTCGCGCCGCCGCCGTACATCGTTAGACAGGAGGAACAGCACCGCCGCCGCGAGACGGAGCGCCGTTTGCGCATCGCCGAGCGGGACGAGCGCGCGGCGCGCGAGTGGGCGGCCCGCTTCCCCGAGGACGTTGCCGCCGAGAACGAGCACTTCCGCAGACGGAGGGCGGAGAAGGCGACGAGGCGGGCAGCGAAGAAGGAGGACCGCGCACGACGGAGGGCGGAGAAGGCGACGAAGCGGGCCTTCATCGAAGCGCAGCTCGCCGGGCCGACCACCATTGGCGAGGACGACCCCCGTTGGATTGACCTCTTCTCGTCGGATCCGGTGTCGGGCACGACACCGGACTCGTCAGATGTCGAGTTTTAGTTTAGTTTTATCGCACTACTTTGTAAAAATATGAACTACGGAGTATCTATCAAGCTAATTTTATCCTATTTTATGTCTATTTCTAGTCTTTGTTTGATCTTCTGTTTTACTGCACTCTATTTTTCATTATATTCTGTTTTTGGCGCTGCATTTATAGCGCCTCTGAAAATACGCTGTTTCAGCCCTGCATTTGGCCGCCACAGTTTGCAGCTTCCGGTGAAGCTATTGCCGGCTCCATGCGCAGCATCAGCCATTCAGCCCACAGCGCCAAAATATAGAGCCACTGCTGGAGTTGCTGTAATATGTTTGTCAGCAGGAGCTTACCTAATTAGTTAAAAAAAAGATGTTCAGCGTGGGATTCGAAAAAAAGATCTTCATGTTTTTTTCCTAGCTATCCTAGTTCGGACTTTTTATTGTGTTGGCTAGTGCATGAAGCTTGACACCTGTATTATGTGATCCTGATATGAGGATAAGAACACCTTCAGCTTGCATTGCTAATGGTGTCTACTGCAGCAGTGGCGTACATTCAATGGAGACTGATGCAAGAGAGTTGGTACTGGTGAGCCTGCACTTGACATCATCGTGCCACCTGAAGTAGGTGGTGTATTGGGATTAGACTGATAAGCATAGCACCTTGCAAAGAACAAGATGATGCTAGTGTTGGTTAACGTGATTTTACGCCAAAAGTCATGTATGCTCAACAGGTGCCGTACCTAGTTTGGATATTGTGTTGTTACCCTTTTGTGGTTTGGTGTTTGTCCAACAGAGAAAGCTACTCTTTTCCCGTGTAAGTGTTATTATGTGAACAAAAGTTGTGTGTACATATATATCGGTCAGAGAACCAAGATTGCATATTCTTGCCTGGTTATAACACATAAGTCATAATAACAATTAAAGAGAAAAGGAACATTTGCCTTTGCAATGTGATTGTGCCAAGTAGATTAGACAACCAACCACAAACATTACAGGTCAACAGCCAAACGCATGCGAAAGTCCTAAGGTAAGCTCCATAATACATGTTGAAACCAAAAGCCTAGAAACCATAAGAAAGGTAGCTCCACATCACAGTTCCACGACAGCAGCATACTGATCATAAAACATATATCAAGTCAGGACAGCTGCACCACTGGGTAAGCATCCATGGGGTCTGGCTCAAGAGCGAAGACTGTGTGAATGCTGCAAAATGTGGCTCTTGCCTCACCCCACCCATACATCTTATCATGGAACCTTACCAAATCAGCATGAATCATCTTGACATAAACATAGCTCCTCTCTCCATGCTGATGGGATTGAACAATGCGCCAGTTGCAGTGCTTCAGCTTGTCAAACAGTATGCAGGAGATGACGAAGCATGCTGGCTGGTCTTTTGTAGTGACAATGGCTTGGAGTAGCTGGTCCTGTGAACCACCCAACTGGATCTTTAGAGCTTGAAGGACAGTCCGTGCTATATAAGCTACCGTTGCTGACTTCAGCTCGGGTTCAGGTGAATGACAGCTGACATCTTGTCCTAGAGATGCAGATCCTTCTTGATCAGATTCAGCGGAATCATCACCACTACTTACAGGTGCGTCAGGTTCTACAGAAGGCACATCAGGTACATGCTCCAGTTCATAGGAGTCGGGTGGGACAGCACCGTTTGCTGAAATCTCTACAATACCAGCTCCAGGTAGACCACCAGTCTCTACAGAGGGTAAACCACCAATATCCACTTCAGAGGATTCTCGTGGCACGACACCTTTCGCTAGAGGCTCTACCCTACCAGCTCCAGGTCCACCACCAGTCAGTACTGTGGGCATAGTCATGACGGGTTCTACCAATACAAAACCTCCTTCGGGTGCAGGATCATCAGTAGCAACTCCAGCATCAGCACCAGTTATATCGGTCTTGACAATAGGTAAACCGTTTTGCTCCAGTTCAGAGAATTCCCGTGGCACGACACCGTTCACTAGAGGCTCTACACTAGCAGCTCCAGCTGCACCACCAGTTTCTACAGCAGGGGGTAAACCCAATCCACAACCTTCTTCATGTGGCACGATGATGCCAGGTATAGGCTCATCAGTACCAGGTCCAGCTGCATCAGTCTCCATAGACAGTAAACAAGGTGGCGTCGGAGGTTTAAAAGACTGGCATGCCATTTCACCTTTGTCATCAGACAATATAGAGTTTTCTTCAACTCTATGTTTCTGCAATAATAAGCACATGAACAGAAATTAGACCAGAGCATCTAGCCATCTAACAGGGGCAGCGGCAAAACAAGCGTCGGTCCATATGTTTACCTTGTCATCTGGGATATCAGAACACACAGATTTAGAAGTCATTTCACATAGCATCCGCTTTTTCGTTCCTTCCCCTACGTCCATCTGGAATAAGTAATACTATTGATCACATAAAACTAATTAATCAAATATATGCATATGTTGAGAAGTTTGCACGGCAAATTGTGGATTCTGCTTTTATCACCTACGAATCGTCGTTCTATATATTTACCTTGTTATCTGGGATATCAGAAGTCACAGAATGAGAAGTCATCTCACTAAGTATCGGTTTTTTCGCTCTTTCCCCTCCATCCATCTGCAATAAGAAGTACTATTGATCACATAAAGCCAATTCATTGAATATATGCATATGTTGAGAAGTTTGCACAACAAATTGTGGATTCTACTTCCAATCACCAAGTAATCTCGTGAGAAATGCATGATCAAGATATGTTTCTCCCTCTTGATCGACATCTGCATCTCCATTAAGACTAATCATCGTGCGATGGTGCTAGCGCATACACTTCCAATCACCAGACAAGCAAAAAATTGTTGATTCTAGTAATGCTTAATCAGCAGTGGCCATGGAACGACCACAGATCGACCAAGCAAAAAAATAAATCATCAGCCTACTGACCACCAGGCAAAACAAACTAGGCCCATACATGGCCTCACAAATCATCATCAAACGTCGATCAAACTAGCAAGTTTGAACATGGATTACTAATTTATTTTCTGATAAAGTGAGTATATTAATATCGAAAGATATTGATTACACTGAGCCTCTGCAACAACGCAATACCTTACTGGTAGTACGGATGCACATGGATTCCTAATACTCCCTCTGTTCGGTTTTAATTAGTCGACGCGAGGGAGAGAAGAAAATGAACTGTCGATGCTTTCAACTAGAGTCAATTAAATACGAACGGAAGAAGTACGTAGTAGTATTGACAAATATCCGGATCTAGTCTAAAAACAAATTGGCATGTAAATCCTAGTAGTCTACTAAACTAGGATCAATACCCTAGATTAGGGTTGCAAGCGGCGTCCGCGAATCGTCCCGCAAAGCAGAAAATTAGAGCAAATAGTGGTTGAGATTAGAGCAGATTTAAAGCACTCGCACTGAAACTAGCTAGCCCGCTACCCACCCCGCTTGACACCCTGCCCTAGATGTGAATCTACACCAAATATTCAAACAAGGATGAGCAACCGCCAATAAAATTTTATCCGCACATCATCATCTCTACCATACACAAGGGTATGGTGATTTCACATACAGCCATTGTTGCCGCGGGACGAGGATGAGTGATGCGCCGCGGAGAAGGTGCCTCACGCCTCTGTCGCCGCCGCCGTCGAAGAGGAAGTCGAAGCCGCGCGATTGTGGTCCGTCGCCGATATGGAGGTGGAGCTACTAGGGAAGAGATGGAGGTGGAGGTGGAGAGGGAGTGATGGTTTGTACTAGTGGCGGCCGGTGAGGTAGTTATAAATACAGCCTCTCTCTCTTTTTTGGCAAGGAATGCAGCTTCTCTTGGAAGGCAACGAGGCAACGCACTCCAGATTTCGTATATTACTATAATAATATGGGCGGAGAAATTTGGACGCATCTGTGTTGTCTTGTCAAATGAATCACCAGGATTTGCTTTTAGTACTCCAGATTTGGGCGACCCAAGGAAGTAGAGATAGTAATGTACGCCATCTAGCTGCACGCTATCAAATCAAATAAATGGTCATGCCATTTACTTTTAAGATGGTGCAGCAGTTATTCTGACCAAAGAAACATGCACGTCTGCTGATTATTTCTGATGGGTATACATTTACCGTCCGCTAGCAAAGATTGTTTGGCACATTGTTCTTATGGCTTTCAACATCACACCCCTTAATAATATTATTAATCAATGTTTGGGCAATCAATTGAGTGTGTTAATAAAAAATTAAAACCCACAAATCCAACTGTACTATTTTTAGGGCCATATGAAGGACAAGGAATGATTTTAAATGCCATATGGAGTACCTCCAACCATGTGAAATATGGTTCTGTCATGCAGGTGATACCCATGGCTTCGCATTGGATCTGTATATTGTCCTACATACAGTCAACTATGAAGTACCACGATTTGGTTTTTGGGTGCAACCGGCTAGAGAATGATGCACGGGTTTGTACAGCCAGTACAATTCACATTAAGATTTTCTGATAGGATGTTGATGTGTATATGTAAGAATCATACACTAGAATGTCTTCTATGTTTAGATGGTTGATCTACGTTTATACTTTCTGTGAACCATGAGGTTAAGACCTTTGTACTGTAATAAAGATTGCTAAATAACAGTATATATGTATGCCTCTAGGGACACTGAAACAGCCAAACAACCATGCATGTGCATAGACCGTATTTGATCAAATTAAAAGAAGCACCTCGGTTCATGCAAATAGCATCAGTTAATCACCTAAGTCCATTAGCTATAAATAGTTAAATAGGAGTCAAGACCAACTGAGCTAGCTAGTAGTATGATCCTACTATTACATAAATATCCCTAACTCTGATTGTCTTTGTTCCAGTCCAGCGCGTTGGTGTAGCTTGGGATGAACCAAAACCCCGTATGCCAGTTGGCCCCTGGACCGCTGCTTGAGAAAGAGATGCTTTGGTGGTCTTCGCCATTTAGACTGAAGCGGAAAATTTCTTGATGTGATGTGTCAAACTGAGAGCCAATGGCCTGAGGCGTGGTGTAGATGCAGTTTCTTCTTGTCAAATATCCTGGGGGAAATGTTGCACCACCCACTGGCATGAAAATCGGATAGTTCAACCCAAGGAACATAGAATAGTCTCCAAGATTAGTAACCCTTTCCCACGGGTTGGCTGGAAGTAACCGACTAGTGTCATTCGAGAATACAATGCAGGTATACCCCGAATAGCTGTGAACAGCGCGACCGCAATGGACAGAAGGGGTACTATCATAATAATACATTGGAGCACCGTCAGCGTCAAAATCCATTACGCCACGTGCATAGACCAGGAGAAGTCTAGAACGATCTTGAGATCTTGCCAGCCACCACGTACGACTATTAGAGTCAAAATCATCATAGCCATCAAATCCAGCCGTCCGCGGAATGAATGGAGCAGGGAGCACTATAGGACCTTGATAAAGGAAAGAGCACGTCACATGAAAATATATTTCATGATTTATCTACTAGTGATATTGATTTGATATTGGGATGCCAATACTAGTACTTTATAAAATCATGGTCGAACATAAGATGGTTTGAAATATATTTCGAACATCTTGGTAAAACTTCATATGGATTTAAAACATGTTCCCGAAAATATTGGTCCAAATTTTAGATGGTTTGAATATAGTACTCCTTATTCTCTAGAACCGGGGGAATATAAACAAATGAAAGTCTTTATCAATATTGCATGGCACCTTTATTGATTCTATTTCTACTCTACCTTAAATTTTCTAGGGAGTAATAATAAAGAAACTTAATTACTAGGGGGCCTTTTTCCTAAGGAACAACATGCACATTAGACCATACTAAAATTCCTATAGATGTTAAATTCTATATATGTCCATACCACAAGAGGGTTATGGTGTGCGCCTATGGAATTCCTTTAAGCCAAAAGATGCCAAGACAGTTCAACAAATAAGAGGTGAAATACTATATAAGTTACGTATATAAAAAAGATAGGGAGGAAATGTTACCAAATTGATTAGGATCCCATGCATAAACATTTCCAAGCTCAGTAACGGCGAACACAAGTCCGTTATGTATAATTGCATCGCAGTATATGGCGCCGTACTGAAACTGGTTTTCAAGAAATATCCATGTACGAGGATATTCGCCATGGAGGTAGGCAATTGCAAAGTCGAAGATTGCGACAAGGGAGAAATCTTGATACCCCCTAGCAGCTGTAGGAACTTGGCAAATAGCTATCTTCTGCAGTTGAATAGCAGAACGCTGATACTCGAATATAAGTGGATTGCGTGTGGTTTCCAACTTGTTCCTCAAAGATGGAAGCTTAATCTTGCGATGAGTGTAGACATTGAGGAGGTTCCACTTGCCTTCGGGGCCAACCATGGCGATCCAATCTCCATTGGCGCCTGCCCGCTCCTCATCCTTACCGTGTGGCATTAGGCCATCATAGGAGAACCTGTCCAGCGGCAGTAGTTTGCACTTGCTGTGCACCGGCAAATCCTCCTTGAACACCGCCCATGGTTTATCCGCCGGGTCACAACAGAGAACACACGGAAGGCCAAACGGCTGAGAAGCAGGCAGAGTGGCACTGTATTTGGCTGACTGAAGAATACTTTTGGAGGAACCGACTAGGGACGCGGCGGTGATGGCGTCGCACTGGCTGATGAGCACTTCAAGGGGGCCTTCCGTAAACACCTTGTGAAACAGCCCAGATCCACAGACCCTGCTCGATTTCGCCATCGCAATGAGGCAGGTGGTACAATGGGGTTGGTATTTTCTTGGGAGATCTACTGATTCGAACTTTGGGAGAGAGATGGCGATCAATGGCGGCAGGTGGGGGTTTGAGTTGGAGAACAGAGGCTCTCAAACTGGGCACTGCTGGATAGGATGCGAAAGCGCCATGGCGGAGACGCAGGCGCGTGCTATGGAAGCTGGGCGGAGTGGGGATAGACGACGGAGGTGAACCGAGACGCTCCTCCTCTTATGCATATACTGCCTACTGCAGTTTCGAGGAGAGTGTGAATGTGTTCAAAAAAAGAGGAGAGTGTGAATGTGTTCAAAAAAAGAGGAGAGTGTGAATGTGTTCAAAAAAAGAGGAGAGTGTGACTGTGACCCGACACCCGAGTAGGAGCAGACGGACTATAGGAGTAGCCCCATCATTACAGAACATTAATCGTGCTTCCTACAATAAATAAGTGAAACATCCCAGGCTTGTGTTGTCTAATCAAATCGATGGCCATGTCAGTATTATGGTGAACAAATAAAACAAATACACACCAACCTTGTTCTTTTTGCAACGTACACCAACCTAGCAAGGCATCAACCTTCTCGCCATCAACTACGACTCCGTGGCTCCGTCCCACCAAAGTTGTCTCAACTTTGTAAAAAAAAATGCTATGTCTCAGTCAACTGAGATTTTCTTAAGTCTAAGTCACTTACAAAAAAGTGCTTTGAGTTGCACTTTTCTGTTAAAAAAGTGCAATTGCACTTTTCTACCAGAAATGTGCAACTGGACCGAGTTGCACTTTTCTTTGAACTGCAGTTGCACTTTTCTGAGGTGACTGAGACTTAAGAAAATCTCAGTCAACTGAGACATAGGCACAAAAAAAAATACATCTATCCATCTAAATTTTAACAAAGGTGAGACACTTTTGGTGGGACCGAGGGAGTACAAAAAAACTTTACTACTCCATGCTAGTATCGGCCACTAATTCAAATTTCAACTGAAGGCGTGCTATTTTATGGTCCTGAAAATTGCCAAAAAAAATACAACCCAAAAATGCAACAGATCCATGTTAAGGGGGTACACCCTACGCAATATACATTAAGAAACTTCGAAACTTCAGCGACCTTGTAAGAATGCCCATGACAGTGCAGTTTTGCCAAATTAGGAAGAGACGAAATATGAATTCAACCAAAGAAATCTAAACGAATCCTTAGACAATAGCATAGTTAACACGTTCAGAAAAAAATGATGACTCCAAAAGAACAACATTAGCAAGAAATACTCCATTTTAGTTTGAATTTGCAGTCACATACATATACTAGTAGTACTGCCAAAATACTATAATACTCCGAGCTGCATTCTAGCACTCCAACTAGCTAGCTAATAGTTCTGGAGTAGTAGTACTACTATACAAGTCCAAAATACATCCGAACGAACCCTACTTCGAACTAAACTACTCCCTCCGATCTTCGAGTAACTACATTGCAGTATGACTAAACGAAGATTATTGTATAACCTTCTTGTTGATGCAAACGCAGATAGGCAACACACGCTGCCCTCCATTCTGCTTCGCGTAACGGGGCGGCACCGCCAGGAAAGAAGTGAGCTGCTGCAACATGATCGAGCTAGGCGTCGGGGAGCTCGTCGGCTCGATTACCGCCATCAAGGTGTCCGTCGAGAGGTCACTGGTCCCAGCCGTCGCCGGCGCCGGCGGACCAATCACCAACAGCTGCGCCTTGTACATCGGAAACAAGCACGCGGCCGACCTGATGCACACACAGGACACAATGGTGGTCGGGCCGAGCGCGCCAACGGTGATGGCGAACACGCTACCGTCTTCTTCCCCACTGCCGATGAACAGGTGTCCCCGCGGTTGTACCGGAACACGAACTATGCACCAGGCGGGTATGCCATACTGGAACGTAAACACTGGGATGGAGTGGGATGCTTGGAGGTGTACCAGGAGCTCCCGCGGCGGGCCGGTGAAGCTGCAGCCGGTATTGATGGCCTCTGTGCAGCCGCACGGACCATGCGGGCACGCGATATAGTGCTTGTAGGACTCCGTGGAGGCGACCAAGCTCTGGCAGCCGACGCACTTGACCATTGCCCCAGATCGATTCGACGGCGGCAATCTTGCCCCAGATCGATTCGACGGCGGCAACCTCGCCGGCTGCTCGCACTTCTTGCACGGGTTCGGCGCAAGCTCGCCGACGCAGCGCCGACAGCCCATATGACCGCCCTTGCACTGCACGGAACAACGTACGTGGCATCAGTTGTCATTGACATTTCTCACAGGTGAACCTAAGAATGAAATCGGAAGGGAGCGACCTTGGATATGGGGGGTTTGAAGGGCAGCAGGCAGAGGGGGCACAAGAAGAGGGCCTCCTCCATCTTCAGAGAAGAGTGATCGGGAAAACGAGAACGGGATGGGTTCTTTTTTTTATACATGCCTTGGAGTGGAGTATGGATACTACTACTTATAGGAAGAACTTCCTTGCTAAGAATCGGCGTCGGCCGTACGCAACCATAGATGCACCAGCGGCTCTGCAGTTTGTCAAAATAAAAGGACAGAGCTGCAGTGACTTGAAGTCTCCAAATCTCATTGTGACTTGGTGCCACCATCTACCAACCATTTGAGATCCAACGTTCCAAACTATCTCTTATTTCGAACCTAAAAACAAAAATTATGAAAAAAATCCAGTAAAATGTAGATGCCTTGTTCTAAAATCTGTGAATATTTCATCCCACTCGGACGATTAGCTTGTGATTAAAGAGCTTTTTACGTATACGAGCACTAGTTTAAACTAAATACTCCCTCTGATTCATATTAATTGACTTCAATATGGATGTATCTAGAACTAAAATGTGTCTAGTACATCCATATTAGAGTCAATTAATATGAACCGGAGGGAGTATATATTTGCTCACAAACCTTTGATTCAAATCGAATGAAACTTCACCAAAATATAAATCGAAATATGCACGATTAACTGGAAGTTCTTGAAATATTTCTGAGCAATTATAATAATTATTTAGTTTAAATTCTAAGTCGATCGCATACATTGGATCTGAGATGGATGGTGGATGGTGGCACCAAGTCACTGTGAGACTTGGAAGTATCAAGTCAGTGAAGCTCTATCCCAAAATAAAAGCTTCGTGAAGGGGGCAGTTTGGTTCAAAAAAGAAGACAGTGCCAAGCAGTTGTCAAACAATACCCATATAGTCAAATGTACTCCCTCTGATTCAAATGAATTGACTCAACTTTGTCTAGATATATGGATGTATCAAGTCACTGAAGCTAAAATAAAAGCTTCATGAAGGGGGAAGTTTGGTTCGAAAAAAATACAGTGCCAAGCAGCTGTCAAATAGTACCATAACGTCAAATGTACTCCCTCCGATTCAAACGAAATGACTCAACTTTGTATTTTGCATGTTAAAGGTTTTTCGTAAAACTTGGCCAATCTTAACATAGTTTGCCTTTCTAAAAAAAGATATAAGCCCTAAGGCTCCTTTGATTCATAGGATGGGAAAACCATAGAAATATGAAAAACATAGGATTGAGATTTAATGGCTAGTTGAATCATATAGGAAGATGAGTTGTGTTTGATTGTGCCAAAGGAAATTTTCCATGAGGTATGACCTAATGTTTTATTCTTATAGGATTTGCACTGCAAGATTCCTATAGGATATGTTCCTATGAATCAAACAACTAGTGTGGGGAAAATTCACATGTGATCTAAATCCTACATAATTCCTATACAAATCCTATATATGAATTTTAGTTGTTAGGTCACTTAAAATGACTTCACTTGAAGGGTTACATTTTTGTTTTTTCTGAATTAGTAGTGATGCCTAACCATATATATACCTAAACCAAGAGAATCAGCATAAACTTATGTATATTAATAGTAAGCGCATATATGAATGTTTTTTATCTACAAACCCAGGGTCATATATATGTACATAGAAACATGCATATATGCTAGTTTTTGTACCTTGGTGTGTTCCTCTTTTGGGCTATCTCTTTTTTGTTCACCGGTTCACAACCAACGCCCTAGATTAATTTGGCACTTAGAAAATAACATTTTGTTTTTGGCGCACTAACACAAATAGTAGTAGCACGGTCAACACTGTAGAGAAGTACAAAATAAATGTGTGTGGGTAATAATAAAATCCTTAATATGCCTTGAAAACCCACACGTACGCTCTTTCTAGGACAGAGGCAGTATGAGGTAATGCACCCACGCGCTGTCATCTGCCGGTTCGTGCTATGTCTCCCAAATCTTGAAATATCGTCAGTTATCCATTTCACGTCCACACTTCTCCCTCTCTCCACGGACTAGGAAAAAACCCTCTCTTCACTTCCCCTTCCCATTCCACCGATGGAGAGCCCAACCGACGCCGTCAACGCAGCGAAAGCGAAAGCCGCGCGGCTGGCCTTAGCCGCAGAGGAGGCGTCCAGAGCCGCGACCGCAGCACGCATGGCCGCAACGGCGGCGATCATCGCCGCAGCGGATGCCAAAGACGAAGCGGAGGCCATTGCCGAAGGTCGGGCCATCGGTCGCTCATCGGCATCTGATGCTGTTGGTAGATGGGTCCACTCTCTTGGGAAGCATCCCCTAGATGACGAGGACGAGGTTGAACTCATCTTTGAACCGCCGCCGCCGACCTTCGACGAGAATATCGTCGACGAGGGGGAGGAAGTATGTTCCGATTCACCTCTCTCCCTTATTCAACATAGCCCTGTATCGATTTGCGCTATGGTCTCTCCCTCTTTTTTTTGCGCTATAGCGTTTTGAATTAGCGTCAGAATCTTTTTAGATTCATATTCAGTATTAGTTGCAACTGCTACATATTTGCTTCACATCCGATTCACCTCTCTCCCTTATTCAACATAGCCCTGTATCGATTTGCTCTATGGTCTCTCCCTCTTTTTTTTGCGCTATAGGGTTTTGAATTAGCGTCAGAATCTTTTTAGATTCATATTCATTATTAGTTGCAACTGCTACATATTTGCTTCACCTGTTTATTTGGCATGTATCAGGTTGCTACTGATGAGGTTGACAGCGATGTCGAGTCGCGTCATAGGAAGGCCAGGGCCACTCTCAACAAGCTTAAGGCGGGGAAGTTCGACAAGTATTGGAGTGAACCCTGGACTGGTGCCAGGAACAGCTGCCCCTTCTGCACAAAGAGCATAAAGGTTGACTTTCGAAGCGTCCTGCAGCATGCCGAAGCCGGTGGGTCCGGCTGTCTCAAAGTTGGGGAAACTGTTAACCGATCCGGCTTCATAGCCAACCACATGGCCTATGGGCTATTCCTAAGGAAGAAATTGAACCAAGCTATCGAGACCGGTCGTGTGCCTCCTCCCAAGCCCAAGCCACCAAAGATTAAAGGTATGGGCAGCAAGAAGCAGAAGAAGCGGGACCGGGAGGAGGCGACAGGAAGAAGATGGTAAATATACTCCGTAACTGTTGTGCATGTTTGTCTCTCCTACTGCTTCAAAAGCAGCATCTTTTGTTGAACTCTGTTTATGTTTGCTGCTCAGCAGCGTTTGTGGTGAACCTATTAGCTTAATTAGGGGTTGTTGAACTATGTCTGTGTTGAACCTTGCTTAATTAGGTTGTGTTGAACTCTGTTTGTGTTGGCGTGGGAAGGGGGGCATGATGCTACCCTGAATTTGCGGGACCCCCAAAAAACTTGCAAATACGAGTGATGCATCCAAAAGGAACAAACTTTTACATGGTAGACCCCAGTCTGAAAGCAAGAAATGCGATCGGGTCCTTAACAGCCACCGCCCGGATTGATCGGGTATTTTGCCTGCCTACCGCATGTGACTTGTGCTCACTGAAGTTTGGGACCTCACGCATGGGCACCACACGTAAGTGACAGACCTGTTGGTGTAAAAACTCGGGTGATTATTATACTGCATTAGTACAAAGTTTCCTATGGATTCAAGGGTTGGAAAGCCAAGTTAACTCATTTTCATGACTAAGAAGGAGCCAGGCTTACTTTTTCATTTTCATGTTTTAACTTGTTTAAATCTTGGTCAAACAAAGGATTTGACCAGGATTCAAATGGGCATAAAAATTCAAAAAAGAAATAAAAAAACCAAAGCACATAAGCTTCTTATGTCATATAGTAAGCATTACAGTTGATCAACGAGTCTAGACATATTCAAACCAGAAAAATCATGTATATACCCCCTAACCCTAAACTATGTCTTATGAAGTCAAGCATGAAGAGAAGTGGTTTTGGGTTTCAAACATGGAAATTTCAAAAACCTCCCAAAAGCTTCATTTAGAGTGACTAAGAAGGATAAATGCTTCCCTTTTCATTTTCATGTTTTAAACTTGTTTAAATCTTGGTAAAACCTAGGATTGACCAAGATTCAAATGGGCATCAAAAATAAAAAAAAATCAGAAAAATGAAAAACCAAAGCACATAGTCTTCTTATGTCATATAGTAAGCATTAAAGTTGATAAACAAGGTCTAGACATATTCAAACCAGACAAATCATGTATCTACCCCTAACCCTAAACTCTGTCTTATGAAGTCAAGCATGAAGAGAAGTTGTTTTGGGTTTCAAACATGGAAATTTCAAAAACCCTCTCAAAGAGCTTCATTTTGGAGTGACTAAGAAGGATCCATAGGAAACTATGTACTAATACAGTATAATGATCACCCGAGTTATTAGAGCAACAAGTCTGTCACTTACGTGTGGTTCCCATGCGTGAGGTCCCACACTTCAGTGAGCACAAGTCATGTAGTCTTCTTATGTCATATAGTAAGCATTCAATTAAGTTGATAAACAAGGTCTAGACATATCAAACCAGAAAAATCATGTATCTACCCCTATATATCCCTAAACCCTGACTTATGAAGTCAAGCATGAAGAGAAGAAGTGGTTTTTGGTTTCAAACATGGAAATTTCAAAAACCCTCCCAAGAGCTTCATTTTGGAGTGACTAGTTAAGACGCATACATGCTTACTTTTTCATATTCATGTTTTAAACTTGTTCAAATCTTGGTCAACAAACCTACGATTTGACGAAGATTCAAATGGGTATAAAAAATTAAAACCAAGGTCTGCTCATGTCATATAGTAAGCATTCAATTAAATTGATAAACAAGGTCTAGACATATTCAAACTAGTAGGAAAATCATGTATCTACCCCCTAACCCTAAACTATGTCTTATGAAGTTATCATGCATGAACCAAGTAGAGGTGGGCCGCGATCAAGATGGACTTGAAGATATACATATAGAAGGGATATGTGAATCGGCCTTGTTTACCAAGTTTGGGCTAGTTAGCCCGTGTATCTTTATAGTAGGTTACGTAGAGATTAGAGTTTATCTCGTGCACGGTTTAGTGCACGCCCACATTAGAAAGTCCCCTGGACTATAAATATGTACCTAGGGTTTATGGAATAAACAACAACCAACGTTCAACACAAACCAATCTCGGCGCATCGCCAACTCCTTCATCTCGAGGGTTCCTCCGGTAAGCACCATGCTGCCTAGATCGCATCTCGCGATCTAGGCAGCACGAGCCTGCCTAGTTGTTCATGCGTTGCTCGTACTGAAGCCTTTTTGATGGCGAGCAACGTAGTTATCATAGATGTGTTAGGGTTAGCATTGTTCCTAGTATCATATGCTGTCGTAGTGCAACCCTTGCGCATCTAGCCGTCCCTGTACCTCATCATGGGTGCAGGGGCGGCACCCCGCTTGATCGTTATTTAGTAGATCTGATCCGTTACGGTCGCTCCTTGATTCATCAAGGATTAGTTTAATATCTGCAATAGTTAGGCCTTACAAAGGGTTGGAGGATCCAGCGGCATGCAGGGTGTAGTTTGCTGCCCCTAGACAGGACGTTCCGAGGATCAACCTAGTGTTGGTTTTTAGGCCTTGTCTAGGGCTGGCTTACGTTTACCGTGCGTGAGCGCGAGGCCCAATCGTGAGTAGGATGATCCGATTATGCGGTGAAAACCCCAGATCGTCGTGGATCTCATATGCTTTATCATGATCAAGCAGGACCACCATATATTCGGCCACCTCGGACGAATCATGGGTGGATCGGCTCCATGAGCCGATTCACAGGACAACCTGAGAGCCGATCGAGGCTCGTATTTAACGTGTACGTGTGTGCCCTGCAGGAAACTAAGCGAGGCATCATCCACACCTTCCTGACCAGGTATAGGTCAGGTGGCACGCCCTTGCAACCGCATCGGCGCGCGACCGGAGGCTTTGCGGGCCGTCGCTCTGAGGGACGGGCCAGCAGCCCTAGTCCCCGGCCACGGTGTTGACCACCCGTCGGTGGGTTTCACGACATACATCCAGCGCTTGGGACCGTTAGGAACCGATGCTATTCGGTTCACGTAAGCGAAAAAGAAGCAGTCGAATTGGCGGTGGTGGGTCTATCATCATCGATCAAGGAAGTGGCCTCCCAGGCGGACTATCCTTCATTAGCACACATGGTGCAGAAGTTGTCAGCGTATGAACAACGCCACCCGGATGTCTACCAAGATAAATTCAAGCGCGTGGTTACCATGGTTGACGCAGGCGAAGATGAAGGTCCTACGGGAGAACGAGAGGTCGCAGTAGCTGAGTGGACTCGAGCTGCAGGCCCAGTAACCTGCAAATGGGTAAAGCCACCAGGGCCTCCAAGAGGGTTCGACTTCGACGTGACGAAAACCGAGCAGATTTTCGACCTCTTACTCGCGGAGAAGCACATAAAGATACCCGAAGGCCACAAGTTTCCTACGGTGCAAGAGCTGAACGGAAAGCCATACTGCAAGTGGCATAACACGTTCACCCACACCACCAACGACTGCAGGGTGTGGCGTCAGCAGATCCAAGTGGCGATAGAAAATGGGCGACTAATTTTTAACCAGTATGCCATGAAGGTCGACACACACCCCTTCCCCGCCGTCAACATGGTGGAGTTTACCCACCTTGGAGGGTGCCAGCCTGATTTCTCAGCCAACATCAGCATGGTAGAGCTTGGACACCGCTCTGAGAAGGACGGGGATGAGGACAGCTGCTCTCAGAGCAAGGACACTGAGGGGGCCGCTCCATGCGATCGGCTCCGTCAAGATGGCAAGCGCTACGTCACAGAGGGGGAAGTGAAGAACATAAGATACCAACGACCCCTCTCTGATCACCTCCTCAACAAGTATGTTAGTCGATATGACCAACGCCGGCGATACAACGACAATGATGAAAGAGGTCGTCTGACCAGAAACGACGGAAGACATCGCCGGCATAATCATGATGAGGAGCGGCAGGAGCGCCACGGCAGGGAGCAGGACGATACGGACAGGCATTGGCACTGCCCCTTCTTCAGACACTGCTGGGATTCAGGAATGAGCCGATTACCAACAATCGGCAACTGCCCAGAATGCAACCGGAAAAAGAAGGAGACAGCCAACGTGTCTGTGTTCGAGCGCTTAGGGCCTCTCCCACCGCAAAACAGACGTGCTGAGACCCCTCTGTTGGAAGATCTCGAGGATTCAGAAGACGAAGGGGAATACGAAGAAGACAGGTGCCACCGTCCAAGGTGGTGCCCTGACGGTCTCAGCCATTCACAAAAGCGCAGGGTTCAGCGATTGCGCGGTCTGGAGGAAGCCGAAAGGATGTACTTGCATACGCTGAGGAAGGCGCGACCTGATCTGGCTGCGAAAGTCCAGAGGACCCTGGATGAGGAGGGACTGCCGCAAAGAAAAGAGTGGCGCCCCAAGCAAAAGAGAGCCGATGATGAAACATCGGCTGGCACAAACATGGTGTTCATTCGTCCGGCGGAGTGTAGTGCTCCACGATTACACAATGCACCCGACATGGACAACAGCAAGCGCACCAACGTGCTAAGGTCAGAGATTGGGCTGGTTTTATCCACCGACATGGACGAGTAGCAAGACTACGTCGATAAGCAACATGGCGAGGCCGATCCTTGCGATCGGCCCTCCGAAACTGATGAAGGGATATTACAAAACCTTCACCGAGCAAGCAACGTGGAGGCCGATTCCAGCGATCGGCCAAAATTATCCTCACCATCCATTTTGTCTGGGATCAACGTTTGACCCAACAGGGACTACCTGAAGAGCCGATACCATCAATTCTCTTGACAGAATCGGCTCGGGGGGCACCTAGATGGATAAAACACGAGGATATGAGATAATACTATCAAATATGGGGGCCGACACACAAATCGGCCTAAAAAATTCAAAAATTTTGAGCGCAGCCGATGCAGCAGACATCGACTTAAGGATACAAGAAGCCGGTACATGGACATCGACTCTAGCGGCATTATGCGATGTTTATCGAGTCTTCACCAAATTCAGGCCAACGGTAGTGCCTTCCGTTGCTTCGAGCCGAGTTGGATTCCTGAATCAAATTCCGGCTGTCTGAGGAAGAAAGGGGATCGGCTTTGGCACATTCTCTTGACAGTCTCGCCTCGAGTAAGGCTCGGGGGGCAGCAGGCCTGGTGGATGCTTGCTTTAAAAGCCGATTGGGATACCATCGGCTGGTCCTTCATTGCAACCTTCTTCACAAATGATGATTATTGAAGAACATTATTGGGTTTGGTTGGGAAAGTTCAAAGGTTTTCCTGAAGATACTGCATTTTCTGCCAAATTTAGAAAATCATCGGTTGAAGAAGGGAAGGGCGAATTTTGAAGGACCGATGCGGTGCTATCGGCTCATCATGCATTGGCAAAAGGAACGAGTCGGCAAGATCGGGAAGAAGGGATCGGCTCAATAATTCAGAAGAAATCGGCAAATCAAATTGGGGAAATTTCTTCATTAATAGGCGAGATTTCTTACATAATAGAGCTGATTGCCCTCAAAAGGGGATACATTACCCCGCCTACTTCTACGGATCCTATGCTATGGGCCCTATCTACGGGCCGTTGCTGCCCTCGTCATCGCCGTCATCGCCGCTGTCGGCGCTGCTCCCGGCCGGCCATCGCTGCTCCAGCGGCCGCCGGCGGGACCTTCATTGTCCTCGTCTTCCTCGTCGTCGCCGTCGCCATCAAGTGGTTCCCCGGCCAGGGGCAATGGCGCTTGGCCGGCGGCTCGTCGAGCCGCTTCGTCATCCTCTTCTTCGTCCTCCTTCACCTCCTCGGAGGTAGCCCCATCCCAGGGGAAGCGATCATCATCGCTTTCTTCCACCGCTTCCTTGTCGGCGAGGAAGCGGAGATCGCTCTCCCCATCAGTCAGGGACTTGTCGTCCTCTGACCAGATGGAGAAGTCATGATCTGACTCCTCCCCGGCCGCAATGGCACGGCGGATGTTGGCCGCATGGACCTCCGCCGGGTTGTGCTCCGGCGTCGGCTCGCGAGATGAAGAGGACTGGGTGGAAAGATCCGATGAGGCAGAGGAGGAAGAGGACATCGTGGCGCAGGAGGGCTTTTGGGTGCTAATGCGAAGGAGATGAGGGGACCTGCTTGGGGCGGTTGAATAAAAGAGGGCATGATAGAAATTCAATGCCACAGCAGTTTCCGAGGAAGTGGTGCCGAAACTGTCAAATCGGTGGCTCGTCGGGGGAGCTGTCGTCGTCGTCATCCTCTTCTTCGTCCTCCTTCACCTCCTCGGAGGTGGCCCCATCCCAGGGGAAGCGATCATCATCGCTTTCTTCCACCGCTTCCTTGTCGGCGAGGAAGCGGAGATCGCTCTCCCCATCAGTCAGGGACTTGTCGTCCTCTGACCAGATGGAGAAGTCATGATCTGACTCCTCCCCGGCCGCAATGGCACGGCGGATGTTGGCCGCATGGACCTCCGCCGGGTTGTGCTCCGGCGTCGGCTCGCGAGATGAAGAGGACTGGGTGGAAAGATCCGATGAGGCAGAGGAGGAAGAGGACATGGTGGCGCAGGAGGGTTTTTGGGTGCTAATGCGAAGGAGATGCAGAGGGGAACTGTTTGGGGCGGTTAAATAAAAGAGGGCATGATAGAAATTCAATGCCACAGCAGTTTCCGAGGAAGTGGTGCCGAAACTGTCAAATCGTGCAGAGAAGTTGAGGAGGCAAGTTATCATGATGAAGAACTCTGCGACGGTTCTGCTCTGCCACGACATGACCCTACGAGAGAAAAGCATAATGATTTTGGAAATGTCATTTCCAAAACCAGGGGGGCATGTGTTATCACCAGAATTTGACCAAGTCAGAGGTGGGCCGCGATCAAGATGGACTTGAAGATATACATATAGAAGAGATATGTGAATCGGCCTTGTTCACCAAGTTTGGGCTAGTTAGCCCGTGTATCTTTATAGTAGGTTACGTAGAGATTAGAGTTTATCTCGTGCACGGTTTAGTGCACGCCCACATTAGAAAGTCCCCTGGACTATAAATATGTACCTAGGGTTTATGGAATAAACAACAACCAACGTTCAACACAAACCAATCTCGGCGCATCGCCAACTCCTTCATCTCGAGGGTTCCTCCGGTAAGCACCATGCTGCCTAGATCGCATCTCGCGATCTAGGCAGCACGAGCCTGCCTAGTTGTTCATGCGTTGCTCGTACTGAAGCCTTTTTGATGGCGAGCAACGTAGTTATCATAGATGTGTTAGGGTTAGCATTGTTCCTAGTATCATATGCTGTCGTAGTGCAACCCTTGCGCATCTAGCCGTCCCTGTACCTCATCATGGGTGCAGGGGCGGCACCCCGCTTGATCGTTATTTAGTAGATCTGATCCGTTACGGTCGCTCCTTGATTCATCAAGGATTAGTTTAATATCTGCAATAGTTAGGCCTTACAAAGGGTTGGAGGATCCAGCGGCATGCAGGGTGTAGTTTGCTGCCCCTAGACAGGACGTTCCGAGGATCAACCTAGTGTTGGTTTTTAGGCCTTGTCTAGGGCTGGCTTACGTTTACCGTGCGTGAGCGCGAGGCCCAATCGTGAGTAGGATGATCCGATTATGCGGTGAAAACCCCAGATCGTCGTGGATCTCATATGCTTTATCATGATCAAGCAGGACCACCATATATTCGGCCACCTCGGACGAATCATGGGTGGATCGGCTCCATGAGCCGATTCACAGGACAACCTGAGAGCCGATCGAGGCTCGTATTTAACGTGTACGTGTGTGCCCCAGGAAACTAAGCGAGGCATCATCCACACCTTCCTGACCAGGTATAGGTCAGGTGGCACGCCCTGCAACCCGCATCGGCGCGCGACCAGGAGGCTTTGCGGGCCGTCGAGGGAGGGGCCAGCCGCAGCCCTAGTCGTTCCCGGCTCTACGGTGTTGACCCACGCCCGTCGGGTTTCTCGTCACATAAGTCAAGCATGCATGAAGAAAAGTGGTTTTTGGTTTTCAAGCATGGAAATTTCAAAAACCCTCCCAAGAGCTACATATTGGAGTGACTAAGAAGGATAGATGCTTAATTTTTCATATTCATGTTTTAAACTTGATTAAATCATGGTCAAACCTAGAATTTGACCAAGATTCAAACCCCAAACTCTGTCTTATGAAGTCAAGCATGAAGAGAAGTACGTGGTTATTTGGTTTCAAACATGGAAATTTCAAAAACCCTCTCAAGAGCTTCATTTTGGAGTGACTACGAATGATACATGCTTAATTTTTCATATTCATGTTTTAAACTTGTTTAAATCATGGTCAAACCTAGGATTTGGCCAAGATTCAAATGGGCAAAATTTTAAAAAAAATCAAGGCACATAGTCTTCTTATGTCATATAGTAAGCATTCAATTAAGTTGATAAACAAGGTCTAGACATATTCAAACGAGAGAAATCATGTATCTACCCCTAACACTAAACTCTGTCTCATGAAGTCAAGCGCATGCATGAAGATATGTGGTTTTTGGTTTCAAACATGGAAATTTCAAAAACCCTCCCAAGAGCTTCATTTCGAAGTGATTAATTAAGAAGCATACATGCATGCTTACTTTTTCATATTCATGTTTTAAACTTATTCAAATCTTGGTGAAACCTAGGATTTGACCAAGATTCAAATGGGTATAAAAATTAAAAAAAAAAAAGGTCTTCTTATGTTATATAGTAGGCATTCAATTAAGTTGATAAACAAGGTCTAGACATATTCAAACAAGAAAAATCAAGCATGTATCTACCCCTAACCCTAAACTCTGTTTCATGAAGTCAAGCATGAAGATTTGTGGTTTTTGGTTTCGAACATGGAAATTCAAAAACCCTCCCAAGAGCTTCATTTTGAAGTGACTAAGAAGCATACATGCTTACTTTTTCATATTCATGTTTTTAACTTATTCAAATCTTGGTGGAACCAAGGATTTGACCAAGATTCAAATGGGTATAAAAGTTCAAAAAAACAAGGTCTTCTTATATGTTATATAGTAAGCATTCAATTAATTTGATAAACAAGGTCTACACATATTCAAACCAGGAAAATCATGTATCTACCCCCTAACCCTAAACTCTGTCTTATGAAGAAGTCAAGCATGCATGAAGAGAAGTGGTTTTTGGTTTCAAGCATGGAAATTTCAAAAACCCTCCCAAGAGCTACATATTGGAGTGACTAAGAAGGATAGATGCTTAATTTTTCATATTCATGTTTTAAACTTGTTTAAATCATGGTCAAACCTAGGATTTGACCAAGATTCAAATGGGCATAAAAATTCAAAAAAACAATAAAATGAAAAACCAATGCACATAGTCATCTTATGTCATCTAGTAAGCATTCAATTAAGTTGATAAACAAGGTCTAGACATATTCAAACCAGAAAATTCATGTATCAAGCTACCCCTATCCCCAAACTCTCTCTTATGAAGTCAAGCATGAAGAGAAGTACGCGGTTTTTTGGTTTCAAACATGGAAATTTCAAAAACCCTCTCAAGAGCTTCATTTTGGAGTGACTATGAAGGATACATGCTTAATTTTTCATATTCATGTTTTAAACTTGTTTAAATCATGGTCAAACCTAGGATTTGACCAAGATTCAAATGGGCAAAATTTTAAAAAATGAAAAATCAAGGCACATAGTCTTCTTATTTTTGGTTTCAAACATGGAAATTTCAAAAACCCTCCCAAAGAGCTTCATTTTGGAGTGACTAAGAAGGATCCATAGGAAACTATGTACTAATACAGTATAATGATCACCCGAGTTATTAGAGCAACAAGTCTGTCACTTACGTGTGGTTCCCATGCGTGAGGTCCCACACTTCAGTGAGCACAAGTCACGTACGCTAGGTAGGCAAACTCCCAGCCATCTTCTTTGTCAAGAGAGAGGCATCAACACACACACACACACTCTCTCTCTCTCCAATTATCCACCTCCGTTGGCTGCCGGTTTTGGCAGGTCGTTTCTAGCTCAGCTCGTAGGCCATGGTGTGCAGGCTCTGTAGCCATGGCGATTTGGTCGCGCCAAGTGGTTCGTCCCCGGCTCCGACGAGGATCAATCCGGACGGTGCCTATTAAGGACCCGATCGCATTTCTTGCTTTCAGCATGGGGTCTACCATGTAAATCTTAGGGATTTAGACGTAATTTCCTGTTTATTTTGTGTCCTGCTGTAAACTGCGCTCTGATGCGTATTGGAAATCTGGGTCCTTCAGGATCGTTCGGTTGTCCCTCTAAAAAAACATCTCTCTCATTCTCGGCCTTTCTCGCTCGCTCGCACCCCCCTGCGCACTGACAACCCTGCACAACAGTCAACATCACCAGAAAAAGGATAGACACCATAAATAAGTGGGGCCCCGTGACTGCTCTCCCTTCGTCTCCTCCCGTGTGATCCCTCTTCCTCCGACTCCCGACCTTGCGGAAAAGAAAAATGAAATGAAAGAGTTTCACTGGACGGGCAAACACATGTGCTGCCTAGTAATAATAATAATAACGTAAAAAAATCGACCTACGAATCTATTATTAAATAAGCTAAACTAGGGTTTTGCCCAGTACTACGGATCAATTTCTGAAAATCCAACTACGGGGTTCGATTTTGGCCTGCTAATATAAAATTATATAATCCGAACTAGTATTCCTCTAAAAAATCATTTTGGTATGCATCGTTTGGTACTTTTCATAGCTAGAGTGCTTACTCCCTCCGTTAGCAAATAGTCTTCGTATGTCATATAGTAAGCATTCAAGTTGAAAAACAAGCTCTAGACATATTCAAACCAGAAAAATCATGTATCTACCCCCTATATATCCCTAAACCCTGACTTATGAATTCAAGCATGAAGAGAAGTGGTTTTTGGTTTCAATCATGGAAATTTCAAAAACCCTCCCAAGAGCTTCATTTTGGAGTGACTAATTAAGAAGCATACATGCTTACCTTTTCATATTAATGTTTTAAACTTGTTCAAATCTTGGTCAACAAACCTAGGATTTGACGAAGAATCAAATGGGTATAAAAAAATTAAAACCAAGGTCTGCTCATGTCATATAGTGAGCATTCAATTAAATTGATAAACAAGGTCTAGACATATTCAAACTAGCAGGAAAATCATGTATCTACCCCCTAACCCCAAACTCTATCTTATGAAGTCAAGCATGCATGAAGAGAAGTGGTTTTTGGTTTTCAAGCATGGAAATTTCAAAAACTCTTATGTCATCTAGTAAGCATTCAATTAAGTTGATAAACAATGTCTAGACATATTCAAACCAGAAAGTTTATGTATCAAGCTACCCCTAACCCCAAACTTTGTCTTATGAAGTCTAGCATGAAGAGAAGTACGTGGTTTTTTGGTTTCAAACATGGAAATTTCAAAAACCCTCTCAAGATCGAGCTTCATTTTGGAGTGACTACGAAGGATACATGCTTAATTTTTCATATTCATGTTTTAAATTGTTTAAATCATGGTCAAACCTAGGATTTGACCAAGATTCAAATGGGCATAAAAATTCAAAAAAAACAATAAAATGAAAAACCAATGCACATAGTCATCTTATGTCATCTAGTAAGCATTCAATTAAGTTGATAAACAAGGTCTAGACATATTCAAACCAGAAAAATCATGTATCAAGCTACCCCTATCCCCAAACTCTGTCTTATGAAGTCAAGCATGAAGAGAAGTACGTGGTTTTTTGGTTTCAAACATGGAAATTTCAAAAACCCTCTCAAGAGCTTCATTTCGAAGCGATTAATTAAGAAGCATACATGCATGCTTACCTTTTCATATTCATGTTTTAAACTTATTCAAATCTTGGTGAAACCTAGGATTTGACCAAGATTCAAATGGGTATAAAAATTAAAAAAAAACAAAAAAGGTCTTCTTATGTTATATAGTAGGCATTCAATTAAGTTGATAAACAAGGTCTAGACATATTCAAACAAGAAAAATCATGCATGTATCTACCCTTAACCCTAAACTCTGTTTCATGAAGTCAAGCATGCATGCATGAAGATATGTGGTTTTTAGTTTCGAACATGGAAATTCAAAAACCCTCCCAATAGCTTCATTTTGAAGTGACTAAGAAGCATACATGCTTACTTTCTCATATTCATGTTTTTAACTTATTCAAATCTTGGTGGAACCAAGGATTTGACCAAGATTCAAATGGGTATAAAAATTCAAAAAAAACAAGGTCTTCTTATGTTATATAGTAAGCATTCAATTATTTTGATAAACAAGGTCTACACATATTCAAACCAGGAAATTATGTATCTACCCCCTAACCCTAAACTCTGTCTTATGAAGTCAAGCATGCATGAAGAGAAGTGGTTTTTGGTTTCAAGCATGGAAATTTCAAAAACCCTCCCAAGAGCTTCATTTTGGAGTGACTAAGAAGCATACGTACGTGCTTACTTTTTCATATTCATGTTTTAAACTTGTTCAAATCTTGGTCAAACCTATGATTTGACCAAGATTCAAATGGGTATAAAAAATGAAAACCAAGGTCTTCTTATGTCATATAGTAAGCATTCAATTAAGTTGATAAATAAGGTCTAGACATATTCAAACCAGAAAAATCATGTATCAAGCTACCCCTAACCCCTAATTAACTCTGTCTTATTAAGTCAAGCATGAAGATAAGTATGTGGTTTTTTGGTTTCAAACATGGAAATTTCAAAAACCCTCTCAAGATCGAGCTTCATTTTGGAGTGACTACGAAGGATACATGCTTACTTTTTCATATTCATGTTTTAAACTTGTTTAAATCATGGTCAAACCTAGGATTTGACAAAGATTCAAATGGGCATAAAAAAAAAAAAAAAATGAAAAACCAAGGCACATAGTCTTCTTATGTTATATTGTAAGCATTCAATTAAGTTGATAAACAAGGTCTAGACATATTCAAACCAGAGAAATCATGTATCTACCCCCTAACCTAAACTCTGTCTCATGAAGTCAAGCATGATGATATGTGGTTTTTGGTTTCAAACATGGAAATTTCAAAAACCCTCCCAAGAGCTTCATTTTGAAGTGATTAATTATGAAGCATACATGCATGCTTACTTTTTCATATTCATGTTTTAAACTTATTCAAATCTTGGTGAAACCTAGGATTTGACCAAGATTCAAATCCGTATAAAAATTAAAAAACAAAATAAAAAAACAAGGTCTTCTTATGTTATATAGTAAGCATTCAATTAAGTTGATAAATAAGGTCTAGACATATTCAAACCAGAAAAATCATGTATCTACCCCTAACCCTAAACTTTGTCTTATGAAGTCAAGCATGAAGAGAAGTGGTTTTTGGTTTCAAGCATGGAAATTTCAAAAACCTCCCCAAACTTCATTTTAGAGTGACTAAGAAGGATACAAGCTTCCCTTTTCATTTTCATGTTTTAAACTTGTTTAAATTATCTTGGTCAAATCTAGGATTTGACAAGATTCAAATGGGCAAACATATGATAAGTGATGCAAATATCATTTCTAAGTGCGGGCAAACCAGCCTTTAGCTTAACATATTTCTAAGTACAAGGTTTCAGAAAATTGAGTGGGGGCGGCTGCCCCCCTTGGCTATAGTCTGGATCCGCCCATGCTATAGTTTGAGGCCATTTGGATGACGTCGAAAAAATTCTTTGATTAGAAATGGGGTTGTTCGAACCCCGTAGTTGGATTTTTTTGAACCTTGATCTGTAGTACTGGGCAAAACCCTAGTTTAACCTATTTAATTATAGATTCGTAGGTCGATTTTTCTACGTACCTTTTTATTATTACTCTACTATGCAGCACATATGTGTTTGCCCGTCGAGTGAAACTCGGAGGAAGAGGGATCACTCGGAAGGAGAGAAGAAGGAGGGAGAGCATTATGGTGTCTCCCCTTTTCGGGTGATGATGTTGACTGTTGTGCAGGGTTTGTCAGTGATCGGAGGTGCGAGCGAGCGAGTGAGTCGAGCGAGGCCGAGAATGAGAGAGATTTGTTTTTTTGTGTGAGGGACAACCGAAGGATCCAGAAGGACCCACAGACTTCCAATACGCATCCTGATGCGTCTTCTCTTGACAAAGAAAATGGCTGGGAGTTTGCGTACCTATTGCACGTGACTTGTGCTCACTGAAGTGTGGGACCTCACGCATGGGCACCACACGTAAGTGACAGACCTGTTGGTGTAAAAACTCGGTTGATTATTATAGTGCATTAGAACAAAGTTTCCTATGGATTCAAGGGTAGGAAATCCAAGTTAACTCATTTACATGACATTATTTTTTCCATGAAGCAAAGTTAACACATCTATGAATTGGTATATTTTGGAGTGACTAAGAACGATCCATGCTTACCTTTTCGTGTTCACGTGTTAAACTTGTTTAAATCTTGGTCAAACCTAGGATTTGACAGAGATTCAAATGGGCGGAAAATTCAAAAAAAAACAGAAAAATGAAAAACCAAAGCACATACGTAGTTTTCTTATGTCATATAGTAAGCATTCAAGTTGATAAACAAGGTCTAGACATATTCAAAACATACAAATCATGTATGTACCCCTAACCCTAAACTATGTCTTATAAAGTCAAGCATGAAGAGAAGTGGTTTTGGGTTTCAAACATGGAAATTTCAAAAACCTCCCAAAAACTTCATTTAGAGTGACTAAGAAGGATAAATGCTTCCCTTTTCATTTTCATGTTTTAAACTTGTTTAAATCTTGGTAAAACCTAGGATCTGACCAAGATTCAAATGGGCATCAAAAATAAAAAAATCAGAAAAATGAAAAACCAAAGCACATAGTCTTCTTATGTCATATAGTAAGCATTAAAGTTGATAAACAAGGTCTAGACATATTCAAACCAGACAAATCATGTATCTACCCCTAACCCTAAACTCTGTCTTATGAAGTCAAGCATGAAGAGAAGTTGTTTTGGGTTTCAAACATGGAAATTTCAAAAACCCTCTCAAAGAGCTTCATTTTGGAGTGACTAAGAAGGATCCATAGGAAACTATGTACTAATACAGTATAATGATCACCCGAGTTATTAGAGCAACAAGTCTGTCACTTACGTGTGGTTCCCATGCGTGAGGTCCCACACTTCAGTGAGCACAAGTCACGTAGTCTTCTTATGTCATATAGTAAGCATTCAATTAAGTTGATAAACAAGGTCTAGACATATCAAACCAGAAAAATCATGTATCTACCCCTATATATCCCTAAACCCTGACTTATGAAGTCAAGCATGAAGAGAAGAAGTGGTTTTTGGTTTCAAACATGGAAATTTCAAAAACCCTCCCAAGAGCTTCATTTTGGAGTGACTAGTTAAGACGCATACATGCTTACTTTTTCATATTCATGTTTTAAACTTGTTCAAATCTTGGTCAACAAACCTACGATTTGACGAAGATTCAAATGGGTATAAAAAATTAAAACCAAGGTCTGCTCATGTCATATAGTAAGCATTCAATTAAATTGATAAACAAGGTCTAGACATATTCAAACTAGTAGGAAAATCATGTATCTACCCCCTAACCCTAAACTATGTCTTATGAAGTCAAGCATGCATGAAGAAAAGTGGTTTTTGGTTTTCAAGCATGGAAATTTCAAAAACCCTCCCAAGAGCTACATATTGGAGTGACTAAGAAGGATAGATGCTTAATTTTTCATATTCATGTTTTAAACTTGATTAAATCATGGTCAAACCTAGAATTTGACCAAGATTCAAATGGGCATAAAAATTCAAAAAAAATGAAAAACCAATGCACATAGTCATCTTATGTCATCTAGTAAGCATTCAATTAAGTTGATAAACAATGTCTAGACATATTCAAACCAGAAAATTCATGTATCAAGCTAACCCTAACCCCAAACTCTGTCTTATGAAGTCAAGCATGAAGAGAAGTACGTGGTTATTTGGTTTCAAACATGGAAATTTCAAAAACCCTCTCAAGAGCTTCATTTTGGAGTGACTACGAATGATACATGCTTAATTTTTCATATTCATGTTTTAAACTTGTTTAAATCATGGTCAAACCTAGGATTTGGCCAAGATTCAAATGGGCAAAATTTTAAAAAAAATCAAGGCACATAGTCTTCTTATGTCATATAGTAAGCATTCAATTAAGTTGATAAACAAGGTCTAGACATATTCAAACGAGAGAAATCATGTATCTACCCCCTAACACTAAACTCTGTCTCATGAAGTCAAGCGCATGCATGAAGATATGTGGTTTTTGGTTTCAAACATGGAAATTTCAAAAACCCTCCCAAGAGCTTCATTTCGAAGTGATTAATTAAGAAGCATACATGCATGCTTACTTTTTCATATTCATGTTTTAAACTTATTCAAATCTTGGTGAAACCTAGGATTTGACCAAGATTCAAATGGGTATAAAAATTAAAAAAAACAAAAAAGGTCTTCTTATGTTATATAGTAGGCATTCAATTAAGTTGATAAACAAGGTCTAGACATATTCAAACAAGAAAAATCATGCATGTATCTACCCTTAACCCTAAACTCTGTTTCATGAAGTCAAGCATGCATGAAGATATGTGGTTTTTAGTTTCGAACATGGAAATTCAAAAACCCTCCCAATAGCTTCATTTTGAAGTGACTAAGAAGCATACATGCTTACTTTTTCATATTCATGTTTTTAACTTATTCAAATCTTGGTGGAACCAAGGATTTGACCAAGATTCAAATGGGTATAAAAGTTCAAAAAACAAGGTCTTCTTATATGTTATATAGTAAGCATTCAATTAATTTGATAAACAAGGTCTACACATATTCAAACCAGGAAAATCATGTATCTACCCCCTAACCCTAAACTCTGTCTTATGAAGAAGTCAAGCATGCATGAAGAGAAGTGGTTTTTGGTTTCAAGCATGGAAATTTCAAAAACCCTCCCAAGAGCTACATATTGGAGTGACTAAGAAGGATAGATGCTTAATTTTTCATATTCATGTTTTAAACTTGTTTAAATCATGGTCAAACCTAGGATTTGACCAAGATTCAAATGGGCATAAAAATTCAAAAAAACAATAAAATGAAAAACCAATGCACATAGTCATCTTATGTCATCTAGTAAGCATTCAATTAAGTTGATAAACAAGGTCTAGACATATTCAAACCAGAAAATTCATGTATCAAGCTACCCCTATCCCCAAACTCTCTCTTATGAAGTCAAGCATGAAGAGAAGTACGCGGTTTTTTTGGTTTCAAACATGGAAATTTCAAAAACCCTCTCAAGAGCTTCATTTTGGAGTGACTATGAAGGATACATGCTTAATTTTTCATATTCATGTTTTAAACTTGTTTAAATCATGGTCAAACCTAGGATTTGACCAAGATTCAAATGGGCAAAATTTAAAAAAAATGAAAAATCAAGGCACATAGTCTTCTTATTTTTGGTTTCAAACATGGAAATTTCAAAAACCCTCCCAAAGAGCTTCATTTTGGAGTGACTAAGAAGGATCCATAGGAAACTATGTACTAATACAGTATAATGATCACCCGAGTTATTAGAGCAACAAGTCTGTCACTTACGTGTGGTTCCCATGCGTGAGGTCCCACACTTCAGTGAGCACAAGTCACGTACGCTAGGTAGGCAAACTCCCAGCCATCTTCTTTGTCAAGAGAGAGGCATCAACACACACACACACTCTCTCTCTCTCTCTCTCTCTCCATTATCCACCTCCGTTGGCTGCCGGTTTTGGCAGGTCGTTTCTAGCTCAGCTCGTAGGCCATGGTGTGCAGGCTCTGTAGCCATGGCGATTTGGTCGCGCCAAGTGGTTCGTCCCCGGCTCCGACGAGGATCAATCCGGACGGTGCCTATTAAGGACCCGATCGCATTTCTTGCTTTCAGCATGGGGTCTACCATGTAAATCTTAGGGATTTAGACGTAATTTCCTGTTTATTTTGTGTCCTGCTGTAAACTGCGCTCTGATGCGTATTGGAAATCTGGGTCCTTCAGGATCGTTCGGTTGTCCCTCTAAAAAAACATCTCTCTCATTCTCGGCCTTTCTCGCTCGCTCGCACCCCCCTGCGCACTGACAACCCTGCACAACAGTCAACATCACCAGAAAAAGGATAGACACCATAAATAAGTGGGGCCCCGTGACTGCTCTCCCTTCGTCTCCTCCCGTGTGATCCCTCTTCCTCCGACTCCCGACCTTGCGGAAAAGAAAAATGAAATGAAAGAGTTTCACTGGACGGGCAAACACATGTGCTGCCTAGTAATAATAATAATAACGTAAAAAAATCGACCTACGAATCTATTATTAAATAAGCTAAACTAGGGTTTTGCCCAGTACTACGGATCAATTTCTGAAAATCCAACTACGGGGTTCGATTTTGGCCTGCTAATATAAAATTATATAATCCGAACTAGTATTCCTCTAAAAAATCATTTTGGTATGCATCGTTTGGTACTTTTCATAGCTAGAGTGCTTACTCCCTCCGTTAGCAAATAGTCTTCGTATGTCATATAGTAAGCATTCAAGTTGAAAAACAAGCTCTAGACATATTCAAACCAGAAAAATCATGTATCTACCCCCTATATATCCCTAAGGGATTTCTATTTTCGTGCCCTCGGGTCCTTAGTTGTGCTCAGTTTTCCCCAGCTCCTTAGTTTTTCCTCAGTTTTACCCAAACGTTTGTCTGAAACCATCACACGTGATGTAACGGCCGGTTGCCCGACGGTTGACCGTTATCTTCTGACTAGTGGGGCCATGTAGAGCCTGCAAAGACACGTCAGACCATCCATCTTTGTTTGACCGTAAGCATCGCTGTATCCCTGACCAAAACGCGAACGAGTGGGGCTTCGGTATATCGAATGACAAGTGGGGCCATGACGCTGATACAAGGGGCAATACACGGGTAGGATTAGATTTTTAAACGGAGCTCTACAGCGATGGCACGGAGGAGGTGGCATGCGGGGTGCCGAGATGAGATCGACGTCCACAAAGAACTGCATGAGGCGAGACCAGACGCATTAGATAGATATGAACTAGACGCGTTTAACCATGCAAAGAAGAGAAGAAATGGTCGACGACATCGACGACCACCTCAAAACTTTGACTGACCGTGTCGGACACGAACGCGAGCAATGTAGAGAAAACTAGTGTCTCTCCTTTCTGGCGTGTATAGGTGGGTGCTAGGAGAGTGTGGTGGCGAAGGGAAAGACCTCGCGGCGGTCTGTGGCGTCCAGCATAGCGGGTCGGCGTGGCCGTGCCCACAGCGGCGTGCATGCATGTTCGGCATTGGCATCAGCATGTACGTTCGGCATTGGCCTCGGCGGTATCTCTGGTGTGTCAGTGATCGAATGAGGGGACGGGATTGAGGGTGCATCCCGACGTTGACCTAGCAGTGGCGGCGAGCATAGCCGTTCTGACCATGCCGATATCGGCATCGACATCGTTTGGAGGCTGTGGTGCTCGAATCAAGTTGGGATTTGTTTCTTGTAGGCCAAAATGAATTTGAAACAAGTTTCATGTTGAAGGTTAGGTAACGAAAGTTTGTAACTATCCCAAAATTATACTAGCGCCATGGTGAGGTTCTTTTTGATAGAGCTATACGGTTGGGCAAACTTTTTTGACACTTTTTAGATAGGGTTCCTTGTTGTTACACGTATGGCATCATGTATGGAAAATTTGGGGTCATTTGGAGATGTTCGAAAAAATCACTTTGCTTAAGCGCATGCCGTTTCGTCTCGCTGAAACCAGCTTTTCTAACAAGGTGATTTTTTCTACCTTCTCTAAATAACCTCAAATTTCATACAGCTGATCTTCTATACATAGATAGATAGATTGTTTCGTTTTTACATTTTTCGAACTTTTTATTTCCCTTTATAATACCCAATTGATTTTCAGGTCAAAACCTCGAAAAACAGCATCATGTATGGCATCATTTTCACCCTAAATTTCAAATTTTCTGAAACTTTCCCTTTTAGATATTCCTTGTTGTTATAGGTATGCCATCATGTATGCCAAACTTGGTTAGGTCTCACTGAAACCAGCTTTTGTAACAAATTAGGTTTTTTCTGCCTTCTCTAAATGACCTCAAAAATCATACGTGATAGGTTTATCATTCTATACAAAGATAGATGGTTTATCATTTTTTGCGTGAAAAGTAATGGCTACAACAAATTGTTGATGGTTTATCATTTTTTTGCGTGAAAAGTAATGGCAACAACAAATCGGTGATGCATGGTTTATCATATTTTTTGCGTGAAAAGTAATGGCAACAACAAATTGTTGATGGTTTATCATTTTTTGCGTGAAAAGTAATGGCTACAACAAATTGTTGATGGTTTATCATTTTTTGCGTGAAAAGTAATGGCTACAACAAATTGTTGATGGTTTATCATTTTTTGCGTGAAAAGTAATGGCAACAACAAATCGGTGATGGTTTATCATTTTTTGCGTCAAAAGTAATGGCTACAACAAATTGTTGATGGTTTATTGATACGTCTCCAACGTATCGATAATTTCTTATGTTCCATGCTACTTTATTGATGATACCTACATGTTTTATGCACATTATATGTCATATTTATGCATTTTCTGAACTAACCTATTAACAAGATGCCGAAGAGCCAGTTGTGCTGTTTTTGGTTTCAGAAATCCTAGTAAGGAAATATTCTCGGAATTGGACGAAATCTTCCAGGGTCCTATTTTTGCACGAAGCTTCCAGAAGACCGAAGAGATAACGAAGTGGGGCCACGAGGCGGCCAGATGATAGGGCGGCGCGGCCTGGCCCCTGGCCGCGCCACCCGTCCCTGGGCCCCGTGGCCCCCGCGTTGCCCTTCCGCCTACTTAAAGTCTCCGTCGCGAAACCCCAGTACCGAGAGCCACGATACGGAAAACCTTCCAGAGACGCCGCCGCCGCGAATCCCATCTCGGGGATTCAGGAGATCGCCTCCGGCACCTGCCGGAGAGGGGATTCATCTCCCGGAGGGCTCTTCATCGCCATGATCGCCTCCGGAGTGATGAGTGAGTAGTTCACCCCTGGACCATGGGTCCATAGCAGTAGCTAGATGGTCGTCTTCTCCTTGTTGTGCTTCATTGTTGGATCTTGTGAGCTGCCTAACATGATCAAGATCATCTATATGTAATTCTATATGTTGTGTTTGTCGGGATCCGATGGATAGAGAATACTATGTTATGGTGATTATCAATCTATTGTTTATGTGTTGTTTATGATCTTGCATGCTCTCCGTTATTAGTAGAGGCTATGGCCAAGTTTTTACTCTTAAATCCAAGAGGGAGTATTTATGCTCGATAGTGGGTTCATGCCTTCATTGACACCTGGGACAGTGACAGAAAGTTCTAAGGTTGTGATGTGCTGTTGCCACTAGGGATAAAACATTGATGCTATGTCTAAGGATGTAGTTGTTGATTACATTACGCACCATACTTAATGCAATTGTCTGTTGCTTAGCAACTTAATACTGAATGGGGTTCGGATGATAACCTGAAGGTGGACTTTTTAGGCATAGATGCAGTTGGATGGCGGTCTATGTACTTTGTTGTAATGCCCAATTAAATCTCACTATATTTATCATATCATGTATATGCATTGTTATGCCCTTCTCTATTTGTCAATTGCCCGACTGTAATTTGTTCACCCAACATGCTTTTATCTTATGGGAGAGACACCTCTAGTGAACTGTGGACCCCGGTCCTATTCTTTACATAGCATATAATCTACTGCAATTGTGTTTACTGTTTTCTTTGCAAACATCTTCCACTCGATACGCTTAATCATTTGTTACAGCAAGCCGGTGAGATTGACAACCTCACTGTCGTTGGGGCAAAGTACTTGGGTTGTGTTGTGCGTGTTCCGTTGGCGCCGGAATCCCTGGTGTTGCGCCGCATCACATTTCGCGACCATCAACCTTCAACGTGCTTCTTGGCTCCTCCTGGTTCGATTAAACCTTGGTTTCTTTCTGAGGGAAAACTTGCCTGTGCGCATCATACCTTCCTCTTGGGGTTCCCAACGGACGTGTACATTTACGCGCATCAAGCCTGTTTTCTGGCGCCGTTGGGGAGATCAAGACACGCTGCAAGGGGAGTCTCCACTTCTCAATCTCTTTACTTTGTTTTTGTCTTGCTTTATTTTATTTACTACTTTGTTTGCTGCACCTAAACAAAACACAAAAAAATTAGTTGCTAGTTTTACTTTATTTACTGTCTTGCTATCTATATCAAAAACACACAAAAAAATTATTAGTTACTTGCATTTACTTTATCTAGTTTGTTTTATTTACCGTTGCTAAAATGAATACCCCTGAAAATACTAAGTTGTGTGACTTCACAAATGCAAATAATAATGATTTCCTATGCACACCTATTGCTCCACCTGCTACTACAGCAGAATTCTTTGAAATTAAACCTGCTTTACTGAATCTTGTCATGAGAGATCAATTTTCTGGTGTTAGTTCTGATGATGCTGCTGCCCATCTCAATAATTTTGTTGAACTTTGTGAAATGCAAAAGTATAAAGATGTAGATGGTGATATTATTAAATTGAAAGTGTTTCCTTTCTCATTAAGAGGAAGAGCTAAAGATTGGTTGCTATCTTTGCCTAAGAATAGTATTGATTCATGGACTAAATGCAAGGATGCTTTTATTGGTAGATATTATCCTCCCGCTAAAATTATATCTTTGAGAAGTAGCATAATGAATTTTAAGCAATTAGATACTGAACATGTTGCTCAAGCATGGGAGAGAATGAAAACTTTGGTAAAGAATTGCCCAACCCATGGACTGACTACTTGGATGATCATCCAAACCTTCTATGCAGGACTAAATTTTTCTTCGCGGAATTTATTGGATTCAGCTGCTGGAGGTACCTTTATGTCCATCACATTGGGGGCGGCTACAAAACTTCTTGATGATATGATGATAAATTACTCTGAATGGCACACGGAAAGAGCTCCACAAGGTAAGAAGGTAAATTCTGTTGAAGAAACCTCTTCCTTGAGTGATAAGATTGATGTGATTATGTCTATGCTTGTGAATGGTAGATCTAATGTTGATCCAAATAATGTTCCTTTAGCTTCATTGGTTGCTCAAGAAGAAAATGTTGATGTGAATTTCATTAAAAATAATAATTTCAACAACAATGCTTATAGGAACAACTCTGGTAATAACTATAGGCCATATCCTTCTGCTAATGGTAATGGTTATGGTAATTCTTATGGGAATTCTTACAATAATAATAGGAGTGTACCCTCTGGTCTTGAAGCTATGCTTAAAGAATTTATTAGTACACAAACCGCTTTTAACAAATCTGTTGAGGAAAAGCTTGATAAAATTGATATTATTGCTTCTAGAGTTGATAGACTTGCCTCCGATGTTAATCTTTTAAAATTGAAAGTTATGCCTAATAATGATATTGATAATAAGATTACTACTACAGCAAATGCCATCCAAGTTAGAATTAATGAGAATATAAGATTAATGGCTGAACTGCGTGCTAGGTGGGATAGAGAAGAAAATGAAAAACTAGCTAAAGAGAATAATGTAGCTAAAGTTTGGACTATTACCACCACTAGTAATGCTAATTCTTCACATGTTGCTGCACCTCCTACTATCAATGGTAAAATAATTGGTGTTGGCAATGTTTCTACTCCTAGTGCAAAGCGAACAAAACTGCCTGAAATTGCTAAAACTGCTGAAACTGCTTGTGATAAAACTGCTGAAATTTTTTCCAACCTTGGGAACAATGATCCCATTGCTGTAGCTCATAATGATTTAGATTTTGATGATTGCCACATCTCTGAAGTTATAAAGTTCTTACAAAAACTTGCTAAAAGTCCTAATGCTAGTGCTATAAATTTAGCCTTTACAAAACATATTACAAATGCTCTCATAAAAGCTAGAGAAGAGAAACTAAAACTTGAAACTTCTATTCCTAGAAAGTTAGAAGATGGTTGGGAGCCCATCATTAAAATGAAATTCAATGACTTTGAATGTAATGCTTTATGTGATCTTGGTGCAAGTATTTCTGTTATGCCTAAAAAGATTTATGATATGCTTGACTTGCCACCATTGAAGAATTGTTATTTGGATGTTAATCTTGCCGATAATGTTAAAAAGAAACCTTTGGGGAGGATTGATAATGTGCACATTACGGTTAACAATAACCTTGTCCCCGTTGATTTTGTTGTCTTGGATATCGAATGCAATGCATCTTGTCCTATTGTGTTGGGAAGACCTTTTCTTCGAACCGTTGGTGCTGTTATTGATATGAGGGAAGGAAATATTAAATATCAATTTCCTCTCAAGAAAGGTATGGAACACTTCCCTAGAAAGAGAATGAAGTTGCCTTTTGATTCTATTATTAGAACAAGTTATGATGTTGATGCTTCTACTCTCGATGTTACTTGATTTGCACTTTCTGCGCCTAGCTGAAAGGCGTTAAAGAAAAGCGCTTATGGGAGACAACCCATGTTTTTACTACAGCAATTTTTTGTTTTGTTGAGTCTTGGAAGTTGTTTACTACTGTAGCAACCTCTCCTTATCATGTTTTTGTGCCAAGTAAAGTTTCTATGTCGAAGTTGATGTTATATTTGGGATCGCTGCGCAGAAACAGCATTGCTGTCTGTCACGAATCTGGGCACAGTCCTCTGTAGAAAATTCGAAAAAATCTGCCAATTTACGAGCGTGATCCTCAGATATGTACGCAACTTTCATTAGTTTTGAGTTTTTCCATTTGAGCAAGTCTGGTGCCAGCTTTAAATTCGTCTTTACGGACTGTTCTGTTTTTGACAGATTCTGCCTTTTATTTCGCATTGCCTCTTTTGCTATGTTGGATTTATTTCTTTGATCCATTAATGTCCAGTAGCTTTATGCAATGTCCAGAAGTGTAAAGAATGATTGTGCCACCTCTGAACATGTGAATTATTAATTGTGCACTAACCCTCTAATGAGTTTGCTTGAAGTTTGGTGTGAAGGAAGTTTTTAAGGGTCAAGAGAGGAGTATGATATACTATGATCAAGAGGAGTGAAAGCTCTAAGCTTGGGGATGCACCCGTGGTTCACCCCTGCATATTTTAAGAAGACTCAAGCGTCTAAGCTTGGGGATGCCCAAGGCATCCCCTTCTTCATCGACAACATCATCAGGTTCCTCCCCTGAAACTATATTTTTATTCAGTCACATCTTGTGTTCTTTACTTGGAGCGTCGGTTTGTTTTTGTTTTTGTTTTTGTTTGAATAAGATGGATCCTAGCATTCACTTTGTGGGAGAGAGACACGCTCCGCTGTTGCATATGGACACATGTGTCCTTAGGCTTTACTCATAATGTTCAAGGCGAAGTTTCTTCTTCGTTAAATTGTTATATGGTTGGAATTGGAAAATGCTACATGTAGTAATTCTAAAATGTCTTGGATAATGTGATACTTGGCAATTGTTGTGCTCATGTTTAAGCTCTTGCATCATATGCTTTGCACCCACTAATGAAGAAATACATAGAGCTTGCTAAAATTTGATTTGCATATTTGGTCTCTCTAAGGTCTAGATAATATCTAGTATTGAGTTTTGAACAACAAGGAAGACGGTGTAGAGTCTTATAATGTTTACAATATGTCTTTTATGTGAGTTTTGCTGCACCTGTTCATCCTTGAGTTTGCTTCAAATAACCTTGCTAGCCTAAAACTTGTATCGAGAGGGAATACTTCTCATGCATCCAAAATCCTTGAGCCAATTACTATGCCATTTGTGTCCACCATAACTACCTACTACATGGTATTTCTCCGCCATTCCAAAGTAAATTGCTTGAGTGCTACCTTTAAAATTCCATCATCCACCTTTGCAATATATAGCTCATGGGACAAAATAGCCTTAAAAACTATCATAGTATTGAATATGTACTTATGCACTTTATCTTTTATTAAGTTGCTTGTTGTGCGATAACCATGCTTCTGGGGAACGCCATCAACTATTGTTGAATATCATGTGAGTTGCTATGCATGTCCGTCTTGTCTGAAGGATCTATCATTTTAGTGGTTGGAGCATGCAAAATTGTTAGAGAAGAACATTGGGCCGCTAACTAAAGCCATGAATCATGGTTGAAGTTTCAGTTTTGGACATATATCCTCAATCTCATATGAGAATAATAATCATTGCTACATGCTTATGCATTTAAGAGGAGTCCATTATCTGTTGTCCATGTTGTCCCGGTATGGATGTCTAAGTTGAGAATAATCAAAAGCGAGAAATCCAAAATGCGAGCATTCTCCTTAGACCTTTGTACAGGCGGCATGGAGGTACCCCTTTGTGATACTTGGTTGAAACATGGCATGCAAAGATCCGGTAGTCCAAGCTAAGTAGGACGAGGTGCGGGCACTATTAGTATACTATGCATGAGGCTTGCAACTTGTAAGATATAATTTACATAACTCATATGCTTTATTACTACCGTTGACAAAATTGTTTCATGTTTTCAAAATAAAAGCTCTAGCACAAATACAGCAATCGATGCTTTCCTCTTGAAGGACCATTCTTTTACTTTTATTGTTGAGTCAGTTTACCTATCTCCTTCCACCTTAAGAAGCAAACACTTGTGTGAACTGTGCATTGATTCCTACATACTTGCATATTGCACTTGTTATATTACTTTATGTTGACAATATCCATGAGATATACATGTTATAAGTTGAAAGCAACCGCTGAAACTTAATCTTCCTATGTGTTGCTTCAACACCTTTACTTTGATTTATTGCTTTATGAGTTAACTCTTATGCAAGACTTATTGATGCTTGTCTTGAAGTACTATTCATGAAAAGTCTTTGCTATATGATTCACTTGTTTACTCATGTCATTACCTTTGTTTTGATTGCTGCATTCATTACATATGTTTACAAATAGTATGATCAAGATTATGATGGCATGCCACTTCAGAAATTATCTTTGTTATCGTTTTACCTGCTCGGGACGAGCAGAACTGGGGATGCTGATACGTCTCCAACGTATCGATAATTTCTTATGTTCCATGCTACTTTATTGATGATACCTACATGTTTTATGCACATTATATGTCATATTTATGCATTTTCTGGAACTAACCTATTAACAAGATGCCGAAGAGCCAGTTTTCTGCTGTTTTTGGTTTTGAAATCCTAGTAAGGAAATATTCTAATTGGACGAAATCTTCGCCTGGTCCTATTTTTGCACGAAGCTTCCAGAAGACCGAAGAGATAACGAGTGGGGCCACGAGGCGGATGATAGGGCGGCGCGGGCCCCCGGCCGCGCCACCCTGTCCCCTCGGGCCCTCCCCCCGCTGCCCTTCCGCCTACTTAAAGTCTCCGTCGCGAAACCCCAGTACGAGAGCCACGATACGGAAAACCTTCCGAGACGCCGCCGCGAATCCCATCTCGGGGATTCAGAGATCGGCACCCCGGAGAGGGGATTCATCTCCGGAGGCTCTTCATCGCCCGATCGCCTCCGGAGTGATGAGTGAGTAGTTCACCCCTGGACCATGGGTCCATAGCAGTAGCTAGATGGTCGTCTTCTCCTTGTTGTGCTTCATTGTTGGATCTTGTGAGCTGCCTAACATGATCAAGATCATCTATATGTAATTCTATATGTTGTGTTTGTCGGGATCCGATGGATAGAGAATACTATGTTATGGTGATTATCAATCTATTGTTTATGTGTTGTTTATGATCTTGCATGCTCTCCGTTATTAGTAGAGGCTCTGGCCAAGTTTTTACTCTTAACTCCAAGAGGGAGTATTTATGCTCGATAGTGGGTTCATGCCTTCATTGACACCTGGGACAGTGACAGAAAGTTCTAAGGTTGTGATGTGTTGTTGCCACTAGGGATAAAACATTGATGCTATGTCTAAGGATGTAGTTGTTGATTACATTACGCACCATACTTAATGCAATTGTCTGTTGCTTAGCAACTTAATACTGAATGGGGTTCGGATGATAACCTGAAGGTGGACTTTTTAGGCATAGATGCAGTTGGATGGCGGTCTATGTACTTTGTCGTAATGCCCAATTAAATCTCACTATATTTATCATATCATGTATATGCATTGTTATGCCCTTCTCTATTTGTCAATTGCCCGACTGTAATTTGTTCACCCAACATGCTTTTATCTTATGGGAGAGACACCTCTAGTGAACTGTGGACCCCGGTCCTATTCTTTACATAGCATACAATCTACTGCAATTGTGTTTACTGTTTTCTTTGCAAACATCTTCCACTCGATACGCTTAATCCTTTGTTACAAGAAGGTGAGATTGACAACCTCACTGTTTCATTGGGGCAAAGTACTTGGGTTGTGTTGTGCAGGTTCCGTTGGCGCCGGAATCCTGGTGTTGCGCCGCATCACATTTCGCGACCATCAACCTTCAACGTGCTTCTTGGCTCCTCCTGGTTCGATTAAACCTTGGTTTCTTTCTGAGGGAAAACTTGCCGCTGTGTGCATCATACCTTCCTCTTGGGGTTCCCAACGGACGTGTACATTTACGCGCATCATTTATCATTTTTTTGCGTGAAAAGTAATGGCTACAACAAATTGTTGATGGTTTATCATTTTTTTGCGTGAAAAGTAATGGCTACAACAAATTGTTGATGGTTTATCATTTTTTTGCGTGAAAAGTAATGGCAACAACAAATCGGTGATGGTTTATCTTTTTTGCGTGAAAAGTAATGGTAACAACAAATCGGTGATGGTTTATCATTTTTTGCGTGAAAAATAACGCCAACAGAGAGAGAGAGGGGTTATCCTGCCCGTTCCCTATATCATACGATCAACGGTCGGCGGGCACGATCCGCGTGACATGGGCTAGACCAATCAGGGCGATGATGCACGTCTGCGAGAATTTGTGAAGAGAGAGGGCAAAACTGAGTACTATCAAGAAACCAAGGGCACCTGAGTAGTAAATAGACTAAGGGATTCAAATATGAGATTTAAAAAATGGAAAATGCGTGTTTTGTACAATGAAACCCATCTTGGCCTACCTCAAACTATTTGCAATACCAATATACATCAGTGTGAGAATTGTGGCCTCATTTAGACAAAGTATGATTTGGGGGAAGCTGTTTTGGGAAGGGCTTATTGTGGAAAACCATGCACCTTCATAGCTACTAGGTGATTTGAGAAGTGGCAATTTGTGGTAAAACTTGATTTATCTATGATTTATCTATGATTTGAGAAGTGGCAATTTGTGGTAAAGACTCCATGAGTAAGTGCCACTCTTTTTTGGATTTTTTTGCACATTAAATGACTCATTTAACTAGTTAATCCCATTTGTTGACTCTCTGTTGACCAGCCACTTGAGGGTAAAACTGAGTATATTGCACTAGCCAGTATTAGCACTCGAGGGGAAAATTGAGCACACAAAAAATGCTAGTATAAGACTCGAGGGTATACCTGAGTATATCTAAATTTCCAGGGTTAGACTCGAGGACACGTGCAATTGTTGACGCGTAGACGCGGGTCGCGGTGGAGAAGTCGAGACGTGCAATCGTGGACGCGTGTCGCGTTGCAGAAGTCCAAGACGTGCAGACGTGCACCTGTGCACGCGTAGGACGCGGGTCGCATTAACCACCCCTCGCCTTTATAGACGCCTCCTCGCACTCTCTCTGTCACTCTCACTCGCTCACGCATCGCCAACTCTCTCACGTCCCATCATCTTCTCCAAAGCAAAAAACCCTCTCCCTCTCCCTCTTCCTCTTCCTCCGCCGGAGAGATGGACAAGGAGAATGCCAATCCCATCGTCGAGGTTGGCTCAAAGCGCGACGCCTCCATCTTCGGCGCCGTCCCCTCTACGGACGACGACGCCGCCGCCGCCGTCGCCGGTGCATCGGAGGCTGCTGCCGCCGGTGGCAGTCAGATCCCGGCGGGATGGGACCCCTACGACCCCGTGCCGTACGTCCCGCCCCCGAACCCCTACGACACCTCCCTGGAGGACCCATGGAACGAGGTAACTACGGTTTGCTTCCTTTTTTGTTCCCCATTCCTTTTTGAACCCTATTTTTGCTGGTGTAGATGGATCTGTAGATGGATGAGTATTGGGCTAATATTTGCGCCGATTTTATTCCATTTTGTTTTGATCACTTCTTGATTTCGTTTAAGATTTGGGGTTCGGCTGTTCGGTTAATTTATGCAAGTAATATTGGATCTCAATCAGTTAATTTATGCAAGTAATCATGGGATCTCAATCAGTTATTTTATGCACTAATCAAAAGATATCAACCGTTTAATTTTGCAAATAATCTCGAATGTGTTCAAGTTTAGATCTAGTTCAGATCTAGAATCTGTTTCTTTGCCTATGATGAATGGTTGGGCACAAATTTTTACAGGGAGGGTTCAGCGAACCATTGCTGTGTACAAATCTGTTGTGCATGAGCTTTAGTTCGCTAACACCTTCCCTGTAGATATATAATCATGTCCACTCTAACTGAGGCTGACTCTGTTTTTCTTAACTTTGTTATCATGTACGTTAGTCATCGTTGCAACTCATTCACTAGTTTCTGTTTGATATGGATCAGATGTCTGGCAGCGACGTCGGCAGCGACGAAGAGGAGGAGGACGTCAAGACTCGCCAAGTGCTGCGGAGGCTGCAGGTCGGCCAGTACATCTCCTACTTCGCCAAGGAGGTGTACAGGTGCCCCTTCTGCACCAGGAGACTCGGCGCCACGGACTTCAACTGCCTCGTCACGCATGCTGAGAACATCAGCAACACCTTCCCCAACGTCGGCACGACGGTGAACGTCCACTCCTTCCGCGCCAAGCACAGGGCGCTCGGCATGCACCTCCGCAGCTTGCAGCGGGTGGAGATCTCCGCCGGGCGCATGCCTCCGCTCAAGCCCAAGGCTCCCAAGGGGAGCAAGAGCAACAAGTGGAGGCAGAGCCAGATGGGGTAGGCGGAGTCCTGGACGTGTGCTGCTGCTGCTGCCTCCTAGTTTGTTGTTGGGATCCCTTTGTTGTTAGCTAGGGATCCCTTGTTGTTATGTTAGTATGATGGTGCTGTGAAGAACCTGTTACTATGTTGGCTGCTGTGTATGCAGCCTATTATCTATCCATATTATCTAGGGATTATCTATCCCTAGTCTACTATATTTTGTTGGCCGTACTTAGTTTTCTTGATTTACTATGACTGTGAATTTATCGTACATTATCCTGGAGATTTGCTTCTAGATTTAACTACATACATATGGACCAGAGGGAGTACTAGATTTGCTGCCATATTGGGCAAACAACGAGGGCCAAAAGGCACAAATAATTGAAGAAAGTCAGAAATGCAAGCTTCTCTAGATTTTATACTAATTTGGTGAAAAGGACAGAGAGAAAGAGGGGAAAAAGGTGCACTTAATAATGCCAATTTTGGGCCGAGAGAGACAGAACCCAGCTCCTGCTCACGTGCAACCAAACGCTTCTCGTCCTGTCCCACGCGGTCCCTTTCTACCAGCCCCACGCGACGCGACGCGGCCCCACACGACGCGGCCCCACACGTGACAGAACGGTCAACTAAACGGGAATCCTGCCGTCTGAGCTGCTTCTGCGGGTTTCAGACAAACGTTTGGGTAAAACTGAGGAAAAACTAAGGAGCTGGGGAAAACTGAGTACAACTAAGGAACTGAGGGCACGAAAATAGAAATCCCTATCCCTAAACCCTGACTTATGAATTCAAGCATGAAGAGAAGTGGTTTTTGGTTTCAAACATGGAAATTTCAAAAACCCTCCCAAGAGCTTCATTTTGGAGTGACTAATTAAGAAGCATACATGCTTACCTTTTCATATTAATGTTTTAAACTTGTTCAAATCTTGGTCAACAAACCTAGGATTTGACGAAGAATCAAATGGGTATAAAAAAATTAAAACCAAGGTCTGCTCATGTCATATAGTGAGCATTCAATTAAATTGATAAACAAGGTCTAGACATATTCAAACTAGCAGGAAAATCATGTATCTACCCCCTAACCCTAAACTCTACCTTATGAAGTCAAGCATGCATGAAGAGAAGTGGTTTTTGGTTTTCAAGCATGGAAATTTCAAAAACTCTTATGTCATCTAGTAAGCATTCAATTAAGTTGATAAACAATGTCTAGACATATTCAAACCAGAAAATTTATGTATCAAGCTACCCCTAACCCCAAACTCTGTCTTATGAAGTCAAGCATGAAGAGAAGTACGTGGTTTTTTGGTTTCAAACATGGAAATTTCAAAAACCCTCTCAAGATCGAGCTTCATTTTGGAGTGACTACGAAGGATACATGCTTAATTTTTCATATTCATGTTTTAAACTTGTTTAAATCATGGTCAAACATAGGATTTGACCAAGATTCAAATGGGCATAAAAATTCAAAAAAACAATAAAATGAAAAACCAATGCACATAGTCATCTTATGTCATCTAGTAAGCATTCAATTAAGTTGATAAACAAGGTCTAGACATATTCAAACCAAAAAATTCATGTATCAAGCTACCCCTAACCCCAAACTCTGTCTTATGAAGTCAAGCATGAAGAGAAGTACGCGGTTTTTTGGTTTCAAACATGGAAATTTCAAAAACCCTCTCAAGAGCTTCCATTTTGGAGTGACTACGAAGGATACATGCTTAATTTTTCATATTCATGTTTTAAACTTGTTTAAATCATGGTCAAACCTAGGATTTGGCCAAGATTCAAATGGGCAAAATTTTAAAAAAAATCAAGGCACATAGTCTTCTTATGTCATATAGTAAGCATTCAATTAAGTTGATAAACAAGGTCTAGACATATTCAAACGAGAGAAATCATGTATCTACCCCTAACCCTAAACTCTGTATGAAGTCAAGCATGCATGAAGAGAAGTGGTTTTTGGTTTCAAGCATGGAAATTTCAAAAACCCTCCCAAGAGCTTCATTTTGGAGTGACTAAGAAGCATACGTACGTGCTTACTTTTTCATATTCATGTTTTAAACTTGTTCAAATCTTGGTCAAACCTATGATTTGACCAAGATTCAAATGGGTATAAAAAATGAAAACCAAGGTCTTCTTATGTCATATACTAAGCATTCAATTAAGTTGATAAATAAGGTCTAGACATATTCAAACCAGAAAAATCATGTATCAAGCTACCCCTAACCCCTAATTAACTCTGTCTTATGAAGTCAAGCATGAAGATAAGTATGTGGTTTTTTGGTTTCAAACATGGAAATTTGAAAACCCTCTCAAGATCGAGCTTCATTTTGGAGTGACTACGAAGGATACATGCTTACTTTTTCATATTCATGTTTTAAACTTGTTTAAATCATGGTCAAACCTAGGATTTGACCAAGATTCAAATGGGCATAATTTAAAAAACAAAAAATGAAAAACCAAGGCACATAGTCTTCTTATGTTATATTGTAAGCATTCAATTAAGTTGATAAACAAGGTCTAGACATATTCAAACCAGAGAAATCATGTATCTACCCCCTAACCTAAACTCTGTCTCATGAAGTCAAGCATGATGATATGTGGTTTTTGGTTTCAAACATGGAAATTTCAAAAACCCTCCCAAGAGCTTCATTTTGAAGTGATTAATTATGAAGCATACATGCATGCTTACTTTTTCATATTCATGTTTTAAACTTATTCAAATCTTGGTGAAACCTAGGATTTGACCAAGATTCAAATCCGTATAAAAATTAAAAAACAAAATAAAAAACAAGGTCTTCTTATGTTATATAGTAAGCATTCAATTAAGTTGATAAATAAGGTCTAGACATATTCAAACCAGAAAAATCATGTATCTACCCCTAACCCTAAGCATGTATCTCGTTGTTTGCGCTATGATACAATATCTACCTATGTTACACTAATCTCCTCTCTCCTACTTAATTAGCTGCCACATCAGCAGTTTTGTGGGACCAATGTGTATGATACTAGCTATGATACTAGCACTATCATGTGGGTACCTAAATCTCGAGTCAAAGTTTGACACGAGACCGATGTGGACTTTATTAATGGTGGAAGGGAGTAACAATCATAAGCACATTATTATTATTGATTGAACAACATTTTATTTGATGTGCCATAAGAAGTTTAGAAACTCCTAGCCCCTGGAGGTGGCGTTTTGGCACACACGTGCATATGCACCGATTATTGGAAATAATAAAAAAACAATTATATAAATGTTAAAAAAATCTGACATAAATTTTTTGGTATACATTGTGACATCCTATGTTCGTTCATAAGTTTTCGTGGAAAAACAACATTTTGTGTGGTGTGTACAAAAAAGGCAAAAAATGTACGTAGTCGTGTTACAGCATCAAAATTTGTCTTTTTTACAGGAGCCACATATTTTTTTAAAAAAACTTATGTACCAACATAAAATGTCTAGATATACATGTAAAATTTCAGTTTAGAATTTTTGGACACTTTGAAATGTGGATTCACATAATGGATTCCTCTACCTCGACCCCCTTGGATTCCTGAACAGACTTACAGTACTACTAGTAGGGCCTACTATTTATTATTATTATTACCTACTGCAGGCAAAATTTAATCTCATCGAGCGGTAAAATTCCCCGCCAACGCCCAAATATCTCGCGCCGCAAAGTTTCAGATCTGCGAATATTTTTTTCCTCAAAAGAAGGACTGCGAAATTCCCTTTTTCTCCTCTATCGCCCAGCTTCGCCCTAGTTTCGCCCGCAAGCCCTCAGAGAAACCGCTCCTCTTACCTACCTCCCACCTTCACGGCCGCCGCACCGGAAAATCACCGCCGCACTTCGCCGTTCAAGCTGCCACGGCTTCAAACCTCGAGGCTGCCCTATCCGCTTGATCTGCACCTACTCCGGCGTCCACCGCACCGTATCTCGTTCGCCGACTCTATCGACCACCGCACCTGACCAGCTTCGCCGACACCGACGTCCCCGTGCACTGCACATCATCTGCTTCACCGACCTTCTACTTCGGCCGGCGCGCTGAACACTTCATCGACCGCCCAGCATGTCCTTCTCCGACCCCCCAAGATCTGCTTCCCCGGCACCCACCGCAACAGCAGTCCCCTCGCCGACCTCCACGTCACCCGTAAGAACGCGGAACACGTCTAAACGCCGCCCAGAAATAGGTAACCAGACATCCCTGCGCGTTTTGTTCTGTTAGGAGTATTGCAGCTGACTGTATTTCTGAATTCGTGCTAGTATATTTTTAACTTACAAGTGCTTTCGTTTGTAACCACCTCATCCTTTAGATTTAAACACGACGCATAAGTATTTTTTTCCGTGACCTAACCCACCCATTTGCTGAAACTCTACATGGTATCAGAGCCTAGGTTTCCTTCCTGCTAGTGCTAGCCGCCCCAAACAGTACCATACAAGTTCTTCCTTTGACCACAAAAACCACCGTTGAGATGTACAAATCCAGGCGGCGGGAGGCCGCATCAGGTGCTCTGCGTGGGTTGCGGCTATCACACACAGCGATGCGAGTTGTGTGAGATCGGCGGCTGCTCGCGCGGGGACAAAGAAGAGGGTCAAGATCGTTTTGGTTTAGAAAGGAGAGAAGAGGAAGTGAATCCGTGGCAGAGAGATCTGGATCCGTGCGAGGGGGAGATGTTGGAGGCGTGCGGAGTGGGCCGAGCCTTTGAGCGCAGGGCGGAGCCGGAGGTTGGTGCTGGACGTTGACCAGCGCGAGCCGGTCGATGTGGCCAGGTGCGGTCTGCCAGGTTGGCCAGGGCGCGCAGACGAGGCGCCATCCGAGTGGAAGTGAGGAGAAAATGGAGATGTGAGGCTGTGAGGATATGTTGTGATGGAGTTGATGAGGCTGCGATTGAGTCGTGATGGAGTTGATGAGGCTGCGGTTTAGTGGTGATGGTGATGGTTGTGGATATGTCCAGGGGAAAGGCATGCGTGCCTGAGGTGAGACTGGTTGAGGCCTGACCGGGGGATAGGCATGGGTGCTTGAGGAGTGGATGGTTGAGGCAGGAGTTGGCTGGGGGTTTGTGGGAGAGACGGAAGAGGTCAGTGGCCGGGCAGAGTGGAGAAGAGAGGCTGAGGACATTGAGGCGAGTGTGGATGGTTCTGCGGAACTTGTGTGGTGAGGCAGCCGGGGTTGTTGAGGATGTGTATGGTTAGGAGTTGTGCGTATCCCAGATGGTTGAAGCTGGATGTCTTCGCTGCTGATGAAGAGATGAATCGAGATGACAAGATGATGGAAAGTGCAATGTTGTCATGTATCCTAGGAGTTATGCTGAAAGTTCATTACTCGTAGTTGTCATATGTGTCATGTTGTTGCAAGATGGCCATGGTTGTTTACCCATGATCATCTTGAGGGGGTGTGTTGGACCATGAGTGAGTTTAGTAGTAGCGCTGTAGTAATATTGTATCCAGTGTGAGGCCCATAGAGGCCCATGTCCAGTGGTATTGTAACCCTAACTCAGATGATATAAATACAGAGTGTCGTGGTCTGAGTGACCTAACCCACCCATTCGCTGAAACTCTACAAAATATGAGCCACCAATCATGAGCCGTTGAATGCTCTACATGTCCACGATTGACAACAACAACAACACCACCAACAACAAAGCTTTATTCCCAAACAAGTTGGGGTAGGCTATACAAGTCCACCATTGACACGATTACAATTTCTCACTATTTGGCCGTAGGCTACTGCTCTAGTTACATCATGTTTGATATCTTTCTGCGATCCTGTATTACATGTTTATGCACGTCATAATGTTTCTACTACTGTTTGGTGTCAATTTAATTATAGCAAATCCTTGACTCGTAACTGTTTGTTGTTATTACACGTGCAGCAGGCACATCTTACACTCATAAACGTAGAGTAAAGCTCGCCTATAATCATGTAAGTACCTGCTGTTTTTTGTATATTGCTTAATGCAAACTTCTATATCTTGGATCCTGTTTCTGTTTACAATTGGCCTCTCCTTCATGCAGAGGAGAAACAGTGTGGCACCAGGTTCTTCTGCCCAAGTACCTGATGAGGTCCGTGTGACTCAAAAAAAAGCTCACGTAAGTTCCCTGTTTTTTTTTGGAATGTTAATTTACCTCCTGTGCGTAGTTCAATTGCATCATTTTCTGTATGTTGCACTACCTAAGTTGCCTAATGGAATCTAATAAAATATAAACAATGACCATATGGAACATTGCACACTGCCTTTGACCCATCTGGCATCCGGCATGCCTGGGTATAAGTTACATGATTTGGCTATGTTAAACAAGTCCTAAAATTCTATTATGTTAATTTTTTGCATGTTGCTTCATTGAGTTTGCCTGTTGTTCCATGGCTAGTGCATGAAGTTTGATAGAAATGATCCTAGCTGAAATGATGCACTTCGTGTTTTTTTATTGCTTTATTCCTAACCTAGCTTCCTATTCTACTTGAAACATGATTGCTTTATTCCTAACCTAGCTTCCTATTCTACTTGAAACATGATTGCTTTATTCCTAACCTAGCTTCCTATTCTACTTGAAACATTGTGAAAAAATAGTTATATTACTTGTTTAAATGTCTAGCTTTGTTTTTCTGAGTCCCATTGACATGATGTGGTATATCCATATTCAAATGATCTGGCTGTTTATATAATACGCTCCATGTTCAATTGCTTCATTCATTTTCTAGTAATCTACTAGTAAGTAGCACGTGCTTTGCACGTCACGACATATATAATTTTAAAATATATTTTCATATTTTATTTGATGTTGATAATTATTATTTTTTGCTAAAATTAGTCACAAAGCCTAAAGTTTGGCTTTTGAAAAACTAATACACCCTAAAAGAAGTAATGGAAGGAGTAATATGTGAGTTCATTACAATTAAGTTTTTTAGTCAGTATGAAATAGAAGTATACCCTAATACGAAAGTGACAAAACTTTTTCATGGACACCCCATTAGGATTATGTATATTTTTGTGATTAGAGTCGAGAATTTTTAAGGATCTATCTTACCTTTTGCGGCATGCATATTGCACGGCAAGACTATCTAATTTATATATTTCTACCATATTTTTTGAAATTTAAAATACATTATCCAATATCTATGTATAAATTTACTACCTCAATACTTTTTATGTGACCCACACATGGCCACCGTTAGATTTTATATCAAAACTGGGTTGTCATGGGGAAAAAAGTTAGACCTTAATATGAGTAAATACGAAATATTAGTACTAAATTAATATATAATATTTTATCAGCCTTGGTTGGTGGACCAATGAACTTCGTATCTTCGAGCTTGAAGATGGTTCTTGTAACATAGTAATTGCTATTTGTTTTCCTAGCACAGAATTATATATCAATATCTTCACATAACCATGTACGATGAAGATGATATTTTTCATAACACAGTGCCAATGTAGACGATGGCTTGTGCTTCTATAAACTCCCAAAATAAAAATGTTTTCTTGAGTAAAACAAAAGAACGGCTGAGATTAAATGATACATGTTTGGTATTAGGGGTGAGATAGCTGAGATTAAATGATACCATGATACCCTTTCGGGGGATTACACTATTTTAAATTTTGAGGGTATATGAAAGCTAAGGCCCTGTTTGTTTGGGCTTCTGCTTCTGCTTTTAGAGCTTTTGAGGTCCAAAAGTAGCAGCCCAAACAAACACCAACAATTAGAAAAGCGCTTTGAAGAAGCGCTGTGCCTAAATGAACTAGCAATCCGGAAGTTGGGCGAGACCTGCTTCCCGAGTTTCTTCTGCTCCCGAGCGGCGGTGGACCAAAATGCCCCTAACACTTGCTGCTAACAACGAAAAAACTGCCCTCACGTACAACTCTGGCCCGCCCCTTCCAATCGTTCCCCGCCCGAGAGCCCAGTGCCCATTTTCCCCTTCTTCCTGTCCCGTTCAATGAAAGGATAGGGTTAGGGTTTCCTGCCCGGCCGCCGTCGTCGTTCCGGCCGGCATCGTCGCCAGTATCCGCCGCCGCCGTCCCAGTAGTCCGTCCCCACTTGCAAGCTCGTCGGGAACGCCAGAGAGCATGGTGTAGGAGCTCCTGCAGCAGGGGCGCGCCTCCGCCGCGATAGCATGCGTGGCCCCATGGTCAGCCTCGAGGCCGAGGGCCAGGTCGACCGCCTCCTCTGCGCGTAGGCGGACAAGCAGGGAAGCGCGGCCTAGGAGGAGGACGCTGAGCAGGGAGGCGCGACCTAGGAGGAGGAATCTGAGCACGGCCGCCGGCGACAGGAGGTGCTCGAGGCGTCGCGGGGTCGCAATTTCTCATTCAGCAGACCGCCTGGAGCTGCTCTTCCATCGGTTGGTCCATCTTCACTCCGGCGCGAGGCTCTTCACTACCCGCTCGGCTGCTGCAGGAAATTCTTCCTCCACAGTTCCGTCCAATCCACAGTATTGAAGTATTGATGTACAGAGTAATTGGTAGTTTGGTACAGAGCACGGTGTTCATGCGATGCAATTTTATTTTCCTCTCCTGTACTGTATATGGTAGCTACCAGTTTCACATGACGGTGAAGATGAGAAGGATTTGACAATCCTATTCATATATATTTTATTTTGGATGTCATCGTTTACTTCAAGCAATCAAGGCAATACTTCTGCAAAAATCCTTTTGTGCGCTATTTTGCAAATCTTACTTTTCAATATACAGTAGCATATTTTAGAGCTTAGAGCCTGCCCATTTAAAGCAACCTCGCTGATTAACAATCGACTGATTAATTCCTAAAATTAAGGTGATCGATCAATTAACGGTTAGTGAGATGTCTTGTGATATTGTTTACACTTTTTTTAAAGCCGTAAAAACTTTAACTTAGAAGCCAAAAGCTATATTTAATTCTAAACAACACTCCAAAATATTCCGATACAAAAAGTGTTCAAAATTATTTTAGCAAAAAAGAAAGATAAATTGAAGTATTTTGGGGTTATTAAACATGATAATTATGTAATGAAACTATTATAAATAGCAAATTCGTTTCAAATCTGCATATATTCAACATCTTCAGCACTCAGGGCATTTCAGACATTTCACTCCTAAACCAACAGCAGCAGCCATAAAAAGCACTTCAACCAGACATCAAATCTCTGCTTCCAACAGCTGCTTCTCACAGCTGCTTTTTCACAGCCCACCAGCTACAGCTGCTTCTCAAAAGCTGCAGCCCAAACAAACAGACCCTAAATCCTTAGATTTTGTTGGCAAGTGAATGTTGTCATTGGCCCTGTTATGGATTTTGCATTTCTATTGCCACTACTTGTACTGACATCTCGCTTCATTCTTGTTTAATTCGGTCCCGTTGGTACTCGAACCCGGGTGGGCTGGCTGTGCACTCGCAAGCCTTGCCACTGAGCTAGCACTCAGTTCTCAGATTAAGCAATGCCTCGTTATGCTTAATTTAAATGTTATGGCACTTCATACAAGCCATACAATTAATTGTTGCATTGACCTTCTACGTTGTCGAAGGCACTATCTGAGCATGCTTAAATCAATCATACATTATTTTCCTAATTGTATCCAATCCAACATGCACATGTTTTGACTGTATTTGGCTATTTGCTAGATTTCTTCTGTGCAGTGACCTGGCTTCGTTATTGGGCACATGATGTCTAGTTGCTTGGTTCATTGTATACATCATCGCCATGATCTAGTTTGGTTTGTTCTAAGAGGCATGTGGCTTAACTGGTTTCTTTGTTATATCTGCCCATGGTTCTTTCAAAATTATGTCAACAGTGTTGTTTGTTTGCCGTGTATTGTATTGCATTTTAACTTGTTTTGTCTTAGTTTCAGCCTGCAAACAAAGCTGTAATGTCAGTAGGGACAACCCATTTATCAAGTGTTGCGGTCATTTCACAGAGCAACAGTGACAGTGGCACGTGCTCTCATTGGTCCACTGAGTCCAGTACACCAACCGTTCCAGAAGAAATAGATGTACGAGGCTCTATTTTGGATTGCTTGCTATGTTATATCAGCTCAATGATGCTCTTGAAATTGGAGGTCTTTTATTGCATCATATGATGTTGTAACTTGTTTTATCTAAATTTCAGGCTTCAAATAAAGCTACAAAGCCAGAAGCAAGGGCCAATGCCTCAAGTATTGATGTTTCACAAAGCAGCAGTGAGAGTGCATATTGCTCGCATAGGCCCATGGTATCTATTGCTCAACTTAATCCGGCACAAAGAGATTTGGGGGATGCACTCCAAGAGGCAGTTGATATATTTGGGCGGGAAAACAAAGATGCTGATGAAATAATTGCCAACACACGCCAAGAGATACATGAATTGAAAAATAGGCAAACTTTGACAGAAAATGTTCTAAAGAATCTCCTATGCACTTGTCATGGTAAGCCAGTTGTGATGTGTCTGGGAATTGAAGGTGTCTAAATAAACTTTGATTCTGTTGTTCAGTCAAGTGGACTGCTGATGCCAATGCTGTAATTAATTACTGCTCAAAATTTCGTTCAAAATTTCCTGGTCTGTAATAATTGCAAATTTTGTTGTTGTACTAAAATTAGATATGTTCCATGTGGCTGCTGTATTTTGTGTGAAATAATATAATGATGTGTACTTCAATTAAACCATAAATCGACTGCATGCTGAAAATTTGAATCTGAGCGCACGTGTGAACTGTTTTCTGCTCGTAATGCAATAAAGGCTGTTTCTTCGAAGACTATGAACATGGTAGCCCATTAATAATACCTTAATAATTATGCCTGCTAGCAAGATAGACGGTCCTTATTATAGTCAGGCATGCCAACTTGTATGATTAAAAGTAGTTCGTACACATTAAATCTACCATCTGCATTTTTCTTTGTAATAACTTTTCTTTTTACACAACTCAAAACTTGTCATGCTAATATGAAATTCGAGATGGCAAAACATGGGAAAGATAAAGATATCTCTTTCCTGCGAAATGCTGGGTTTTGAAGCCCAAGTCCAAGTCTTTCTCTGCTCAACTTTTGGAGGAACAACTCCAAGTAGAACGAGTTGCAACAGCTATGCTAAGAACAAAAGTTAACATGTTGAGATCGAGATTAGAAGCATGTGATGCCCTATTGCACGAGGCCAATCAAGTTCGTTATAATCTCCCAAAGACTTAGAAAATGCCATAGATAATTGGAGATGAACACTACATAGTGAGTACATTGGTCTTGTGAAATGTTTCCTTAGAATAAGGCACCGTTCCTACTTTTGTTGGTGGATGCATTTATCTGCGGTTGGGATCAACTTGGTAGTTGTTCCTGTGGATGTTATATAAATTAATTGCATAGCCTTTTTCAATCAGTTCGAACTTAAATGGTATCATAGCCTTGGTCTCAAGTTTGAATTGTCGAACGCGTGGTTTAATTTAATCTCAGTCGGGCGGCAAAATCTCCCACCAATCCTGAAATATTTCAAACGCATTTTTGATTGGGATTAAGAAGATAGGGACATAGATCCAGTGCCCCCACGTTCACAGGGCACATCAAACTTGAGATTAAATTATGCGTTCTAGTTCTATACAAAACCCAGTAGGAGGTTGAGCGGCAGCGGCTAGGGTTTAGTGTGGGAGGAGATGATATGCGTACGCTCCTGTTTATATAGGTCGGAGGCACGCGACGGCCGCTGCACGCGTGGCATCGCCATTCGCAGAGGTGGGTGACGACGCGTGCCACCCGAGGCATCGCCATTTTACGCGACCGCAGACTGCCGAAGCGGCGCCGCTGAGAAGACGCATCGACGCTGGGTCACTGCCAAGCGGGCCCGACGAAACGTTCGCCAGACGCGAGCGGACACTTTACGCGTCCACGCAGCGTCCGCGCGACGGATCCGAGACACATATTTGGGCATGTTTGCGTCGCTGCGAACGGCCCAGTCACTATGCGTCGTCCCGCTGGAGTTTGTACCAGATACATTTTTGGCCCGGACAGATGCGCTCGGAACCGAAATCATCTTCTGTTCCCTTCTCTATTTCTTCAGGTTCGAGAGAACACAGCAGCTCTTCAGCTCAGCAGAAATTAATCGGGTCACGCTGTTGCTTTCCTTGCCGTTGGATTGAAACGAATGGTGGATGGGAAGCCTCAGGTCACGTTGTGCCCTGTGAACGTGGGGGCACTGGATCTCTGTCCAGAAGATAGATCATGATCATGGTAGTGACCTATATTCAACGTGATGATGATTTGATTTTGCACTCGGCCTTGAACAGAGGTACTAGTACGGTGTCACAATTTTTTATCATTATACTTGGACGGTGGCCAAATTCAAAATCTCATAGCGGCAAAACTTGCCGCCCACAAAATACAAAAATTTCACACGCTTCCAAATTCCTATTCTACCCCTGTGGAGATGGCAGCAAAGTCGGTTGGTGGGGGGGTCTGCCCGTCATTTTTTGGATCACCACCTCCCTAGCCCAGGAAACCCTCCCAAAAAAAATACATTTCCTTCAGACCACCCACCGGAACTTCCCAAGTCCCTCTCTCCCACCTCCACGACCACCGCACCGGAACATCCCCGCCGGACTTCTGGCCTACCCGAGCCCTCGCGATCCTCGTCATCCGGCTGCCCGCCGAGCCGCTTCATCGACGCCGTCATCAACCGGACCGGATCATCCCCGCCGAACCTCGAAACCATATGCTCATCCAGCAGTCTACCGCAGTCGCTTCAGCTGCGGTATCGTCCACCCCACCGGAGCCGCTTCGCCGGATCCGTCGTCCACCGCATCGTATCTTGCTCACCGACACCGCTGTGCATGAACCGGATCTGCTTCACCGGCGCCGTGCATGATCTAAACTCTTCTACTGTCGCTTTTCTATTGCTTGCCTGCAAGTTCTTGTTTAATCTTGGGGGAACCTGTTTGTGCTAACGACGCGCCGTTACGTTTTTGCAGATGAGATGAGTAACCATGAAGTGTAATGGCCGTCTCTCCAACCCCAAGTAGCACATGTAGCGTACTTCATCACCGGATCTATCAACCCCAGGAAGATCTGCTGTGACTCCCACAAAGTGCTTCTCCTAATGTAAGTCCCTTGTTTTAGCGCCATGTTCTGGGTTCAGATGCTTGTTTGTCTGAAGCTCTTTTAGTTCATTCCTAGCTATGACCGTAACACGTTGCTATTTTCTACTTCATTGCTAACTTTAAGCGATTGAACATTTTGGTTTGCATTCCCTGCTCTGTAGATGTAGCCATCATAACTTCTATCTTGCTCAGTCGTTGTTACAAAAATTATAGGTATTATAGTAACATCCTGCTATTATTTAGTTCATGGCCAATTTTAAGTAATTGCACATGTTGGTTCGCATTCCCTGCTCTATAGCTTTTGGCATCGTAACTTCTATATTTGGTTTACATTCCCTGCTCTATAGATCTAGCCATCATAACTTTATCTTGCTCAGTCGTTGTTACAAAAATTATGGCCTGCTACTATGTTGTTTGTGCCAATTTTTTACTCCATGAACATGTTGGCTTGCATTCCCTGTACTACAGGTGATGCCATTGTTTTGTATCTAGTTCATTGTAAGCTAACAAAGTAAGGACTTAGTTTGGCATGCTATCACTCTGCTATCTAGCCTGTAGTACAAATAAACTTGTCATACTACTAGATAATAATTTTGCGTGCCATCTTGTTCTTCAAAAGCTGCATTATTGACTTGTTTCTCTGACTTGGCATGACGCTCACATATGGAAAGCTGAACATATTGGTTTGCATTCCCTCTTATACAAGTTCACAGGTGATCCCACTATATTCTGTATCTGGTCCATCCTAAGCTCCAGCATTAACTATCCTCTATGTGTTGCTCATTACAAGTTTATATCCCGAAACATCTTGATTTGCATCCCCTTCACTATAAGTTCAGGAGTATTATTTAGTTCACGGCCAAAATGAAGTAATTGCACTTGGCACATGTTGGTTCACATTCCCTCCTCTTTAGCTTTTGCCATCGTAACTTCTATTTTTGGTTTACATTCCCTGCTCTGTAGATGTAGCCATCATAACTTCATCTTGCTCAGTCGTTGTTACAAAATTTATAGCCTGCTACTATGTTGTTCATGCCAATTTTGTACTCCCTGAACATGTTGGTTTGCATGGGACTCGACAGTAGTAAGTCTGCTGTTTCATTCTAACATGCTCTGTTATATTGGCTGTTGGTATGCGGCATGCACTCTTTGTTTGCTTATTGTGCGCATTACAATGATCTTGTTATAACGACGAAATGATGAGTTCCAAATTCTTTGGCAAACAATATTGTAGTGTCTTTGCCTTTCCATTGTTGCTGTCTTAACTTGTAATGTCTTTGTTTCAGATATAGGTGCTGCATGGACAACTTAAAAGATTGTCGGATCCCTTCATTGTATTGCTAGGTTTAATTACCATTCAATTTCTCTGGGTTCTGTAATATTTTTTCAATGCCTTGCAGCTGATGTAATATTTAGTTAGTTTTTATAGTTCTTTCGCGCATTTTTTCTTTGGTGCTTGTGGTAAGTGAGGCTATCCGACAGAAATCAATGCTGCGTAAATATTCTCAGTATCTAAATCACGAATTCCCATCCCTTAAACGGCCCAATTAAGCGAAATCACATATGTGCCGGCCCGCAAAATCCTAAAGCGCCTATTACGCCGGCATATAAACAGCAACTAAACGGGCTGGACCACTTACTTATTGGGCCAGCCCACTTGATTTACTGTGGACCCCACACTTTTATTGGGCTGGCCCACTTGCTTTAAGGTGGACCCCACCCACTCCTGGGCCGGCCCACTAACTAGTTGGGCCAGCCCAATTGCTTTTGTGGTGGCCCCCACATACTAAATGGGCCGCCCTTAACAGGAAAGTGGGACCCACTGTGTTTTTGGCCCGGCCCACTGCGTGTTGGGCCGGCCCACTTGCTATATGGTGGACCCACATACTAAATGGGCTTCCCTTTAACAGAAAGTGGGACCCACTCGTGTTTTGGGCCCGCCCACTTTGTTGGGCCGGCCCACTTGCTATATGGTGGACCCCACATACTAAATGGGTCGCCTTTAACAGAAAGTGGGACCCACCTGTTGTTTTGGCCCGCCCACTATCTTGTTGTTCTACCACTTGCTATATGGTGGACCACATACTAAATGGGCCACCCTTTAACCGGAAAGTGGGACCCACTGTGTTTGGCCCGCCACTATCTTGTTGGGCCGCCCACGTGCTATATGGTGGACCCCACATACTAAATGGGCCGCCCTTTAACAGAAAGTGGGACCCACCTGCTTTTGGCCCCCATCGGCTTATTGGGTCACCCATTTGATCAAATGTGAAACCCACGCACTAAATGGGCCGCCCGATAGCAAAGTGGGACCACATGCATTGGGCCGCCCAATAACTTCTTGGGCCGCCCAGCTTGCTTTAATGTGGACTCTACTTTGTAAATGGGCCGACCCGATACCAGGAAAGTGGGTCCCACATGTCTTGTGGACCGGCCCTTTTGCCTGTTGACCGGTCAAACGAGTGCATTTGGCCCGGCCCACATGCTTAGTGGGCCGGCCCATTAATGTTTTGACCAGTAACCTTAGAGGTTAGGCCCCGCCCACGTAACTAATGGACCAGCCCAGCCATATAGTTGACCGGTCAAACTAAGTCACGGCCCGCCCGCAAACTTAATGGCCGGCCCGCTTAAGACGTGGCAGCCTCAGGGCCTACCATCTACCACGGGCAGCTGTTAACGCCGTTACCGCGCTAACGGCCGCCACGTGTCAGCTTGCATGACGTCAGCAGTCAACGGGCTCCCGGAAACACTTGGGCAACGGTCCGATTTTCCGTGGCGGAAGGGCGCCCAAGCGCGACGGACCGAAAAAATCGTCGTAGGACTTTGCCCGACGCAGTTTCCACAACAGAACCCATATCGTCGGGTTAGGCCCATAGGCGACGAAAAATACCCCTTAGCGGACGATTTTGAGACGTTGTCTATCAGAACTTTTCTTGTAGTGCTTAGGGTTGACGTAATCCTACAGGCTAGCACGAGACATCGGATACCAAACAAACGGGGAGAGAGATTTACCCAGGTTTGGGGCCCTTGATGAGGTAAAACCCTTACTTCCTGCTAGTCTGATCTTGATTTATCGAGTAAAATGGGTTACGACGGGGTAGCCGATAGACTATGGTCGACTCGGGGAGGCAAGGATTCTAGGTTTGTGCTAAGTTGTCGTGGTTCGTTGTTGGTTCGCTTTCGGCCCTCTCCTAGACTTTATATAGCAGGCCAGGTCCCGAGAGTCCTGTCCGAACTCGACTATGTTACATTGAGATCTAATCTAATCTTTCCTTTATCGATGCCTTCTTGCCTTGTTCATCAAGAATTTGTCTCTTGGTGGGTCTCCTTCATTGCAACCAACGTACGGGCCCACCTTGGTCTTGGACAATAATCATGGGCCCCTAGTTGGGCTAAGAGAGGTAGACTAATGTCGGGTCCCGAAGGGTAATTCCCACATCAATCCCCGAGGCCCAAACGAGCATGGGTGGCGCGCCCAGTCAGGTAGGGCGCACCCATTGTCCTTTTTTCCTCCTCGTGGCCTGATACGTTGCAAACATATCTATAATTTTTTATGCTCCATCCTTGTTTTACTCCAATTTCTCTATGTTTTGTTTACAGTTCATGGCATTTTTATGCATTTTCCGGAACTAACCTATTAACAAGATGCCAGAGTGTCAGTTCTTGTTTTCTGTTGTTTTTGTATTTCAGAAGAGTTGTACATGAAATATTCTCGGAATTGCACGAAACAAAAGCCAAACCTCCTATTTTTCCTGACACGAAGACGGAGTCCAAAGCAGAGATGGAGGAGGGCACCGAGGTGGCCACACCATGCCTAGGCTTGGGCCACCTCCTGGCCACGCCTAGGGGTGGTGTGGGCCCCTCTGCGCCCACCGACCTCGTTCTTTCGCCTATAAATTGCCCCTGATGCGAAAACCCTAAATCAACCAGCCTCCGTCCATGAAAAGTTATGTAACTCCGCCACCATCGAAGGCAAGTTTTGGGGGACAGAAGTCTCTGTTCCGACACCCTGCTGGGACGGGGAATTGCCCCGGAGCCATCTCCATCGACTCCACCGTCATCTTCATCGTTGTTGCTGACTCCCATGATGATGAGAGAGTATTTCTCCCCCGAGGCTGAGGGCTTTACCGGTAGCTATGTGGTCTATCTCTATCTCCCATGGTATGATCTTTATGTGATCATGAGCATTGTAATCTAGTTGAATAAGTTGATGTTATTCTTCATCTATTATGCTAATCAAGTGGTTTTATTATGTGATATCCGGAGACACCTTGTCCCACGGTGTGAAGGTGTCAGTGCACACCGTGTGTGTCTCTTAGACTAAACTTTACATAAATACTTATAAATTGTGGTGTTTGTTAGTACTATCTTTGGATGCTCAAAGTGACAGAGCGGGGTGTCCCTAGATTTGGAACGCGACTTTAAGGAGTGCTTTTGCAGCCCTACGCAGTGAATTGGTGTTCGTTAACCAACCGGAGAGTGGTTTAGAGTAGCATAGTGAAGAGATGATATTTATGTATTCAGTTATGATATCATTGTTGAGAGTGTCCACTAGTGAAAGTATGGTCCCTAGGCCTTGCTTCTAAGCATTGAAACACCGTTTATAACCAGTTCTGCTACATGTTTGCTTGCTCCATTTTTATTTCAGATTGCAATTACTACTTATAATTACGTGTATTTTACTATCTCTTCGCCGAACTAGTGCACCTATACACTTGACAAGTGTATTGGGTGTGTTGGGGACACAAGAGACTTCTTGTATCGTAATTGCAGGGTTGCTTGAGAGGGATATCTTTGACTTCTACCTCCCCGAGTTTGATAAACCTTGGGTGATTCACTTAAAGGAAACTTGCTGCTGTTCTACAAACCTCTGCACTTGGAGGCCCAACACTGTCTACAAGAATACAAGGTGCGTAGAGCTCTTTTCTAGCGCCATTGTCGGGGAGGTAAGGTAAAAGCTACTCACATCCTCTAGCTACAAAGCTATCTTCTAGTACTGTTGCTGGTGTGTGAGTGCTCGAAGTTATTTCCTTTAGATTCTAATTATATCTATTTGTTTCTTGTTTTTATTTTCACTAGTTAGGCTTAATGGAAAACAACAAAAAAATTAGATAGCTTTATAGTATTTATCTTGAGTTAGGACATGAGGTGTTTGAAGAGAAAATTAAAAAACATATGGAACTTTATTTGCATGCTAATAGCAATGTTATCAGTGTGAATTCTTTGAACATCATTATTGCTAATACTATGGAAAAGTCTAAGCTTGGGGAAGCTAGTTTTTATGATCTTCTTAGTTCCCATCTTTAGAGGAGAACATTTGCTCTGATAATATTTTATCTCCCATATGTGATAATTCTAATAATGCTTGTGATATTTTAAATCAACCTACTGAAAGTATTCCTTTTAAAATACCTATGACAATTATTGAAAATTATCATGGATGAACGTTATGCAGGGGATGAAACGGTCCATCCAAGTGATCACTTGTTGAAACTTAAAGAACTTTGTGAGTTGTTTAAGGTTGCAGAGTTATCAAGAGAAAATGCCATGAAGAAATTATTTCCATTGTCACTTAAGGACAAAGCAAGGGAGTGGTATCAGCTACTAGATGATCCTCATCATTCGGAGTGGAAGGAGCTTGAATCTCTCTTTTACTCTAAATTTTATCCTCCTCATGAAGTGCATTTAGATAGGAATTATATTTATAATTTTCATCCTCATGATGGAGAAATTATTGCCAAAGCGTGGGGGAGATTGAAGTCACTAATGCTCAAATGTCCCATTCATGAGCTCCCCCGTAATGTTATTATTAATAATTTTTATGCAAGGCTTTCAGGACACCACAAGGACTATCTAGATGCTTGTTTAGAGGGATCTTTCACAAGTAAGGAGGTTGAAGCTAAGTGGGATCTTCTTGAAACAATTCAAAGATTGGGAGAACGACAAAGGTAAAGAATCAGGTATAAACTATGAGTATGATTGCATTAAGTCTTTCGCTGAAACTGCTGATTTTCAAAAGCTTAGTGATAATTATGGTCTTGATTCTCAAATTATTGTTGATTGTTGTAGAACCTTTGCTTCTCATATTAATGTTCCTAAAGAAAATTGGGACATGTATCATGAACCTTTAAAGACACTTGCATGAAAAATGAAACTGTTATTAATGATTGCAATAAACATGCTCAAACTTCTGAAAATGCTATTTCCTATAAGCATGTTAATTTTTGTGGAGCACATAGACCTTGTGAAAAGAATCAAATCGAAGAAGAATATTGTATCCATCATAGGAATGAAAAAACTAGAAAGTGGGCTAGGGCTCTAGATGATCTTGGTAAAAAAGTTTGTGCCCTCTATCCTTTTATTTGTGAACTTTGCCATGAAGTGGGTCATTTTAATTTTCAATGCTCCTCCTATGATAATTCGAACCAATGAGTGCTGCAAGTTTGTATTGTGATGATGAAATCACTCCTAATCAGCATGATGAACTTACATTATTCTTGGGGTATGAAGAGTTATCAAGGAAAACTTCTTTGGTAGATATGAGTGCTTTTGATATGAATAGCATCCTGCATGGATGTCATCTTTATTGTGTTGATAATTGCCACCAATACTTACATACAAAGTATTATAAAGGATGAAACTTTACCAAAATATGACAGGACTAATATGTGTTTTGTTCTTATTAATGAAAGAGAGGTATCCTCCCAAGTTTCTTCTATTGTTTCTAATAATAAACCAGGTTATGTGGAGAAGAAGAAGAAGAAGAAAAGAAGAAGAAGAAGAAGAAGAAGAAGAAGAAGAAGAAGAAGAAGAAGAAGAAGAAGAAGAAGAAGAAGAAGAAGAAGAAGAAGAAGAAGAAGAAGAAGAACTCCTATTATAGTTTTTGTTGATGAGTCTGAACTCGATGATGAGCCTATGCCTGTTACCTATAGTAGTGATCATGATTGGGAAAAGTACACTACTTTTGATAGAAAATCTCTTGGGTACCAATTCTGAAAATGATGAGAACACACTTTTGAAGATAACTATTCTATTTCTTATGATGATACTATACCTCCAATATATGATGATTACAATGATGAAGATGATATTTTCAGTCCACCTACTATTGAGGAGAAAATTAATTATGATTACAATATGCCTCCTATATTTGATGATTATGGTGATGAGAATAATAATGATAGCTATTTTGTTGAATTTTCTCCCACTACAATTAATAAGAATGACTATGCTTATGTGGGGAGTAATAATTATTTTATGCATGCGGCTCATGATAAGAATGTTTTATGTGATATTTATATTGTTAATTTTATTCATGATGCTACTGAAAATTATTATGATAAAGGGAAACATGGTTTTATGTATCTCAAAAATATTAAGTTTCACCTCTTTATATTGAAAATTTTGAAGTTGCACTTGTTTTGCTTTCCTATGCTTGTTGCTTTGTGCTTCCATGACTTGTTTCTTTACAAGATTATTTTTCATAGGAAGTAGACTTTGTTTTGAATTTGCTTCTTGATGCTCTATTTTACTTCAATTCATATTTCTTATGTGAGCATCTTCTCAAACTATTGTGCCTAGCTGAAAGGCGTTAAAGAAAAGCACTCTTGGGAGATAACCCATGTTTTATTTCTGTAATTTTTCTTTTGTTGAGTCTTGGAAGTTTTTACCTCTGTAATAACCTCTCCTTATCCTCACTTTTGTGCCAAGGATAGCCTCTAATAGAAAGAAGGTAAGATTTGGGGAAGTTGCTGTCCTGAAACAGAATCTGTGATGTCACAAAAAAAATCGTATTCTCAGCCAGAACGTCTTATTGATCTGACAATATTTGAGCATATTTCCCAGGTTATTATCTAACTTTCATTAGTTTTGCACTTTTCGATTTTAGCAACAGAAGATTTTTAAAAAAAATTGATCTTTACCTGCTGCTCTGTTTTGACAATTTTTTGCCACTACATATTTGCCTCTTAATCTTTCTCTTTTTGAGTTCTTTTAAGAGAAAGAACTTTTTGATAAGTTGCTACAGTAGCTAATGTTTTAATGGATGTTTGACTTGTGTTAGAACTGAACCAAAGTGGATTTGTTATTTTGATTGCACTAATGCTGCTAATGAAAATTGTGTGAAGTTTTGTATGAAGGAAGTTTTCAAGTGTAGGGAGAGAAGAATGATGTGATGAGATGAAGTATGGACAAAAGCTCAAGCTTGGGGATGTCCATGTCACCCTAAGAAATATCCAAGAGGTACATGCGTCAAAGCTTAGGGAAGCCCAAAGCATCCCCTTCTTCATCAACAAAGATATCAGGTCATCTTTCAAGACACTATATTTTTATTGCTTCATATACTATGTGTTGTTCTTGGAGCATCTTTATTTTTTTTAGTTTTCTTTTGTATTTTTTGATGTAATCAACTTGGTTGGATCCTAGCATTCTTGTGTGGGAGAGAGACACACTCTGTTTTCATTTCATAGAACACTCTAGTTTTCGCTCTTATTGTTCTGCGATGTTTGCTAGTACTGCATTTAGCTCTTGTTTTCCACTCTTATTTTGTTTAGAGCTTGTTAGGTTTATTTAGTTGGGTATGATTAGCTCTCTGGTATTTATTGATTATTATCTATGAGAGTTGTTTCAAATAAATTAATTGGTGTTGGAGACGAGTAAAATGTTTCATGTTTATAGTGGTGCAAAAGGAAGCTTGTTTAGACTGTGGCTTAGACTTTAGCATGTCATGTTAGATGTTATTTTAATTATATGCTTAGTAGTTATTGTTGTAGCATGACTTGTCTCAAATAGCTGAGAGTGCTTAATGTGCCATTGAAAGAATCATGTGTTGTTTCCATCATACAAAAGCATAATATTGTGGTATTCTCCTTTGATGCTTTAATTGGGTTGACTTGGCACATGCTTACACCATGTTATGACTACAAACCAGTCACCTCAAGCCTCTATGATCATTTAGTTTTTGACTTGTAATATCACTTTATGCTTTAATTAATAATATTTTGTCGCTATGCATGATTACGGCCATTATTGCTCTCTTAGTTGGTCGCTTCCAGTCTTTGCTAGCCTTCACCTGTACTGAGTATAAGCTCTACTCGTGCATCCAACTCTCAAAAATCAAAGTTTGTCAATTATGTCCACCATATCTACCTATATGTGGTATTTCACCGCCACTTCAAACTGAATTGCTTGTGTGCTACCTTTAAACCTTCAAAAATTATTACATATTTTGTGTTTCTGTTTTAGCTCATGAGGAAGTGTTGCATGCTTTATTGTCTCTTTCATGTTTATTTGGCTTCACACCTTGTAGCATGCATAATGTGCTAGTCCCTAATATTGCAAAAAGAGCAGGCAAGCGGGTGCCCAACCCACTAAAATATAGACTAAACGCATAATCAAAATCTCCTAACACTATGTACTTGAGAAATCATGAACTTAGCTTGTTCAAACAAAGGAGAAGAGGAACTTTATTGTTCTCTCTATGGGAGCCGCTCTTGAAGCCATTAAACATGAAAGGATGATAGATCATTTGATGACATTCGTTGACATAGACATACATACCTCTCAAAATATATTTTCAACACCTCTATTGTATTCGAAATAAAAAGCTCTAGCACATGAGTAATCTTGCTTCCCTCTGCAAGGCCTTTCTTTTACTTTTATGTTGAGTCTTCATCTTCTACCTTATGCACCAATTAAGAGAGCATAGTTGTCATTCTGAGTATAATGTGCATAGTCCCAAAATTATTATTGATTGATTCATGATTATGTTATTGCTTGTTCTCAAATTATTTGTATCTAGTCACCCTTTGAACTTTAAAGGTGTCCTAGCATTTATGTTTTGCTATTCCATGAAGGACAAGCTGAATACCACTTTGCTATGTTTTCTCTATCCTTTCCGTGTATTATTATTCATGATCTTTTGTTTGAGTTACTTCTCATGTTGTAACATAGTTGCTAAGTTCTATTGTTAGAATTATATCTATCATGCCTATGTTTAGAGTACTTTGATCTCAGCTCACAATGCTTTTACAATAACTTGATCAAGATTGTGTTGGCTTGCATGTCACCTCAAAAATTATTTTTGTTATCACTTACCTACTCGAGGACGAGCATGAGTTAAGCTTGAGATGCCGATGCCAAACGTATCTATAATTCTTGATGCTCCCTACATGATTGTTTTACACCAATTTCTCTATGTTTTGTTTACAGTTCATGGTATTTTTATGCATTTTCTGGAACTAACAGTGCCAGTTCCTGTTTTCTGCTGTTTTTGTATTTCATAAAAGTTGTACATGAAATATTCTCGGAATTGGACGAAACAAAAGCCAAACCTCCTATTTTTCCCGACACGAAGACGGAGTCCAAAGCAGAGAGGAGGCGAGTTGGCCACACCATGCCTAGCGCGGGCCACCTCCCCGGCCACGCCTAGGGCTGGTGTGTGCCCCCGAGCGCCCACCGAACTCGTCCTTTCGCCTATAAATTGCCCCACGCGAAACCCTAAATCAACCAGCCTCCGTCCACGAAAGCTCTGTAGCTCCGCCGCCATCAAAGACAAGTTTCGGGGGACATAAGTCTCTGTTCCGACACACTGCCAGGACGGGGAATTGCCCCCGGAGCCATCTCCATCGACTCCATCGTCATCTTAATCGTTGTTGATGACTCCCATGATGAGGAGGGAGTAGTTCTCCCCCGAGGCTGGGGGCTTTACCAGTAGTTATGTGGTCTATCTCTCTCTCCCATGGTATAATCTTTATGTGATCATGAGCTTTGTAATCTAGTTGAATAAGTAGATGTTATTCTTCATCTACTATGCTACTCAAGTGGTTTTATTATGTGATCTTCAAAGACACCTTGTCCCACAGTGTGAAGGTGACATTGTGCACACCGTGTGTATCTCTTAGACTAAACTTTACATAAATACTTATAAATTGTGGTGTTTGTTAGTACTATCTTTGGATGCTCAAAGTGATAGAGCGGGGTGTCCCTACATTTGGAACGCGACTTTAAGGAGTGCTTTTGTAGCCCTACGCGGTGAATTGGTGTTCGTTATCCAACCGGAGAGTGGTTCAGAGTAGCATAGTGAAGAGATGATATTTATGTATTCAATTATGATATCATTGTTGAGAGTGTCCACTAGTGAAAGTATGATCCCTAAGCCTTGCTTCTAAGCATTGAAACACCGTTTACAACCAGTCTACCGCATGTTTGCTTGCTGCCATTTTTATTTCAGATTGCAATTACTACTTATAATTATCCATATTACTTGTATTTCACTATCTCTTCACCGAACTAGTGCACCTCTACACCTGACAAGTGTATTGGGTGTGTTCGGGACACAAGATACTTCTTGTATCATAATTGCAGGGTTGCTTGAGAGGGATATCTTTGACCTCTGCCTCCCTGAGTTCGATAAACCTTGGGTGATTCACTTAAGGGAAACTTGCTGTTGTTCTCAAACCTCTGCACTTGGGCCCAACACCTTACAAGAATATAGAAGCGAGAGACATCATGGCTCCTCTCGTTATTCTTTCACCCACGGTGCTCCTTCGGTGAAAATTGATCATATATTTCCCTCAATTTTTTAGGTATCCGTAGGTCCCTGAAACAAAAAGGAGGTTTTTTGCCTCCCATGAATTAAATACCAATGAAGGGGACTTTGTAGAAAAGTCCTGGAAATCAACTAAAAATGCATAAATAGTGGTGTATGATGGAATATACCAAGGAAAACTAAACATATATGTGACTATATTGATGATGTAAAATATGCGTATCATTGTATCAATACCCAATACACTTGTGGTAACCTCTTTGTCGGGTATCTCAGCAAAAGACACCTCGCGAAGAGGCCTTTGATGTGTGTCCCAGCATCTGGTACATGGCGAAGAGGCCTTTGCAAAGGTGTCCTAGCCCGTGTTAACCGACGAAGAGGGTGTGACATGGCAACTTGGTTTCCTTTGTCGTGTGTCCTGGGCACACCCATTAAGAGGAGGATGATGTGATGTTTCGTTGGCTTTTCCGTGTGCACCACTACAAAACACACAACAAAGAAATAGAGATGGCGTGGCTTTCATTCATCTTTATAAAGGTGCCTCATCGTAAAACTCCCGGCAAAGAAATAGTTATGACGTGACTTTTTTTGTCTTTGTAGTGTGTCCTCTCTAAGGCACTCGGCAAAGAGAGGAACTTTTGCCTGTACCTACAAAGCGACACACGGAAAAGAAAACTCGCCGGTAGATGAAACGAAAACAGATTTGTGCTTTTCTTTGCCATGTATCTGCGTTTGACACCCGGCAAAGGCGCTTTGCCGTGCACCGTCAGGTCTTTGCCGTGTCGTCTTCGCTGAGTGTTATACACGACGAAGTCTTCACCGGGTGTTTCTAGCCATTCGTTGGCTATTTTAGATACACGGCAAAGATGTTGTTTCCTGTAATTTTGTACCGCTACAAGGCTCCGAAGTTTCAGTTGGACCCCGACATTTATGAGTCCACTTTATGTACCTGATGGGGGATACGTCTCCAACGTATCTATAATTTTTGATGTTCCATGCTAGTTTTATGACAATACCTACATGTTTTGCTCACACTTTATATCATTTTTATGCATTTTCCGGGACTAACCTATTAACAAGATGCCGAAGCGCCGCTCTTGTTTTTGGTTTCAGAAATTCTACACAGAAATATTCTCTTAATTGGACCCCACAAAGACAGGGTCAATATTTTGCCGAGGCGGACCCGTAGAGACAGAAGGCCAGGGGGCCAAGGGGCCCCCACACCAAAGGGGCGCGCCCACCCCTCTCCGCGCCACCAGGTGGGGAGGGCACCCTGGGGCCCCTCCGAGGCCGCCCTTCCGCCTATATATTCTCCTAGAAGTAAACCCTAAGGACATCGGTCTTCCTCCACTAGTTACGAGCCGCCGCCATCAAGCCAAGTTCGGGGGACAGTCTCTGTTCCGCACGCCGCCGGATGGGGTGTGACCCCGAATCCATCTCCATCGACACCACCGCCATCTTCATCGCCGTTGTTGTCTCCCATGATGTAGCAGTTCTAGGCTGAGGGCTCTACCGGTGGCTATGTGGTTCATCTCTCTCCCATGGTGTGATCTTTATGTGATCATGAGCTTTGTAATCTAGTTGAATATGTAGATGTTACTCTTGTCTATTATGCACTCTAGAGGTTACTTTAATATGAACTCCGGAGTCACTCTCCACGGTGTGATGGTGACAGTGTGCGCATCGTGTGTGATTCCTTTATGACGTTGTGGAGCTTGTTTACTCCGGCTTGAGGTGTGCTTTTGCAGCCCTACACAATGAATGATGTTTGTTATCCAACAAGAGAGTGTTTGAGAGTAGCATTTATTTATTCAATTATGTGATCATTGTTGAGAGTGTCCACTAGTAAAAGTATGATCCCTAGGCCTTGTTTCTAAGCATTGAAACACCGTTTCCAACAAGTTCCGCTACATGTTCGCTTGCTGCCATTTTTATTTCAGATTGCAATTACTACTTATAATCCTCCATATTATTTGTATTTCACTATCTCTTCGCCGAACAAGTGCACCTATTCATCTGACAAGTGTATTAGGTGTGTTGGGGACACAAGAGACTTCTTGTATCTTAATTGCAGGGTTGCTTGAGAGGAATATCTTTGACCTCTACCTCCCTGAGTTCGATAAACCTTGGGTGATTCACTTAAGGGAAACTTGCTGATGTTCTACGAACCTCTGCTCTTGGAGGCCCAACACTGTCTACAGGAATAAAAGCGTGCGTAGACATCAATGGGCAAACTCTTAAGAGATTTTGACACTAGAGTCAAAGTCTCCTACATTTTATTGCTGGAAAAGTTGATTAGCAAGTCCTTATTACCTCGAGGTTTCAACAATAGGTCCACAGCTTCCAAGAACCAGTTTTGTTCAACATTGTGGACATGCTCAAAAAGTCGTTCTTGGACGCAAAACTTCCAAGTTCACAATTTCCCCTGATGAGCATAATGTTGGTGGTCACACACTAAAGTCAAATCGGCTAACCTTTGTCCCTAGAACGGTTGCCTGTCTATTCCTCGTGATCTTGGAGATTCTAACATTATGCTCAGGGTTCTATGCACTTGTTTCTTTGTACTCTTGGTCTTGGAGATTCAAACTCGGGGTTAAAAATACCTGTGCCTCTTGAGTTCGGATGATTCTCAAAATGCAGGAATAGAAAGAGAAGAGGTATTGCACTAGGAATAGAAAAAGTTGTCATCTCTGGTGAAAATTCAGACAACTTATTACATGATGTGATGCAAGGGTACAAATAATTGTATTTGGGTGCAAAAACATACAAAATCAAAACACAACATCTGTTTGCCATGCTGGCTCTAGCCCACCTCAAATTATTTAGCAGAAATTTCCCTAAGTTCCAAACAAATCGCGAGTGCGCTATCCTTCTAGTTAGTAGGGCCACAACCCGGGCGACGAGCATGGCAGCAGGCAGGGCGGCGGGTGGCGAACCCTTAGCTGGGTGACGAGCAGGGTATATGAAAACTTGCCAGTTGGGTGACAAGAGAAGGCGCACTGCTAGCAAGGAGGAAGATCATCACGATGTGTTGGAGGTACTTGATGTCCACATCGGCGTCGTGTGCCTCAGTCTCAGAGGCCATGATCCGGGACATGAGGTCGTGGCTGGGCGACGGCGCCCACCTTCCCTGTGTTGCCGTATCATGGCCGCCGCGAACTCCTCGGCGAGACGGATAGCCTTCATGAGCTCCCTCTCTGACTCAATGTTGAGCAGTTATTTTTTTTCCTTTCAGACCAGCAGAGACCATGTGGCGCCGCGCATAGCAGAGAGCCGCGTTGTAGTGCCGAACCTACCGGCGTGCTCCGACATGGACTTGCCGATCTCGACGCAGCCAACTCCAGCCCGATGGATACCTTGCATATGGTGTCGAATGTGAAGCGCTAGAACACATACGTCTTGGAGCTCAAGCACCCTGCCATTGCGGGTGTCAAGTTGGTACTGACTTTACCGGTGGCAACGACAAGTGCTGAAAGGGTGTTTTCTGCAATGGCTTTAGTGAAAACAAAGTTGAGAAACAAGACGGGTGATAGTCTTTTCGATGATTGTTTAGTTACATACATTGAGCAGGATATCCTCTTTGAATTGGATGAAAATAATATAATCCAAACTTTCATGCCCTTAAGGAAGCGTAGGCCAGATAAACATAATTAGCATATGAATTTTGTGTACATACGCATGGTTGTCGCGTGTTCTATACCGTCTACTTATTCCTCAAGATTTCCTCTCACCGCGGTACATGGAAAAAAAAGCTCCCTCTGACATAGGCATCCCCAATGGGCCTGCCGAAAATGGTACCCGGGGTTTACTGAAGGCCCACAAGTCGAAGAATATGAAGTTCGGAAGCCCAGTTAGTATTAAGGAAAGTTAAAGTTGTATTAGGAAATATAGAGACTTGTAATTTTACGGGATGGGTTAGAAACCCTCCCGGACTCGTAACTTGTATATTACTTAATCCCTCGGCTCCGCCTCCTATATAAGGGGGAGTCGAGGGACAAAGAGAGGATCGAATCATTGTCAACGCAACCCTAGTCTCATAATCGTCGAGTACTTTTCGGCTGAAACCTTCGAGATCTACTTGCCCTCTACTTCCAACTAAACCCTAGTCTACAATACGTAGGCATTGATAAGTTAATACCTTGTCAATTGGCGCCGTCTGTGGGAATTAGAGGCGACAAGGAGCTGATCTCGATGGCACGTTCAAGAGAATCGTCGACTTCGTCGGTAGCAAGCAACGCGATGGATCGAGGTAAACATGTCGAAACTGATCTAGTCGATTTTGTTCCTCACCCGCCCTCCCGTTTGGATGCATATACGTATCTAGAGGAGCCTATGGAGTGACGTTCGGACAATTTCGATTCTGCGTCGAGAAAGAAGGATCGTATCGTCTCGAAGTTCCGATCTCGTCGGGATTATCAGCGGTCGATTCCGACTCTTCATCATGCGAAGAGGAGATTTCGTCGCCACGCTTCATCAACACCATGGCAAGCGAAAAGCTCGCCAAGATCTTAAGTGACATGTCCTTCGAGTCGTCTGCGGACTCTGATATAAGCAGCGATTCAGGCAGCGTCGACACCAACTCTCATCGACAGATCTGTGTTATTGGAAAGGTCTTCACCACCCTACGATGGTGTCACAAATCCCGACAAAATCAAAATTCAAAATATCAATGTCTACGCAATTGAGGAAACAAACCGAGCAGAGCCGGAGAGACGTCAGAGGCTTTCGACAATTTGGGAAACCCATATGTTGATCCCGCTGATCTCAGGAGAGGTCTAGGCACTAAGTATGTTGGGCCTACTCCACGTCTAAGAGTTCAGCTCCCGCAGGAAGCGTGGGATAGAGCCGCAAGAGCCATGGATGGTTCAGAACCAATGACTACAACTGCTACGGCAGAAGAACTGCAAGCTTATCAATATAGACTCGCTCGTGTGAGCAGAGAGTTAGAAAAACAGACAGCTGAGTTGAACAGAAGAAAGGAGGCAGCCTCCGCATCAAGGCGCCGGGCAGATCTAAGTCGACAATCAGGAAACTCGGGAGATAGTCACAGAGAAGCTCGAAGGCGAGCAATCTCGGCTGCATACCTGAGTCAGAGAGAGAAAATCTAGTTCAAAACCTCGACATGTCTTTTATGACAATCGACACAGGGGGAAATATTATCCCAAAAACACCAGAAGCTGGGTACATGGCAACACAATCTTTCATCCTTGCGTCCAGACCACCTCTTGGGGATCCGAGGGAAACGTTGTATAACATGGCAATGGCAGGAGTTGGAGCCATGGGAACAGCGTTTGCAACCACACCTCCCGAAGGAATTGCAATGAAAAATAGTCCGCGACCCACCGCAGCGGTACAAGATCCACCGAGAACAAGTGGAGCAAGGGATTCAGCGACTCAGGCAAGGGTGGATAGAGCGTGATAGGAAAGAAGGGAACATCGACAGTCACCAGAAGTTGCTGAGGAAGATATGTGTGGACTTCGTGTTTCACGAGACGAGTTCGAAAAACTCAAGTCCCGTCAGGGTTTAAGTTGCCCGAAAATTTCAAAAATTCGATGGTCTACAGGATCCCGAGGATTGGCTCGTTGATTATCTCGAGACGGTGAAATTGATAGGCGCAACTAGGGCAACAGCCATGCAGAGCATCCAAGTCCACTTGAGCGGAGCCGCACGATCTTGGATAAAGAAACTTCCCCCATGTTCCATCGACAGTTGGGACAGTTTTGAGATGTCGTGAAGAATTTCCGATCCACCCAAAAAACCAGCGTCATTAGAAGAGTTGAGGTCGTGTAGACAGGGACATGATGAGTCGATGAGAAAATACATACAGAGGTGGAACATCATCAAAAACTTGGCAGAGAACAAATCTGACGAGAGAGCCATATATGCGTTTAGGCAGGAATTCGACGAGAGATTTCGTCGAAGACTTGGGGAGAACCAACCCAAAACAATATCAGCATTGATGGAAATAGCAACAGATGGGCAGATGGAGAAGATGCTATACATAACAAGCGACATAGATCGCCAGAGGAGGACCGCAGTCGAAATTTTCAAAATAGACGACGATTCTCTCGACAGTTCTATAGTAATGATGCTCCTGGCCAAATATCGGCTGGTTTCCGAGGAAATACTGGAGGAAACAGTCGAGATGATTATCAAAGAAGTAGCGAGCAGCAAGGCGACAATAGAGGTGATTTCCGTAATAATAGACAAAATAGTGGACCAAGGTTCCAGAGACCATATGTGTCTCCCGAGGATATGATGAACGGACCGTGTCAGATGCATTTTTATCTTGATAGCAATGGAAAAGACAGTCAGGCATTTGCAGAAGGACTATCGAAATTTTCAAGCAAATGCTGAGGTTTTGACAAGCTACCGCTCACGCAAATAGAAACCCTCAGGGGCCAAGGAGTGAAATCCACCTTCCACCTCCTCCCGCAATTACGGACGAAAATCGGCACCAGCTCAGAATAGCGGCAGCACCACATCCACCTCCATATGTTGATCCTAACTCCAATGGTGCGGTCTCGATGATTCAGAAAGCTAGGCCATCCAATAGGGCTCAGAAAGTAATCTCGCGGCAAGTGTTCATGGCAGAGAAGATGCCTCCACCAACGATTGAGTACCTAAATTGGTCGGTGATACGTCTCCAACGTATCGATAATTTCTTATGTTCCATGCTACTTTATTGATGATACCTACATGTTTTATGCACATTATATGTCATATTTATGCATTTTCTGAACTAACGATGGCGTGTAACTCACACGTTCGCTGGGAACCCCAAGAGGAAGGTATGATGCGTACAGCAAGCAAGTTTTCCCTCATAAAGAAACCAAGGTTTAATCGAACTAGAGGAGCCAAGAAGCACGTTGAAGGTTGATGGTCGCAAATGTGATGCGGCGCAACACCAGTGGATTCCGGCGCCAACTAGGAACCTGCACAACATAACCCTAAGTACTTTGTCCCAACGAAATACTGAGGTTGTCAATCTCACCCGGCTTGCTGTAACAAAGGATTAAACGAAGTGGAAGATGTTTGCAAAGAAAACAATATGAAACAAGTAGATTGTATGCTATGTAAAGAATAGGACCGGGGTCCACAGCTCACTAGAGGTGTCTCTCCCATAAGATAAAAGCATGTTGGGTGAACAAATTAGGCAATTGACAAATAGAGAAAGGCATAACAATGCATATACATGACATGGTAAATATAGTGAGATTTAATTGGGTATTACGACAAAGAACATAGACCGCCATCCAACTGCATCTATGCCTAAAAAGTCCACCTTCAGGTTATCGTCCGAACCCCCAGTATTAAGTTGCAAAGCAACAGACAATTGCATTAAGTATGGTGCATAATGTAATCAACAACTACATCCTTAGACATAGCATCAATGTTTTATCCTAGTGGCAACAGGACATCCACAACCTTAGAACTTTCCGTCACTGTCCCATTCAATGGAGGCATGAACCCACTATCGAGCATAAATACTCCTCTTGGAGTTAAGAGTAAAACTCGGGCAGAGCCTCTACTAATAACGGAGAGCATGCAAGATCATAAACAACACATGAACAATAGATTGATAATCACCATAATCATAGTATTCTCTATCCATCGGATCCCGACAAACACAACATATAGTATTACGGATAGATGATCTTGATCATGTTAGGCAGCTCACAAGATCCAACAATGAAGCACAACAAGGAGAAGACTACCATCTAGTTACTGCTATGGACCCATGGTCCAGGTCAACTGTTTTACTCCCGAGGCGACCATGGCATCCACGCGGGAGATACTCCTCTTCAATCCCTCTCCGAGCATGTGCGAGGCGATCTCCCGGCCCCTCATATTATTCCGATCTCTCACAAGGAAGCACAACGACGGCTATCTTGCCGACGTCTGGCCTTGGTGCGGGGGATAACATTAAGCAGGCGGAGGGTCAACGCGGGGGCCACACCCATAGGTCGGCGCGGCCAGGGCTTGGCCGCGCCGGCCACCCCCTGGCCTCCTCGTGGCCCCACTTCGTTAGTCTTCCGGAAGCTTCGTGCAAAATAGGACCCCCGGCGAAAGTTTCGTCCAATTCGAGAATATTTCTTTACTAGGATTTCAAACCAAAAACAGCAGAAACAACAACTGCTCTTCGCATCTTGTTAATAGGTTAGTTCCAGTAAAATGCATAAATATGACATATAATGTGCATAAAACATGTAGGTATCATCAATAAAGTAGCATGGAACATAAGAAATTATCGATACGTTGGAGACGTATCAGCATCCCCAAGCTTAACGATAACAAAGATAATTTCTGAAGTGACATGCCATCATAATCTTGATCATACTATTTGTAAAACATATGTAATGAATGCAGCGATCAAAACAAAGGTAATGACATGAGTAAACAACCGAATCATAAAGCAAAGACTTTTAATGAATAGTACTTCAAGACAAGCATCAATAAGTCTTGCATAAGAGTTAACTCATAAAGCAATAAATCAAAGTAAAGGTGTTGAAGCAACACATAAGAAGATTAAGTTTCAGCGGTTGCTTTCAACTTGTAACATGTATATCTCATGGATATTGTCAATATAAAGTAATATAACAAGTGCAATATGCAAGTATGTAGGAATCAATGCACAGTTCACACAAGTGTTTGCTTCTTAAGGTGGAAGGAGATAGGTAAACTGACTTAACAATAAAAGTAAAAGAATGGTCCTTCAAAGAGGAAAGCATCGATTGCTGTATTTGTGCTAGAGCTTTTATTTTGAAAACATGAAACAATTTTGTCAACGGTAGTAATAAAGCATATGAGTTATGAAAATTATATTTTACAAGTTGCAAGCCTCACGCATAGTATACTAATAGTGCCCGCACCTCGTCCTACTTAACTTGGACTACCGGGTCTTCACATGCCATGTTTCAACCAAGTGTCACAAAGGCGTACCTCCATGCCGCCTGTACAAAGGTCTAAGGAGAATGATCGCATTTCGGATTTCTCGCTTTTGATTATTCTCAACTTAGACATCCATACCGGGACAACATGGACAACAGATAATGGACTCCTCTTAAATGCATAAGCATGTAGCAATGATTATTATTCTCATATGAGATTGAGGATATATGTCCAAAACTGAAACTTCCACCATGGTTCATGGCTTTAGTTAGCGGCCCAATGTTCTTCTCTAGCAATTTTGCATGCTCCAACCACTAAAATGATAGACCTTCAGACAAGACGGACATGCATAGCAACTCACATGATATTCAACAATAGTTGATGGCGTTCCCCAGAAGCATGGTTATCGCACAACAAGCAACTTAATAAAATATAAAGTGCATAAGTACATATTCAATACTACGATAGTTTTTAAGGCTATTTTGTCCCATGAGCTGTATATTGCAAAGGTGAATGATGGAATTTTAAAGGTAGCACTCAAGCAATTTACTTTGGAATGGCGGAGAAATACCATGTAGTAGGTAGGTATGGTGGACACAAATGGCATAGTAGTTGGCTCAAGGATTTTGGATGCATGAGAAGTATTCCCTCTCGATACAAGGTTTAGGCTAGCAAGGTTATTTGAAGCAAACTCAAGGATGAACAAGTGCAGCAAAACTCACATAAAAGACATATTGTAAACATTATAAGACTCTACACTGTCTTCCTTGTTGTTCAAAACTCAATACTAGATATTATCTAGACCTTAGAGAAACCAAATATGCAAATCAAATTTTAGCAAGCTCTATGTATTTCTTCATTAATGGGTGCAAAGCATATGATGCAAGAGCTTAAACATGAGCACAACAATTGCCAAGTATCACATTATCCAAGACATTTTAGAATTACTACATGTAGCATTTTCCAATTCCAACCATATAACAATGAGAAATATATTTGTACACCCAAGCATGGGTGTGGGTGTTACGAGGACCGTCCATTCGCTGCTCGTGCTTTGAGATGCGAATATATAGAAATCTTTTTTCATACATTCTCTGCATTTCCATCTATCACTCCTCTTCCGTGAGACCAGGCAAAAAGTGGGTCAGACCGGCTGGATTCACGGGACACTGAGCGCGTCATGGACAGGAGAATGGGCCAGGCGTACATCCATTCATTTCTCCAACAGTTCTCATTCCTCTTTCTTCTCCACCATGGTCTCCTCTATCCTTTCATTCCTTCTCCCTTATCCCAACCAGAGACGTCTGGCGACAAACATTGTGATCCAAAAATGATCTCAAAAAACATCTACGTGCTGCCACCGAGTTCGATCTAAAAGGATCCAAAAAGGTTTCCTTCGATCAGCTTGTATTACTTGAAACATCCTAGACAAAGGAATTCATGTTCTTTTTTTTTTTTGAACTGGGCTCTTTTCTTTTTTCTTAATCGCAAGGCTTGCAAGCCATTTTGTCATTGAATAGATTACACAATCATAGTGCAGGCAACGACTTGGTACAAGATGGATTTTGCTAGTACTGCACCATATTGCAAGTTGTCATTCGATAACAAAGGATAAAAATATCTGCCTCTGCTAAGAGGAGCGCTAGCTGACAACTAAAGCAGAAACACGCGAGCTGATAGTGGAGCGCAAAGCGCAGACTCGACGCTTCATGATCTTCTGGACGTCATCGTCGACAGCTTGGTACTCAGCATTTGACTGGAGTCGCCGGCGGCCACCATGATATCCGCTACATGCTCCGCCTCAACGACATAGTCTGGAGCAACCTGCGTTTTAGAGTTAAAATCAAGTCATTTTGTGAAGATTAACTGCTGCTGCTACTTTCGAAAATGAAAACATGGGTCAATCAAATTCAGCTGCCTGACGCAAGCTCCACCGCCGACCACCAGCCTCCGGCACCTCACGCAATGACGTACTTATGCACCATGCGAACCCAGGGTACACCAGATCTGTGCACCCGAAGCCGCCGTCGGAGCAACCGAGGCAAGGTCACATGCAAGGTCTGCAAGTTGTCGACACCGTAGAGTCGCGGCCGACCCGTAGCTCGCTGCCACCGGAGCAACCCGAGGCAACCTCCTCCAAAACGTCATCACCGACGACGCCATCCATCTCCTCCAACTCAGGCAGGGGGCCACTCGTCTGGAGAAAGAATTACTGCAAGTCTGCAAGATGCATTAGGCCAGCGGCGTTGGAAAGCATGGGGAAAGAATCGCCCGCGGAGACTGTCACCTCCCAGTACCTCGCTAATGCTCCACTCGAGCTAGTTCCACCTACCATGAAAGCGTGGAGAAATAGCTCGGTCCAAAGAAGAACTTCCAAATTGTACCTCACAAGTGAAATTGTGAAACAATATGCCTCTACTGAACAAGATCATGAACCAAAACCAGTGAACCGCAAAAAACCCAACCTCCTACAGATGTTCAAGAACATGACAACAAAGGGGAAAATAAGAATACCTCTTGAGCTATTCTGCTCTGCTGGTTGCATGTAACCATGCCATTTATTGATGAGCTCGAAAGGTGCAAACGAACCAATCCGAAAACAACAACAAAAATAAGAAGAAAAGAGAGATAAACAAGATGTTCGTGAGATGTGTGGGTGGATGCTTGTTGTATGGTATTCTAGAGGAAGAAGAAAGCTGCTGCTCTGCTCAAGCAAGAGGCAGACACCTCGTGGGGCACCAGAAATTAAGAAACAGAAGAGAATACCACTCAGAATTAAGACTTAAAAAGGAACACCGACAAAAAAATCTGGTCAAATTTGTAGAGCAACAACCAAATCACGAACCAACAACAACCAAATAGAATCCCAGGCGAGACTTGGGAGATTTTTCCTCGTATCTTTCCTTGTACCTGGTAGGATCTGGCGCTGCCGCCGTAGGTGCCATAGCTTCCATCTTGGACGCCCGAGTGTACAGGAATCCCTTCCCCTCGTCTCCACTCCCCTCAACTGCTACTTAACTGTGTAAAGATGTGGAAGGGGGAGGCGGCGGCGGCCGGCCCTTCCCGGCAGCTCATCCATTGTTCTGCCCCAGGCAGCTCAAAGGATTCTATTGGGTCGGGAGGAGGAATCAGCGAGGCGACGTGCTCTCAGATGGGGAAGAATTCACCCGGCGATTCGATCCCTTCCAAGCTGTGGGGAACATCGTCCCGACTTCTTCAAGCAGCCATTGCCCGCACGTGGACGAAGACACCATCAGTATCGCACATCAAGGCAAGGAGAAGGGAGTGAGAGAAGAAATGGAGGACGTACAACAACCTGATGTACATGCGCGCCGGCGGCACGGTGGAGAGGACAGGAGTTGGAGTTGCTGCACCGAGCAGCCACGCCAGCAATGAAAGGCAGGTGGTGCAAATCGCCTAAAGTGGGGCGCGGAGAAAAATATCTGGATTTTCACCGGTGACGAGAAGGTGATTCCGGCTGGAGGAACTAGAGAAGAAAGGGCATGGCGATTCCGGTGTCTCTCAGTTCTAGATGGGGCGAGAAATCTGCGCTCGTTCGCGGGTCGTGAGGAGGAAAGGAAGGAGGAAAGTAAAAAGTGATGTGACAGATTAAATGGGCTGCAACAGAATGGGTGAGAGAAAATGTTGAGCCGGCCCCAGCCAGCGAGAATCTCTAGAAAACAATCAACGGCACATGATGCACCCACACCCATGGTTGGGTGTACAAAATCCACTCTCTATAACAATTTAACGAAGAAGAAACTTCGCCTTGAACATTATGAGTAAAGCCTAAGGACACATGTGTCCATATGCAACAGCGGAGCGTGTCTCTCTCCCACAAAGTGAATGCTAGGATCCATCTTATTCAAACAAAAAACAAAAACGAAAACAAACCGACGCTCCAAGCAAAGAACACAAGATGTGATTGAATAAAAATATAGTTTCAGGGGAGGAACCCGATGATGTTGTCGATGAAGAAGGGGATGCCTTGGGCATCCCCAAGCTTAGACGCTGAGTCTTCTTAAAATATGCAGGGGTGAACCACGGGGCATCCCCAAGCTTAGAGCTTTCACTCCTCTTGATCATAGTATATCATTCTCCTCTTGACCCTTGAAAACTTCCTTCACACCAAACTTCAAGCAAACTCATTAGAGGGTTAGTGCATAATTAATAATTCACTCATTCAGAGGTGACACAATCATTATTTTCACTTCTGGACATTGCATAATGCTACTGGACATTAATGGATCAAAGAAATAAATCCAACATAGCAAAAGAGGCAATGCGAAATAAAAGGCAGAATCTGTCAAAAACAGAACAGTCCGTAAAGACGAATTTAGAAATGGCACCAGACTTGCTCAAATGGAAAACTCAAAACTAATGAAAGTTGCGTACATATCTGAGGATCACGCCGTAAATTGGCAGATTTTTTCGAATTTTCTACAGAGAATTGTGCCCAGATTCGTGACAGACAGCAATGCTGTTTCTGCGCAGCAATCCCAAATATAACATCAACTTTGACATAGAAACTTTTACTTGGCACAAAAACATGATAAGGAGAGGTTGCTACAGTAGTAAACAACTTCCAAGACTCAACAAAACAAAAAATTGCTGTAGGTAAAACATGGGTTGTCTCCCATAAGCGCTTTTCTTTAACGCCTTTCAGCTAGGCGCAGAAAGTGCAAATCAAGTATTGTCTAGAGATGAAGCATCAACATCATAGCTTGTTCTAATAATAGAATCAAAAGGCAACTTCATTCTCTTCTAGGGAAGTGTTCCATACCTTTCTTGAGAGGAAATTGATATTTAATATTACCTTCCCTCATATCAATAACAGCACCAACAGTTCGAAGAAAAGGTCTTCCCAACACAATTGGACAAGATGCATTGCATTCGATATCCAAGACAACAAAATCAACGGGGACAAGGTTATTGTTAACCGTAATATGCACATTATCAATCCTCCCAAAGGTTTCTTTTTAACATTATCGGCAAGATTAACATCCAAATAACAATTCTTCAATGGTGGCAAGTCAAGCATATCATAAATCTTTTTAGGCATAACAGAAATACTTGCACCAAGATCACATAAAGCATTACATTCAAAGTCATTGAATTTCATTTTAATGATGGGCTCCCAACCATCTTCTAACTTTCTAGGAATAGAAGTTTCAAGTTTTAGTTTTTCTTCTCTAGCTTTTATGAGAGCATTTGTAATATGTTTTGTAAAGGCTAAATTTATAGCACTAGCATTGGGGCTTTTAGCAAGTTTTTGTAAGAACTTTATAACTTCAGAGATGTGGCAATCATCAAAATCTAAATCATTATGAGCTACAGCAATGGGATCATTGTTCCCAAGGTTGGAAAAAATTTCAGCAGTTTTATCACAAGCAGTTTCAGCAGCAATTTCAGGCAGTTTTGTACGCTTTGCACTAGGAGTAGAAACATTGCCAACACCAATTATTTTACCATTGATAGTAGAAGGTGCAGCAACATGTGAAGAATTAGCATTACTAGTGGTGGTAATAGTCCAAACTTTAGCTACTTTATTCTCTTTAGCTAGTTTTTCATTTTCTTCTCTATCCCACCTAGCACGCAGCTCAGCCATTAATCTTATATTCTCATTAATTCTAACTTGGATGGCATTTGCTGTAGTAGTAATCTTATTATCAATATCATTATTAGGCATAACTTTCAATTTTAGAAGATTTACATCAGAGGCAAGTCTATCAACTCTAGAAGCGATAATATCAATTTTATCAAGCTTTTCCTCAACAGATTTGTTAAAAGCAGTTTGTGTACTAATAAATTCTTTAAGCATGGCTTCAAGACCAGAGGGTACACTCCTATTATTATTGTAAGAATTCCCATAAGAATTACCATAACCATTACCATTAGCAGAAGGATATGGCCTATAGTTATTACCAGAGTTGTTCCTATAAGCATTGTTGTTGAAATTATTATTTTTAATGAAATTCACATCAACATTTTCTTCTTGAGCAACCAATGAAGCTAAAGGAACATTATTAGGATCAACATTAGATCTACCATTCACAAGCATAGACATAATCACATCAATCTTATCACTCAAGGAAGAGGTTTCTTCAACAGAATTTACCTTCTTACCTTGTGGAGCTCTTTCCGTGTGCCATTCAGAGTAATTTATCATCATATCATCAAGAAGTTTTGTAGCCGCCCCCAATGTGATGGACATAAAGGTACCTCCAGCAGCTGAATCCAATAAATTCCGCGAAGAAAAATTTAGTCCTGCATAGAAGGTTTGGATGATCATCCAAGTAGTCAGTCCATGGGTTGGGCAATTCTTTACCAAAGTTTTCATTCTCTCCCAAGCTTGAGCAACATGTTCAGCATCTAATTGTTTAAAATTCATTATGCTACTTCTCAAAGATATAATTTTAGCGGGAGGATAATATCTACCAATAAAAGCATCCTTGCATTTAGTCCATGAATCAATACTATTCTTAGGCAAAGATAGCAACCAATCTTTAGCTCTTCCTCTTAATGAGAAATGAAACACTTTCAATTTAATAATATCACCATCTACATCTTTATACTTTTGCATTTCACAAAGTTCAACAAAATTATTGAGATGGGCAGCAGCATCATCAGAACTAGCACCAGAAAATTGTTCTCTCATGACAAGATTTAGTAAAGCAGGTTTAATTTCAAAGAATTCTGCTGTAGTAGCAGGTGGAGCAATAGGTGTGCATAGGAAATCATTATTATTTGCATTTGTGAAGTCACACAACTTAGTATTTTCAGGGTTGGCCATTTTAGCAACAGTAAATAAAACAAACTAGATAAAGTAAATGCAGTAACTAATTTTTGTGTTTTTTCGATATGGAGAGCAAGACAAGTAGATAAAGTAAAACTAGCAACTAATTTTTTTGTGTTTTGATTTAGTGCAGCAGACAAAGTAGTAAATAAAATAAAGCAAGACAAAACAAAGTAAAGAGATTGAGAAGTGGAGACTCCCTTGCAGCGTGCCTTGATCTCCCCGCAACGGCGCCGTAAAAAGATGTGGCGTGTAGTTGACGTGGGAGTTAGAAATCTCGGGGGTGCAGCTTTTCTCCCCGGCAACGGCGCTAGAAAAAGAGCTTGATGGCGCACGTTCGTTGAACAAGAGGTATGATGCGCACGTAAGTTTTTCTCAAAGAAACCAAGGTTTAATCGAACAGGAGGAGAAGCACGTTGAAGGTTGATGGTCGCGAAATGTGATGCGGCGCAACACTGGGATTCCACGCCAACTAGGAACTCACAACACAACCAAGTACTTTGTCCCAACGAATAAGGAGGTTGTCAATCTCACCGCTTGCTGGTAACAAAGGATTAAACGTATCAGTGGAAGATGTTTTGCAAAGAAAACAGAAACAAGTAGATTGTATGCTATGTAAAGAATAGATCGGGTCCAAGTTACTAGAGGTCTCTCCCATAAAAAAGCATGTTGGGTGAACAAATTACAGCCAGGCAATTGACAAATAGAGAAAGGCATAACAATGCATATACATGACATGGTAAATATAGTGAGATTTAATTGGGAATTACGACAAAGAACATACATCCAACCCCATCTATGCTAAAAAGTCCACCTTCAGGCATGTAACCCCCCAGTATTAAGTTGCAAAGGACAATTGCATTAAGTATGGTGCATAATGTAATCAACAACTACATCCTTAGGAGCATCAATGTTTTATCCCTTATTCATCCACAACCTTAGAACTCTCTGTCACTGTCCCAGATTCAATGGAGGCATGAACCCACTATCGAGCATAAATACTCTCTTGGAGTTAAGAGTCTTAGAGCCTCTACTAATAACGGAGAGCATGCAAGATCATAAACAACACATGAACAATAGATTGATAATCACCATAATCATAGTACTCTATCCATCGGATCCCGACAAACACAACATATAGTATTACAGATAGATGATCTTGATCATGTTAGGCAGCTCACAAGATCCAACAATGAAGCACAACAAGGAGAAGACGACCATCTAGCTATCGCTATGGACCCATGGTCCAGGGTGAACTACTCACTCATCACTCGGGAGGCGACCATGGCGGTGTAGAGTCCTCCGGAGATGAACTCCCCTCTCCGGCAGGTGCCGAGGCGATCTCCAGCAACTCCCCGAGATGGGATTGCGGCGGGCGCGTCTCGCAGGTTTTCCGTGATCGTGGCTCTCTGCACCGGGGTTTCGCGACGAAGCTTTAAGTAGGCGGAGGGTCAACGCGGGGGCCACACGAGGGGCCCAGGGGATAGGTCGGCGCGCCAGGGCTTGGGCCGCGCCCGGCCACCCCCATGGCCTCCTCTCGTGGCCCCACTTCGTTAGGTCTCTCTGTCTTCCGGAAGCTTCGTGGCAAAATAGGACCCTGGGCGTAAGTTTCGTCCAATTCCGAGAATATTTCTTTACTAGAATTTCTGAAACCAAAAACAGCTGAAACAAAGAATGGCTCTTCGGCATCTTGTTAATAGGTTAGTTCCGAAAATGCATAAATATGACATATAATGTGCATAAAACATGTAGGTATCATCAATAAAGTAGCATGGAACATAAGAAATTATCGATACGTTGGAGACGTATCAACCTATTAACAAGATGCCGAAGAGCCATTGTCTGTTTTGGTTTCAGAATCCTAGTAAAGAAATATTCTCTAATTGGACGAAATCCGCCTGTGGTCCTATTTTTGCACGAAGCTTCCGTAAGACCGAAGGGATAACGAAGTGGGGCCACGACGGCGCAGGGCAGGGCGGCGCGGCCCAGCCTTGGCCGCGCCGACCTAGTGCCTGGGCCCCTCGTGTGGCCCCTCGCGTTGACCCTCCGCCTACTTAAAGCCTCCGTCGCGAAACCCCGCACCGAGAGCCACGATACGGAAAACCTTACCGAGACGTCGCCGCCGCGAATCCCATCTCGGGATTCGGAGATCGCTCCCGCACCCCGCGCCGAGAGGGGATTCATCTCCGGAGGACTCTACACCGCCATGGTCGCTCCCGGAGTGATGAGTGAGTAGTCCACCCCCGGACCATGGGTCCATCGTAGCTAGATGGTCGTCTTCTCCTTGTTGTGCTTCTTCATTGTTGGATCTTGTGAGCTGCCTAACATGATCAAGATCATCTATCCGTAATACTATATGTTGTGTTTGTCAGATCCGATGGATAGAGAGTACTATGATTATGGTGATTATCAATCTATTGTTTATGTGTTGTTTATGATCTTGCATGCTCTCCGTTATTAGTAGGGGCTCTGGCCAAGTTTTTGCTCTTAACTCCAAGAGGGGGTATTTATGCTCGATAGTGGGTTCATGCCTTCATTGAATCTGGGATCGTGACAGTAGGTTCTAAGGTTGTGATGTGATGTTGCCACTAGGGATAAAACATTGATGCTATGTCTAAGGATGTAGTTGTTGATTACATTACGCACCATACTTAATGCAATTGTCTTTGCTTAGCAACTTAATACCGAATGGGGTTCGGATGATAACCTGAAGGTGGACTTTTTAGGCATAGATGCAGTTGGATGGGTCTATGTACTTTGTCGTAATGCCCAATTAAATCTCACTATATTTATCATATCATGTATATGCATTGTTATGCCTTTCTCTATTTGTCAATCGCCCGACTGTAATTTGTTCACCCAACATGCTTTATCTTATGGGAGAGACACCTCTAGTGAACCGTGGACCCCGGTCCTATTCTTTACATAGCATACAATCTACCGCAATTGTGTTTACTGTTTTCTTTGCAAACATCTTCCACTCGATACGCTTAATCCTTTGTTACAGCAAGCGGGTGAGATTGACAACCTCACCTGCTTCGTTGGGACAAAGTACTTGGGTTGTGTTGTGCAGGTTCCGCGTTGGCGCCGGAATCCCGGTGTTGCGCCGCATCACATTTCGCGACCATCAACCTTCAACGTGCTTCGCTCCTACTCGTTCGATTAAACCTTGTTTCTTTCTCAGGGAAAACTTGCTACTGCGCATCATACCTTCCTCTTGGGGTTCCCAACGAACGTGTGAGTTACACGCTCATCAAGCTCTTTTTCTCGCGCCGTTGCCGGGAGATCAAGACACGCCGCAAGGGGAGTCTCCACTTCTCAATCTTTACTTTGTTTTTGTCTTGCTTTATTTTATTTACTACTTTGTTTGCTGCACCTAAACAAAACACAAAAAAAATTAGTTGCTAGTTTTACTTTATTTACTGTCTTGCTCTCTATATCAAAAATACAAAAAAAAAATAGTTACTTGTCTTTACTTTATTCGCCTTGTTTACTTTTTGCTTATTGCATCATGCTTATTGCATCATAGTTGGGAGAAATAATATAGAAGAATTTTTCAATCATGTTAGTATTACTGAAGATTTTGAAGATAGACACTTGGTAGAACTTGCTCCTACCTATGAAATTGCTGCTGCTGCTTTAGTTAGCATGTTGGAAACTAAATTTGTTAATCTCAATCCTATAATCCAACATATGTTTCTTACACTTTCGGATATGGAGATGGGGGAAAAGAGAAATTTTGTCTTAAAAATCCTTGTTAGAGAATTTGAGGATATAGTTAAAGAAGCTAGAAAAGTTTTTATTAAGCATAAGAGGCTTGGTTTCTTTCCTAATTTTAAACAAATACTTGAAAAGATGGATATGGATAGAATTAAGTATACTAATAATGATGGTAGGGAAATTAAAGCGCCAATACCTAGTAAACTACTAGGGATGCATGAAGCTTTGGAAAATAACTATGCTTGGCTTGTTCCTGAAAATTTGTTTGATGAGAATAGTAAGCCTAGGAGCAATGAGAGAGGAGTTACTTATATAGACCAGATACAATGCATTGTTGAGAAAACTCCCAACACCCCTGGTAATAATGTTGATGCTTCATCTCTCGACAATACTTGATTTGCACTTTCTGCGCCTAGCTGAAAGGCGTTAAAGAAAAGCGCTTATGGGAGACAACCCATGTTTTTACCTACAGCAATTTTTTGTTTTGTTGAGTCTTGGAAGTTGTTTACTACTGTAGCAACCTCACCTTATCATGTTTTTGTGCCAAGTAAAGTTTCTATGTCAAAGTTGATGTTATATTTGGGATTGCTGCGCAGAAACAGCATTGCTGTCTGTCACGAATCTGGGCACAGTTCTCTGTAGAAAATTCGAAAAAATCTGCCAATTTACGAGCGTGATCCTCAGATATGTACGCAACTTTCATTAGTTTTGAGTTTTTCCATTTGAGCAAGTCTGGTGCCATCTCTAAATTCGTCTTTACGGACTGTTCTGTTTTTGACAGATTCTGCCTTTTATTTCGCATTGCCTCTTTCGCTATGTTGGATTTATTTCTTTGATCCATTAATGTCCAGTAGCATTATGCAATGTCCAGAAGTGAAAATAATGATTGTGTCACCTCTGAATGTGTGAATTATTAATGATGCACTAACCCTCTAATGAGTTTGCTTGAAGTTTGGTAAGGAAGTTTTCAAGGGTCAAGAGAGGAGTATGATATACTATGATCAAGAGGAGTGAAAGCTTAAGCTTGGGGATGCCCCGTGGTTCACCCCTGCATATTTTAAGAAGACTCAAGCGAAGCTTGGGGATGCCCAAGGCATCCCCTTCATCGACAACATCATCAGGTTCCCCTGAAACTATATTTTTATTCAATCACATCTTGTGTTCTTTACTTGGAGCGTCGGTTTGTTTTTGTTTTTGTTTTTGTTTGAATAAAATGGATCCTAGCATTCACTTTGTGGGAGAGAGACACGATCCGCTGTTGCATATGGACACATGTGTCCTTAGGCTTTACTCATAATGTTCATGGCGAAGTTTCTTCTTCGTTAAATTGTTATATGGTTGGAATTGGAAAATGCTACATGTAGTAATTTAAAATGTATTGGATAATGTGATACTTGGCAATTGTTGTGCTCATGTTTAAGCTCTTGCATCATATGCTTTGCACCCATTAATGAAGAAATACATAGAGCTTGCTAAAATTTGATTTGCATATTTGGTCTCTCTAAGGTCTAGATAATATCTAGTATTGAGTTTTGAACAACAAGGAAGACAGTGTAGAGTCTTATAATGTTTACAATATGTCTTTTATGTGAGTTTCGCTGCACTTGTTCATCCTTGAGTTTGCTTCAAATAACCTTGCTAGCCTAAACCTTGTATCGAGAGGGAATACTTCTCATGCATCCAAAATCCTTGAGCCAACCACTATGCCATTTGTGTCCACCATACCTACCTACTACATGGTATTTTTTCCGCCATTCCAAAATAAATTGCTTGAGTGCTACCTTTAAAATCCCATCATTTACCTTTGCAATATATAGCTCATGGGACAAAATAGCCTAAAAACTATCGTAGAATGAATATGTACTTATGCACTTTATATTTTATTAAGTTGCTTGTTGTGCGATAACCATGCTTCTGGGGAACGCCATCAACTATTGTTGAATATCATGTGAGTTGCTATGCATGTCCGTCTTGTCTGAAGGATCTATCATTTTAGTGGTTGGAGCATGCAAAATTGTTAGAGAAGAACATTGGGCCGCTAACTAAAGCCATGAATCATGGTTGAAGTTTCAGTTTTGGACATATATCCTCAATCTCATATGAGAATAATAATTGTTGCCACATGCTTATGCATTTAAGAGGAGTCCATTATCTGTTGTCCATGTTGTCCCGGTATGGATGTCTAAGTTGAGAATAATCAAAAGCGAGAAATCCAAAATGCGAGCTTTCTCCTTAGACCTTTGTATAGGCGGCATGGAGGTACCCTTTGTGACACTTGGTTGAAACATGGCATGCAAAGATCCGGTAGTCCAAGCTAAGTAGGACGAGGTGCGGGCACTATTAGTATACTATGCATGAGGCTTGCAACTTGTAAGATATAATTTACATAACTCATATGCTTTATTACTACCGTTGACAAAATTGTTTCATGTTTTCAAAATAAAAGCTCTAGCACAAATACAGCAATCGATGCTTTCCTCGTTGAAGGACCATTCTTTTACTTTTATTGTTGAGTCAGTTTACCTATCTCCTTCCACCTAAGAAGCAAACACTTGTGTGAACCGTGCATTGATTCCTACATACTTGCATATTGCACTTGTTATATTACTTTATGTTGACAATATCCATGAGATATACATGTTATAAGTTGAAAGCAACCGCTGAAACTTAATCTTCCTATGTGTTGCTTCAACACCTTTACTTTGATTTATTGCTTTATGAGTTAACTCTTATGCAAGACTTATTGATGCTTGTCTTGAAGTACTATTCATGAAAAGTCTTTGCTTTATGATTCACTTGTTTACTCATGTCATTACCTTTGTTTTGATCGCTGCATTCATTACATATGTTTACAAATAGTATGATCAAGATTATAATGGCATGTCACTTCAGAAATTATCTTTGTTATCGTTTTACCTGCTCGGGACGAGCGGAACTAAGCTTGGGGATGCCGATACGTCTCCAACGTATCGATAATTTCTTATGTTCCATGCTACTTTATTGATGATACCTACATGTTTTATGCACATTATATGTCATATTTATGCATTTTCTCGAACTAACCTATTAACAAGATGCCGAAGAGCCAGTTGTTGTTTTCTGCTGTTTTTGGTTTCAGAATCCTAGTAAAGAAATATTCTCGGAATTGGACGAAACTTTCGCCCAGGGTCCTATTTTTGCAACGGCTTCCGTAAGACCGAAGATAACGAGTGGGGCCACGAGGCGGCCGAGGGCAGGCGGCGCGCCCGTGCCTTGGCCGCGCCGACCTAGCCCCTGGGCCCTCGTGTGGCCCGCGCTGACCCTCCGCCTACTTAAAGCCTCCGTCGCGAAACCCCGCACGAGAGCCATGATACGGAAAACCTTCGAGCCGCCGCGAATCCCATCTCGGGGGATTCAAAAGATCCTCCGCACCCTGCCGGAGAGGGGATTCATCTCCTGGAGGACTCTACACCGCCATGGTCGCCTCCGGAGTGATGAGTGAGTAGTCCACCCCTGGACCATGGGTCCATAGCAGGAGCTAGATGGTCGTCTTCTCCTTGTTGTGCTTCATTGTTGGATCTTGTGAGCTGCCTAACATGATCAAGATCATCTATCCGTAATACTATATGTTGTGTTTGTCGGGATCCGATGGATAGAGAGTACTATGATTATGGTGATTATCAATCTATTGTTTATGTGTTGTTTATGATCTTGCATGCTCTCCGTTATTAGTAGAGGCTCTGGCCAAGTTTTTGCTCTTAACTCCAAGAGGGGTATTTATGCTCGATAGTGGGTTCATGCCTTCATTGAATCTGGGATCGTGACAGTAGGTTCTAAGGTTGTGATGTGCTTGCCACTAGGGATAAACATTGATGCTATGTCTAAGGATGTAGTTGTTGATTACATTACGCACCATACTTAATGCAATTGTCTGTTGCTTAGCAACTTAATACTGAATGGGGTTCGGATGATAACCTGAAGGTGGACTTTTTAGGCATAGATGCAGTTGGATGGCGGTCTATGTACTTTGTCGTAATGCCCAATTAAATCTCACTATATTTATCATATCATGTATATGCATTGTTATGCCTTTCTTATTTGTCAATTGCCCGACCGTAATTTGTTCACCCAACATGCTTTATCTTATGGGAGAGACACCTCTAGTGAACTGTGGACCCCGGTCCTATTCTTTACATAGCATACAATCTACCGCAATTGTGTTTACTGTTTTCTTTGCAAACATCTTCCACTCGATACGCTTAATCCTTTGTTTACACAAGCCGGTGAGATTGACAACCTCACTGCTTCGTTGGGACAAAGTACTTGGGTTGTGTTGTGCAGGTTCCGTGTTGGCGCCGGAATCCCTGGTGTTGCGCCGCATCACATTTCGCGACCATCAACCTTCAACGTGCTTCTTGGCTCCTACTGGTTCGATTAAACCTTGGTTTCTTTCTGAGGGAAAACTTGCTACTGTGCGCATCATACCTTCCTCTTGGGGTTCCCAACGAACGGGTGAGTTACACGCCATCAGTCGGGACAGGACATTGGCTTCACAATTGCAGATCACCCGCAACAAGTTCCTCGACCAGGGCACTTATCTTACCAGCGGTGATCGCAGGATTCGACGTATCTCGAGTATTCATAGATGGAGACAGCATAAACCTTATGTATGCGGATACACTGAGGAAAATGAACATATCCCTGGCAAATCTAAAGCCAACTGACACACGTTTCCATGGAATTACACCAGAGAAGCCGAGTTATCCGTTGGGGAAGATCAATCTCGACGTTCAGTTTGGGACCCGAGAAAACTACAGATAGAAAAGCTGGAGTTTGAAGTTGTGGATTTCCGTCGCAATATCACGCTTTGTTGGGACGACCATCATATGCCGTTTATGGCGGTACCACACTACACGTACCTGTTGTGGAGGTTACCCTGGACCTAAGGGACCAATTACGCTCCAAAGGAAGTTTCACGTTAGCTGATAAATGCGACAAGGATTTTCATCGACTGTGAAACTTTCGGGATGCAAGCAGAATATATGGCGTCAAGGCTCACAACTGATTATGATGTGTTGCCAGATGCAGGAAGGCCACTCAGGGAACCAACCTTCAACACTGCTAAGGATTCAAAAGAGGTGCAGATTCACCCGACAGACCCAAAGAAAACGACGTCCATTGCAACAAACATGGACCTCACATAGGAAAGTGCGCTCGTCGAGTTCCTCCGTGAGCACTGGAAAATCTTCGCATGGTGTCCAGCTGACATGCCAGGAGTACCCAGGGAACTTGCCGAGCACCACTTAAATTTGGATCCAATAGCGAGACCAATCAAACAACCTTTGCGGCGTTTTTCGGAACCAAACCGCAAAGCCATGCTGTCAGAGATTGATCGACTCAGAGAAGCTGGTTTTATCAAGGAGTTACATACAGAAGCCACGTGGGTAGCTAACCCAGTGCTGGTCCCGAAGAAAAACACGAAAGTCCTTCGCATGTGTGTCGACTTTACGTGTCTCAATAAACACTGTCCAAAGGATCACTTTCCCCTCCCAAGGATCGATCAAATCATCGACTCCACGGCAGGATGCGAACGTCTTTCCTTCCTGGACGCATATTCTGGTTATAACCAGATCAGATTAAAAGAAGATGACGAAGTCAAGACAGCGTTCATAACACCTTATGGCGTGTTCTGCTACAGAACAATGCCTTTTGGTTTGAAAAACGCGGGAGCAACATATCAACGGATGATGCAGAAGTGCTTAGCAACACAGATTGGGAAAAACGTACAAGTATACATTGACGATGTCATCATAACATCAAAAAAGGGAACAACATTGATCGATGATTTGAAGGAAACTTTCGACAACCTTGACAAGTTTTTCCTTAAGCTGGACCCGACGAAGTGTTCTTTCGCCTCGCAGGAGAACTTCTGTTCCTAGTTTCAGCAAGAGGGATCGAGGCCAATCCAGAGAAAATCCAAGCCATCGTAACGATGAGGAAGCCAACAAAGTTGAAAGAAATACAACAGCTTAACGGGCAGCCGCAGCTTTGAGCACATTTGTCGCCAAAGTTAGAGAAAAGGCATTACTGCTTCTACGCATTGATCAAGCAAGGCGATAAATTTCAATGGAACGAGGAAGCGGACAGTAGCTGAGACCTCAAGCGCACAATCTCGACACCACCAATCCTGGTGGCACCAAAGGAGAAGGAGCCTCTCCTGTTATATATCGCAGCCTCACCTGGTAAGCACAGTGTTAGTGGTTGAAAGAGAAGAGGAAGGAAAACTCCATGGAGTGCAACACAGCCGGTATATTTCGTCAGTGAAGTATTATCGCCTTCAAAACAACGGTACCCGCAGTACCAGAAGCTAGCATATGGAGTGTTTACAACAGCAAGAAAGTTGCGACACTATTTTTCAGCGCATCTGATAATAGTGGTCAATGAAGCGCCTTTATCAAATATATTAAACAACCCAGAAGCTACGGGCCGTGTCTCCCTTTGGGGAATAGAGCTTTCCCCTCGGGACATCACGTACAAAAAAAGAAAAGCAATAAAATAGCAAATTTTACCAGATTTCATCGCAGAGTGGATGGAGCTACAAAATACGGGACCCCCAGATTTATCGAGAACCTGGACTATGAACTTTGACGGATCCAAGAGATTAGAGGGAGCAGGAGCAGGCGTGATACTGATATCACCGCAAGGCGATAAATTGAAGTATATTTTGCGGATGACGTTTCCAAACGCGTCTAACAATGAGGCAGAATATGAAGCTCTTATACACGGGATGAAGATGGCGAAGGCTTGTGGTGCAACTCGATTAAAAATCTTTGGCGATTCGCAATTGGTGGCTCAGCAAGTTATGAATCAATGCGACGCAGTCAATGACATCATGATAGCATACAAGGAGGTGTATAATGAGCTCGAGAAACTGTTTGATGGATGCGAAGTAAATCACATCAGCAGGCTAAGTAATGATGAAGCTGATGTTCTTGCAAACATCGGGTCACAATGTCTCGCAATACCACCCGGTGTGTTTTGGGAAGAGATATCCGAGAGATCGACCAAGCCAAAGAAACAGCAGAAGAAGGAGAAGGAAAAGAATCCCTCGGGGGCTAAAGAAATATCATCAGAAGAAGATGAACCTGAAGTAGTAATGATGATACAGATTCCATGGATGCAGGCGTACATAGCATATATCTTGAGAAAGGAACTACCCGACGATCCAGTTGAAGCAAGGCGAGTTATCAGACGATCCAAAGCCTTTACTGTGGTGAAAGGAGAGCTGTATAAACGAAGTATCTCGGGAGTATTACAACGATGCGTCACACCTGAGCAAGGGAGGATAATTCTAAAGGATGTACACGAAGGAGTGTGTGGACACCACGCAAGCAGTCGAGCTATAGCAGCCAAAGTTTTCAGAGCAGGGTTTTATTGGCTAACGACAATTGAGGACGCAAAGGACATAGTCCGCACTTGTGATGCGTGCCAAAGGTTTGCCGCAAAACCTCATTCTCCGGCAGCAGAACTCATGCCAATACCGTTGTCGTGGCCTTTCGCTCAATGGGGTCTTGACATGGTGGGAAAATTGCACAAGGCTTCGCCAGGAGGATACGAATATATGCTCGTAGCTGTCGACAAGTTCACGAAGTGGATAGAAGCAAAGCCGATAAATTCACCAGACGGCGATCAGCAGTCAAGTTCGTGAAAAGTATCGTCTTTCGATTCGGCGTCCCTAACAGTATCGTCACAGACAATGGCAGTAATTTCACATCCAATGAATTCAAGGCATATTGTGCAGAGGTAGGCATCAAACTACACTTCGCCTCCGTTGCGCACCCGCAGACCAACGGTCAAGTCGAGAAAGCAAACGGTACCATATGCAATGGAATCAAGAAACATCTCGCTAGCACCATTGGAAAGCTCGACACACCTGGCCGAGGAGTTGCCGAGTGTGTTATGGAGTATTCGAACAACACCAAATACAACGACACAAGAAACTCCGTTCTTTTTGGTCCATGGAGCTGAAGCAGTACTGCCGATAGAAATAGAGCATGTTTCTCCGAGAGTAACTGAATATGACGAAGAGACATCAAGGAAAGCATTGGAGGATGATGTCGATGCACTGGATGAAGCTCGAGACGAAGTGTTATCGTGGGTCACTAAGTACCAGCAAGATCTGAAAAACTATCACAGTCGACGATTGCGACCACGATCTTTCCAAGTAGGTGACTTAGTTCTTCGGCTGACACAAAAAAGCCATGAAAAACTCGAGTCACCATGGCTTGGCCCTTACATCGTCACAGAAGTAATCGAAGGAGGAGCATACAGAATCAAGGACAAGAAGACATGAGTTGCCGAGCCAAATCCTTGGAACGTAGCGCAGCTAAGGCGTTTCTACGCCTAGAAGTTGAAATATAGTCTTCTTTGTAAGCATACAATGTACTGAAACGCCCGCGAGCTTCCAGACGCACTCTTTTCCTTTTCAGGGCACCGAGTGGGGCTGGAAAGGTTTTTAATGAGGCGGGCTCGCGGTGCTGCAATATAATAAAGATATTGATGACTTATATTTTCATCGTCGACAGGCCCGGGGGCTCATAAACAAAGTATATAATTTCCTGCGCAATATAGTTATTTATCTCGGCAGCAAAAATAGTTCGCCAAACAAGAGATAACTACAAGTTAACGATACATCCGGGGGATATCACCCGCAAATATAGTATACCTTCAATAAAAGTTTATCTGCTTTGGTTTAAAAACCTCGCAAAACATAAACAAAACTATATAGATATTAGCTACCGAAACACTCGGGGGCTTGATGAGAAAAAGAAGAAAATCTCTCTCCAGTGGCTTTACAATATAGATTGTGTTTACAAGATACAAGATGAAACAACCAAGATAAATTCGACAAGCGAACAATTTTCAATTGATGCCCAGTATATCATCTATGTTTATTCGTTCAGCACGAGTACTATGTTCAGCATAGCTGCCCTTCACGAAGAACTCAGCGTCCATCCGAAGAAGTTCATCCATCATATCTTCGGCTACAGGGGTCACAACATCATCAATTTTGCCGACGTCCCTCTTCCTTTTCGACATCTTGGACAGGCACTTGGCGACAATTTGACTCATGTCTAACTTCGGATAGCAGATCTGTATCATCATCATAGCAAACCTAGCGCCAGCGGATAATTGGGCCCGCACAAAGCCATGGATGCGAGGAGCATCCCGAAATTTCTCCATCAGAGCAGGAAGAGTCTCCGGCATCTTGTTGCGCGGGAACATGGTGCTATAAACTAAGGATAAGGTCCTTGTGCAGAAGTCAAGAAAATCGCGAACCTGACTCGCGCGATCTTGAAACCGGACGATTTGTCGGGTGCGCTCAGGTGTAGCCCAAAAGAGGGATCCATGTTCCAATGCCAGTTAACAAGGAAATTTGATCTTGCGTCAACACGCTGGTCTTCGGCAGCAGCGTCTAAAAAAGGACCTATTTGATGACAGCATACCAGTTAGAGAGAGAACAAGTGAACAACGGAAGAAGTTGCGGGTCAAGAAACTCACCCGCCATGTCCATGCTTGCATCATTCAATAATTCAAGCATGAAATTTTCTCGGGACGTAGCTTGCGTAGCTTCAGCGACAACAGCTTCCTTTGCAGCTATAGCTTCCGAAGATTGTTGACATGAAATTTGTTCCCTTTCGGTTGCTTTTCGGGACTGTTCCATTACTAAAAGTGCCTGTTTCTTCATGGATTGAAGCTGCTGGCGAAGATCTTCCAATTCTTGTGATGGACCCGCACCCGAGAAATTTTCAATGAATTCATCATTAAGTGGCGTTTTCTTCGAGAAGGATGAGGCAGGTAAAGCATCGGAAGGACGAGGAGTTGAAGTGTAGTTATCAAAAATCAACTGGAAACAAAAATTTCGACATCAATCATCAAGTAAAAAATAGATCTCCATTGATTTTCAAAGTGATTACATGGATATTACAAAAGGAAGGTCCCTAATGAACTACTGGAGCTATGTTGCCGCCAAAACTACTATGGCGACAGCATCAAAAGAGAGTTAAAACTAAAGAGAAGACAAGGTGGTCTACTTGACCTCCGGCTTCGAAGAACTGGGAGCAGGAGTTGGTTTGTATCCGAGGTAGGCGCGGATTTTCTTTGAGTTGGGCTTGGCAGCCTTAATCAACGATTGCCACCTCTTCGTCTCCATCTCCTTTGTGTTGCCAACTCTTGCCCAGTCGACATCTTGTTGGCTGTCAGCAACCAAGGCGATAGTACCTTCGACTCCAACTTTCAACCCTTCTTGGCGAAGTTGGAGCCCAAGATCTTCTTGAGAATTGAAGCATTTGGCGAGAGCAGTAAAAGTCGCGGGTTCCTCCTTCTTCTTGAAGAAGTATGGAAAAAGCCCGACAGACCTCTCCTGGCTTCAGCAAGACCTTCACGCGCTTCATCTCCATGAATCTCAAGAAGGGATAGTGCGTCGAGAAGGAGATCACCTTCAGGATTTTCCAGATCATAATCTTGTTGCGTCTTCCCTAAATGAGTAAAAAGAAGCTTGTCAAGAAAACGCAAGCAAAGAAAAACATGATAACCCGAAGAAACAGCAAGGATCTGAGTACTTACTAACAAAACGTCAACTCTGTGACTCCAAGCGAGTAAGAATTTCTTTTTCACGCGTAGATTGCCGAGCTATGTTGTCGCTCAAAGAAGTTTCCGCGTTGTGAAGTCTTTTTCGAAGACCTTCAATGGTGGCAGCATCTGCTTCAGCTTTCTTGCGAGCTTTTTCGCTTTGCTCCAACTTGGTAGCAAGAGCGTCAGCACGTTTGTTGGATTCCGCAAGATTTTCTGGCATAATAAACGACAGTAAAATGTTATGACAAAATAATGGAGTATATTCAGCAGAAGAGGCAGATAAAAATAGTACCTTCAAGCTTCTTGGCATGGTCACGGTACCCGACGAATTGGGTACCGAGACGGATAAATTCCTTCATCAAAGGCTGAAGAGAAGACCAAAGGAAAAGAGAAATCAATATAGGAAGTGAAAGTTCGACAGCACCTAGCAAAAAACAAAGGGGAGCCGAAAGCACTGAAATGCTCGGAAAAAGACAGAGTGGAAAACTTACGTCATCCAATGAAGGAATTGTGGAACTACCAGTCAACAGGATAGGCTCCGATCGGTGATACGTCTCCAACGTATCGATAATTTCTTATGTTCCATGCTACATTATTGATGATATCTACATGTTTTATACACATTATATGTCGTATTTACGCATTTTCCGCACTAACCTATTAACAAGATGTCGAAGAGCCATTTGTTTTCTGCTGTTTTTGGTTTTAAATCCTAGTAAGGAAATATTCTCGGAATTGGACGAAATCAACGCCAGGGTCCTATTTTTGCACGAAGCTTCCAAACGGGGGGAAAGGAAGTGGGCCACGAGGCGCCGCCACAACAGGGCGGCGCGGCCCGTGCCCCGGCCGCAGGCCTGGTGGGGCCCTCGTGGGCCCCCGCATGCCCTTCCGCCTACTTAAAGTCTTCGTCGCGAAACCCTCTGAGTACCGAGAGCCACGATACGGAAACCTTCCAGAGACGCCGCCGCGAATCCCATCTCGGGGGATTCAGGAGCCTCCGGCACCCTGCCGAGAGGGGAATCATCTCCGGAGGACTCTTCATCGCCATGATCGCCTCCCGAGTGATGAGTGAGTAGTTCACCCCCGGACTATGGGTCCATAGCAGTAGCTAGATGGTCGTCTTCTCCTCATGTGCTTCATTGTTGGATCTTGTGAGCTGCCTAACATGATCAAGATCATCTATCTGTAATACTATATGTTGTGTTTGTCGGGATCCCATGGATAGAGAATACTATGTTATGGTGATTATCAATCTATTACCTATGTGTTGTTTATGATCTTGCATGCTCTCCGTTATTAGTAGAGGCTCTGGCCAAGTTTTTGCTCTTAACTCCAAGAGGGAGTATTTATGCTCGATAGTGGGTTCATGCCTCCATTAAATCTGGGACAGTGACAGAAAGTTCTAAGGTTGTGGATGTGCCGTTGCCACTAGGGATAAAACATTGATGCTATGTCTAAGGATGTAGTTGTGTTACCGCCCGATTTTGGCCAAATCAGGAGATGGGCCGTAAGTGAAGATGGGCTTGAAGGACGTACACGTGGAGCATCTTCGAAGCGGCCTTGCGCTAAGAGTTTGGGCTAAGCTGCCCGTGTATCTGTAATATAGTAGATCGCATTGTAATTTAGATTAAAAAGGTAGAGTCTGGCCCGTGCACGGTTAGGTGCACGCCTCAATTAGAAAGTCCCTTGGACTATAAATATGTATCTAGGGTTATCGGAAAAGGAGGACAATCATCGTTCAACCAACACAAATCAGGCGCATCGCCACCCCTTTCTTCGAGGGTTTCTCCTGGATAAGCACCATGCTGCCTAGATCGCATCTAGCGATCTGGCAGCATACGTTTATTCGTCAACCTTGTACTGCTCGTGCTGAAGCCTTGTTGATGGCGAGCACTATTTATCCTTAGGTGTTTAGGGGCTTGCATTGATGCTTTCACGTGCATATCTGCGTGGCGATGCCGTCCCTCGACACCTGCTGCCCTTACGTCTATCCCGCACGTAAGGGCAGCATCTTGCTTGTTCGCTACTTAGCATCCGATCCGTTATAGTTGCTCCTTGCTCCGCAAGGATTAGTTTAATATCTCATAGTTAGGCCTTACGCCGGGGTCGGAGGATCCGGTAGTGCGTTAGATGTTGTGTTCACCGTCCCCTGCGAGGGATGTTCCGGGAATCGACGTTATGTTGGTTTTTAGGCCTCTCGTAGGGGTGGTTTGCATCATCTTCCGTAGCTGCTAGGCCCGATCACACGTAGGACGTTCCTATGCGGTGAAAACCCTTAAACCGTCGTGGATCGTTTTAGCTTTGTCCCGGCCAAGCAGGATCCCCATGCCATTGTAATCCAACGGAAACATGGGCGATCGCCCTTGAGCCGATCCACAGGGAAACCCGAGAGATCGGGGCTGTATTTAATGTTTACGTGTCTATCATGCAGGAACAATCGAAGCACTCTAACACCTTCCTGATCGGGTCTAGGTCGGGTGGCACGCCCTAGCAACCGCCAGGACGTGGCTAGAAGATTTGCAGGACGACGCGAGGTGCCAGGGTCCACTAAGCGGCCATGGGAGCTTCCGGCTCTTCGTGTTGCTCAGCCATTGCCCGTCGGTGGGTTTTGGAGGGTAACACATTCTGGCACGCCCGGTGGGACCATCTTCTGCAACATCCACGTCAACATCGGCATCCGAGATGGCGGAGGAACAGATCACATACGAGGATCTTCCTCCCGATCATAAGAAGAAGTACGATGAGCTGAAGGCCATCGTTGAAGCCGAACTCATCGGCTCCTTTGAGAAGACCCGTTCGCACGGCATCAGGTTCAAAGGATTCACGCCACAAGGTGTCCTCGATGGGTTGGATTTATCCCTCCCTTCAGATGAACTACCAGAGCCCTGCGACAGGAAATCAACTACGTGGTGGCCCATTCACCGCATCGGCATTCTGAGAGCCTGGTGAATTCTTTGGAGCGCGTTGCGTTCCGGTGGTCCAAGAAATCATGGAGCGTCGGTACTCCCCTTCAGGACCTGCTCTAGGGACTCACCAAGGAGAGGTGCAACTCCACACCAGGCCACCATTGTCGTACGCTATGGCAGCTCCACAGCAACAAGGTTCACCGGCATACGTTGTCCACAAGGTTGGAGGTGATCCGGGCGACTACCAGTTCTTATATGAGCCGCCCAAGGAGATCCCACACGGGTACGTGTGCACGTTTGTGCGGATTGCAACAACTGACACAGGCGATCCAGGCTCCAAGAGGAGGGATTGCCGAGCAGAGCCATTGTTCCTAGAGAGGAACGACTGCAGAATGGGGAGTTTGGGAGCGAAGCTGAGAAACAGCGTGGCTAGCCAAGTATACCACCGCACCAGCCGAAAGCCGCTCAGCTGCCACCACTTCGATCAGCAGATCACGAGAGTTCATTTCGGCAGAAGAAGAAGGTCGGCTATTCCAAGCCGTACCCCAACCTGATCCCACTACCACCCAAGTACCGGCTCCGGACTTCAACAAATTCAGTGGGTCAGAAGGGTCTAGCTCCATTGAACACGTGAGCCGATACTTGGCCCAGCTGGGCATGGCTTCGGCATCGGATCAGCTACGGGTGAGGTGCTTCTCGCAATCCCTCACCGGTCCAGCTTTTGGATGGTACACCTCGCTGCAGCCGAACTCAGTACGATCATGGAAGCAGTTGGAGGAACAATTTCACACCCAATATCATTCGGAAGCTACTGAAGCTGGTATTGCCGAACTAGCACAAGTTCGGCAGAGACGAGGAGAGACAGTGGCTGAGTACATTTATCGTTTCAGAACCGTCAAGAACCGATGCTATTCGGTTCATTTAACCGAGAAAGAAGCAGTCGAGCTGTCGTGGCAGGCCTTGCAGCGTCATTCAAAGATCTGACGTTCCAAGTGGAGTACAACTCGTTGACGCACTCGGTCAAGAGGGCTGACCTTATATGAACAGCGCCATCCAGAACTGTACTGGACAAGTCTAAGCGCGCGATAACCCGGTCAATGCCGATGAGGATGAAGATTCTGCGGAAGATCAGGAAGTTGCGGTAGCCGAGTGGACTCGGACGCCAGTACCTGTGTCCTGCAAATGGGTGAACCCGCCAGGCCTCCAAGAGGGTTGGACTTCGATGTGAGCAACTGAACAGATCTTCGATCTGCTACTAAAAGAGAAGCAGTTGAAGCTCCTCGAAGGCCACAAGATCCCTACGGCACAAGAGATGAACAAAAGGCCATACTGCAAATGGCATCATACGTTCACGCACGCCACCAACGACTGCAAAGTGTTGCGCGCACAAATTCAGATGGCGATAGAATCAGGCCGATTAACTTTCGGACAGTTTGCCATGAAGGTAGACATGCGTCCGTTTCCGGACGTCAATATGGTAGACCTGAGCCACTCCATAAGGGAACCTGGGTTCTCTTTTGATGTCAATATGGCAGGGTTTGTGATCCGCCATGGCAAAGATAAAGCCGAGAGCAGCCACTCTCGTGGCAAGGATAAAGAGGAGGCCGTTCCACGCGACCGGCCCCAAGATGATGATAGACGGTACCTAACCGAGGAGGAGGTGAGAAGATACGGTATCAGCGCCCACTCTCCGTGCATCTCCTCAACAAATATGAACAGCAGTATGACCGACGTCAACGCTACGACGAAGACGATGAAAAATATCGTCGTTCGATGCGGAAATGGAGGTATCGTCAGCATGATTTAACAACGACGGGTACGAACGTCGCGCTAGAGGGAGGTCAAGGGAGCAAGACGACTGGATAAGCACTGGGACTGTCCCTTCTTCAAACATTGCTGGGCAGGAATGAGCCGATTGCCAACAATCGAGAATTGCCCAGAATGCAAACAGCGAAGGAGAAGGACAAACGAAGTTTCAGTGTTCGAGCGTCTAGGACCTCTCCCACCTATTAACAAGCGAGCTGAGTCATATCAAGAAGAAGACTTCGAGGAGTCGATGGAGAAGAAGATAGGTATCACCGGCCAAGGTGTCCCGATGGACTCAGCCATTCTCGAAGCGTAGAGTGCAGCGGCTGCGAAACCGAAGAAGCCGAGGCACAGTACCTGTACACGTTGAGAAGAGCACGGCCCGATCTGGCCGTGAAAATTCAGCAAACATCGGAGACGAAGGCGCGCCCGCCAAAGAAAGTATGGCGCCCAAAACAGGCGAAAGCCGATGCACAAGGCACGGCGATGCCGATGTGAGGCATCGGCCGATACAAACATGGTATCCGTGACCCGGACGGAGTAGCAGGTCCAAGACATTGGACGTACGTGGCAAGGCCGATCCCTGAGATCGGCCCTCAAAAAATGAAAAGTAAAGGATCTTATCTCCAGCATGCCACGTAGCTACAACGGAAATCCAAGAAGTTGCAAACCATCGTCAAACATTGCAATGGAAAGGGAGGCCGATTCCCGCAATCGGCCAAAATTATCCTCAACCTACCTTTGTCTGTGTTCAGCATTGATCCAACAGATGCCTGAAGAGCCGATGCCATCAATTACTTGACAGAATCGGCTCGGGGGCACATAGATGGATGAGACACGAGGATACGAAGCTTGGAGTGGATGCCAAATGCCCAGCAAAATAGTTCAAATATGGGGGCCGATACGTAAATAAATCGGCCGTAAAAATCGAAAATACAGAAATTTTTGAGCACAGCCGATGCGTAGACATCGACTTAAGAATTCAAAGCCGATGCACGGCCATCGACTCAAGGGCAACTGTTACAAGCGGAAGCCTAATAGAGCAGTCACCAAGTCACGCGGCGAGGCTCTACTGAAGGAGCCCCTCAGTGGAATTGTTGTTGGCTCCGTTAGCAAACCTCCAAGTCCAGCAGTGCTAGCAGCCAGCAGCCTGGGGCAAGTTTAAGGGATCACGACCCTGATCAACCGCAGGAGCAGCACAAACATGCAGTTCAGGGTAAGGGTGAGCCCGACGAAGGAGCATGTCTCTGCTAACACCAGGAGGGCAGTCGATGATGAAGCAATCGGCTATGGCATTTTTTGCTTAAGGTTTGGCTATGACTTGGTCGGCGTTACTGTCAAAGGTTGTTGGGACCAAAGTGGGGAGAGCATCAGGAAACATCCTCACCAGGAGCTGCATTAACCTGCCAAAGATGATGAGCCAATCTGATCAGCAAGGCGCAGGACTTGAGCGGAAGAAGCTCGGGGGCAGTTTGCCCTGAAGGATCCTTTGCTAAAGGAAGCCGATTTTTTCGGAATCAGCTGGCTCTGCATCACAACTTGTCTGAGGAATGGTGTTGATGTCGCAGAAATATCAGTTTCCGCATACAAGTCAATTGAGCGACAAGCCCAGAGCTCTATTGTAGACACCTGCCCAAAACCAGATTACCAGCCTGCTGGGTTGGTGGTAAGAGTCATGACCCTGTTTGAGGTGTCTCATGGTGCAAAGCCGATGCACAGCCATCGACTCTAGTACAAGTGCTCAAAATTGCCTCGTTGCCAGTTTGGCAGTGCTGCCAGGAGAGAGTTGGTATCCGAGACAGCCTGTTGCTCATTGAGCTATGGGTGATCATCTAAAGTATCGGCCAACAATGGAAGAAAGGTGATCGGCTGGTTGGCCCTGTGTGATGTCTCTTTCAGACGTGATCAAGCCCGGGACTGTTTGTCTAAATTACGGGTTCTTGTCACTGTTTTCACCTCGGCTGAGGCTCGGGGGGCAACTGGCCTCGTGGATGCTCTGTTTTTAGAAGCCGATTGGAGAGTCATCGGCTGGTCCCGCAGACATTGACTTATTGAGCATTGACCAAGTTCACGATCACTCCGATGTCAAAAAGATGAAGAGTGGATCATGGGGGATCGATGCGTGGAGATCGGCTCATTAAACATCGATTGAGTTGACAATCGGCTAAATTAGCATAAAAAAGAATCGGTAAAATCAAATTGGAGAAATTCTTCATTGATAAACCAGATTTCTTACAAGGGAAGAGCCGATTGCTTAAAGGGAGAACAAAAGGGTCTGTTGACCAATCTACTACTGCTAGGCCTACACTAGTAGATCCTAGTCTACGGGCCGTCACTACCCTCGTCATCATCTTCGGAGCTCCCATTGGCGCTGCTGCCGACGGGCTCCTCGTCGCTGCTCCCGAGCCCTCTGCGGGAGCTTCATCCTCTTCTTCATCATCGCTGTCGTCGTCGTCCCACCACATGCGGAGGCGTTCGCTGGTGGGTAACCCTCGAGGGAGTCGTCGTCTTCTTCCTCCTCTTCTTCCTCCTCGTCGGAGGAAAAGCTCCCCTCCCAGGGGAAGAGGTCGTCCTCGCTTGTTGCCTCCAGCTCCCCGTCAATGAGGAACTGAAGGTCTTCTTCCCCGTCGGTGAGGGGTTCGTCGTCTTCCGACTCGGTGGAGGAATCCCAGTCCCGCGCGTCCCAATGCTCTGGGGCGCGGGCCTCGTAGATGGCCATCAGATCGACCTCCTGCTCGAGCTCGCTGGAGGAGGAGGACTGGAGAGACAGGTCAGAGGAGACGGAGGAGGAGGATGAATCCATGGGGGCTAAGGAGGGTTTTTTGGTTTGCCGATGGCTACTGTGGAGCAGGGAGATGAAGAAGAGAACTACAAGGAGTGGCCAAATAAAAAGGGGAATATAGCAATTTAATGCCTAAGCAGTTCCCAAGGACGTGGTGCCAGAACCGTCAAATCGTGCAGAGAAGGCGAGGAGGCAAGACGTCATCATGAAGAAAACTGCGACGGTTCTGCCACGACATGACCCTTCGAAGGAGACAGATGGTTTTGCAATTATCATTATCAAAACCAGGGGGCATGTGTTACCACCCGATTTTGGCCAAATCAGGAGATGGGCCGTAAGTGAAGATGGGCTTGAAGGACGTACACGTGAGCATCTTCGAAGCGGCCTTGCGCTAAGAGTTTGGGCTAAGCTGCCCGTGTATCTGTAATATAGTAGATCGCATTGTAATTTAGATTAAAAAGATAGAGTCTGGCCCGTGCACGGTTAGGTGCACGCCTCGATTAGAAAGTCCCTTGGACTATAAATATGTATCTAGGGTTATCGGAAAAGGAGGACAATCATCGTTCAACCAACACAAATCAGCGCATCGCCACCCCTTTCTTCGAGAGTTTCTCCCGGAAGCACCATGCTGCCTAGATCGCATCTAGCGATCTAGGCAGTATACGTTTATTCGTCAACCTTGTACTGCTCGTGCTGAAGCCTTGTTGATGGCGAGCGGACTATTTATCCTTAGGTGTTTAGGGGCTTGCATTGATGCTTTCACGTGCATATCTGCGTGGCGATGCCGTCCCTCGACACCTAGCTGCCCTTACGTCTATCCGACGTAAGGGCAGCATCTTGCTTGTTCGTTACTTAGCAGATCCGATCCGTTATAGTTGCTCCTTGCTCCGCAAGGATTAGTTTAATATCTGCATAGTTAGGCCTTACGCTGGGGTCGGAGGATCCGGTAGTGCGTTAGATGTTGTTCACCGTCCCTGCGAGGGATGTTCCGGGAATCGACGTTATGTTGGTTTTTAGGCCTCTCGTAGGGGTGGTTTGCATCATCTTCCGTAGCTGCTAGGCCCGATCACACGTAGGACGTTCCGGTTATGCGGTGAAAACCCTAAACTGTCGTGGATCGTTTTAGCTTTGTCCTGATCAAGCAGGATCCCCATGCCATTGTAAATCCAACGTGAAACATGGGGCGATCGGCTCCTTGAGCCGATCCACAGGGAAACCTGAGAGCCGATAGGGCTCGTATTTAATGTTTACGTGTCTACCATGCAGGAACAATCGAAGCACTCTAACACCTTCCTGATCGGGTCTAGGTCAGGTGGCACGCCCTAGCAACCGCCAGGACGTGGCTAGAAGATTTGCGGGACGACGCGAGGTGCCAGGGTCCACTAAGCGGCCCTGGGAGCTTCCCGGCTCTTCGTGTTGCTCAGCCATTGCCCGTCGGTGGGTTTTGGAGGGTAACAAGTTGTTGATTACATTACGCACCATACTTAATGCAATTGTCTGTTGCTTGCAACTTAATACTGGAAGGGGTTCGGATGATAACCTGAAGGTGGACTTTTCAGGCATAGATGCATGCTGGATGGCGGTCTATGTACTTTGTCATAATGCCCAATTAAATCTCACTATATTTATCATATCATGTATATGCATTGTTATGCCCTTTTCTATTTGTCAATTGCCCGACTGTAATTTGTTCACCCAACATGCTTTAATCTTATGGGAGAGACACCTCTAGTGAACTGTGGACCCCGGTCCTATTCTTTACATCGCATACAATCTTCTGCAATATTTTCTTTACTGTTTTCTTCGCAAACAATCATCTTCCACACAATACGGTTAATCCTTTGTTACAGCAAGCTGGTGAGATTGACAACCTCACTGTTTCGTTGGGGCAAAGTACTTTGGTTGTGTTGTGCAGGTTCCACGTTGGCGCCGGAATCCCCGGTGTTGCGCCGCATCATATTTCGCCACCATCAACCTTCAACGTGCTTCTGACTCCTACTGGTCCGATTAAACCTTGGTTTCTTACTGAGGAAACTTGCCACCGTGCGCATCATACCTTCCTCTTGGGGTTCCCAACGGACGTGTACATCTACGCGCATCAAGCAAATTTCTGGCGCCGTTGCCGGGAGATCAAGACACGCTGCAAGGGGAGTCTCCACTTCCAATCTCTTTACTTTGTTTTTGTCTTGCTTTATTTTATTTACTACTTTGTTTGCTGCACTTAAACAAAATACAAAAATTAGTTGCTAGTTTTACTTTATTTACCGTCTTGCTCTCTATATCAAAAACACAAAAAAATTAGTTACTTGCATTTAGTTTACTTTTGTTATCATGTCTAGCTCTGCACTTGTTACTTCTTCACCTGAGGAATTAGTTTTTACTTTTAAACAAGGGGATGAGGAGAGTTTTAAAGATGCTTGGTCGAGAATTTTTACTTCTTATCGTAAAGCTGAACCTCAAATGACTCTAAGTTTGCTCCTTAGTAATTTTTATTTTGGTCTTATGATTCGCTATAGATATGCCTTGGATGTTGTAGTGGGAGGAGATTTCCTTCATTGCAATGGGGATCAAGCTTTTAATGCCATAAAAAAGTTGGTTGCATCACATGATTCAGCTAATAACTTTGATTCAGCCCTTATTAGCATTTATAATAGATTAAACACTCTTGAGACAAGGGCATCTTGCTTGAATGAAAATTATAGATATGTTCATAACCGTCTTGATCAAGTTTTAGTGAACTCTGAACCTTCATTATGGGATCCCACTATTAAAATTGTTATCGGTGACCAAACTCTTCATGCCAATTGTGATATTATGTCTGAATTTTGCTTAATGCCTAAGAGTATTCATGAATCTTTGCAACTTTGGGGATTCGTTGAAGGGGGAGAAGGAATAACTCTTATTGATAACTCTGTTATAATCCCTAAAGGAATAGCTGCGGGTGTGCATACAACCATTCTTGGTAGAACAATATCCATTGATTATCTTGTTATTGAATGTGCAGGAACAGGACAAATCACACTCGGAAGATCCCTGCTGAAACTATTGGGGGCAGTCATAGATATGGGAGAAGGCACCCTAAAGTTCACCTCTACACCCGGGGGTAGACATGTATTCCCTAAACCAAAGAGTAAGAAAAAGAACAAGAAAGGTAAGGGTAAGGCCCAAGGTAATGATGTTGATGGTTCATCTCTCGATAATAGTTGAATTACACTTTCTGCGCCTAGCTGAAAGGCGTTAAAGAAAAGCGCTTATGGGAGACAACCCATGTTTTTACTACATCAATTTTTGTTTGGGATTTCTATTTTCGTGCCCTCAGGTCCTTAGTTGTACTCAGTTTTCCCCAGCTCCTTAGTTTTTCCTCAGTTTTCCCCAACCCCTTGTCTGAACCGCAGAAGGAGCTCGGACGGAAGGAATCCGTTAAGTTGACCGTTCCGTGCTGACGAGTGGGGTCGTGTCGTTTGTGGGGTCGCGTCGTGTGGGGCTGGTAGGAAGGGACCGCGTGGGACAGGACGAGGCCGTGTTTGTGTGGCCGTAGCGTGTGGGGCCGTAGCGTGTGGAGCCGTGTGGGTCCGGGACGGGGGCACGAGTGGTTTCTGTCTCTTTCGCCCAGATTAGCAGTTTTCAATGTACCTTTTTCCTCTCTATCGCTCGATCTCATTCATATTTGATAGCCCAAATTGGTAGCAAATCTAGAGCAGCTTCTCCTTCTGTTTTTTAACGCCATTCATTTCTTTATGCCTTCGTTTTTACCCAATCAGGTAGGAAATCTAGGGCACAAATCCAGAGAGAAAATATAGGATAAGCTGCATACAGCAACCAACATAGCATAGATATATTCAGGACAGATCCAAAAGTAGTACCGATAGATCCAACATAAGCTACATTTTACATGAAATTAAGCTGCTCTACAGATAGAGCAGTCACATACAGAGAGTGCAGTAGGCACGTTCAACGCCTCCAGGTAGCGCGTGTGACTCGCTTGGAGGTTGCGCAGGTGAATCCCAAGTGCTTTGTGTTTGGCCATGTACGCATGCACGTTCACGGTCCTTCCAACTCTAGCGCCACATCTGCCAATGGATTCAGCATGGTTCACCAGGGAGTTGAAGTCGGTGGCGCGGAGCTTCCTGTTGCAGAAGGGGCACTTGTAAATGCCTCGAGCAAAGGGGCCATCGTAATGGCCGGACTGCAGCCTCCTGAGGACGTGACGAGTCTTGGTGTGGAAGGACTCGTCGTCGCTGTCGACGTCGCTGCTCTGCACCTGTCACGTAGCACCAAAGATCGTGCAAAAAACACGGAGTCAATTGCAACGATGATGGAACAGAGAGTGAACAAAAAATCATGCATGATAATATGGGCTCGAAAAAAAGAGGTAGCCTCAGTTACATTGGACACACTTATATCCAGGATTTGAGTCAGTAAACCAAAGATCATGCACAACAAATTTGTACATACCAATTGTTTACTGACCAAACCCTGAATCAATTTATGCCCAAATATTCATCATCATCGGCACAAATCTTAAACAAAAGCAAATCACAAACACTAATAACGCAAGATCTAACACAAAAGGATCGAACTAGGAACAGACGAACAGTAATAACGCAAGATCTAACACAAAAGGATTGAACTAGGAACAGACGAACAGTAATAACGCAAGATCTAACAAAAAAGGATTGAACTAGGAACAGACGAACCGTAATAACGCAAGATCTAACACAAAAGGATTGAACTAGGAACAGACGAACCGTAATAACGCTAGATCTAACACAAAATGATTGAAATGAGATAAGAACAAGGGAACAAAGGGTTACCTCCGGCTCGTTGTCGACGATGGTGGTGTCGTAGGGGTTCTCCGGCGCGTCGTACTGCACTGGTTCGTACGGGTCCCAATCGACGGGGGACTGGACGGTGGCGGCGGCCGATGCGCCGGCTGCTACGTTGGAAGCAGCGACAGGGGCCTGGACGGGGGCGGCGGCCGATGCGCCGGCTGCTACGTTGGAAGCAGCGACAGGGGCCTGGACGGGGGCGGCGGCCGATGCGCCGGCTGCTACGTTGGAAGCAGCGACAGGGGCCTGGACGGGGGCGGCGGCTGATGTGCCGACAATGGGCATCTCATTCTTCTCCATCGCCGGCGGTTTTCTTCGGGGTTTTTTCTTCGGTTGTGGAGAAGATGATGGGACAGGAGAGGCGGTTGCAGTGAGCCAGTGAGAACGTGCGTCGAGGGAGAGAAAGAGGGGCTCTATAAAGACGAAGGTGGCGTGTACCGCAACACGCGTCCGCTATGCACGGCTGCAGCGTGCACCGCTACACGAGTCTAACCCTGGGACGTTTGGTGTACTCAGTTATAACCTCAGGCCTTATACAGAAATTTTATCTGTACTCAGTTTTCCCCTCGAGGACTTAGACCGGCAAGTGCAATATACTCAGTTTTACCCTCAAGTAGCTGGTCAACAGAGAGTCAACAAATGAGATTAACATAGCTAATTGAGTCATTTCATGCGCAAAAAAATCCAAAAAAATAAAAACATAGTGGCAACTACTCATGGAGTCTTCCTACGCAACCTGCCACCTAGAAAACCTTAACAAACATATATAAATCAAGTTTTACCACAAATTGCCACTTCTCAGAATCACTAGTGTAGCTATGAAGATGCATGGTTTTCCACCCAAACCCCTTTGCAAAACATCTTTCCCAAAACATAGTTTGTCTAAATGATGCCATAATTGTCACACTCATGTATATTTGAATTGCAAATAATTTGATGTAGCCCAATATGAATTATATTGTACAAAACACACATTTTTCATTTTGTAATTCTTTTGTTTGAATCCCTTAGTCTATTTACTATTTATGTGCCCTTGGATTCTTAGTACTACTCAGTTTTGCCCTCAAGTACTGTCACAAATGCTCTGAGAAGCCCAAACTTATCCTGATTGGTTGAGCCGTTGTCACACGGATCGACTCCACGAACCGTTGATCCACTGATCTAACGGGCAGTATACCCCTATCCGTCTCTTCGTGGCAACCTCTCTCTCTCTCTCTCTCTCCCCACCTCTCTCTCTCTCTCTTTGTCGGTGGAGAATGCAATAACGAGTTTGCCACTTAATATAGTTTGGGATATAGTATTGGTATAAACATGAGGCATACATATTTGCGGATTTCGGTGATTGCATTATTTGTCAGCCCTCTAACAATTATCAACTATCTTGAGCTGTCCTTTTCTTTTAGGTAATATAGTTTGGGATATAGTATTGGTATTTTGAAACGGCCTAAAAGTGGTATAATTTTGTTATAAACATGAGGCATACATTTTTGCGGATTTCGGCGATTGCATTATTTGTCACCCCTCTAACAATTATCAACTATCTTTAGCTGTCCTTTTCTTTTAGGGAATATAGTTTGGGATATGGTATTGGTATTTTGGAAAGGCCTAAAAGTGGTATAATTTTGGTATAAACATGAGGCATACATATTTGCGGATTTCGGGGATTGCATTATTTGTCACCCCTCTAACAATTATCAACTATCTTGAGCTGTCCTTTTCTTTTAGGGAATATAGTTTGGGATATAGTATTGGTATTTTGAAACGGCCTAAAAGTGGTATAATTTTGTTATAAACATGAGGCATACATTTTTGCGAATTTCGGCGATTGCATTATTTGTCACCCCTCTAACAATTATCAACTATCTTTAGTTGTCCTTTTCTTTTAGGGAATATAGTTTGGGATATGGTATTGGTATTTTGGAAAGGCCTAAAAGTGGTATAATTTTGGTATAAACATGAGGCATACATATTTGCGGATTTCGGTGATTGCATTATTTGTCACCCTCTCTAACAATTATCAACTATCTTTAGCTTTCCTTTTCTTTTAGGGAATATAGTTTGGGATATGGTATTGGTATTTTGGAAAGGCCTAAAAGTGGTATAATTTTGGTATAAACATGAGGCATACATATTTGCGGATTTCGGTGATTGCATTATTTGTCACCCCTCTAACAATTATCAACTATCTTTAGCTTTCTTTTATTTTAGGGAATATAGTTGGTAATTTCGGTGAATGCACACACTAACTTTGAAAACAACTACAAGTACATGTAACTGAATAATGGATTTGTAACAAGGTATCCCTTGTAACAACTTCTAGCGCCTGGTGAGCAATGATAAGAATCCGATCGTAATTATACAACAAAAAAAACAACCAGCCATCAGATTAGCTTGCTTCTTCAACTCGATCAGCTGCCTTAACTGCTTGTTCATTTTCTTCAGTTCTCCCTTCACTTCCACCAGTTCTGCATTGGGAGCATTAGGCATAATCGGAAGGTCCCTAATCGGAACGGCTCCTCTCTCCGCCGCATTCTCTACAGCAAGTCCCCCCCTCCCAAATTGCGCCCCCCAATAGCGCCAATTGATTCCTGCAACTGAAGCCTCTGAACGTACACATCGATCCACTCGAAATGCCTGCATTTCTTCAAGATCTGAAAACAACAACGTGAACCCTAAATCCCAAATTCGAGGGAATAACAAGAAAATCGAGAGAAAACAGAGAAATTGGAGCGAGATCTAACCTTATCCCCCTCTCTATATGGCAAGCTCTCGCATGCAACGAACTCACGTCCACGGTTGCCGTTCTCGTCCGTCTTACAGATCGACCGCTTCAGAGGCTCCTGGCGTGGGCAGTCAGGGCATCTTGTCAAAGGCACGGGTCCATACTGCGGCCATGAAGAACGGGAGGTCGAAGAGAAACTAGACATCACCCGCGTGCCGGAGAAGGGCTGCCGCTGGCGGAGAAGAAGAACAATGGGGCGCGGAGAAAGAAAGGGGAAGCAATGGCACGGGCACGGGCGCGGGGCTAGCTCGGGCTCCCATTTTGCAACGGTCACCTGGGTAAGCTGTGGGTCCGGCGCGCTAACGTGGACAAGTTGTGGGTCCCACGATGATCTGGATAAGTGGAGACGTGTCCACTGCGGGGCACCAACAGCGGCCCCACTTGCCAGCACCAACCAACGTCAACTAAACGGGATTCCTTCCGTCCGAGCTCTTTCTGCGGGTTATAGACAAGGGGTTGGGGAAAACTGAGGAAAAACTAAGGATCTGGGGAAAACTGAGTACAACTAAGGAGCCGAGGGCACGAAAATAGAAATCCCTTTTTGTTTTGTTGAGTCTTGGAAGTTGTTTACTACTGTAGCAACCTCTCCTTATCATGTTTTTGTGCCAAGTAAAGTTTCTATGCTAAAGTTGATGTTATATTTGGGATCGCTGCGCAGAAACAGCATTGCTGTCTGTCACGAATTCTGGCATAAGTCTCTGTAAAAAATTCGAAAAATCTGCAAAATTACGAGCGTGATCCTCAGATATGTACGCAACTTTCATTAGTTTTGAGTTTTTCCATTTGAGCAAGTCTAGTGCCACTTTCAGGTTCGTCTTTACGGACTGTTCTGTTTTTGACAGATTCTGCCTTTTATTTCGCATTGCCTTATTTGCTATGTTGGATGAATTCCTTTGATCCATTAATGTCCAGTAGCTTTGTGCAATGTCCAGAAGTGTTAAGAATGATTGTGTCACTTCTGAATATGTGAATTTTTAATTGTGCACTAACCCTCTAATGAGTTTGCTTGAAGTTTGGTGTGAAGGAAGTTTTCAAGGGTCAAGAGAGGAGTATGATATACTATGATCAAGAGGAGTGAAAGCTCTAAGCTTGGGGATGCCCCGTGGTTCATCCCTGCATATTTTAAGAAGACTCAAGCGTCTAAGCTTGGGGATGCCCAAGGCATCCCCTTCTTCATCGACAACATCATCAGGTTCCTCCCTGAAACTATATTTTTATTCAGTCACATCTTATGTTCTTTACTTGGAGCGTCGGTTTGTTTTGTTTTTTTTTGTTTGAATAAAATGGATCCTAGCATTCACTGTATGGGAGAGAGACACGCTCCGCTGTTGCATATGGACAAATATGTCCTTAGGCTTTACTCATAATGTTCAAGGCGAAGGTTGAAACTTCTTCGTTAAATTGTTATATGGTTGGAATCGGGAAACGCTACATGTAGTAATTCTAAAATGTCTTGGATAATGTGATACTTGGCAATTTTTGTGCTCATGTTTAAGCTCTTGCATCATATACTTTGCACCCATTAATGAAGAAATACATAGAGCTTGCTAAAATTTGGTTTGCATATTTGGTCTCTCTAAGGTCTAGATAATTTTTAGTATTGAGTTTTGAACAACAAGGAAGACGGTGTAGAGTCTTATAATGTTTACAATATGTCTTTTATGTGAGTTTTGCTGCACCGGTTCATCCTTGAGTTTGCTTCAAATAACCTTGCTAGCCTAAACCTTGTATCGAGAGGGAATACTTCTCATGCATTCAAAATCCTTGAGCCAACCACTATGCCATTTGTGTCCACCATACGTACCTACTACATGGTATTTCTCCGCCATTCCAAAGTAAATTGATTGAGTGCTACCTTTAAAATTCCATCATTCACCTTTGCAATATATAGCTCATGGGACAAAATAGCCTTAAAAACTATTGTGGTATTGAATATGTACTTATGCACTTTATCTCTTATTAAGTTGCTTGTTGTGCGATAACCATGCTTCTGGGGACGCCATCAACTATTCTTTGTTGAATATCATGTGAGTTGTTATGCATGTCCGTCTTGTCTGAAGTAAGAGAGATCTACCACCTTAATGGTTGGAGCATGCATATTGTTAGAGAAGAACATTGGGCCGCTAACTAAAGCCATGAATCATGGTGGAAGTTTCAGTTTTGGACATATATCCTCAATCTCATATGAGAACATTAATTGTTGCCACATGCTTACGCATTAAAGAGGAGTCCATTATCTGTTGTCCATGTTGTCCCGGTATGGATGTCTAAGTTGAGAATAATCAAAAGCGAGAAATCCAAAATGCGAGCTTTCTCCTTAGACCTTTGTACAGGCGGCATGCAGGTACCCCTTTGTGACACTTGGTTGAAACATGTGTATTGCGATGATCCGGTAGTCCAAGCTGATTAGGACAAGGTGCGGGCACTATTAGTATACTATGCATGAGGCTTGCAACTTGTAAGATATAATTTACATAACTCATATGCTTTATTACTACCGTTGACAAAATTGTTCCATGTTTTCAAAATAAAAGCTCTAGCACAAATATAGCAATCGATGCTTTCCTCTTTGAAGGACCTTTCTTTTACTTTTATTGTTCAGTTTACCTATCTCTCTCCACCTCAAGAAGCAAACACTTGTGTGAACTGTGCATTGATTCCTACATACTTGCATATTGCACTTGTTATATTACTTTACATTGACACTATCCATGAGATATACATGTTATAAGTTGAAAGCAACCGCTGAAACTTAATCTTCCTTTGTGTTGCTTCAATACCTTTACTTTGATTTATTGCTTTATGAGCTAACTCTTATGCAAGACTTATTGATGCTTGTCTTGAAGTATTATTCATGAAAAGTCTTTGCTTTATGATTCATTTGTTTACTCATGTCATTACCATTGTTTTGATCGCTGCATTCATTACATATGTTTACAATAGTATGATCAAGATTATGATGGCATGTCACCTAAATTATCTTTGTTATCGCCTGCTCGGGACGAACTAAGCTTGGGGATGCTGATACGTCTCCAACGTATCGATAATTTCTTATGTTTCATGCTACATTATTGATGATATCTACATGTTTTATACACATTATATGTTGTATTTACGCATTTTCCGGCACTAACCTATTAACAAGATGCCGAAGAGCCAGTTGCTGTTTTTCTGATGTTTTTGGTTTCATAAATCCTAGTAAGGAAATATTCTCGGAATTGGACGAAATCAACGCCCAGGGTCCTATTTTTGCACAAAGCTTCCAGAAGACCGAGGGAAAGGAAGTGGGGCCACGAGGCGCCGCCACAACAGGCGGCGCGGCCCAGCCCTGGCCGCGCGCCTGGTGTGTGGGCCCCTTGTGTGGCCCCTTGCTGCCCTTCCGCCTACTTCTCGTACCGAGAGCCACGATACGGAAAACCTTCCAGAGACGCCGCCGCCGCGAATCCCATCTCGGGGATTTAGGAGATCGCTCCGGCACCCTGCGGAGAGGGGAATCATCTCCGGAGGACTCTTCATCGCCATGATCGCCTCCGGAGTGATGAGTGAGTAGTCACCCCCGGACTATGGGTCCATAGCAGTAGCTAGATGGTCGTCTTCTCCTCATGTGCTTCATTGTTGGATCTTGTGAGCTGCCTAACATGATCAAGATCATCTATCTGTAATACTATATGTTGTGTTTGTCGGGATCCGATGGATAGAGAATACTATGTTATGGTGATTATCAATCTATTACCTATGTGTTGTTTATGATCTTGCATGCTCTCCGTTATTAGTAGAGGCTCTGGCCAAGTTTTTGCTCTTAACTCCAAGAGGGAGTATTTATGCTCGATAGTGGGTTCATGCCTCCATTAAATCTGGGACAGTGACAGAAAGTTCTAAGGTTGTGGATGTGCTGTTGCCACTAGGGATAAAACATTGATGCTATGTCTAAGGATGTAGTTGTTGATTACATTACGCACCATACTTAATGCAATTGTCTGTTGCTTGCAACTTAATACCGGAAGGGGTTCGGATGATAACCTGAAGGTGGACTTTTTAGGCATAGATGCATGCCGGATGGCGGTCTATGTACTTTGTCGTAATGCCCAATTAAATCTCACTATATTTATCATATCATGTATATGCATTGTTATGCCCTTTTCTATTTGTCAATTGCCCGACTGTAATTTGTTCACCCAACATGCTTTAATCTTATGGGAGAGACACCTCTAGTGAACTGTGGACCCCGGTCCTATTCTTTACATCGCATACAATCTTCTGCAATACTTGTTTTACTGTTTTCTTCGCAAACAATCATCTTCCACACAATACGGTTAATCCTTTGTTACAGCAAGCCGGTGAGATTGACAACCTCACTGTTTCGTTGGGCAAAGTACTTTGGTTGTGTTGTGCAGGTTCCACGTTGGCGCCGGAATTCCTGGTGTTGCGCCGCATCATATTTCGCCACCATCAACCTTCAACGTGCTTCTTGACTCCTACTGGTCCGATTAAACCTTGGTTTCTTACTGAGGGAAACTTGCCACTGTGCGCATCATACCTTCCTCTTGGGGTTCCCAACGGACGTGTACATCTACGCGCATCAGCTGGTTCCACCCTAGCTCTCTTCAGTGAAGAGGCTTAGGGGCTTGCAAATGGAGTTGGATGCTCTGCGTCTTGTTGAGGAGGCGAAGTTTCGTCCCCATCAGGTTGAGCTTCAGAGACAACTAAAGTACGGGACGTGCTCGTTCGAGCAGTCGCGTCAATAGGTGTATTTTCATCCTCGTCGCCGCTACAATAAATAAGGTGACAAGATAAGAAACAATATAGGCAAAACATCGATAACAAACAACAAAAAAGCAGCAAGAACTTACGAGCTGACGAGAGCATCGTCATAAGGATTGAAAGTTTTCCTTTCAGCGTCAGGAACAACTTCTTCGGCACGAGATGCGCCGGCTTTGGAGGTGCCGGAATCGACAACCTCGTCCCTTTTTCTCTTGTTCGTTGGAGAAGCAGCTGGGAGGAGAGTGTTGATGCGGTAGCCTGTTTCAACTTCCTTTCGAGGATGCCGCGAATTTTCGGGAAACCGCGGTTTCACTGGGCGAAAAGTACCCTGGTTGTCGTCGGTGACAACAGCTCCGTTCTTCGACTTCCCCACCTTCGGAAGGGGAGGAAGAGGCGACACAGTTTTATGGTTCTAGACAAGATAGAAAAATTACCGACATGGATTTATATCAGTAATAGCAGTCGAAGAAATAGCAATACAAAAAGAGGAAAGAAAAAGAATGCATGAGTAAACAGATGCTAGCAAAATATGCGGGAGCGCGTTGGTGGCGCTATATGGCGTCACACGGCAAGATGACGGGACGGTGTCCTTTTTGCTAAGCGACGAGATCTTTCAGACAAGTTTTTCTATGTCCTTGACCGATAAATCTGTCGACAGGCGATCCACATCTTCATCGCCAGCATACATCCAAAGGGGGTTTTTGCGAGCTTGTAGAGGCTGCACCCTAATCCTAAGGAAGTACGCCGTGATTTGGATACCCGACAATTCTTGTCCACGGGTATTTTGAAGCTCGCGGATGCGTGTCATCAGCGCCTCTGTCGCCGCTTTTTCTTCGTCGCTAGCCTCTGCATCCCAGGACCGGCGGCGACAGATTTTTTCGGCGCCATCGAAAGGGGGAATGTTATCTTCTACCGAGTTATGGTTTTCTTCATGGATATATAACCATTTTTTGCGCCACCCTTGAACTGAGTCAGGGAATTTGACGTCGAAGTACTCGATGTCAGGGCGGACGCAGATAACAACGCCGCCTATGTTATAGGCAACGTTGGCAGAGCCATTACGGCGACAGAGAAAAATGCGTTTCCATAGAGACCAGTTAGGCTGGACTCCAAGGAAAGATTCGCACAGGGTGATGAAGATTGAGATGTGGAGGATGGAGTTGGGAGTAAGGTGGTGAAGTTGCAATCCATAGACAAAAAGCAACCCACGCAGAAAATCATGAATGGGGAAGAAAGACCGCGGATGAGATGGTCAACGAAACTGACCCGATACTCCATCGGAGGGCATGGATAGCTTTCTTCGCTTGCTTTTTGCTGATCCCAAGCTTCTTCAGCAGGTTGATGTCTTGGGGGGAGATTTTGGATCTCTCCCACTCCGTGCTCCCCAGATCTGCGGTCGCCATCTTCGATTTGGGAGTGATGCGCCTGGTGAGTCTCCGAGGTGGCATCAACAATGGCACAGGCGAAAAGCGTGAGTATGGTTGAGCTCAAGATGTGTTGGGCGCAATGGAGGATTCTTGCAGAGGAAAGCAGAGGTGTGGCGTGAGTGAAAGGGCGAACGGAGGAAGAAGACGACTTTAAATAGAGAATCAGCGAAACGACGCACCGTTGGTTGGAAAAATTGTGATACAAATGTTGTACACGTGGAGAAGGGGTAAAAACGTTTTTTCACTGCGACGGAACAGAATAGGCGCTACAGTACGTGCGCCAGAAAAAGCGGAGGACGTGTGTCCCCCACTTGCACGACGTGTCAACTTAATGAGGGTTTTGGGCCCGCAAAACAGAGAAAGAGCGTTCCTCGCGTCTTCCCAATACAGAGGTCATGGCCAACATCAGCACTGATGTCATTTTATCAATGGAAAAATATCGGTAGAGGTGATATGAAAATTGGCGACAGGAAAAAACGACTGCTAATCTTGAGAGCCTTTGACCAAATACAAGTTTTTGATCAAATGCTCGGGGGCTACTTTTCAAGAAGGAAATTTCGGGTATGACAAAATAGAAATGGCGAGAGCCTATGATCAAATTCAAGCATTTGTTCATAGCCTCGGGGGCTACTCCCAACGGGAGCGCTGGTCGTGCACCCGATAGATGTGAAAAGCAAGGTATTAATTTGTTGAGCCTACAACCAAGTACAAGTCCTTGGCTGTAGCCTCGAGGGCTACTCCCATCGGGAACGCTGTTCGCGTGCCCGATGAAATTATAAAAAATAGAGAGAGAAGAAAAAAGAAGTGAGTATATTTCGAGTTATACAAATAACTCTACATATACTCCCATCGGGAGGTCAAGATAAGTCATCCGTTGACTCAATAAAATGTGCTATTCCAGCAGCCGAAAAAAGCATTCGACAATATATTCTCAGAGCGCTAAAAGTCACGAATAATCTCTTAATGCCGCAAGACTTTGCGAAGGTAAGACCCCAGATCCGTTCTGAGCAGCGTGGCACCGTCTCTGACGTCGGTTTGCTACCTTTTTCCGTATCAACAGATACGAAGAAAATTCCAACGGACGCGTTAGGTACCCGATAAAACATGACTGAGACTCGACAGGATGGTAAGACCTTAAGCGGCACCTGTCGAAGTTTACACCAGTATCCCGAGATCATGTCCAGGGACGTGATCTTGAAGTAGGTTTTTTAGGATTGCCACTAGAGCAGTTAATTAGTACCTGATCTGTCAGATGAACTAGCCCCAACTACCATTATCCCTGTACAATATATAATTGTATGTCTAAAGATGTGCAATAAAATCGATAAAGTTATTGGATGATTGTAAAGTTGAGATTTTCCCTGATTCTTCGATTCAAGCAAAATCTCGGGGGCTACTGACATAGGCATCCCCAATGAGCCTGCCGAAAATGGTACCCGGGGTTTACTGAAGGCCCACAAGTCGAAGAATATGAAGTTCGGAAGCCCAGTTAGTATTAAGGAAAGTTAAAAGTTGTATTAGAAAATATAGATTCTTGTAATTTTATGGGACGGGTTAGAAACCCTCCCGGACTCTGTAACTTGTGTATTACGAATCCCTCGGCTCCGCCTCCTATATAAGGGGGAGTCGAGGGACAAAGAGAGGATCGAAATCATTGTCAACACAACCCTAGTCTCATAATCGTCGAGTACTTTTCGGCTGAAACCTTCGAGATCTACTTGCCCTCTAATTCCAACTAAACCCAAGTCTATAATACGTAGACATTGAAACCTTCGAGATCTCCTCCTTTTATGTAAATCTCAAATCAAAACAGGCGGTGACGAAAACACCCACAACCCATACGTGTAAGTACAAAAATATTTTATATTTCAATTGGTTATTACTTATTGCTTCTATTCCGTTTTACAATGCAAATTGTGTAATTAATTATGGAATCGAAAATACATTTTCTTAAAAATGTTGTCCTTTTTTTTTTTTGAAGGAGTTGTCCATTTTTTTAGTGCGGCATACCCATTTGCAAAATCATAGGAACACGCTAGTAAAATCTGAAGAAAAGGTGTCATATAGGTGAAATCTAAAACACCACTTGTAGAGATCCGTCGTCATCTAAGTTGACGAAGGTTTTCCTGTATCTAAATCAATCTGTATTTTTCGTCAGACGGAGGGTGTATTATTTTCGAACAAGTTGCTATTTGTACATATCGACTTGGACGTCCCAGGCGACCTAGTTGAGCAAATAGGTTGTTTAGGGCATCTCCAACGCGGGCACCCCAAACGCAAAACGAACGTTGAATTGGTCCGTTTGGATAAAACCTGCTCCCAACGGGCAGACCCATATTAAAAACGGACTGCTGTGCTGTCCGGCACGATCCAAAGCCGGATCAAATTTTGGAGCAATTTGGGGTGAGCCGGACGCGTGCGGGCGTCTCTGGTCATCCGCGCATGTCCGTTCATGGCCCACTTGTCAGTGACAAAAAAAGGCTCCAACAACTTCTCTCTCCTCTGCCTTCTCTATTTGCTTTTTGCCATGGAAATATCCATGGCTGCCCACCGGAGTTGAGCTAGCTCGGCCAGGCTTCGCCGTCGCCCTCGCCTGGAGATCCTCAACGCCGCCGCCTCATTTTTTTTTAATCCCCCGGAAGTCGCCGGAGCCGAAATGGACGTCGTGCCGCCGGACCGGATGCCGACGAGCCCGCCATGGCCGAGCCACGGCCGCGCCGCCCTGCCCGCCACGGCCAAGCCACGCCCGCGCCCGCCACGCCGTCCGGCCGCCCTCGCCGGTCGCCGCCGCCGGCGTGGCCTACCGGCCCTCGCCGCGCGGGGCTCTTCGCCACGCGCCGTCCTCGCTCGCGGCGCTCACCGCGCCGCCTCTCTCGGCCGTCGGTCGCGAGCACGACACCGCGAGCGGCGGGCAAGCCGCGCGCGCGGTGAGCCGTCGTCCGTCTCGTGCGTGCCTCGACGCCGACCGCGGGCAGGCACGGGCGGTGGCGGAGCCGGCCGCGCGAGGCACGGGAGGGGCCGCGCGAGGCACGGCGCGGCGGAGCCGTCGCCGGCGCCGTCGGCCACGCGCGGCGGGCAAGCCGGCCGGGGTCTTCGGCGCGGCGCCGCCGAGCTCCGTGCGTGTGCGGGCGCGTCCCGTTCCATCCGCGCAGACCACGTCGCCCGAGCCGCGCCGCCCATGCTCCGGCCGCGAGCGCCCTTGCCGGCGGCCACGCGCGCGCGCGTCCGTGCGTCCTTCGGCGCCGCAGCGGCCGCTCCGCGCCCGCCCGCCGACCAGCTCCGCCGCGCCGTGCGCCGACCAGCTCCAGCCCGCGCCCGCACCCGTCGCCGCCGCGCCCGCACGCGCCGCGCGGCGGCAAAGCACTCGCCGCGCGCGCCCTGACTCGCTGGCTGCTTTCTCGAACGCCGGCGTTTACTGCGCGCCGCTCCACCACACCCGCCGCAGGCCGACGCGCTCAGGCTCATTCGCTCGCTCCGCGAAGCATCGCACGGGCGCTGGCCGCACTCGCCACGCCGCGGAGCACGGAGCTGCGCTGCGGCAGACGCCGGCAGCCATGCTCCTCGCCACCCTCGACGCCGGCGTCATGGCGCATGCGTGCCCTGGGCGTCATACGCGCGTTCCTCTTCACTTGTCCGTTTTGGGTCGTGCGTGTGCGTTGGGGATTAAAATTTGAGCCGGTCATCTGTGGACATCCGCGCAACGTCCGCGTGTCCGCCGGACGACCCAAACAGATAAAAAGGACAGTCCGTTTGGGTCTTTGGGTCGAAGATGCCCTTAAGACAAGATACAACTATCTGGCGTTTCACCGTGGACAATGTTGCTTGGGCAGCGGCTGCCACCGCGTAGTAGTGTAGCGAAACGGCAACGGGGCACCAACCAGCACCAAGTCGGGTCCAACGGGCAACGGCTGATCAACCACTATCGCTTCTCACAGCGGAAAAGCCAACTCCAACAAAAACCAAACAAAAACCGGGAGGCAAGCAAATCAAAGCTGCTGCAAATGGTCCAAGACGTGGTCAATCGATCGCATTCGCGCATCGCCCACTCCCAATTCCACTTCTTCCACCTTCTTCTCCGAACCTTATTTAAGCCCCGCGGCGGCCGCGTCTTCCTCTTCCCCGACGGACGCTGCGAGGAAGAAGATCCGATCGCCCGACCCGAAACCACCTGCACCACCCCACCCCACCTCGGCCTTCTTTTCCCCAAGAAAGCAGCCCAAACTTAAACAAATCCCAGAGGGAAGGCGGCAGGTGCCTGCGTGCGCGTCGGCCGCTACAATTTAGCTACCCGCCGCTTCTTCCGCCTCGTCCTCATCGCGGCCGCGCGCGCCCATGGAGACCGCGCGGGGGTTAGCGAGATGACGACGGGGAGGAGATGGGCATGAAGTGCAAGCGCCACCCCTTCCAGGCCGGCAGCGGCGTCTGCGCCACGTGCCTCAGGGACCGCCTCCTCGTGCTCGCCGCCGCGCAGAACGACGCCTCCTCGCCGCCGACGCCAGCGCATCCGTCCGCAGCTCCTCCTCCCGCTCACGCGGCGCAGACGGCCCCGGCGTTCCCGAGGTCCGTGTCGCCGTACGTGTCCCGCAGGAAGTCCGACTCCTCGGGCGGCGCGCTCCGGAGCCACCACCCGAGCCTGCTCTTCTTCCGGACGCCGCAGGTCGGCCCCAGCGCCCCGCTCGAGGAGGGCGACATCGGCTACGAGAAGCGCCGCGCAGGGAAGTTCTCCGTGCTCTCCACGCTCTTCGGCAACCACCACCGCCACAACGGATCCGAGGAGGACAGGGACCGCAACAAGAACCGTTCTTGGCTGGCCGGGATCATCCCGCGCCGCCGCAAGAAACAGCCGGCGCTGCCCCCGTCCCCGCCGCCGAGGCGCTCCTGCCGCGCGGTCAGCAACCGGGGCCTGTCGCCGGAGCGGGGCAGCAGCGGCGAGGACGAGAGCAGCTCGCCCGCCACCGACGCCGAGCCCCCGTGGCGGCCGTCCCCTTCGCCCATGCGGAAGACGCCGTGCCGGCGCCGCCAGTCCAACGGCGGCATGCCGTCGGGGCTCGCCGTCTGCCTCAGCCCGCTCGTGCGGCCCAGCCCCGGGCGCCGCCGCCGCGCCGCAGCGCAGCCGCCCGACACCTTCTCGGCCGAGCTCCGCCCGTCGCCGCTCCACGCCGCCGCCTCCGTCCCGCGCTGCCGCTCCAGGAAGCTCGCCGACGGCGCTCGCTTCCGGTGATCTTCTCCGTTCCTTTTTTCTTCTTTGTTTTTTTTATAGTGCAATAGTATGATCTTTTCTTCCCGCGCGCGCTCGCTGTCACGCAATCCCAATTACGACCGCCTCTTCGTGGCTTCCCGTCGATTTACGACGACTTGTCCATCTGTGAAGAAGAGAAATCACTCCGTTGACATATACTCATACTAGTAGTGGTAGGTTACTACAGTAGTGTACTCATACAAGTGCTTTGATTGTGTGTACAGCTAGCTGTCTGGTTTTGATTTGCAAAAAGATTCAAGTAACCCCCAATCCGTTGCCTCGATGTCTCGAAATTAAGAAGGAATAGACTTTTGCGATGTGTACAGGGAATTCATATACAGAATTGAATGCCGTAGTTACAAGCGAGAGAGATCTCGTGGGGGTGTCTGCCTGACAGCGTGCCTCTCCCACAGAGGTTAAAAGAACTGTCTCGCGTGCATTGTGTGTTTCTCTGAACGAATTCTGAATCTGATCCTACACTCGTATGGTCTATGAATACCGCTGCTGCGTCGCGAGATATATTCATCGATTCAATTCCATCTAGTCAGAGGTTTCACATGGAGGCAGCACATTGAAATGGGCGATGGCTCCCCTGTTCCCTCCATTACTCACTCTTCCAATGGCTGGTGCACCAAACCGCACTAATGAAGGACGATCTCCCAACCTCTTTGCTGGATTGCTCTGACCGGAGTTAATATTGAGTATCTTGCCGCGGCAGCGACCACAGGAGAAAAGAAGACGACGAACAGGAGAATCATGCCCATTACTTTCCCTTGTTAATGATGAACCCGTACATGTCTCTCGAGCTAATTACACAAAGATACAGTAGCTGACAGCAATTTGGGGGAGAATCCGACTTGACGGAGTTGCTGGTGACGGGTGGGCTACCCACGACGCGAGTGCGCTGAAGATCATCATTATCCTTATATTCGTGGCTGGCCGATTAGGATGTGCGAACTCACCTTGTTTTTGCGCTTGGAGTTTGGATCCATACTTTTGTTAGCTTGTTCATGGTGCCATCACCGTATCGAAACCAGTCTTAGCTAAAACGTCTGATAGCAACATCACAGTTCAGAATAGGGGATGGATAGCACTAGAATACGGCGCACGCTACATCAGCAACTTAAGTTACTCTCCCATTTGGCACTGGTCTTGCCGATGTGGCTCGCTCGTGTTACGCAGATGACCTGCCGGCAGTTACCTAGAGCAAGTGGTTGGTTGGACTTTTCGATATTTTCTGTTCGAAATGGCGACGGATTTGGAACTTAAAGAAAAAAAATGGTGATGCTACTGGGTACTCTTCCGAGCACATCTCCGTCACCGCCGTTGAATATGCACTAGTACTACTGGTTAGCTGGGTGTGCGGAGTGCAGAGTTGCGAACTTGCGACTCGCCTTCGGCGAGCTCCAACTTGTTGCACGTTCTGTATACGAGACGCAAAAAATCTAGGGATAGATATACAAATGATGATGTCTTAATCATCTGGGATTTGTGCCGCGGACAGTGGAGCCGCGCCACTGGGCGGTTGGAAAGTCAACCTGCCCCCGTCGTCAGAGTAGAAGTAGATAAAGTACTCCGTAGAAAGGTCAGCGCCCCTAGCCCGAGTCCAACGGGTCTGCCTGATTGGATGCGAATTATTTGGATGAGCGGCGGGCGGAACCGAAATAACGGTTTTGCTAATTCTAAATAGTATACTAGTTTTCAGTATACACATAAAATTACATCATGAATGGAGCTACGTTACAACATGGTTCGGTTGTGTCGGTCAATATATTTTTGTTGAAGACATTATTTTGTGAGTGCGGATTTTACCTAGGTGAAAATCCATGATCTATAATCGGTACAATAACCGCATGTGTACACTGTATTCCTCTCGGAGGAGTCATGTTTGGAGAGGATGGATTTTTTGTGTTGTCTTGATGATGTTTAGCCCGTTGTTACAAGGATCAGATCATTGTATCGTGACTTTTTTCCTGTAATTCTTCCGTTGGTTGTGTGAATTCGTATTGCCATTATGACATTGTGCTATTGCACAGAGACACAGAGGCTAGATGTAATTGATATCTTCGTGATATTAACGTATTTACTTTTGTAAAAAAAAACATAGTTTGCAATAGAGACTCGGTGATATCATCTAACTAAGAGTTAATCTCAATCCTCTTTTGCTAGATATCGGTCGAGTCCTAAGCCATCAGATTAGCATCACCGTTCGTGCACTTACATGTTATAAGTTGGGTTGTGACTCGATTCTTTTCGGTTGCAATTCGCAGCTAGAGAAAAATGCTTCGGGCCGTTAAATTTGTTTTGTAAGTTGCAACTTGGTGTCTTGGGAGGTTTGGAACGAAACGAATGGACGGGTATTCGAGAGCAAGCACGCACCGTCCTCGGTGATCTTTCGAAAAAATAAGTTAGAATCTAGGCTTTGAGTGCTTGCGAGAGGCAAATATATGAGTAATGTGATACCGCGGGAGTAGTGCTCTTTGTATCCGCTCGTTCAAAGGACAGCAGCCGAGTCCAATTCTGCGTTTGCCCAAACGAGCACCTTTCCAGCACTCCTCGTCTAGCTAGCTAAAGTTATGGATAACAGTTCACGAAAGGTAGTTGACCGAAACATGCACCGTTCCATCACCGCCTTGTCCGTCATGCTGTTCATCAAGTACCACGACGTGAGGATATCTCCAACGGGGCGACCCATCCCGCGCCCGCGCGTCCGGATGGGTTGAGTCGGACAAAAAAGCGTCCCAACGCGGGGACGCACCGCAAAAGCGGACGGTCGCGGCGTCCAGAACGACGCAAAGTTTGCGTGGCCGCGGATGGTACGCGGCGTCCGCTCGCGTCCGGACGCTTGTCGCATCGTCTCCCTTGGGCCCACCTGTCGGTGACCGGGGAGGCTATTAAATGTGGACCGGAGGGGATCTGTCCCTCCACTCCAGTCCCCACTCCACTCCCCGAGCGAAACCGCCGCCATGGCCCCGAAGCGACGGTTCGCTCCCGGAGCCAACGACGAGGAGGCGAGCAGCAGCCGCCGTCCTCCGCCGGCGCTGCGGCCATCCGGAGGAAACCGAGGCGGCCTCCACATCGGAGAGGCCGCCCGCGGCGGCGCGGCATTGCCGCAACCGCCGCCGCCGGCCGCCCTCCGAGCCCCCCCCGACCTCCGCGGCCGCGCCTCATCTCGGCGGCGGAGGAGGACGCGAAATGGCCGCACCTCCATGCGACCATTCGCACCTCCGAGATGGAGGAAGCGGCCCGGCGGGAGGTGGAGGAAGTCGTGGCCTAGGAGCTGTACGCCCAGGCCCGCCAGGCGCGACGGGAGGAGGAGGAAGCGGCGGCGGAGGAGGCCGCGCCGCACGGAGAGCAGGCGAGGAGGGGCGGCGGCGGGAGGCGAGGCGCCGCGCGGAGGAGGAGCGGCGCCGAAGGACATGCGCCGCGCCCGGGAGAGAGTGGCGCGCTCAGGGGCGAGGCGCCGCCCGTGCGCCGCAGCCTTCCTGGTGGCTCCGGGACCCCCACTGCCTAGGACGAGGCCCCGTGGTCTCCGTGGCCGACTCCCCGCGCGCCGAGCGCAAGGCTCGCCGCCAGGGGACGTCGTCGACAACGACGACGCCGCCGACGACACCCACAGGGGCTAGGCGGCGCACCGGCGGCCACCGCGCCCGTCGACCAAACCCTAACATAGGGTTTTTAGTTTAAATTTTAAAGCCCATATAGAGGGCTTCTTTTGTTAGATATTTGCCCAAAATAGGGCTATGTACAAATTTGCTCGAAATAGGGCATATGTTTAATCAAATTTCGTTTAACTTTGCATTTTTTCTTTTGATTTTTTATTTCTTCGATTATGCGTTGCGTCCGCGCGTTGGGCGCAGCGTGCGACCCAAACGGACACGCGGACGCGGACCGCTGTCCGCGTGTCCGCTCGACCACCCAAACGATACAAAACGGATGGCCCAGCGCATCCGTTTGTTTGGGTGGCTCGATTGGAGATGTCCTGATGATGAGCGTACGCGACCCCAAAGAGAGGGACCGAAGAAGAAGGAGAATGGATGACCCGGTAACGGAAGTCATCATGGCGTGCAGTGTGGCGGCAGGCCCAGGAGGTGGCCGTTTGCATGTGCGATCCTCGCTTCCGAAGCAAGCCGCCCAGTCCAAAGCAACAGGTGTGCCCCGCCGTACTTGTCGCGGAGACGCTGACCTCGACCGGCGCAGACCGCATGCACTAGCGAGCGCTGGGTGGGTCAGTGGGTGGAGTGGACGTGTGATCATGGCGGAGAGGGAAATTCCTGGGAGTAGTGCGTATATGGTTGACCACCGTGCCCGTGATGTCGTCGCCAAGCCCAAACCGTGGCGTGAAATCATCTTGTTCTTCCCCTCGCCTTTTCGCCGATGGTGGGAATGGAAGGTCCACGGATGATCGCCGGGGCACATCTGCTCTCGTCTGATCGTACCGGCCGTCTCGGTGCGTGCTGCTGCACCCTCTCCTCGTTTGATCGTTTTCCCTTCGCGGCAAAGGATGGGATGGTCGAGTGGGTGCGTTGTTGCAACCAACTCTCCCATTCTCTTGGGTGTGGTGACTGACACGTAAGGGGTTGACTAGGTGCTGTGGCTTGTTAAGTGCGAGATTAACCGAGTGGCGCATGGTCATCCTTCTCAATCATAACCATTCGAGAGAGAGCTACGGGCATGTATAATGGTGCTAACTAAGTTATCTGTAAGTGGTGATTATATATGATTTTGATTTACAGTAAAAAAATAATATGATTTTGATAATGTAGAGGAAAGAGAATGAGGAGAGAGACAGCTTACAGACTGCGATCTTGCTATTATATGGAGGGGGTCTGTAACTTATACTCACATATGGTTATGGCTAAAAATAGGCAAATTACATACAAACCTATTGTACACATTGTCTATACTACTGTCTATATATGACATGTAATAACCAATGTACATGCCCTAAGGAGAACATCCCTCCAATTATAGACCCAAAATTCTGTCTTGGTTATCCAACTCCCCCGGATTGATTCTCAGCCGGCCCGAACTTGCCTTTATAACTGCTCTGTCACGAAACAATGTTTCGCAGAACCTAAATCGGTGATCCACAACTCAGGGCCATGCAATAACCTCACATCTAACGATTCGATTGACTGACACATACATATGACGATTTGGTTGTTTTATCTCAGCATGGATCAATCCAACTCGCTTGCCACTTTAGCCGAGCCAGTGTAACTCAGAGTGGTATCGCCATGCCCATGACAAGTGAAACAGAGTTATCAACCGATTTGCTCATCGGTTTAAGTTGTGTGCCCAGCACAACCACCTCGACGACTAAGGACGACATAGTATGGGAAAACTGAATACATAATTCCACAACCGGATTATATATTCGATGGTACATATAAAATTTTAATGCAAGGGAGACTTAATAACTCTATGGATATATTGAAAATTACATCATACATGATTGTCTCTAGAGCGTATTCCCAGCACCTATAAATAGCTCATGTAAAACAACGAACTCTTGGGACCAAGAAACACGCGGACGGAAAGACAAGTCCAAGGGGCAAGTGGCCGAATCCCAAACCACATCGGCTTGGGAGCAAGAGTGCGGACTCGTCAAAGCCCTTCGGTCCAAGGCCAACGCTAATGCCATCTCCTTCCAAGCCATCTACCAGACCATGCTCATGATCATGCAAGAGGAGCTCATAGCTGCCATGTCCCAGGCCGGTGTCATCGCCGACGCCTCTTTGACAAGCTCGATCTTGTCCTGAGCACACAGCCACCTCTTCGACCCAGGTTGCCAGCTCTCTCTCGACATATGCACATTGCAGTGTCCACCACATCCTCTTCAGCATCCCGGCTCAGCGGCTCCCATTCCACGTCGTCGGAGATCTCGTTAGTGTTAGATGTCCCGGTGCTTACCTATCCTTGACTTCAACGGCACTCCCGCGGCATCACACAAGACGGTGCATGAGGAGTGCCGAGCTTGAGAAAATATGTGACGAGGCAAGGAGGAACATGATATTTATGCTATTGGATGCAGATCCAACAGCCCACACTAAAGTGACTGGAATTTAGGATATTTTATAGATAAATGCCCCGTTAATGCTCATCCGCAATCACGTGTTGGCTGGCCTATCTCCTTAGAACTTGTTTGGTTGGCGTGTAAGAAAACCAGGGAACCAAATCCCTAGTTTGAGGTGCACCCGGGATCCCCTCCCGCAAGGGAAAAATATGCTCATTCCCCTGTTCCCGTGGCCTATTTTATTCCGTTGTTGCATTTCTGTTCGAGCCACAAAAAACAGTTCCAATTTTTTCCACTTCTTTTGAAACTCTTGAGTGCCCAGTGCTTGCACGCAAAAGCTGCCTCGGTTGTTTAACTGCAACGAAACGAACTAGTACGTCAAGACATGAAGTGCTCGACATTTTGGCACCAACTTTGCTCTTCTTTGAACATTTAGGGCATCTTCAGCGGGGTGATACAAACAGACGTTGGGCGATCGTTTGCGTCCGCCCGGTTTGAAAATGCGTCTGGTACCACCTCTAGCGGGGCGGTGCATAGTGATCGAGCCGTCCGCGCCGACGCAGACCTGGCCTAAATATGCGTCAGGTTTGCGTCTTCGCGGACGATGCGCGGACGCAGTGGTCGTCCGCCCGGCCCTCGCATGGGCCCGCCTGGCAGGAACACAGCTGCTTCGTCTTTCGATGTATTACTTACGGGCGGCGCGCTGCAGCCTTTCCAGGGCCGCGTTAATGGCGCGTCTCAGCTTCCGCGAGCGTGCACAACTAGACGGTGTCGCAGTGGTAAGATATTGAAGGCGATATGGCTTCCGAGCCTCTTAAAGGGACACTGCCGGCGCCCATTTCCCCGACCACACCATTGCCATAGCCAATACAATCCACCCCACCGACGCCGTGGGGAAGAAATGTTGGCCCTTCCGCAAGACCAGGAACGACCACGAGGCTAGCGGCTCGCGGTTCGGTAAGAAGCCACGGATCAGGCGATACGTCAGCATCGACTTCGCGCGCCACCTTTCGGAGGAAAACCGGCCGGTGCCATGGCCGGACGCAAACCTGCCTGGAGGAGGCTGGTACCTTGATACGTCCCCGACGTATCCATAATTTCTGACGTTCCATGCTTGCTTTATGACAATACTTACATGTTTTGCTTGCACTTTATGATGATTTCATGCATTTTCCGGAACTAACCTATTAACAAGATGCCACACGGTTCCATGCTTTCCGTTGTTTTTGGTTCCGAAAGGCTGTTCGGGCAATATTCTCGGAATTGGACGAAATCAACGCCAAACCTCCTATTTTTCCCGGAAGGCTCCGACGAAGAAGAGTCGGAGAAGGGCCGAGGGCCACCACACCATGGCGGCGCGGCCAGCCTGGGCCCGCTAGCCTATGGTGAGGCCCTCGGTGCCCCCTGCGCCGCCTCTTCGCCTATAAACCCCTTTCGACCTAAAAACGCAGTACCAATTGACGAAACTCCAGAAAGACTCCAGGGCGCCGCCGCCATCGCGAAACTCCAATTCGGGGACAGAAGTCTCCCGGCACCCGCCGGACGGGGAAGTGCCCCCGAAGCCATCTCCATCGACGCCACCGCCTCCATCATGCTCCGTGAGTAGTTCCCCCATGGACTACGGGTTCTAGCTGTAGCTAGTTGGTATTCTCTCCTCCATGTACTTCAATACAATGATCTCATGAGCTGCCTTACATGATTGAGATTCATCTGATGTAATCGGTGTTGTGTTTGTTGGGATCCGATGGATTGTTACATTATGATTAGTCTATCTATAAAGTTTGTGAAGTTATTGTTGTTGCAATCTTGTTATGTTTAATGCTTGTCACTAGGGCCCGAGTGGCATGATCTTAGATTTGAGCTTTATAATTATTGCTTAGATTGTATCTACAAGTTGTATGCACATGTCACTGTCCGGAACCAAAGGCCCCGAAGTGACAGAAATCGGGACAACCGGAGGGGATGGCGGTGATGTGAGGGACACATGTTTTCACGGAGTGTTAATGCTTTGCTCCGGTGCTCTATTAAAAGGAGTACCTTAATATCCATAGATTCCCTTGAGGCCCGGCTGCCACCGGTAGGACAATAGATGTTGTGCAAGTTTCTCATTGTGAGCACGTACGACTATAATTGGAAAACATGCCTACATGATTAATGAATTGATGTTCTTTCTTAATGCTTTATCAATCCTATCAATTGCCCAACTGTAATTTGTTCACCCAACACTTGTCACTTGTTATTGGAGAGTTACCACTAGTGTAGATCGCTGGGAACCCCGGTCCATCTCTCATCATCATATACTCATTCTACATGTCATTAGAAGTAGTATCAACTATCTTCTGGTGCCATTACCTCTGTGTTACTATTGTCTGCGTGTTATCACATTACTCTCATATTATGCTACTTTCACATCACCCCGTTACTAGTGCTTTTGTGCACTGAATTGACAACTCAGTTGTTAAGGCTTATAAGTATTCTTTACCTCCCCTTGTGTCGAATCAATAAATTTGGGTTTTACTTCCCTCGAAGACTATCGCGATCCCCTATACTTGTGGGTTATCATACCTCAACTCCAGGCGCGTGCCGGTATCTCCAGTGCCGCGCGAGGGCCGAGAGCGCCGGGACGAGGCGCGCCGCCGCCGAGCCATCTTACCGCCGGATCTCCAACAAGATCCGGCGTACGCGCTCAACTCCTACAACTGGATCTCCTTCGGAACGTGGGAGTTCAACGCGCGCCGCCGCGCTGGCTACCTCGGGGACGTCGAGTTCTTCGACCGCGAGATCGCCGCGGAAGAAGAGGAGAACGACCAGGAGGACGCGGATGATGACGCGGACGAGGACGAGCAGGTGGAGCGCGCAGAGTACGACCACGATGACGGCGGGCCGGCGTGGGATCCGGAGACCCAGCTGCCCGACATTACCGAGGAGGAGGCTATTGCCATGGCACTGGCCAACAGCGAGTGCGACGAGCTCAACGAGCTCGCTTTGTGGGACGGGCTCGCAATCCAGCTCCGCAAGTCCGCGCTGTTGCAGGGTAGGCCCGCGACTCCTCCGGCCACGCCGAGGCGTTCCAGCGACCGCGCTTCGGCTGCTGCTCCGGCCTGGGATCCCTGGCCACCTTCACCACAGCCTCCTGTGCAGGCAACGGCCTGGCCGCAATTGTCGCAGCCTGCCCTACCTCCTCCACCGCCGGCGTACCAGCTTCCATGGCCGACGCCGGAGTTCATCTACCTCGTCAGCGGTGACGACCAGTAGGCAGTACCTAGGTTTTTTTATGGCATTTTTTGTTTTTTATTAATGTAAACTATGACTTTATGAATGCGTCGTTTCGCTGGAGCCACCCCCGCCGTAAACGGACGCGCGGATGATTTCGACTATTTCGGCCGACGCACGCGTCTGTTTGGACGTCCGAAATGCGTCGCCTCGCTGGAGCAACAACTAATAAACACAAGACAACGCACACGGAATGATATTTACAAGCTTTAGTTTTACCCTTACAATTCGACAGGATTCACCAAGACAAATGGAGGCATAGACGTGCAAAGGAAACGATATTACAAGTTCCAGAAATTGCCCAAACTACTTGAAATAGGATTATATAAAACACAGAATAACCGCCTGGGACAGAATCACAGAACCAAGCGCAGCAGGTGCACACTGAGCAACGGCCCTGCATATCCGGTCAGCAACGGAGGCCGGGCAGCGGCTCCTACCCTGCCGAACCTGCAGATGACAGCAAAAGACACTGTTTCTACTTCAGTCCACACAGCTATTGCAGCTAAACAGATACAATACACACTTGCAAAAGAGATCATTAGGAAGTTAGGTAGAATTAGAAGCCCAATAATTAAAACCTCTCTTTGTTCAAAAAAAAAAATTAAAACCTCACAGCTTTGCAGCCCAATGTAGCTTAATGATGGAAGAAATCACAGAACTAACTGTGCTCAATGATTGTAATTACTCAGCTGATGCTAGTGGCTTTTCTCACGTAACTAATTTGAGCTCATTGAATAACATAACGTACAAAAAGAAAAGATGGTTTACATGAGTTTCTACTAGTGGCAAATATTACACACGGAATCACTAAATTTCAGAATGACTTGGTTATCGTGTGAACTTAAAAATACCTTAAAAGTACATGTATATAAGTCATCCTTTTGTGGCTGACTTGAGCTTCGGTCGTTGTTCTCCCCCGCCTCCGCAGCTCCCTCACCGTCCGCCGCCAAGGAAGGAGCTCATCGACGAGTTTGGGCATGCCTCGCCGCCGCGGCCAGAGGTAGCAGGGAGGGGAAGACCTGCTCCCCGGCTCACCGTCTCCACTCGTGGTCTCACTGCCTCGCCGACAGCTCCATCTCGTCACCGTATCTCCTCCGGTGACCAAAAACCGGCAGCCACGCCACCGAAGTGTCACTAATGCTTAGGCGTGCTGCTTCTCTTCTCTGAAGAATAAGAAGGTACATGTAGCAAATTAATCATCCACTACAAGATCGAAATTACCAGACACTTAACTAGCTCAGTGCATATGTATCATTGTGTAAAGTATCTTGAAATTATCAGCACTGAATTCGAAAATTAACTACTGTGACAATTGAACTACTATATCATTGTGTCAAGGTGTTTACATTGAATTAATCTGAACACAGAGCAAGGTGTCAGCCAAGTAAAATTACTAGCAGTGAAGGAACATAATCAAAACACACAGTATCTATTTGGTACTGTACCTATGCTCTATGTCAATGAGAACATAGAGAGCAATTAACATCTGTGAAGCAACAAAACCATCCGCTTGGCAATATGAAAAGGTAAACATCTGTGTTGTGTATCTATGAAACATTACCAGCTATAGATTATCCCAATCGTTGGACTGCAAAGGAATGTACTGCAAACAAGATCACATGAGAAAGACTTACCTGCAACTTTCTTGACCTTGCAAGTTGCACAAATAGCAACCATAGTTCTATCAAGTTACAGTACACAGTAGTGAGTCCGCGTCAAGTTTAAATACTGGATAAATAAGTCTGCATCAAGTATGTCATGCAGCAGTAGCATATTGGTCAAATAAGCTATAGCACAATAACATATTTGAGGCCTTATATAGAGTACAATGAGTATACTTCCTTAAAATGAATACTAATGTGAAGCTGCAAACTTACAAAATCCAAAAAATTCTCTGCATTTGAACTCTGAACGGATCGGATGCGGATCGGATAGTGCCTTTCCCATATCCGTTTCCATATTTTCAAAACGAATACGGATGCGGATACGGATATTGTCGAATACGAATTCGGAATGGATGTTACTCGAATACAAATACGGATCGGATGATTTCTCAATTTGGAGCGGATATGAATATAAGGAAATAAAACACTCGTGTCTTATAGTGAGCCAACTATAGAATTGTAGAGACATAAATATACTGATATAATGTTCAATCACATAAAAGAATATTTGATGGATTTGTTAGCTTCTCTATGTTAGGTAATTGGCATATTGGGGTCGAAACACAAAAATTGGCTAACACAATCTTATTCGGATACGGATATTTCCATTTCCATATCCACATTTGCTTCAAAATTCAATACCACATTTTATTTGTTTTTGAAAAAACGGATCCGGATATTTACCATGCCCATTTTCATTGACATCCGGATTCGAATATTACCACTTCCATTTCTAATTTCTCGAATACGAATGTCGGATAATATGGACTATCCATTACCAGTTTCCACCCCTAATCTCTACTACTTAGTTAGCTGAGCCTAGTTCTGGGCGTTTTGAAATCCTCATTCATCTAGAACATATTCTCCTCGGCATTTCTAAAATGAATGTTCTTGGTAGAACTAGAAACTACATTAGTTTTGTTCTTTGCCACCACCATGAGCTACAGTCACCGGAGCTGCATCTTCATATCTCCTCGTTTTTTTCTAAAACCTAAGTTGGATGCATATAAAATGCGGAAGAAACAATATAGTTCAGTTGTACTTTCACATGATTATCTAATAAATGATAAACTTAAGATGGCAACATTGTGGCAACACATTGAAGATTCTTGGAGTGAATGACAGCTTTAACTAGTATCAACCATTGAATATACCCCAGTTGATGGAAGATTCTTCGAGTCAATGACAACTTCAACTAGTATTAACCATTGAATATACCCCAGTTGAAACACCTTTTGTGAAAAGAATTGTTATGCTTGCAAGCTCTTACTCTGCCCTCAAACTACCAAAAATACTAGTAAAATGCTTCTATTATGATAACCAGGTATTCTCATTCTAATTATGTATGTGCCTTATTATACACATCTGGAGCTCGACAGTTGAATTCTTTGGTAGATTGCATGGTTAGACATTCGGAGCTTTCCACAAGGTTTAGTCTTACATTACAGCTCACAAGTATGCAGGTCTATAGGTGACTATCTGAAGTTCAGGCATGGCATATACTATGAGTAAAATGCTACTGGGTGGAATACTGATTTGCATAAACCCATGGCATATAGAATACTAAATTCATACACGTGAAAGCTGCAATGTAATTGGTTGAATCAATAAGTGCTGGCAAATTAACACCTTCATTATTTCTAAAACACATTCGGAAACGCAAGAAGAAAACTCCAAAATGGCACAAGAGCTACACAACTGCCAGAGGCGGCGCAGACCAAGCAATGAAAACGATATACCCGAGTATGTGTTTCCTGGTTACCAGTGTTATGGTCTGGGGGAATATACAGAAGACAGACATTTGTTCCATGTGTTCCTGCTTCTTACACGGTCAGCACTCTACACAGAGACAACCAGCAACACAGCACAAAAGCAAGAACAAGAAATTCCTCCAGATTAAGCTATGCTACAGCTTATTCTTTAACTGTACTTAGGATGATCAAGCAGAAAAATATGGCAATACATTCGCAAGGAAATAAATTTGACACACAGATATATGGTAACGCACTAATGTTCTGAACTGATAACATACATCAGAAATCAGTAGTAAGGTGAACCAAACCAACAATAGCAAGTAGCACATTATGCAGTGTTCAATAAGCACATACAGGATCTTAAAGGGTAGGAACTGTTTATTGGACCATGCATAGTTCAGAAAGCATGTCTCTATAATATTTTTTCCTTTTTAATTTCCATGATGATACATGTTACATAGGGAAAAAGGAAGAAATAGATAAAATTTTATACCTAGAAAAATGATGCAAAATGGTATTTCTTTGATGAACTAACTACAAACCCTATTAAATAACCTCACTCAGTACCAAGGAATTAAATTGGTAAGAGCATCAGTCTTGAAACAGTGTACCCGGGCGATTACGAACTCTCCTCCGCACTTGCTGAAGTCTTCCTAGACTTCTTGTCATCAACATATAACTGGTAGCCATACGAAATAAATCCCCAGATGGCCATAAGCATAGCTATAATCTTTATTCCATCCATTTTGTCATGAAAGAAAATCACCGCGAAAACAGGAATGATGGGCAGAGCTAGGGTGCTGATCACATTTGAAAAGAGCGACGAAACCACAAAGATCAACCCCACCACTCCAACGGAAGCTATCTGCCATGATATAGCAGTCCATAGCAGTGTCATTACGTAGGACACCTTCCCTGAGCTGAACGTGTGCATCTCTCCCTCCAGAGTCTTCCATTCACCACTTGCAAACAACCCAATAAGAGAAGCCAGTGTTGCCACGAGCGCCGTATAAATCTGCATGTTCAGCACGACCGAGAAGGTCTCCCTCTTGATAACCTTCTCGAACGTAACTTGCATGAGGGAGAGGATCAGCGAGTATGTGGCCGATGCTCCCAGCGTCAACACGAAACCCAGTACATGGTTCCCTTGCGAGACACCACCAGAGCCCTCAGAATCCTCATCAACCCCAAGGAGCGCAGCGGAAAATGTGAGGAGAGTCACCGAGTTGAATATCATGGGGGTGAACTTCTGAGCGTTGAGAACATACGAGAAGACGGCATTGAAGGCCAGCTGGCTAGCACAGATGAGCGAGTAAGTCGAGACGGGGAGATACAGCAGACCGTAGGAATACATCAGGTCGTCCGCGGCAATGATGAGCCCCAGGACAATGTAGATCAGAGTGATTTTGGCGGTCGAAGCTTCCAGGCTACTGGTAGCCGCCTCTGACCTTGAGCGGAAGAGAACTCGGGCAATAAGCAGCACCGGGAAACCAGCAGTCTGGATGAATGTTGACATCCACTTGCTGTTGCCGCCTTGGTTGTAGTAGAATCTGCCTAGGAGCGTCGACGCGGTCTGACCAGCGATAAGGAAGAACATGTTCAGTATCACCATCAGCCACCAGTGCCAGTGCTTCACCGGAGAGCTTTGTGGGGGCGCTTCACCCGCCGAGGAAGTTGCGCCTTTGGATGGTCCTGCCAATTTGAAATTGGGAAGCAGTATCAGCAGGTGAGATCAGAACATAAATGATTGGCATAGAATAGATGATAACAGCAAACGACCGAATTCTCTGTAGAAAATTCGCGTCAATAATATGCTACAAAAGTATTATTGAAGATTAAAATTGAGAGATGTCCTGCCAATGTTCTAAAGTTGTCATCAACCCTTAAATCGTCTGAGACAAACAAAAAACAGGAAATTCTCGTAGATACGCCAATACACATGGAACTCCCTCTCTGGCAACAGTTTCATGACGCGCGTGCTGACCCACGGACCACGCCAAGAGACAAGGATTTGGCAATCATGCAGTGATCATGCTGACCCACAAACCACGCAGGTAGGTTCAGAGCAAAACATTGATTTCGAGGCCTAGTTTGGCATGCTCACGCCGTACTACTGCCAGCAGCCGTACACAATTCATCAAACACCTCGCGCGCAGGCATACCTCTCCACCAACCCCCGACCACAAGCATCAAAACCCTATGTAAGCGAGAAAGATATCAAGTGTCTGGTGCCCCAGCCCCGGGAACGGGTCACAGGCACAGTCACAGGATGACAGGATCATATCGTGAAGGTGCGTTGCTAACTTGCTGTTCACATACCTATCTGAATTCCCACGCATGGGAGGCAAAATTAACATGAAAAAAACTGCGGAACTCCTCGCCAAACCCGAAGCGAACTGACCTGCGATTTGTATCTGGACCTCCTCCTGTCCGCCGCCGCCGCCGCCGGTGTTGTGGTTGCCGTCGTCGCCGGCCATGTCCCCGCGGAGAAGGCGCTCGCTGGCGCGCGCGATCCAGGCAGGACGGGGAGGCGCGGCGGCGGCGGGTGTGGTCAGCGTGGGAGCGCCGCACGGGGCGGCTGGAGTGGAGTCGAAAAGAGGCAGCAGGGCACTGTCTCGTCTCGCTCGGAACAGGGCTCCTTTTTGTACCGTGACCCTTTCGCCGTCGCTATCGCTACGACTTTGGTTCGCGTCGCATCGCAACGGATCGGATTCGCCTGTTGAGGGCTGTGGTTGGTACACCACGATTGACCAGAGAAAATGATGAGTGAGTATTTTGAAAGTAAAAAATGTGTAGCTGTTGCGTATTACCCCTCTCCCGATGATACAGTAGTTTGCATGCTGGGAACCCAGTGCAGATGAGATGAGAATGTTCTGCCTTTGTGCGTGCAACAGCGACAGGTGAAAATGTTCTCCATCTCCATCTGGGTCGACATGATTCCCTGCAGTCCTGGCCGCACGTTTGCCGCGCCGCCGCCTGCCCGTCGGCCTACTTTGACTTTACTGCTGCCCTAACGGCCGAACGCAGCGAGCTGCTGGCACTCGGTCTAAGTGGGCCGGCCTGCTGGGCCTCCGGCCCAGGGATGAATAGTGAGCCTTTTTTTTTTACACAAGATCCCACAAAAGGGCAGCCTATCTTATATCGAAAGCTCAAAACACAAAGGGGTGGAAGTGAAATGACACCGCTATTGGCACCAGATAGGAAGGGTTTGAAGCCAATAGCATAAGAGCATGAGACAATATAGGAACAAAGCTGTACAGTCTAGACAACATCACACATAAGACATCATCCTATGTCGATCCCAACACGATCTCCAGACGAACCATAACCCTATCTCTCGCAGCTTGGCATCGATCCTCAAAATGAATTCTTCGGTCACAGCATGGCACTTAGTAGTAACAAGAGTCCGCGAGTGCAACATAAGAGATGGAGCATGGTAAATTAAGTGCAAAGGGTTACACAACACTTTATGCTGTCCACCTCCAGGCTGGGCTAAATTATCCATTGATGGATCCTTCCATTCAGGGGATAGCGAGGGAGGCACCGGAATGATCTTGCGTGATGAGAAGGGTTGTATTATTTATTCTGCTTGCAGATGGTTGCCTAGATGTGATGATCCGTTTGAAGCTGAACTACAAGCGTGTATCGAGGGGGTGCAGCTGGCCTTGGAAAATTGCCAGTTGCCGGTTATCGTTGAAACTGATTGCATCTCGTTGGTGTCAGCAACGAAGAAGTTACTCGAGGATCGCTCTATCTATAGAAATCTTTTCTTAGAGCTTAGTCCTTTACTTGGTCAAACTGTGGAGTGTTATTTTGTAAAAGTGGAGCGTTCACAGGTTAGGGCTAGTCATTGTCTTGCAAATTTTGCGAGGACAGAACACCAAACTATGGTGTGGTTGGGTTCAGGTCCTGACGTTTTGTTGCAGGATCTGGAACTTACGCACTCTGTAATCCCGCCTGCTTAATGAAATCCTCTTTTACCCGCAAAAAAAAGTAAGCCGCATATATCATGCAACTGCTGCAAACGAAAACCTAGTTTTATTTTGTTTAGCCCCCCTCCCCCATCCCACACGCACGCACACACCCCAGACAAACCTAGCAAAAAGCCATGGAGAAAGTGAGGAGCGGAGAGAGTGGAAGAGGCGCGTGAGAGAGCATCTACCACACCAAGCATCTTACCAAAAAAAAGGTTTTTCCCAAATTGCCTACATCATAATTAGACCCCAATTTGACCTAGTCTTTTAATTTTATGGAGGCTTTTGCAGAATTGAGAGACACCATTACCGTGAGACTGGAAAATACCTCCATCCCCAATATATTTGTTTCTCAAGATTTGGCACCTCAAATCTTGAGCTCCACTCTCTAGTTTATATATCCTTTTGCTCAATAAGGAAATGGTACTAGTTTTGAGGTCAGCACACCCCATGCCACCAAACTCCTTGGGCTTACATAAATTTGCCCATTTCACCATATGGTATTTATTGTTCCCTCTAACTCCTTCCCAGAATAACCTAGATATAGACATATCCATTTTGTACAGGTTCCAATAGCATAGGTAGGGATACCTGTTGGAGATATGCCCAAGAGGCAATAATAAAATGGTTATTATAATATATCTTTGTGTTTATGATAATGTTTGCATACCATGCTATAATTGTATTAACCGAAACATTGATACATGTGTGTTATGTAAACAACAAGGAGTCCCTAGTAAGCCTCTTGTATAACTAGCTTGTTGATTAATGGATGATCATGGTTTCGTGATCATGAACATTGGATGTTATTAATAACAAGGTTATGTCATTAGGTGAATGATATAATGGACATACACCCAAATGAGCGTAGCATAAGATCAAGTCATTAAGTTCAATTTGCTATAAGCTTACATAGTTGCCTAAGTCCTTCGACCATGAGATCATGTAAATCACTTACACCGAAAGGGTACTTTGATTACATCAAACGCCATTGCGTAAATGGGTGGTTATAAAGATGGGATTAAGTATTTGGAAAGTGTGAGTTGAGGCATATGGATCAATAGTGGGATTTGTCCATCCCGATGACGGATAGATATACTGGGCCCTCTCGGTGGAATGTCATCCGATTAGCTTGCAAGCATATGATTTGATCATAAGAGATGACATACCGCGGTACGAGTAAAGAGTACTTGTCGGTAACGAGGTTGAACAAGGTATGGAGATACCGATGATCGAACCTCGGACAAGTAAAATATCGCGTGACAAAGGGAATCGGCATCGTATGTAAATGGTTCAATCGATCACTAAGTCATCGTTGAATATGTGGGAGCCATTATGGATCTCCGTATCCCGCTATTGGTTATTGCTCGGAGAGGAGTCTCGACCATGTCGCATTGTTCACGAACCGTAGGGTGACGCGCTTAAGGTTCGATGTCGCATAGGTAGATTCAGAATATGAGATGGAGACCGAATGTTTTTCGGAGTCTCGGATGGGATCCAAGACATCACGAGGAGGACCGGAATTGTTCTGGAAGAATTCTGCTGTTTTGTATTTCAAGAAAAGTTGTTCTGGAAACATTCTCGGAATTGGACGAAATAAAAACAGAAGTTCTTATTTTTCTGTCACGTAGACGGAGTCCAAAGGGGAGAAGGAGAAAGGCCAGGGGTGGGCCACACAACACCGGCCCAGGCCGCGCCAGGGTATTGTGTGGGCCCACCAGGCGCCGACACTAGATGGGTTTTGTGAAACCCTAACCCTAGTTCCCGACTATATATAGAGGGATAGTTTGGCCGGCCAAGGCTGCTCCGTACGCAACCCTAATTTGCCACCTCTCCTCCCTCCCAGTTTCTCCTGCTCCGGCTTAGGCGAAGCCCTGCAGTTCTTCTCCACCACCACCACCACATCGTCGTGCTGCTGGATTCCGTGGAGATCTACCACACCTCCGCTGCCCGCTGGAACGGGGAGAGGAAGGAGCTTCATCGACACCGTACGCGCGACCGAGTATGGAAGTGCTGCCGGATTGCAGCACTGGGATGATCGTCTACACCAACAACGAGATCTAATCTCGTAGGTTTTGGAAATCTTCGAGGGTTAGTCTCACATCAATCTCGTTGCTTCGATCTTGTAGATTAGATCTTGGGTGTTCCATAGATTAGATCTTGGATTTATTCGTCTTGCGGTAGGAAAATTTTTGTTTTCTATGCTACGAACCCCATCAGTGGTATCAGAGCCATGTCTATGCATAGATCTGTTGCACGAGTAGAACACAATGGTTTTGTGGGCGGTGATGCTCTTGTTGCTTTAGTTTGTGTACTTTGCATCTTGCGGGATGGTGGGATGAAGCGGCCCGGGCTAACTTTACATGACCGCGTCTCATGAGACTTGCTCCACGCTTGACATGCAACTTGTATTGCATAAGTGGCTTTGCGGGTGTCTGTCTCTCCCACCATAGTGAAGATCCAATTTACTCTTTCTATTGACAACACTAGTATCACCGTTGTGGTTCATGTTCGTAGGTAGATTGGATCTTACTCGAAACCCTAAACCACGTAAAATATGCAAACCAAATTAGAGGCGTCTAACTTGTTTTTGCAGGGGTTTGGTGATGTGATATGGCCATGATGTGTGATACATCTCCGACGTATCGATAATTTCGTATGTTCCATGCCACATTATTGATGTTATCTACATGTTTTATGCACACTTTATGTCATATTCGTGCATTTTCTGGAACTAACCTATTAACAAGATGCCGAAGTGCCAGTTGTCTGCTGTTTTTGGTTTCAGAAATCCTAGTAACGAAATATTCTCGGAATTGGACGAAATCAACGCCTGGGTCCTATTTTGCCACGAAGCTTCCAAGTCCGAAGAGGAGACGAAGAGGGGCCACGAGGGGCCACACCAGGGCGGCGCGGCCCCCCCCTTGGCCGCGGGCCCGTGTGGGGCCCTCGTGCCGCCTCTTGACCTGCCCTTCCGCCTACAAATAGCCTCCGTCGCGAAACCCCGCACGAGAGCCACGATACGGAAAACCTTCCAGAGCCGCCGCCGCCGCCGATCCCATCTCGGGGGAGGAGACGCCTCCGCACCCTGCCGAGAGGGGATTCATCTCCCGGAGGACTCTACGCCGCCATGGTCGCCTCCGGAGTGATGTGTGAGTAGTCCACCCCTGGACTATGGGTCCATAGCAGTAGCTAGATGGTTGTCTTCTCCCCATTGTGCTTCATTGTCGGATCTTGTGAGCTGCCTAACATGATCAAGATCATCTATCTGTAATTCTATATGTTGCGTTTGTTGGGATCCGATGAATAGAGAATACTTGTTATGTTGATTATCAAAGTTATATCTATGTGTTGTTTATGATCTTGCATGCTCTCCGTTACTAGTAGATGCTCTGGCCAAGTAGATGCTTGTAACTCCAAGAGGGAGTATTTATGCTCGATAGTGGGTTCATGCCTGCATTGACACCTGGGACAGTGACAGAAAGTTCTAAGGTTGTGTTGTGTGTTGCCACTAGGGATAAAACATTGATGCTATGTCTAAGGATGTAGTTGTTGATTACATTACGCACCATACTTAATGCAATTGTCTGTTGCTTTGCAACTTAATACTGGAGGGGGTTCGGATGATAACCTGAAGGTGGACTTTTTAGGCATAGATGCAGTTGGATGGCGGTCTATGTACTTTGTCGTAATGCCCAATTAAATATCACTATACTCATCATGATATGTATGTGCATGGTCATGCCCTCTTTATTTGTCAATTGCCCAACTGTAATTTGTTCACCCAACATGCTGTTTATTTTATGGGAGAGACACCTCTAGTGAATGTGGACCCCGGTCCAATTCTCTTTACTGAAATACAATCTTGCAATACTTGTTCTACTGTTTTCTGCAAACAATCATCTTCCACACAATACGGTTAATCCTTTGTTACAGCAAGCCGGTGAGATTGACAACCTCACTTTCGTTGGGGCAAAGTACTTTGGTTGTGTTGTGCAGTTCCACGTTGGCGCCGGAATCTCCGGTGTTGCGCCGCACTACATCCCGCCGCCATCAACCTTCAACGTGCTTCTTGGCTCCTACTGGTTCGATAACCTTGGTTTCATACTGAGGGAAACTTGCCGCTGTACGCATCACACCTTCCTCTTGGGGTTCCCAACGCACGCGTGCTGAACGCGTATCAAGCAGCTTTTTCTCGCGCTGCCGGGAGATCAAGACACGGCAAGGGGAGTCTCCACTTCCCAATCTCTTTACTTTGTTTTTGTCTTGCTTTATTTTATTTACTACTTTGTTTGCTGCATTATATCAAAACACAAAAAAATTAGTTGCTAGCTTTACTTTATTTACTGTCTTGCACTCTACATTAAAAATACAAAAAAAATTAGTTACTTTTGATACCATGTCTAGCTCTGAACCTGTTACTTCTTCGCCTGAAGAATTAGTCTTCACTTTTAAACAAGGGGATGAGGAGAGTTTTAAGGATGCTTGGTCTAGAATTTTTACTTCTTATCGTAAAACTGAACCTCAAATGACTCTAAGTTTGCTCCTTAGTAATTTTTATTTTGGTCTTATGGTTCGCTATAGATATGCTTTGGATACTTTAGTGGGAGGAGATTTCCTTCATTGCAATGGGGATCAAGCTTTTAATGCCATAAAGAAGTTGGTTGCATCACATGATTCAGCTAATAACTTTGATTCAGCCCTCACTAGCATTTATAATAGATTAAACAATCTCGAGATAAGTACATCTCGCTTGGATGACAACTATTGCCATGTTCGTAATCGTCTTGAACAAGTTTTAGTGAACTCTAAACTTTCATTGTGGAATCCTACTGTTAAAATTGTTATCGGTGATCGAACTCTTCATGCCAACTGTGATATTATGTCTGAATTTTGCCTTATGCCTGAGAGCATTTATAAATCTTTGAAACTTTGGGGAGTCGAGGAAGGAGGAGAAGAAATAACTTTCATTGATAACTCTGTTATAATTCCTAAGGGAATAGCTGCAGGTGTGCATACAACCATTCTTGGAAGAACAATATCCATTGATTATCTTGTTATTGAATGTGTAGGGACAGGAAAAATCACACTCGGAAGATCCCTGCTGAAACTATTGGGAGCAGTCATTGATGTGGGAGAAGGTCACCTCTATACCAGGGGGGAATCATATATTTCCTAAATCAAAGGGAAAGAAAAACAATAAGAAAGGTAAGGGTAAAGCCCAAGGTAAGGTTGACACACCATCTCTTGATAATACTTGATACACACTTTCTGCGCCTAGCTGAAAGGCGTTAAAGAAAAGCGCTTGTGGGAGACAACCCATGTTTTTACCTACAGTACTTTGTTTTTATTTTGTGTCTTGGAAGTTGTTTACTACTGTAGCAACCTCTCCTTATCTTAGTTTAGTGTTTTATTGTGCCAAGTAAAGTCTTTGATAGAAAAGTAAGTACTAGATTTGGATTATCACAGAAACATTTTTTGTCAATCTGGGTCTACCTCCCTGTAGGTAGCTCAGAAAATTAAGCCAATTTACGTGCATGATCCTCAGATATGACGCAACTTTCATTCAATTTGGGCATTTTCATTTGAGCAAGTCTGGTGCCATTTAAAAATTCAATACGAACAGTTCTGTTTTGACAGATTCTGCCTTTTATTTCGCATTGCCTCTTTTGCTATGTTGGATGAATTTCTTTGATCCATTAATGTCCAGTAGCATTATGCAATGTCCAGAAGTGTTAAGAATGATTGTGTCACCTCTGAACATGTTAATTTTTATTGTGCACTAACCCTCTAATGAGTTGTTTCGAGTTTGGTGTGGAGGAAGTTTTCAAGGATCAAGAGAGGAGTATGATGCAACATGATCAAGGAGAGTGAAAGCTCTAAGCTTGGGGATGCCCCTGGTTCACCCTGCATATTCTAAGAAGACTCGTTAAGCTTGGGGATGCCCAAGGCATCCCCTTCTTCATCGACAACATTATCGGTTCCTCCCCTGAAACTATATTTTTATTCCATCACATCTTATGTGCTTTGCTTGGAGCGTCGGTTTGTTTTTGTTTTTTGTTTTGTTTGAATAAAATGGATCCTAGCATTCACTTTATGGGAGAGAGACACGCTCCGCTGTAGCATATGGACAAGTATGTCCTTAGTTTCTACTCATAGTATTCATGGCGAAGTTTCTTCTTCGTTAAATTGTTATATGGTTGGAATTGGAAAATGATACATGTAGTAAATTGCTATAAATGTCTTGGGTAATGTGATACTTGGCAATTGTTGTGCTCATGTTTAAGCTCTTGCATCATATGCTTTGCACCCATTAATGAAGAAATACATAGAGCATGCTAAAATTTGGTTTGCATATTTGGTTTCTCTAAGGTCTAGATAATTTCTAGTATTGAGTTTGAACAACAAGGAAGACGGTGTAGAGTCTTATAATGTTTACAATATGTCTTTTATGTGAGTTTTGCTGCACCGGTTCATCCTTGTGTTTGTTTCAAATAAGCCTTGCTAGCCTAAACCTTGTATCGAGAGGGAATACTTCTCATGCATCCAAAATACTTGAGCCAACCACTATGCCATTTGTGTCCACCATACCTACCTACTACATGGTATTTTTCGCCATTCCAAAGTAAATTGCTTGAGTGCTACCTTTAAATTTCCATTCTTCACCTTTACAATATACTACCTCCGTCCCAAGGAATAAGGCGCACGCGTATTCCAAGACGAACTTTGACCATAAAAATTGAGCAATAAAATCTTGGTTATATTACATGTAATTAGTATCGTTGGATTCGTATTGAAAAGCACTTTCTAATGATGTTAATTTTATACAAACAATCTTTATATATTTGAAGTAATACTTAGTCAAACGAAAAGCACGTAAAACGAGGACGCCTTATTCCTTGAATCGGAGGTAGTATAGCTCATGGGACAAATAGCTTAAAAACTATTGTGGTATTGAATATGTACTTATGCACTTCATCTCTTATTAAGTTGCTTGTTGTGCGATAACCATGTTTCTGGGGACGCCATCAACTATTCTTTGTTGAATATCATGTGAGTTGCTATGCATGTCCGTCTTGTCTGAAGTAAGAGAGATCTACCACCTTAATGGTTGGAGCATGCATATTGTTAGAGAAGAACATTGGGCCGCTAACTAAAGCCATGATCCATGGTGGAAGTTTCAGTTTTGGACATATATCCTCAATCTCAAATGAGAAAATTATTAATTGTTGTTATATGCTTATGCATAAAAGAGGAGTCCATTATCTGTTGTCTATGTTGTCCCGGTATGGATGTCTAAGTTGAAGAATAATCAATAGCGAGAAATCCAATGCGAGCTTTCTCCTTAGACCTTTGTACAAGCGGCATAGAGGTACCCCTTTGTGACACTTGGTTAAAACATGTGCATTGTGATGATCCGGTAGTCCAAGCTAATTAGGACAAGGTGCGGGCACTATTAGTATACTATGCATGAGGCTTGCAACTTGTAAGATATAATTTACATAACTCATATGCTTTATTACTACCGTTGACAAAATTGTTTCATGTTTTCAAAATCAAAGCTCTAGCACAAATATAGCAATCGATGCTTTTCCTCTATGGAGGACCATTCTTTTACTTTATTGTTGAGTCAGTTCACCTATTTCTCTCCGCCTCAAGAAGCAAACACTTGTGTGAACCGTGCATTGATTCCTACATATTTGCTTATTGCACTTATTATATTACTCTATGTTGACAATATCCATGAGATATACATGTTACAAGTTGAAAGCAACCGCTGAAACTTAATCTTCTTTTGTGTTGCTTCAATACCTTTACTTTGAATTATTGCTTTATGAGTTAACTTTTATGCAAGACTTATTGATGCTTGTCTTGAAGTGCTATTCATGAAAAGTCTTTGCTTTATGATTCACTTGTTTACTCATGTCATATACATTGTTTTGATCGCTGCATTCACTACATATGCTTTACAAATAGTATGATCAAGATTATGATGGCATGTCACTCCAGAAATTATCTGTGTTATCGTTTTACCTGCTCGGGACGAGCAGAACTAAGCTTGGGGATGCTGATACGTCTCCGACGTATCGATAATTTCTTATGTTCCATGCCACATTATTGATGTTATCTACATGTTTTATGCACACTTTATGTCATATTCGTGCATTTTCTGAACTAACCTATTAACAAGATGCCGAAGTGCCATTCTGTTTTCTGCTGTTTTTGGTTTCGAAATCCTAGTAACGAAATATTCTCGGAATTGGACGAAATCAACGCCTGGTCCTATTTTGCCACGAAGCTTCCAGAAGTCCGAAGAGGAGATGAAGAGGGGCCACGAGGGGGCCACCCTAGGGCGGCGCGCCCCTTGGCCGCGCGGCCCTGTGGTGTGGGGCCCTCGTGCCCCCTTGACCTGCCCTTCCGCCTACAAATAGCCTCCGTCGCGAAACCCCGCACGAGAGCCACGATACGAAAACCTTCCGAGACGCCGCCGCCGCCGATCCCATCTCGGGGGATCCAGGAGATCGCCTCCGGCACCCTGCGGAGAGGGGATTCATCTCCGGAGGACTCTACGCCGCCATGGTCGCCTCCGGAGTGATGTGTGAGTAGTCCACCCCTGGACTATGGGTCCATAGCAGTAGCTAGATGGTTGTCTTCTCCCCATTGTGCTTCATTGTCGGATCTTGTGAGCTGCCTAACATGATCAAGATCATCTATCTGTAATTCTATATGTTGCGTTTGTTGGGATCCGATGAATAGAGAATACTTGTTATGTTGATTATCAAAGTTATATCTATGTGTTGTTTATGATCTTGCATGCTCTCCGTTACTAGTAGATGCTCTGGCCAAGTAGATGCTTGTAACTCCAAGAGGGGGTATTTATGCTCGATAGTGGGTTCATGCCCGCATTGACACTGGGACAGTGACAAAGTTCTAAGGTTGTGTTGTGCTGTTGCCACTAGGGATAAAACATTGATGCTATGTCTAAGGATGTAGTTGTTGATTACATTACGCACCATACTTAATGCAATTGTCTGTTGCTTTGCAACTTAATACGGAGGGGTTCGGATGATAACCTGAAGGTGGACTTTTTAGGCATAGATGCAGTTGGATGGCGGTCTATGTACTTTGTCGTAATGCCCAATTAAATCTCACTATACTCATCATGATATGTATGTGCATGGTCATGCCCTCTTTATTTGTCAATTGCCCAACCGTAATTTGTTCACCCAACATGCTGTTTATTTTATGGGAGAGACACCTCTAGTGAACTGTGGACCCCGGTCCAATTCTCTTTACAAATACAATCTACTGCAATACTTGTTCTAATGTTTTCGCAAACAATCATCTTCCACACAATACGGTTAATCCTTTGTTACAGCAAGCCGGTGAGATTGACAACCTCACTGTTTCGTTGGGGCAAAGTACTTTGGTTGTGTTGTGCAGGTTCCACGTTGGCGCCGGAATCTCGGTGTTGCGCCGCACTACATCCCGCCGCCATCAACCTTCAACGTGCTTCTTGGCTCCTATGGTTCGATAACCTTGGTTTCATACTGAGGGAAACTTGCCGCTGTACGCATCACACCTTCCTCTTGGGGTTCCCAACGGACGCGTGCTGAATGCGTATCAATGTGATGATGATTATATTTGATGTATGAGATGTTCATTATTGTATTATGGCAACCGGCAGGAGCCTAATGGTTGTCTTTAAATTTGTTAAGACCTGCGTGTCTATTCATCATGTAATAGCTTTATTTCAAGTAGTTGTTATAGTAGCTATAAGTGATGGACAACCATGAAGCGGTGCCATGGACCTTGGTGCAATGCTGGTGATGATGGAGATCATGCTCGTGTGCTTTGGAGATGGAGATCAAAAGCACAAGAAGAAAGGCCATATCATATCACATATTATGAATTGCATGTGATGTTAATCCTTTATGCATCTTATCTTGCTTAGATCGCGACGTTAGCATTATAAGATGATCCCTCACATTAATATCAAGATAATAAAGTGTTCTCCCCTCATATGCACCGTTGCACAGTTCGTCTTTGAAGCATCTCGTGATGATCGGTGTGATAGATTCTACGTTCACATACAACGGGTGTAAGCCATGTTTGCACACGCGGAATACTTGGGTTTGCTTGGCGAGCCTAGCATGTACAGACATGGCCTCGGGACAACGGAAACCGAAAGGTTGAACACGAGTCATATGGATGATATGATCAACATGTTGATGTTCACCATTGAAGCTACATCATCTCACGTGATGATCGGTTTTGGTGTAGTGGATTTGGATCGTGTACCACTTAACAACCATGAGGGATGTTGTATTAAGTGGGAGTTCATCAGTAATTAGATTAAAACATGAACTAATTATCATGAACATAGTCTGAATAGTATTTTGAATTAAAGTTTGTAGAATTGGCATCCGTTTTCTACCATGCGCTAGTCTTGTAATTGAGATAGAAATACTGTTAAGTCTGACAAGTAACTTTACGGACTGGTACCGTATTGTTAAAGAATCAAGATATGATTAAGTCCTAATGCAAACTTTTAGTAAACCTCACATTGATGATTCAAAGAGCAATGGTTTCAATTAGTACAAAATCATCTTGTCTCCGTGAAACTTGAAGTTCAAATCCGTTTGAAAAGTAAGGAGCTGAAAATTTTGTTTTCAGAAATAAGCAAGGTATGAGATATATGTGATATCTAAGACCTTATTGCAAGATGATAGAATATAATCTAGTGAGACTACATAAACACATAAGTTTTATGGGAATGTACGAAGGTTGAAGACGCTAGGCGTCCCGATCCTCCAACTAAGTTGGGCACTAACGATATTCGCATATCCATGAAGTAATCGTCCTTAGTATGCACCGTTGCTAAGACTCGTCGTTTCGAAGCATCACGTGATGATCGGGTGTGATAGATTCTACGTGTGCATACAATGGGTGCAAGCCAGATTTGCACATGCGAATACCGAGGTTAAACTTTACGAGCCTAGCATGTACAGACATGGTCTCGGAAAGTCGTCATGATATGATGGATAAAATTATGAGTGAAATTGTTCATCATATTACAAAGTTACTAATAGTGAAGTCTGGAACACTTGTCATTTGATGATCAACTTCAAAGTAAGAACCTCAAGGTTATTGGTATTTGACCAATGGACCTAGAAGTTATTGAAGGTGAAGTGTTTTCTGAGAATGGGGAAAGCTAAAAGAGAAACCACAAAAGATATTTTGGCAAAAAGAAAGAAAAAGACTAGAAAGTCTAGCTCAGATGTATATAGATGATATACATGTTATGGATGTATTCCTTGTTTGGTCACATAATAGAATTCTTGGGTATTTGTACCAGATTGGTTGGTATGAGATGTCATACAATACAACGCAATACAAGAATACGATGGCCTAAGTGACTGATAAGGAATATGGTAATAATGCACGTCTGGAACATAATAAAGTGTTATTATGTTTGTCGTTGGCATTCTACCTAGCCCTTAGAATTTATAATAAAGAACTTAATAAATTGTTATTTTGCTCTGGTCAAATGAAAACAATGAGTTGTTCAAATTATGACATTGCTCCATGTACGATGGATAAGTTATTATAAATCTTAATGGTGAAACACACATACATAACACTGACGCTAAAATGCCATAAGGCAAATGATTTGAATTCCACTCATTAGTGGAACCGCCATTTAGGTCATGTTAGAAAGGAACGCATGAAGGAACTCCATTTGAATGGAATTTTGGAGTCATATGATTTTTGAATCATTTGGCGCTTGCAAATCTCTTCTAAAAGGAAATGACTTAAATACCGTTCATAGGCCAAGAGTTGAACGGGCAACTAACTTAGTGGAAAAGTACATGATGATGTATGTGGTTCACTGGGCATAGTTGTGTGCGGGAGATTCTTTTACTTCATGAAAACTTCCAACAATGAATTGAGTATATATATGTGGATATATTCGATAAGGAAGAAGTTTGAAACATTTGAATGGATTCAAATAAATTTCATGAAGTGGAAATCATCGTAATAGAAAAGTCAAATATCTATGATTAGATCATGGTGGAAATATTTGAATTACGAGTTTTAGCGAACATCTAAGAGAGTTATGAAATTGTTCTACAACTCACGTTTCTTGGAGTATCATAGAGATGATGAAGTATCCGAGATATGTATCCAAACCTTGTTGGATCAAAGATCAGATAAAATATTGATGCCATTATATTTTTAAGGATTATGCTTTAGAGACTACCGCTTTTACACTGAATAGAGCATCATCATGATCCGTTGAAATGACACCATACAAGTTATGGCATGGGTATAAACCCTAATAGTCCTTTCTTAAAATTTTGGTATAAGTAAATGAGTTTACAACCAAAACCGGATAAATGTCTTTGTTGGTTATCCCAAGAGAATGGATTGGGAATTCTTCCCACTATGAAGTAAAAGACAAAAGTGTTTGTTAATGTTACTTGTTTATTTCCAAGAAATTGTTTTCTAGCGAAGTATTTGAGTGGGAGGACAATAGAACTTGATAAGGTTTATGAACCTGAGCATAATGATCAGAGTAGCGCAGCATCGGAAATGGTTCCGGAAGCGGCTACGACAATCATGGCTCCCATGACTACAAAGTGTTTTAGCCATGGAGATCGAAGTACATATTGAACCTTGTAGGTATGGTTTACTTTGTGATCAAATAAATGATTTGTGGACAAAGGATTGATTTTGAACAATGATAAACCAACTACAAACAAAGAAGTTATGATGGGCCCTGACTCCGTTAAAATGGTTATGCGCCATAAAATCCAAGATAGATAAATACTTTTTGAAAGTAAATGGATCTATAAAATAGATGGACTTGGATGCAATATCCTTGAAGAAGCTTGACTTGTCAAAAGGTTGTTTACGACAAAGTTCAAAGAGTTGACTGCGAAAAGATTGGATCTTCCGTAGCAATGCTTATAGTCTATGTGGATTATTCTAGTAATCGCTACATATTTCTTTGTTGGAGATATGCCCAAGAGGCAATAATAAAATGGTTATTATAATATATCTTTGTGTTTATGATAATGTTTACATACCATGCTATAATTGTATTAACCGAAACATTGATACATGTGTGTTATGTGAACAACAAGGAGTCCCTAGTAAGCCTCTTGTATAACTAGATTGTTGATTAATAGATGATCATAGTTTCATGATCATGAACATTGGATGTTATTAATAACAAGGTTATGTCATTATTTGAATGATGTAATGGACACACCCAATTAAGCGTAGCATAAGATCACGTCATTAAGTTATTTGCTATAAGCTTTCGATACATAGTTACCTAGTCTTTTTGACCATGAGATCATGTAAATCACTTATACCGGAAAGGTACTTTGATTACATCAAACGCCACGCGTAAATGGGTGGTTATAAAGGTGGGATTAAGTATCCGGAAAGTATGAGTTGAGGCATATGGATCAACAGTGGGATTTGTCCATCCCGATGACAGATAGATATACTCTGGGCCCTCTCGGTGGAATGTCGTCTAAATAGCTTGCAAGCATATGAATGGTTCATAAGAGACCACATACCACGGTACGAGTAAAGAGTACTTGTCGAGACGAGGTTGAACGAGGTATAGAGATACCGATGATCAAACCTCGGACAAGTAAAATATCGCGTGACAAAGGGAATCGGTATCGTATGTAAATGGTTCATCGATCACTAAAGTCATCATTGAATATGTGGGAGCCATTATGGATCTCCAGATCCCGCTATTGGTTATTGGTAGGAGAGAGGTCTCAACCATGTCTACATAGTTCGCTAACCGTAGGGTGACACACTTAAGGTTTGATGTCATTTAAGTAGATATGGATTATGGAATGGAGTTCGAAGTTTTGTTCGGAGTCTCGGATGGGATCCAGGACATCACGAGGAGTTCCGGAATGGTCCGGAGAATAAGATTCATATATAGGAAGTCACTTTCCAAGTTTGGAAATGATCCGGTGAATTTATGGAAGGTGGTTTCTAGAATTATCCGGAATAAATCACTATGGAAGGAGGAGTCCCGGAGGGACTCCACAAACCCTAACCAGCCAACCAAGTGGGAGGGTGGAGTCCATGGTGGACTCCACCTCCTTGGCCGGCCAAGTAAAGGGGGAAGGGGAGAGTCCCTGTCCCTCTAGGTTTCGTCCATAAGGCAGTTTTTCTGTTGGGGTCTTATTCGAAGACTTTGGGCAAACCCTTGGGGTTCCACCTATATAATGAGGAGGAGAGGGAGGGGGCTGCCCATGGCTTGGCCGCACCACCCCTGCCCCCTTGAGGCCGGCGCCCATAGCCCCCTCTCCCAAACCCTAGCCGCCCCTCCTCCACCTCTCCCGCATACGCTTAGCGAAGCTCCGCCGGAGATCTCCATCGACACCGCCACCACGCCGTCATGCTGCCGGGATTCCAAGGAGGATCTACTACTTCCGCTGCCCGCTGGAACAGGGAGAAGGACGTCGTCATCAACACCGAACGTGTGACCGAGTACGGAGGTGCTGCCCGATTGTGGCACCGTCAAGATCTTCTACGCGCTTTTGAAAGCGGCAAGTGATCGTCTACCGCAGCAACGAGAGCCTCCTCTTGTAGGCTTTGGAAATCTTCAAGGGTTAGTCTCGTTCATCCCCTCGTTGCTCCCATCTTCTAGATTGCATCTTGGCTTGGATTGCGTTCTCGCGGTAGGATTTTTTTTGTTTTCTATGCTACGAATCCCATCATTCTTTTATGAGATATGCTAGTAGGATGGCAAAGTACATTACTTAACAGAAGTGTGTATTAAAGGTGTATACAAGATACAAACCAAGAGTTTTGCTGGTCCGTGGAATACTAGATAGGTATACGAACTTCAATTGGATGAAGTGAGTATCACGGAGTTGGAATCTTCACCGGATGAAATAGTCAAAGAGTTTTTGATTTCATCAGAAACGATGAAGATGCTTGCATTTGCAAGAAATTAAGTGGGAGCGCTAAGACATATTTATAATACTTTATGTAGATGACATATCGTTGATTATAAATAATGTAATTATATAATTGATTAAAAGGTTTCATTGAGAATTAACTTCAATGAAAGGATATGGACTGAAATATATTTAGTGTCAAGATCTATGAAGATAGATTGAAACACATAATAAGCTTAAGTCAAAGTACATAGAATGGATATTGAAGTAGTTCAATATAGAAATATTAAGAAAAATGTTCTTGTCATGTGAAGGTTTAACAACACTTGAGTGTATCTGACACTCAATGAGTAAAAACACATGAGTGACTTTAGATCACGAATAATATGTACAAAGTCAGATGTCCTGTGCTCTAAAAGGTTAAGAGCATTGATGTCTACGGGTGCTTCTATTCTTGTAGACAGTGTTGGGCCTCCAAGAGCAGAGGTTTGTAGAACAGCAGCAAGTTTCCCTTAAGTGGATCACCCAAGGTTTATCGAACTCGGGGAGGAAGAGGTCAAAGATATCCCTCTCATGCAACCCCGCAACCACAAAGCAAGAAGTCTCTTGTGTCCCCAACACACCTAATAGGTGCACTAGTTCGGCGAAGAGATAGTGAAATACAAGTGATATGAATGAATATGAGCAGTAGTACGGCACCAGAAAAGTGCTTGCTGGCGTGCAGTTGATGGTAGTAATATTGCAGGTAGTATAAATGCAGTAAAACAGTAAACAAGCAGCGATAGCAGTATTTAGGAACAAGGCCTAGGGATCATACTTTCACTAGTGGACACTCTCAACATTGATCACAGAATAAATAGAATACTAGACTCTACACCCTCTTGTTGGATGATGAACACCACTAACTGTGTAGGATTACACGAACCCTCAATGCCGGAGTTAACAAGCTCCACAATATTCAATGTTCATATTTAAATAACCTTAGAGTGCATAACAGATCAACATAACCAAACCAAGTACTAACATAGCATGCACACTGTCACCTTCACACTACGAAAGGAGGAATAGATCACATCAATACTATCATAGCAATAGTTAACTTCATAATCTACAAGAGATCACAATCATAGCCTACGCCAAGTACTACACGATGCACACACTGTCACCATTACACCGTGCAGGAGGAATAAACTACTTTAATAACATCACTAGAGTAGCACATGATAAATTGTGATACAAAACACATTGCAATCATAAAGGGATATAAATAAGCACTTCACTATGCCATTCATAACAGTGAATAAGTATTCTGTGAAATATAGCCTAAGAGACCCACACGGTGCACACACTGTCACCTTTACACACGTGGGACAAGGAGTCTCCGGAGATCACATAAGTAAAACCCACTTGACTAGCATAATGACATCTAGATTACAAGCATCATCATATGAATCTCAATCATGTAAGGCAGCTCATGAGATTATTGTATTGAAGCACATAGGAGAGAGATTAACCACATAGCTACCGGTACAGCCCCGAGCCTCGATGGAGAACTACTCCCTCCTCATGGGAGACAGCAGCGTTGATGAAGATGGCGGTGGTGTTGATGGAGAAGCCTTCCGGGGCACTTCCCCGTCCGGCGGTGTGCCGGAACAGACTCCTGTCCCCTAGATCTTGGCTTCGATGATGCGGCGGCTCGGGAAGGTTTCTCGACCGTGGCTTTTCCGTATCGTGTTTTAGGTCGGGGACCTTTATATAGGCGAAGAGGCGGCGTCGAAGGTCAACGAGGCGACGACACAACAGGGGGCGCGGCCCCCTGGCTGCGCCGGTCATGTTTATGGGCCCGTGGCCCCTCCGGCGGCTCGGGTGTTCTGGAAGCTTCATGCAATCCTAAGATGCTGGGCCTTGATTTCGTCCGATTCCGAGAATATTTCCTTACTAGGATTTCTGAAACCAAAAACAGCAGAAAACAGGAACTGGCACTTCGGCATCTCGTCAATAGGTTAGTTCCGGAAAACGCATAAATATGACATAAAGTATGCATAAAACATGTAGATATCATCAATAATGTGGCATGGAACATAAGAAATTATCGATACGTCGGAGACGTATCAGCATCCCCAAGCTTAGTTTCTGCTCGTCCCGAGCAGGTAAACGATAACAAAGATAATTTCTGGAGTGACATGCCATCATAACCTTGATCATACTATTATAAGCATATGTAATGAATGCAGCGATCAAAACAATGGTAATGACATGAGTAAACAAATGAATCATAAAGCAAAGACTTTTCATGAATAGTACTTTCAAGACAAGCATCAATAAGTCTTGCATAAGAGTTAACTCATAAAGCAATAATTCAAAGTAAAAGGTATTGAAGCAACATAAAGGAAGATTAAGTTTCAGCGGTTGCTTTCAACTTATAACATGTATATCTCATGGATAATTGTCAACATAGAGTAATATAACAAATGCAATATGCAAGTATGTAGGAATCAATGCACTCACACAAGTGTTTGCTTCTTGAGATGGAGAGAAATAGGTGAACTGACTCAACATAAAAGTAAAAGAAAGGCCCTTCGCAGAGGGAAGCATTGATTGCTATATTTGTGCTAGAGCTTTGGTTTTGAAAACATAAAGAGAGCATAAAAGTAAAATTTTGAGAGGTGTTTGTTGTTGTCAACGAATGGTAGTGGGCACTCTAACCCCTTGCAGACAAACCTTCAAAGAGCGGCTCCCATGAAGGACGTTATCTCTACCAGCAAGGTAGATCATCCCTCTTCTCTTTTGTTTACACATGTATTTTAGTTTTATTTATGGATGACACTCCTACCAACCTTTTGCTTACACAAGCCATGGCTAACCGAATCCTCGGGTGCCTTCCAACATTCACGTACCATGAAGGAGTGTCTATTTGCAAAATTAAATTGCTTACTGATGAATCAGAGCAAAACATGTGAAGAGAATTATTAATGAAGGTTGATTAATTGGGGCTGGGAACCCCGCCAGCTCTTTTTGCAAAATTATTGGATAAGCGGATGAAGCCACTAGTCCATTGGTGAAAGTTGCCCAACAAGAATGAAAGATAAACACCACATACTTCCTCATGAGCTATAAAACATTGACACAAATCAGAGGTGATAAATTTTGAATTATTTAAAGGTAGCACTCAAGCAATTTACTTTGGAATGGCGGAGAAATACCATGTAGTAGGTAGGTATGGTGGACACAAATGGCATAGTGGTTGGCTCAAGGATTTTGGATGCATGAGAAGTATTCCCTCTCGATACAAGGTTTAGGCTAGCAAAGTTATTTGAAACAAACACAAGGATGAACCGGTGCAGCAAAACTCACATAAAAGACATATTGTAAACATTATAAGACTCTACACCGTCTTCCTTGTTGTTCAAACTCTTTACTAGAAATTATCTAGACCTTAGAGAGACCAATTATGCAAACCAAATTTTAGCAAGCTCTATGTATTTCTTCATTAATAGGTGCAAAGTATGTGATGCAAGAGCTTAAACATGAGCACAACAATTGCCAAGTATCACATTATCCAAGAAATTTTACCAATTACTACATGTAGCATTTTCCGTTTCCAACCATATAACAATGAACGAAGCAGTTTCAACCTTCGCCATGAACATTAAAAGATAAGAACACATGTGTTCATACGAACCAGCGGAGCGTGTCTCTCTCCCACACAAGCATTTATTCAAACAAAAACACAAAAAAATCACACAGATGCTCCAAGTAAAGTACATAAGATGTGACCGAATAAAAATATAGTTTCAAGAGAAGAAACCTGATAAGTTGTCGATGAAGAAGGGGATGCCTTGGGCATCCCCAAGCTTAGATGCTTGGGTCTTCTTGAAATATGCAGGGATGAACCACGGGGCATCCCCAAGCTTAGACTCTTCACTCTTCTTGATCATAGTATATCATCCTCCTCTCTTGACCCTTGAAAACTTCCTGCACACCAAACTCGAAATAACTCATTGGAGGGTTAGTGCATAATCAAAAATTCACATGTTCAGAGGTGACACAATCATTCTTAACACTTCTGGACATTGCCCAAAGCTACTGGAGGTTAATGGAACAAAGAAATCCATCCAACACAGCAAAAGAGGCAATGCGAAATAAAAGGCAGAATCTGTCAAAACAGAACAGTCCGTAAAGACGAATTTTAAAGTGGCACCAGACTTGCTCAGATGAAAATGCCCAAATTGAATGAAACATATCTGAGGATCACGCACGTAAATTGGCAGATTTTTCTGAGTTACCTACAGAGAATTCTGCCCAGATTCGTGACAGACAGAAATCTGTTTCTGCGCAGTAATCCAAATCTATTATCAACCATACTATCAAAGACTTTTCTTGGCACAACAACGCAATAAAATAAGATAAGGAGAGGTTGCTACAGTAGTAACAACTTCCAAGACTCAAATATAAAACAAAGTACTGTAGTAAAAAAACACATGGGTTATCTCCCAAGAAGTTCTTTCTTTATAGCCATTAAGATGGGCTCAGCAGCTTTAATGATGCACTCGCAAGAAATAAGAGTTGAAGCAAAAGAGAGCATCAAGAGGCAAATTCAAAACAAATTTAAGCCTAACATGCTTCCTATGCATAGGAATCTTATAAATAAACAAATTCATGAAGCATGATGCAACAAGCATAGAAAGATAAAACAAGTGTAGCTTCAAAAATTTCAGCACATAGAGAGGTGTTTTAGTAACATGAAAATTTCTACAACCATATTTTCCTCTCTCATAATAACTTTCAGTAGCAACATGAGCAACCTCAACAATATAAATATCACATAAAGCATTCTTATCATGAGTCTCATGCATAAAAGTATCATTACTCTCCACATAAGCATAATCAATTTTATTAGTTGTAGTGGGAGCAAATTCAACAAAGTAGCTATCATTATTATTCTCATCAAGTGTAGGAGGCATAGTATCATCATAATAAAACTTATCCTCCATAGTAGGCGGCACCAAAAGACCACTATCATTATAATCATCATATATGGGAGGCATATCATAATCAACATAAACTTTCTCCTCAATACCCGGAGGGCTAAAGAGATCATTTTCATCAAAACCGACCTCCCCAAGCTTAAATTCTTCCATAGCATTAGCAACAATGGTGTTCAAAGCATTCATACTAATAACATTCCCATTAGCATGCATAAGTTCCATGGGTTTTTTAATTTTCTCTTCAAACACATCATGTCCTAATTCAAGATAAAGTTCATAAAGATCTCTCATTTTGTTGTTGTCTTCCATTAAGCCTTACTAGTGAAAATAAAAACAAGAGACAAAAAGATGCAATTGCAGGATCTAAAGGAAATAGCTTCGAGCACAAACACAACGGCAACAGAAAAGTACTTAGTTACCTGGGACCGGAGTATGAGTGCCTTTTACCTTTCCTCCCCGGCAACGGCGCCAGGAAAGTGCTTGATGTCTATGGTTGCTTCTATTCTTGTAGACAGTGTTGTGCCTCCAAGAGCAGAGGTTTGTAGAACAGCAGCAAGTTTCCCTTAAGTGGATCACCCAAGGTTTATCGAACTCAGGGAGGAAGAGGTCAAAGATATCCCTCTCATGCAACCCTGCAACCACAAAGCAAGAAGTCTCTTGTGTCCCCAACACACCTAATAGGTGCACTAGTTCGGCGAAGAGATAGTGAAATACAAGTGGTATGAATGAATATGAGCAGTAGTACGGCACCAGAAAAGTGCTTGCTGGCGTGCAGTTGATGGTAGTAATATTGCAGTAAAGATAAATGCAGTAAAACAGAAACAAGCAGCGATAGCAGTATTTAGGAACAAGGCCTAGGGATCATACTTTCACTAGTGGACACTCTCAACATTGATCACATAATGAATAAATAGATAGATGCTAGACTCTACACCCTCTTGTTGGATGATGAACACCACTAACTGTGTAGGATTACACGAACCCTCAATGCCGGAGTTAACAAGCTCCACAATATTCAATGTTCATATTTAAATAACCTTAGAGTGCATAACAGATCAACATAACCAAACCAAGTACTAACATAGCATGCACACTGTCACCTTCACACTACGAAAGGAGGAATAGATCACATCAATACTATCATAGCAATAGTTAACTTCATAATCTACAAGAGATCACAATCATAGCCTACGCCAAGTACTACACGATGCACACACTGTCACCATTACACCGTGCAGGAGGAATAAACTACTTTAATAACATCACTAGAGTAGCACACAGATAAATTGTGATACAAAACACATTGCAATCATAAAGGGATATAAATAAGCACTTCACTATGCCATTCATAACAGTGAATAAGTATTCTGTGAAATATAGCCTAAGAGACCCACACGGTGCACACACTGTCACCTTTACACACGTGGGACAAGGAGTCTCCGGAGATCACATAAGTAAAACCCACTTGACTAGCATAATGACATCTAGATTACAAGCATCATCATATGAATCTCAATCATGTAAGGCAGCTCATGAGATTATTGTATTGAAGCACATAGGAGAGAGATTAACCACATAGCTACCGGTACAGCCCCGAGCCTCGATGGAGAACTACTCCTCCTCATGGGAGACAGAGCGTTGATGAAGATGGCGGTGGTGTTGATGGAGAAGCCTTCCCGGGGCACTTCCCCGTCCCGCGGCGTGCCGGAACAAAGACCCCCTGTCCCCCAGATCTTGGCTTCGCGATGGCGGCGGCTGAAGGTTTCTCGTACCGTGGCTTTTCCGTATCGTGTTTTAGGTCAGGGACCTTTATATAGGCGAAGAGGCGGCGTCGAAGGTCAACGAGGCGACGACACAACGGGGGCGCGGGCCCCCTTGGGCTGCGCCGGCCCATCGTTTGGTGGGCCTGTGGCCCTCCTCTGGCTCTCGGGTTCCGAAGCTTCATGCAATCCTAAGATGTCGGGCGTTGATTTCGTCCGATTCCGAGAATATTCCCTTACTAGGATTTCTGAAACCAAAAACAAAGAAAACAAAGAATGGCCCTTCAAGATCTCGTCAATAGGTTAGTTCCGGAAAACGCATAAATATGACATAAAGTATGCATAAAACATGTAGATATCATCAATAATGTGGCATGGAACATAAGAAATTATCGATACGTCGGAGACGTATCAGCATCCCCAAGCTTAGTTTCTGCTCGTCCCGAGCAGGTAAACGATAACAAAGATAATTTCTCGAGTGACATGCCATCATAACCTTGATCATACTATTGTAAGCATATGTAATGAATGCAGCGATCAAAACAATGGTAATGACATGAGTAAACAAATGAATCAAAAAGCAAAGACTTTTCATGAATATTACTTTCAAGACAAGCATCAATAAGTCTTGCATAAGAGTTAACTCATAAAGCAATAATTCAAAGTAAAAGGTATTGAAGCAACATAAAGAAAGATTAAGTTTCAGCGGTTGCTTTCAACTTATAACATGTATATCTCATGGATAATTGTCAACATAGAGTAATATAACAAATGCAATATGCAAGTATGTAGGAATCAATGCACAGTTCACACAAGTGTTTGCTTCTTGAGATGGAGAGAAATAGGTGAACCGACTCAACATAAAAGTAAAAGAAAGGCCCTCAGCAGAGGGAAGCATTGATTGCTATATTTGTGCTAGAGCTTTGGTTTTGAAAACATAAAGAGAGCATAAAAGTAAAATTTTGAGAGGTGTTTGTTGTTGTCAACGAATGGTAGTGGGCACTCTAACCCCCTTGCCAACAAACCTTCAAAGAGCGGCTCCCATGAAGGACGTTATCTCTACCAGCAAGGTAGATCATCCCTCTTCTCTTTTGTTTACACATGTATTTTAGTTTTATTTATGGATGACACTCCTACCAACCTTTTGCTTACACAAGCCATGGCTAACCGAATCCTCGGGTGCCTTCCAACATTCACGTACCATGAAGGAGTGTCTATTTGCAAAATTAAATTGCTTACTGATGAATCAGAGCAAAACATGTGAAGAGAATTATTAATGAAGGTTGATTAATTGGGGCTGGGAACCCCGCAGCTCTTTTTGCAAAATTATTGGATAAGCGGATGAAGCCACTAGTCCATTGGTGAAAGTTGCCCAACAAGAATGAAATATAAACACCACATACTTCCTCATGAGCTATAAAACATTGACACAAATCAGAGGTGATAAATTTTGAATTATTTAAAGGTAGCACTCAAGCAATTTACTTTGGAATGGCGAGAAATACCATGTAGTAGGTAGGTATGGTGGACACAAATGGCATAGTGGTTGGCTCAAGGATTTTGGATGCATGAGAAGTATTCCCTCTCGATACAAGGTTTAGGCTAGCAAGGTTATTTGAAACAAACACAAGGATGAACCGGTGCAGCAAAACTCACATAAAAGACATATTGTAAACATTATAAGACTCTACACCATCTTCCTTGTTGTTCAAACTCTTTACTAGAAATTATCTAGACCTTAGAGAGACCAATTATGCAAACCAAATTTTAGCAAGCTCTATGTATTTCTTCATTAATAGGTGCAAAGTATGTGATGCAAGAGCTTAAACATGAGCACAACAATTGCCAAGTATCACATTATCCAAGAAATTTTACCAATTACTACATGTAGCATTTTCCGTTTCCAACCATATAACAATGAACGAAGCAGTTTCAACCTTCGCCATGAACATTAAAAGATAAGAACACATGTGTTCATACGAACCAGCGGAGCGTGTCTCTCTCCCACACAAGCATTTATTCAAACAAAAACACAAACAAAATCACACAGACGCTCCAAGTAAAGTACATAAGATGTGACCGAATAAAAATATAGTTTCAAGAGAAGAAACCTGATAAGTTGTCGATGAAGAAGGGGATGCCTTGGGCATCCCCAAGCTTAGATGCTTGGGTCTTCTTGAAATATGCAGGGATGAACCACGGGGGCATCCCCAAGCTTAGACTCTTCACTCTCTTGATCATAGTATATCATCCTCCTCTCTTGACCCTTGAAAACTTCCTCCACACCAAACTCGAAATAACTCATTGGAGGGTTAGTGCATAATCAAAAATTCACATGTTTAGAGGTGACACAATCATTCTTAACACTTCTGGACATTGCCCAAAGCTACTGGAGGTTAATGAAACAAAGAAATCCATCCAACACAGCAAAAGAGGCAATGCGAAATAAAAGGCAGAATCTGTCAAAACAGAACAGTCCGTAAAGACGAATTTTAAAGTGGCACCAGACTTGCTCAGATGAAAATGCCCAAATTGAATGAAAGTTGCGTACATATCTGAGGATCACGCACGTAAATTGGCAGATTTTTCTGAGTTACCTACAGAGAATTCTGCCCAGATTCGTGACAGACAGAAATCTGTTTCTGCGCAGTAATCCAAATCTAGTATCAACCATACTATCAAAGACTTTTCTTGGCACAACAACGCAATAAAATAAGATAAGGAGAGGTTGCTACAGTAGTAACAACTTCCAAGACTCAAATATAAAACAAAGTACTGTAGTAAAAAACACATGGGTTATCTCCCAAGAAGTTCTTTCTTTATAGCCATTAAGATGGGCTCAGCAGTTTTAATGATGCACTCGCAAGAAATAAGAGTTGAAGCAAAAGAGAGCATCAAGAGGCAAATTCAAAACAAATTTAAGCCTAACATGCTTCCTATGCATAGGAATCTTATAAATAAACAAATTCATGAAGCATGATGCAACAAGCATAGAAAGATAAAACAAGTGTAGCTTCAAAAATTTCAGCACATAGAGAGGTGTTTTAGTAACATGAAAATTTCTACAACCATATTTTCCTCTCTCATAATAACTTTCAGTAGCAACATGAGCAACCTCAACAATATAAATATCACATAAAGCATTCTTATCATGAGTCTCATGCATAAAAGTATCATTACTCTCCACATAAGCATAATCAATTTTATTAGTTGTAGTGGGAGCAAATTCAACAAAGTAGCTATCATTATTATTCTCATCAAGTGTAGGAGGCATAGTATCATCATAATAAAACTTATCCTCCATAGTAGGCGGCACCAAAAGACCACTATCATTATAATCATCATATATGGGAGGCATATCATAATCAACATAAACTTTCTCCTCAATACCCGGAGGGCTAAAGAGATCATTTTCATCAAAACCGACCTTCCCAAGCTTAAATTCTTCCATAGCATTAGCAACAATGGTGTTCAAAGCATTCATACTAATAACATTCCCATTAGCATGCATAAGTTCCATGGGTTTTTTAATTTTCTCTTCAAACACATCATGTCCTAATTCAAGATAAAGTTCATAAAGATCTCTCATTTTGTTGTTGTCTTCCATTAAGCCTTACTAGTGAAAATAAAAACAAGAGACAAAAACATGCAATTGCAGGATCTAAAGGAAATAGCTTCGAGCACAAACACAACGGCAACCGAAAAGTACTTAGTTACCTGGACCGGAATATGAGTGCCTTTTACCTTTCCTTCCCGGCAAACGGCGCCAGAAAGTGCTTGATGTCTACGGTTGCTTCTATTCTTGTAGACGTGTTGTGCCTCCAAGAGCGAGGTTTGTAGAACAGCAGCAAGTTTCCCTTAAGTGGATCACGCAAGGTTTATCGAACTCAGGGAGGAAGAGGTCAAAGATATCCCTCTCATGCAACCCTGCAACCACAAAGCAAGAAGTCTCTTGTGTCCCCAACACACCTAATAGGTGCACTAGTTCGGCGAAGAGATAGTGAAATACAAGTGGTATGAATGAATATGAGCAGTAGTACGGCGCCGAAAAGTGCTTGCTGGCGTGCAGTTGATGGTAGTAATATTGCAGCAGTAAAATGCAGTAAAACAGTAAACAAGCAGCGATAAAGCGTATTTAGGAACAAGGCCTAGGGATCATACTTTCACTAGTGGACACTCTCAACATTGATCACATAACAGAATAAATAGATAGATGCTAGACTCTACACCCTCTTGTTGGATGATGAACACCACTAACTGTGTAGGATTACACGAACCCTCAATGCCGGAGTTAACAAGCTCCACAATATTCAATGTTCATATTTAAATAACCTTAGAGTGCATAACAGATCAACATAACCAAACCAAGTACTAACATAGCATGCACACTGTCACCTTCACACTACGAAAGGATGAATAGATCACATCAATACTATCATAGCAATAGTTAACTTCATAATCTACAAGAGATCACAATCATAGCCTACGCAAAGTACTACGCGATGCACACAATGTCACCATTACACCGTGCAGGAGGAATAAACTACTTTAATAACATCACTAGAGTAGCACACAGATAAATTGTGATACAAAACACATTGCAATCATAAAGGGATATAAATAAGCACTTCACTATGCCATTCATAACAATGAATAAGTATTCTGTGAAATATAGCCTAAGAGACCCACACGGTGCACACACTGTCACCTTTACACACGTGGGACAAGGAGTCTCCGGAGATCACATAAGTAAAACCCACTTGACTAGCATAATGACATCTAGATTACAAGCATCATCATATGAATCTCAATCATGTAAGGCAGCTCATGAGATTATTGTATTGAAGCACATAGGAGAGAGATTAACCACATAGCTACCGGTACAGCCCCGAGCCTCGATGGAGAACTACTCCCTCCTCATGGGAGACAGCGTTGATGAAGATGGCGGTGGTGTTGTTGGAGAAGCCTTCGGGGCACTTCCCCGTCCCGGCGGCGTGCCGGAACAGAGACTCCGTCCCCGGATCTTGGCTTCGCGATGGCGGCGCCTGGAAGGTTTCTCGTACCGTGGCTTTTCCGTATCGTGTTTTAGGTCAGGGACCTTTATATAGGCGAAGAGGCGGCGTCGAAGGTCAACGAGGCGACGACACAACAGGGCGCGGCCCCTTGGCCGCACCGGCCCATCGCGAAGGGCCTGTGGCCCCTCCGGCGCTCTCGGGTGTTCCTGAAGCTTCATGCAATCCTAAGATGTGGACGTTGATTTCGTCCGATTCCGAGAATATTTCTTACTAGGATTTCTGAAACAAAAACAAAGCAGAAAAAGCAACTGGCCCTTCGGCATCTCGTCAATAGGTTAGTTCGAAAACGCATAAATATGACATAAAGTATGCATAAAACATGTAGATATCATCAATAATGTGGCATGGAACATAAGAAATTATCGATACGTCGGAGACGTATCAAGCATATACCAGAATGATTCATGTGATGATCATTGGACAACAGTAAGAATATCCCTGAGTACTTTAGAAGAACCAAGGATATATATATATTTTATATGGGTAATGACAAACAAATCGTTGTAAAGTGTTGCACCGATATTAGTTTGGTCACATATAAAAGTAAAATTTCAAATCTCAATTAGGCTAAGTGTTATTTAAAAGGGTAGCACAATGAGCTAGAGTATGTCTATGCTAGATTTAGATGAGTTCTAAATATTGTGACGGATTCTACAAACGAAGGCAAAGTATGTCATTGTTTTGACAATGACTGAGGATGTTAAGTCGAGAAGTTCTTTGAGAACTTGGTGTAGTTCCGATAGTGTCAGAACTTTGAAGCTATATTGTGTATGACAATATTAGTGACTTATTTTCAGACCGCGGAATTAAGGTTCCACCAGAGGACTAAGCATATACAATTAACGCCGACTCATTTGGAAAATGAGTGATGCATTGAGACGCAACTGAATTGCAAAATACATACGTTTCTGAACAGTCAGATCTGTTGACTAAAACCTCTCCCGTGAGCAAAGCATGATTAGCACCAGAAGGCCAAGGTGTTATATCTTTACAAATATAAACTAGATTATTGACTCTAGTGCAAGTGAGACTGTTGGAGATATGCCCAAGAGGCAATAATAAAATGGTTATTATAATATATCTTTGTGTTTATGATGATGTTTGCATACCATGCTATAATTGTATTAACCGAAACATTGATACATGTGTGTTATGTAAACAACAAGGAGTCCCTAGTAAGCCTCTTGTATAACTAGCTTGTTGATTAATGGATGATCATGGTTTCGTGATCATGAACATTGGATGTTATTAATAACAAGGTTATGTCATTAGGTGAATGATATAATGGACATACACCCAAATGAGCGTAGCATAAGATCAAGTCATTAAGTTAAGCTTTCGATACATAGTTGCCTAAGTCCTTCGACCATGAGATCATGTAAATCACTTACACCGAAAGGGTACTTTGATTACATCAAACGCCATTGCGTAAATGGGTGGTTATAAAGATGGGATTAAGTATTTGGAAAGTGTGAGTTGAGGCATATGGATCAATAGTGGGATTTGTCCATCCCGATGACGGATAGATATACCTGGGCCCTCTCGGTGGAATGTCATCTGATTAGCTTGCAAGCATATGATTTGATCATAAGAGATGACATACCGCGGTACGAGTAAAGAGTACTTGTCGGTAACGAGGTTGAACAAGGTATGGAGATACCGATGATCGAACCTCGGACAAGTAAAATATCGCGTGACAAAGGGAATCGACATCGTATGTAAATGGTTCAATCGATCACTAAGTCATCGTTGAATATGTGGGAGCCATTATGGATCTCCGATCCCGCTATTGGTTATTGCTCGGAGAGGAGTCTCGACCATGTCGCATTGTTCACGAACCGTAGGGTGACGCGCTTAAGGTTCGATGTCGCATAGTAGATTCGGAATATGAGATGGAGACCGAATGTTGTTCGGAGTCTCGGATGGGATCCAAGAAATCACGAGGAGGACCGGAATTGTTCTGGAAGAATTCTGCTGTTTTGTATTTCAAGAAAAGTTGTTCTGGAAACATGCGGAATTGGACGAAATAAAAACAGAAGTTCTTATTTTACTATCACGTAGACGGAGTCCAAAGGGGAGAAGGAGAAAGGCCAGGGGTGGGCCACACAACACCTCGGCGCGGGCCCCCCAGGCCGCGCCAGGGTATTGTGTGGGCCCACCAGGCGCCGACACTAGATGGGTTTTGTGAAACCCTAACCCTAGTTCCCGACTATATATAGAGGGATAGTTTGGCCGGCCAAGGCTGCTCCGTACGCAACCCTAATTTGCCACCTCTCCTCCCTCCAGTTTCTCCTGCTCCGGCTTGGGCGAAGCCCTGCAGAAATTCTTCTCCACCACCACCACCACGCCGTCGTGCTGCTGGGATTCCGCGGAGATCTACCACACCTCCGCTGCCCGCTGGAAAGGGGAGAGGAAGGAGCTTCATCGACACCGTACGCGCGACCGAGTACGGAAGTGCTGCCGGATTGCAGCACTGGGGATGATCGTCTACACCAACAACGAGATCTAATCTCGTAGGTTTTGGAAATCTTCGAGGGTTAGTCTCACATCAATCTCGTTGCTTCGATCTTGTAGATTAGATCTTGGGTGTTCCATAGATTAGATCTTGGATTTATTCGTCTTGCGGTAGGAAATTTTTTGTTTTCTATGCTACGAACCCCATCAATACCGTCCAAACATGCATCAACTAAAATACCTTGGCTCCAGAAGAGGCCGTAGCATTGAACCCAACACACAGCCTCTTGTCAACTTTCCGAGGGACAAAGATCATGTCAGTAGCCAGGATCTTGCTACAACTAACATGCAACAAGTATTTGAGATGAAAAGAACCCACAAGTTAGCTATCCTAGTTTGATCATCTGCACTAATTCCAACACCTAGAACTTCACTTTTCTGATAGTTAATTTTCAAGCTGGACATTTGTTCATAACAACAGAGCAAGAACTTTACTGATACGAAACAATTCCAATAATTTTCCATGAGAAGGATTGTGTCATTTTCATACTGCAGGTATGCATACTGCAGATGAGACACTCCCCTCCAACCAAATTACAAGCTATCCTTTTAACCTGCCCAACAGTTTTGTTAGCATTTAACATTTTTCCCAAATCATCACCCACAAAGTCAAAGAGCAAGGAGGACAAATGATCTTCCTATCTCAAACCTTTACAGGTTCTAAACAATTCCCTATTCAGTCCATTTTTGTTGATGCGGACTTTACCCAATTGCACAACTTATCTAATCTAGAGAATCCAGGTTTAACTAAATCCTTTTTCCTCAAATTTTCTCCAAAAAACTCCATTGTATTTTTTCATATGCTTTCTCAAAATCTAGTTTAATTATAGTACTAGATTTCATATGAAATTTTAGGTCATGAAGCACAACAACCCCATCCAAAATCTGCCTCTCTGGAATGAAAGCAGTCTAAACATGGCTAATGTATTTATTTGCAATCAAATAAAATTTTCTTCATCAACTTAGTAATGATTTTAAACACTTCATTAATCAAGAAAATAGCTATATATTCCTTAACATCCAAGATCCTTGGTAAGATGACAATCACACCATAATTAATAATCCTTTTAAGGTCCAACACCCCAACCCTTCGGTCAGCTAACATATCTTTGATGACGTGTTGGATATAATGCCTTAGAGACAAATAATAAAGAGTGCTTATTATTATATATCAATAGTACATAATAGTTTCGTGCCATGCTATAACTGTATCAATCAGAAAACAATGATACATGTGTGGTATTATAAACAAACCATGGTCCCTAGTGAGCATTTACAAACTAGTTCATTGAGGTCAATCGATGATCGAGGTTTCCCGATCATGGACACACATGTCATTGATAATGGAGTCATATCATTAAGTGAATGATGTGATGTACATTTTCAAATATAAGTATTTGTAACACGATCAAGTCACGAAGTTCACCTTACGATATCTATGAATGTGTATTAACCTAATCCTTAGAGTATGAGACCATATCTAATCATTGTCATCGGCGGCTGCTTTGACATCATCAACCGCCACACCGTAAAAGGGTGGTCATAAAGGTGATGCGTAGGTATTCCAATGGGATAGGTTGATGCGCAAGAGCGGGATTTGTTCATACGCGTGATGGAAGATACTTTGGGCCTACTCTGTGAAATTATATCCAAATTGCAACACATGATTAGGTCAGAAGGATGGAATTGAACAAAACAAGTCGAATAGCCTTGTCGGTTACCAGTATTCCATCAGCCTCTCAGCGGGTAGCCTGACATTGGCATGGTTAATTACCCAAACCTACATACATATGTCCAGAAACCATGGAGGAAAAAAGGAGGCCGAGATCGATCGAAAGGCAAAAGTGCGCTGCTGCAGGCAGCATGCCTTGCTTCCACTCAACGTTCCACGACAGAGTTAACACCCCATGTTCAAAGATCCAAAAAAGCTTGAGATAGATAACAAGCTGGCCAGTGGCCACTTACCCACTACACCACCATCACACCACTGCATGCGAAGCATGCAAGCCACTACTACAACAATCAAGCACGTCCAAACGAAAGCATAAAAAGGTTAAAACGCACACTACTAAGTGTAATCATAAAAAAAAACTTATTTGATCTGCTTATCCATGCTATAAGCATGGTCAGCAGTTAGCACAGAAGCATATCAGTCACTAATCCTCGGTGCCGATGGCTGCGGCGCCAGGGATGCCGCGACGGCGAGGGCGATGGTCGCCAGCTTCCTGAACTCGGCGTCCTCCGCGGCCAGCGGGGACGTGTCGTCGGCCTCGCCGAACGCGTCCTCGCACGTCCCGGGCGCGTCCAGCGCCGCGCTGAGCTGCGTGAGCGCGTCCCGGGTGGACTTGTCCTCGCCCCGCGCGATGTCCTCCGCGGCCTCGCCGAGCTGGTCCACGGCGACCGAGTACACCTCCGCGCAGACGCCCAGGCGCTCCCGCCTCCTCGCGTCCTCCTCCGAGGCGCGCAATGCGGCGATGCGCCTGGCCGTGCCGTGAGCGGCCGCCTCCGCGATCCTGGCGGCGATGGCGGCGAGGCCGCGCGCGTCGGCGGTGGCGCTCGCGTTGTCGGCGCGGAAGGTCCTGACGCAGTAGCTGTAGCCGATCGACGGGTGGCCTGCGGCGAAGGATTTACATGTGTCTTCTAACGTGGAGGACTCGCAGGTCGACGAGATGAGCAGGAGGAAGAACGCGTAGGTGAGCGGCGCCCTCATTGTGGGCTTGGGTCGATGGTTTTTGCCTGCCTTGGCGTTTCGGCTCTGGTGTTCTTCAGAATGTAAAGTGCGGAAGTGCGGTTGCGGTATATCGTAAGTGCTAGGGTGCTAGCTGATGGGTATATGTAGACGACGACGTCGGAGGCTCGGGAGTGTTAGCGGATGATTAGTTTAATTGAAAAAATTGTTAGGATGATCTCCTCCAGTTCGAGCCCAACGGCTTGAACTCGGATTCTTGACCTCGTCCGCGTCTTGATCGGGGGCGCCCAACCGCAACTGGTTGGTAAGTCCTTGTCGTATGTGCTATAAATAAAGTGGTGGGGGCGTGTGACACTCGTTACGTGGTTGCCCTGAGCTGCCACTCGCTCCAGCGAGATGACCCATCGATTAGGGTAAGCGCAGTGCCGACGGGAAGCTCCGGCGCCACTTCTGCTCACCCACCCGCCGTCGCCGCCACCATGCCTGCGTCGACGGGATCCACCTCCATGGGAGAAGGTAAACCTCATAGCATACACATTGTGTCTCTCTCTCCCTCTCACAGTCCAAGAACACATTTTCTTACAGAGATAGTCACTACTCGATTAGATTTACACTAGTTAATCCACATAATCTAACATTGGTATCAGAGCCAGTTGTTAGATCGGTATATCTTTTGTTTTGGGTAGAAATGTTAACAGCAAACCCTAGCCAACCCCACAGGAACCCTAGCTAACCCCTATTTTGGAAAAGGGGAAAGGAAAGTTTTACCGGCCAGGGCCTAGGGCTGCCGGCAAAGTCAGCACCGCCGCAAGGCCACGCCTCCCCTCTCGATCCCGATGCGCATCGGTATGCCGAGGCATCGGGAAGAAGGGCAACCTCCACCTTGCTTCTGCGAGATGGGGGCAAAGGAAAGAAACCTCTCCAGCTTACCTGTGGCGGCAGCTGCTGCTGTTCACGGTGGCCGGCAAAGAAAAAGGCACCACCTTCGGTCATCTTGATGGCGATGCGCTCACCCGCGGGAGAACGCACTCACCGGCAAGAAAACCGAGGGGGCGCCATGTACTGCCTCCATTTTTTGGCTGTCGCGCCGGGATCTGGTGGTGGAGGAAATAGAAAATGGCAAAGGGAGGGAGCTATCCCCGGCCACTTGCTGCGGGCTTGAGGGAGCACCGCCAAAGAGGCTGGCCGAGGGAGCCACGCCAAGCTGTGGCTGGCGGGAGTGCCCCGCCGTCGCTGGAAAGCCGCCATGGCCGCGCGCGTGGGCGTGAGGTGAAGCCGCCGCCGGAGTCCACAGAGAGGAGAGAAGGAGCCGTGGGAAATGACTAGGGTTAGGGTTTTGGCCGGTTCAGCCACCCTCTTATACCGGACTAAAGCGAAGGGGAACCGTCAGATTCAATCCAACGGCCAGAAATCTCTGCCGCGTGCAGGCCGCGTGGGCACCGTGGTCGGGCCGCGTGCGGGCAACGTCTGCAGGCGGGTGAGCGTGGCGTTGCAGCGTGTTGCGCACAACGTGCGGGCCGCGTGCGCCAGCAGGCCGTAATGCAATGCGCCCGAGTGGCGCGCAAAGAAAGCTTCTCGCGTGGGCTGTGGGCTGCAGGAGCATTTTGGGCTGCACAGTTTTACTGTTTTTGCTGTTTTATTATTTACAGAGGCATTTCAGGCATTTTTCGGTCATTTTTTGGCCAAATTTTGTCTAGTTTTTTTGAATAAATAGGACCAATGAAATATTTATTCAGAAATTAAAAAGTGAAAGATATGCCTCTGAAAAGTTCAAAAGTTAATAGTTTAAATTCACAGTTTATGTTGCATATAGTAAAAGGAGCATTTTAAATGCAAAAGTGATTATTAAATTTTGAAAGTATGATTAAAAGTGATTATTGTGACAATTATGGTTCTGTTATTTTTGGACCGACATTATTAATGACATGACCATGGTTTTGTTGCAATGATAAGAAGTGCATTTATCTATATTTCTGCCCAACAGTGATATAGTTTTATTTGCATTAACAGTTGCATGTCTTAATTCGGATCAACGTTGGATTATAATATGCAATTATACTGTTCTCATTTCATTGTGTTTTAAAGGAGGGTACAAATTGATGAGCTACATCAAGGATGTTCCAACACTCAGAGGTGACAACTACACTGAATGGAGAAAGAATGTCGATTTGTGCTGAGGTGCACTGGGTTCCCACAGCCGGTCAGACCAAAAGATCCAGTCAGAAATGACAAGGATGATGATGCTGCATGGCAGAATATAAAGTGGCTAAGTGTCATTTATAAAGAACTAGCGGGATGGCCCGCGCATTAGCGCGGCTAGCTTCTTTATTCTTAAAATATTTTCTATATAGTTCGAAATGTGCTTTCTCTATTCATGCTTTAATTTATGTTTGCTAGGTTTTGTAAGGCAAATACGTGAGGGACAAAATGAAATACTGTAGGAAATAAGACTTAATTCATTGACGGAAATAATATAATATGGATATCTTCCAAAATATTAAGTACAATGAGTATTTTGTCGCAGATTGAGCATAAGTGATATACCATTTACGTAATATTGTATAGAATTCTCGTTTATCTCACATACTGAAAGAGAGAAAATGATGTGCATACGATAGCAAAAATTAAAGAAAACTGGGGTAGTGATTTGCCCCTAAGCCGTCGTGTAATTAGGTTTATTCATCCACCATAAATATAAGACATTGACTAAAGAGCTTTAGCAATCCACCATTAGGACAACTATAACCGTATATACGCTGGTATCTGATATGCTAGGTAATATGGAGATGGTGGTTTCTTTGGTATTTTCTTCTTTTCTGCATCAAGTCTTGGTCATTGGTGCTCGTTGATTCCTTTCTAATAAATGGAAAGAAAAAAGGAAAAAACTAATTATATATATCTATTCAGATGGAAGTAGAAAAAAATGTCTCTACATGCCAACTATTATTAATGAGATCTTAGCTTGTTTACAAAATCATTTCACTATGCAAACGACATGAGTTACCTGAATGATACATGACGAAATAGCATCTTCTATCTTCAGAGTGACCAATAGTTGGAGACGTTGAACACCTTGAAAAATAAACTAAATAGTAAGGTGAAACCCGTTTGAAATTTCATCATGATCCTTTAGAAAAACTTGTGAAACCCGCAACCGGCTAAATATGGTTAATATAATTCATAGCTAAGCTTACTAATTTTCTTGTAGCGATAACTAAAAAATTAATCCATTCTAGCTAGTTGATCTATGGATCTATTTTATTATAAAATTATCTACTAATCTCTTGGCCGTCCTCTAGCCTGGTCTATTGCTCACCAAAGTAGTAGTTACAGTCTTCTATTCATGTTCATTATTACTAACTGAAAGAAAAATAAGAAGCTACAAATAGTGTTTTCCAGGATTAAAAATATGTCTCCAAATGTCTAAGCATTACATCCCTGATTGTATCTTTTGACATTCAAAAAAGCACCTGCAGTGCAAACATCAACACATAATTATAGACAGTGCTCCAGTTATCCTGGATTGACATTGGTCTACCAAAAAGAGATATGCCATCAACGATGTAATTAAAATTTTAAAAATACATAAGTACTCCTTGAAATGATGGGTTAGCTGCATATTTCTTATTTCGAATCGTTAGGAGGTACTCATGGAGTTAAAGACGGCCCTGTAGACATCCCGGAAGTGTGGATTCGCATCTGAGATATAGAATGACTCTAGGATAAAATGTTTATCTGCTCACTGTCATATCCCTACATGCAGATATCCGTGAGAAATTGTTTTACCTGACGACCGAGCGGATCCGATTCAACTTCCCAACTGCTACAATCAAATAAAACCTGAACCCTTCCCTGATTGATGCATGCAGTGCCATATTTTGGTGGTTGACATTGCCACAACCGATTGTGCTTTCAATTCAATGTACCCATTTTCTCGTTTTCTGTTATTGTTGTAACAATAATAATGACCCTGTCCTGATACACACTGCAGCGGCCGCCGTTCAACATGAGAAATATGTGATGCCGGAGTAGCAAAGTCGGCAACTCACGAATTTACAACATGCAATGAGTCAAGGAAACATGTGGGCGCGTGCTGACCTTATAACACTCATCGAGCAGCCATGTTCCTATGCATATTGTTCCTCGAAACAGGCTTTCGCCCCGCTTTATAAATAAAGCAACCACATCCATACAAGGTTCAGATACAAGACCACGAGAACCCCACACACAACAACAGTCTGCTGGGGCAACAGCACAACATGCCCAAACGAACTAGAAAAGCGATACAACCCCAAAGAGAAGGGTCACTCAGAGGCTGGACGACGTAGAAAGGCGACGGGCAGCCGCAAGAAGATCCTCCAACATGCCGTCCAGGCGCTCCCTGTCCCGCTGCCTACACAATGGGTACCACTGCTGCAACAAAGCCAAGAAAGCATATAAGGAGTCAGAAGCGCGTCGAGGGAGGATACGCTCAATGACCATCTTATTACGCACAGTCCATAGAGTCCAGGTTAAGGCCGCGAACACCAGCCAGAAGAGGCGCCTCCTCCTTCCGGTGTTGTTCGCGTGGGCCTCAATAAACTCACCGAGGACTGAGGCCTGCCACTCAGGCCCCAGTGCCTCCTGGAGGAAGCTCCAGAGGAAGCGGGCCGCAGGGCAAGAGAACATTATGTGGGTCGTCGTCTCCGGGACCGCACACAATGGACAAAGCCCGTCGCCCGGCCCGTGCCTCTTCGCAACCTCCACCCCAGAGGGAAGGCGATCCCTAAGCAGCTGCCATAAGAAAATCTTCGTCTTAAGCGGGATGGGAGCTTTGAAAAGGGGGGCCGTCCAAGGCAACGGGGGGCCCCTAAACAAGGCCCTATACGCAGTCCGCACAGAGAACGAACCGGAGGGCGACAGGCGCCAAGAAGGCGAATCTAGTCCTCCCGGCAAGGCGTCCGGGAGGAGGTTCCGCAGCCGGGCCAGACTCAGGGCCTCTCCCTGGGTAAGCCCGCGACGGAACAGGATATCCCAGCCCCTCTGGGCGACGTCGGCGACAAGACAGGGTGGGTCGGCGCAAATAGCGAACAGGTCCGGGAAGTCCAGGCAGATGGGACTAGCCCCCAACCACGGGTCCAGCCAGAACATGGTCCCTCTACCATCGCCTATGGAGAAGGACAGTCCCGCTCTAACCTCATGCTTAACGTCCTGGAGGGCCCTCCAAAACTGAGATCCCTCCCGACGATCACAGGCAAGCAGAGGCCGGCCCCGTAGGTACTTCGCCTTGATTAACTTAAGCCACAAACCCCCATCATCAGAGAGGATCCTCCAAACCCATTTCAGAATGAGGGCCACATTCATGTGACGAGAGGAGATTATCCCTATGCCCCCAAGATCCTTGGGGGCGCACACATCGGCCCATTTGACCATGTGATATTTCTGGCGGCCGGTCCTGTCCTGCCAGAAGAAGCGAGATAGCTCTTTGTCGAAGGCCGCATGTACCCCTTCAGGGAGGAGGTATAGGCCCATGATATACATGGGAAGGCTAGACAAGCTTGAATCGATGAGAACGGTTTTTCTACCCTTGGAGGTGAACCTCCCGCACCATGGTTCAGCCTTCGCTCTAACTCGCCCCACAAGGGGGCGAGGTCTCTAATAAGGATCCTAGAATCCCTAACAGGTACCCCCAAGTAGTTCACAGGGAAGGTTGCCAACCTACAATTGAGGTTGTCAGCGATCCGCTGTTGAGCTTCCGGAGGGTACCCCAAGACCACTACCTCACTTTTGTCAAAGTTTATTTTGAGGCCCGACATGGCCTCAAAACAGAGGAGAAGGAACTTGGTGTTCTGGATGTCCCGGTCCGAGCCCTCGAACATGATCATGGTATCGTCCGCATACTGGAGGTGGGTCACCCCTCCACCAGGGATGAGGTGGCCGACCACTCCGGTAATATGGCCCGAGATCCTAGCCCTCTCCAGGATCTCGGCCAGGGAGTCAACCGCCGCGTTGAAGAGGATAGGGGAGAGGGGGTCACCCTGTCTCACTCCACACGCCGGCCTAAAATAGGGACCCACTTCCCCATTAATGTTGATGGCCGTGCTGCCAGTCATCACCGTCTGCATAATCCAGCCAATCATGCGATCGTCAACGCCTCTCCTCTGGAGGACCTGCCGGAGGAAGGACCAATCCAAACGGTCGTACGCTTTCTGGAAATCTAGTTTTAGGAAGACACCCCTCTGGTGTCGACTCCTAACCTCGTGCACAATCTCGTGCAGAGCTAGAATCCCATCATGGATGTGGCGGCCCTTAAGGAAGGCAAACTGGTATTGGTGCGTAATCCGCTCCATAACCGGGGCCAACCTTACCGCACACACCTTGGAGAACAACCGCTGGATTACGTTGATGACCGTAATAGGCCTGAACTGGCGTATATCCGTGGCCCCCACAACCTTGGGGATCAAGGTAATAACACCGTAGTTCAGCCGCCCCATGTCAAGAGTTCCCACGTAGAACTCTTGAAACATTGGCATGATAGTCTCCTGGAGTTTCGCCCAGAATTTCTGGAAGAAGACAACCGGGAGACCATCAGGGCCTGGGGCCGAGCTAGCCTTCATGCCCTCAAGCGCGCCCCGGACTTCCGTTGGGAGGAACGGAAGGGTGAGGGCGGCATTCTCCTCGTCTGAGACCCAGGCCCTAGCTGGCCATAGATCTGCCGCGAGGGCAACCCCGGTTCTGGGGCCCGCCGCGAAGAGGCCTTTATAGAAGGAATAAATATGGGTGGTGATCTCCCCGGCCTCCTCCAAGAGGAGATCCCCATCCCAAAGACAGGGGATGGAACACTTCCGGCGACGGCCATTGGCAATCGCATGGAAGTAAGCAGTGTTCGCATCCCCCTGGAGGAGCCAATTCTGGCGACTCCGTTGTCGCCAGAAAACCTCCTCCCCACGGTAAATCTCCATGAGCGAGTGCTCCAGGGCGAAGCGCTGAAGCCACTCCTCAGCGGCTAAGCCCTCCTCGTCCGCGGCGCGATCTAACTCCTGGATCTGGCGGAGAAGTAGGTCCTTCTTTAGGCGAACCTCCGCCCCGAGGTTCGCCCCCCAGCCACGCATAAACTGGCGGGCCATCTTCGTGCAGTGATGCCAAACATCGACTGCGTTGAAGACTCGTGGTGGGGACTCTGCCGCCCGCTCCCACTTGTAGCCAACCGCCTCCACAAACCCTGGCTGATTAAGCCAGAAGTTTTCAAAGTGGAAACGGTTTAGCCTCGGGGGGGTAGAGCCCCCCGAGCACAGTAGAAGTGGGGAGTGGTCAGACCCGATCCTGGTGGCCGCCCTGAGGGTGCATAATGGGAACTCCATTTCCCATTCAACAGACACAAAGACCCGGTCCAGCACACTCTGGACCGGGTCAATGCGGTTGTTGCACCACGTGAACCGGGCACCCACTCTAGTGATCTCTCTAAGGGCGAGATCCGCAAGGCAGTCGTTGAACATCCGCATCCTCGGGATGTCCACGCGACGCGAGCTCTTGTCCTCCGGGGAGCGTATCAAGTTAAAATCACCGGCTACTACCACTGGGGTGGTACACCGGTCAATCTTAGCCCGCAGCTCCACCAGGAAGGCCTGGGATCTGGAATGGTCCGCCGGCCCATAGACAATAATAACCTCCCAGCTGAGGTTAGATCGTCTATGGGTAACGGCCATACTCACAAAGAACTCGCCGTGCTCCATATCCTCGACCTCGAAGGTATCCTCCCTCACGCCTAGGAGGATGCCACCCGAGTGACCCGAGGCAGGACGCCAATGCCAGGCGAACTTGTGTCTACTAAGACCCTCCAGCTCATGGAGGAGGAAAGACTCCTTAATCGTCTCTTGGAGCCCAACAATATCCACATTCTCGCGCCGTATGTATTCCTTCAGTTGTTGTTTGCGACCCGGGGCCTCGAACCCCCTGATGTTCCAGATGAGTGAGAAGAAGGGGGCACTCATTGGATCACATCGGCTTGGGGGTTCCCCTATTGGGAACCGAACGAGCCCTACTACGTGTCGAGGGACCGGACGGGGGCCTAGGTGGTCTCCCCCGCGGTCCCCCTACCTAGGGGGCCGCGACAGAGCTATCCAACGGGGTAGACCCATTGGACGGCTCCAGACCAGACCCTGATGCCAGCTGCACGGGTCAGTCGAGGTAGCGGGTCGCCCTCTCGCGCTCCAACTGAGCGCGAGATGCTGCGAGTACGCCATCGTAGACCTCCTTGGCCTGAATCGCCGCCAGCTGTTCAGCCCGAGGGCCGCGCTCACCCCTGAAAACCACACCGCAATCCGACGCCACCTGACCAAGGTGGTCGAGCGACTCCGTAGCAAGAACCGAGAACCGAGAGCCCAAGGGGGGGGAGGAGGAGCAGAGGAGGGGGGACGAGGAGTGGAGCGTGTACCTGAGTCGAGGTTGCGGGCTGCCGCCCGCCGCTCTGCCTGCTCGGCCACGGTCGGCTCCACCACCTCGGCCCCTGAGCGGGAACGAGCGAGCCTAGCGCTGTGGCGGGACGGCTGGGTGGACTGGCGCTGGCGCCGCGGGGCCCTCGCCTTGGCGCCGCCACGGGAGTGTCGGGGAAGACCGAGGCTGGCTCCAGGACGAAGGGCCCGGGGTCGGAGGACCCTGGGGCGAGGTGGGAGTAGAGCCCGTGGAGCGCGTGTAGCAGACGAGCCCAGGCGACCTCGGTGACTGCGGGGGGCACACATCCAACCCCACGCTTGCTGACGACGAATCCTGGGGGAAGTTGGACCCGTACTCCAAGATGGACAGGCCGCAGGACCCCACGGTAACGGCGGGAGGGGCGTGGGGGGCAGCCGCTCCCAGCTTGGCCGGCGCGCTCCTGAGAGTCCGCGCCAACCCAAGCTGGGCCGACTGCGCCCCAGGCCTGACGTCCAAGGCAGCAGAAGACTCGGCCCCGGTACCAGGAGCCTGTCGCTGGGAGTAGTCCTTGCCATCGCCGCCCAAGTCATCCTCAGAGCCTCCATCGGAAGAACCATCATCATCGTCGGCATCGTCATCATGGTGGGACTGAGATGGGTCGAGGGGAGGAGTCTGAGCCCCCGCCTGGGCCTCGTCCCCCTCCACCTCCACCGTCAGGGCCCGACCACCCTTCCCCAAGAAGACGTGAGGAAGAGTGCAAGCAAGCTTCGTGGGATCTGGGCAGAGGATCAACATGCGCACCGGCCCGGCGCCTGGGAGGGAGAGGGGGTCCACTGTGACAAGCTTGCCAATGATCTGGGAGATGAGCTCAAGAATATGGTCAGTCCTCGCCTCCTCGGGAATGCCGTGAACCCGGACCCAAACCTCAGACAAAGTAGCCACCGTATCAGGATCCACACACGACGGCAGAACAGAAACGTTGATGTTGTTGGCTGGGAGGATGGTCGAGCTACCCCAGGAAAGGGCGCGGAGGAGCTCAGCCGAGGGAAACGCCACTGCAAACTCAGTAGGCGAGATCTCCCTCACGTTCCACACCCAAGTCGACTCCAGCTGAGTGAGCTCGGCGCGGATCGTGTCGACTGTCACCTCAATCTGTAGCGGGGGGTCCTGCTCCGGAAGCACGGTGATCACTGCCAGGTGTTGGGGGGTGCTAAGCTCCGCCCCCCCAAGGTCGATGTAGTAGAACCCCCCATCGATCCCGTGTCCGAGGTACTCGATGACCTCCCGCCTCCTGCGGCTGTTGAAGCGCTCCGTGCATGCCGCAGCCTGGTGGGCCGGGTTGCCACAGAAGAGGCACTGCTCCGGCCTCGGGCACTCGGACCGAAAGTGCCCCCTCACCCCACAGTTGAAGCAAATGTTGGCGGTGGGGGACTTCTCCGGCGTCGCCGACACCCCAAGCTGAGTATCGGACCGACCATCCAAGGGCAGTCCCTGCGGAGGTACCATAGGCAGGTGCCCGAGCTGGCTCCCACCCACGGCGCCTCCCCCGACGGCCCTACGCTTCTTCGACTTCTTCTTCTTCCTAGCTGCGGGCGGCCCAGCAGGTAGGGGGAGCGGGTCATCTCGGCGCTGTTCGCGGCGAGGCGGCGACCGGCCGCGGTCCGCCCGCCAAGATGCCTCACAGTCCTGGTCTCTGGCCGGGTGTCGGGCGCGCTGCACGAGCTCGGTCCGAAGGGCCGCCTCCCTGCGTGCCGCATCCGGAGACGGGGCACGCCGGCCCGGCGAGCCGGCGGAGAGGGTGGGGGATCTAGGGTTTCCGCCCCAGGTCGCGCTGGGGCGACCCAGGAGCAGGGTCTGTTCAGGGATTTCCTATGCATATTGTTGCACGCACGAATTAGCAGGTTGATGCATCCAATATTGACAGTTTTTCCGCGCCAGTTCTGTTATGCCTCCGATATTCGCAGCGTCGGGTCTGCCGGCGACGGCATGCATATAGCTTGGATTGTAGCAGGCGCTCCCGTCGGCAAGGATCTTGTCAAGTTTGTACATATCCCCTTTATGAATTGCAACAGATCAATCTTCCCTGTATTCTCCTGAATCTGCACAATTGAGATATTTTGATGATTGTAGATCGAGTACGTCCTGCATGTATACTCTGCCTTCGGGATTGCAAGAGCAGTTCGTGATGTGGATGATAACAAATCTAATGAGAATTATATCACAAGCTTCGTAGACCCTAGTTGGCGCGAGATCGACCAAAGGTCTCTGAACCCTGTTCGTCTCTGGCTGTAGCGTCTTGACGCCCGATGTAGCCTCCGATGCCTGATTCTGCCATTGTTGGAAATCAACAACGATCAGTTGTGGACTCTCAAGATTTAAGGCCCCTTGGTCAATCGTGATGGTTACCTGTATGAAGATTTGATCGATCTGATTTGTTTAAAGAGATAGAGTTTCCTGTTGAGATAAAGGTTGATTCGTGAAGATTTTTTTCTCTGTGGCGTATGTCGGGCGGACGATCGCAGGTGTGGGTGTGAACTGAAGACGAACCTGGCCATCGCCATTTTTCCAATCCTTGTCTGCGTGCTGATCGTCGAGACGTCGACACGGCCGCGGAGGGGAGCTGCATGATCGGCTGTTTCTTTTATATACTCCGTAGAAGATCTATTTTTTGCGAATCTACTCCGTAGAAGCTCTAAAGTCGGGTAACTTTAAACAAATCTTCTATAGTACATTAGTACGTGCCGGTGCGTGGATATGTATCCAGTTTTTTAAAACGATCCGGCCTAGTCGTGTATAACTCCGTTTCTGTACGTGGGTAGCGGGTGCGTGATATCTGTTCAGTTTTTCAAACGAATGATACGGCCTGGCCGTGTATATCTGGGTGTGTGATATCTATTCAGTTTTTCTAAACGATCCAGCCTGGTTCCGTGGGTAGCGATCCTCACGGCGTATACTTTGGTAACTTATTAAATCTAGTCCATTCATTTTGCAATGTTTAATCTATACCGTCATTTGTCTTGTACTTTAATTATATAATAGATACAATTGAGAACGCTATTGTGGGCTCAATTGCAGAGTGTGCTTCCGCAGGGGGTATCTTGAAAGAATAAAGAGCTAGTTCACTAGTTTTTCAAAGATATGTGTCACCCAGCTACTGAAGCAACTGGTGACAGAAAAGTACACATGGACAGGAAGGACATGGCAAGTGTGCCATATGGTGTAATAATGCTTATGTGTGTGTTATTTTACTTCACAATGAGCTTCATTTATTGTCCTTGCGTAAAAAAGTATTGGCTGTGTGTAAAGTGAATGAACAAGTACCCGCGTTGGAAAAAGAACAAAAGAAAAGGAAAAGAACCGATGAATCATCGAAATTACGACATTGTCGCTTAGGCCATATTTCGAGGGGGAGAATAGAAAGACTCATTAAAAATGAAATTCTTCCTTCGTTAGAATTCTCAGACATAGAACAATGTATCGATTGTATTAAAGGAAATTTTGTAAAGCAAATTAAAAATGGTGCAAATCGAAGCACACATCAACACTAGAAATAATTCACACCGATATATGTGGACCATTTCCTGTGAAAAGTGTGGATGGTTATGATTCGTTCATAACATTCACGGATGATTACTCCCGATATGGTTATATTTATCCAATCAAAGAAATAACAGAATCGTTGGATAAATTTAAAATATTCAAAGTTGAAGTTGAAAATTAGCATGATAAAAGAATAAAGATAGTCAGATCTGATCGTGGAGGGGAGTACTACGGTCGACATACTCCATATGGCCAAGTCCCTGGACCTTTTGCAAGGTTCCTACAGGAGACTGGAATAGTTGCCCAGTACTCGATGCCGGGCGAGCCTCAGCAGAATGGGATAGCTGAAAGGCGCAACTGTACCCTTATGGATATGGTGCACAGTATGATGAGCTATTCCACCCTACCATTGGGATTGTGGATTGAGGCGTTAAAAACCGCGATTCACATTCTAAAAAGAGTACCAAGCAAATCGGTGCCCAAAATACCGTATGAGCTATGGACAGGGAGAGTGTCTTCTCTAAACCACCTGAAAGTGTGGGGGAGCCCTGCTGAGGCCAAAGTATTTAATCCAAATATCGCAAAGTTAGATACCAAAACAGTCAGCTATCATTTTATTGGCTATCCTGAAAAGTAAAAAGGTTATCTTTTCTACTGTTCAGAGAAGTACATAAATTTTGTGGAAACGAGACATGCTTTCTTTTTAGAGGACGAAATGATGAGGGGAAGCATGGTAGCTCGGAAAATTGATCTTGAGGAGAAGAGGGTGTGTGCACCTAATCCGATGACTCAGGAGCCATTTTTGCACTACCATTTGCACCTGCACCGATAATCCCTGCGATTATGGTGCAAACGCCTGTTGTGACTCCATCCATGTGTTATCACCGGATTTTGGCCAAATCAGGAGGTGGGCCGTAAGGGAGATGGGCTTGGAAGATTATATGTGTAAGATCTCTGAAGCGGCCTTGCACGAAGAGTTTGGGCTAGATTGCCCGTGTATCTGTATTATAGTAGATCGCATCTTAGATTAAAAGTTAGAGTTTGTCTTGTGCACGGTGGGGATTATTCCCACGTTAGAAAGTCCCTTGGACTATAAATATGTATCTAGGGTTTATGAAATAAACAACAACCAACGTTCAACCACAAATCAATCCTGGCGCATCGCCAACTCCTTCGTCTTGAGGGTTTCTACCGGTAAGCATCATGCTGCCTAGATCGCATCTTGCGATCTAGGCAGCACAGCTTATTCGTTTCTTGCGTTGAAGCTTTTTGATGGCGAGCAACGTAGTTATCTTAGATGTGTTAGGGTTAGCATTGTTCTTCGTATCATATGCTGTCGTAGTGCAACCCTTACGCATCTAGCCGCCCTTACACCTATATTAGGTGTAGGGGCGGCACCCCGCTTGATCATAATTTAGTAGATCCGATCCGTTACGATTGCTCCTTGTTCTACAAGGATTAGTTTAATATCTGCAATAGTTAGGCCTTACAAAGGGTTGGAGGATCCAGCGGCACGTAGGGTGTCGTTTGCTAGTCCTAGACAGGATGTTCCGGGGATCAACCTCGTGTTGGTTTTTAGGCCCTATCTAGGATCGGCTTACGATCACCGTGCGTGGCCGCGAGGCCCAATCGTGAGTAGGATGATCCGATTATGCGGGAAAACCCCCGTAGATCGTCGTAGATCGTTTAGCTTTATCTTGATCAAGCAGGACCACCATATATTCGTGCACCTTGTACGAATCATGGGTGGATCGGCTCCTTGAGCCGATTCACAGGATAACCGAGAGCCGATCGAGGCTCGTATTTAATGTTTACGTGTATGCCATGCAGGAAACTAAGCGAGACATCTCCATCACCTTCCTGACCAGGTAGGTCAGGTGGCACGCCCTTGCATCAGCATCGGACGTGTGTACGGAGGCTTTGCGGGCCGTCGCTCGGAGGGACCAGGGCCAGCCGCAGCCCTAAGTTGTTCCCGGCTCTCTGTGTTGCCCGTCGCTGCCCGCCGGTGGGTTTTGACCGCAACACATTCTGGCACGCCCGGTGGGACAAGCTTCGACATCAACCTCATCGCCATCTACATCTGAGATGGCGGACGGCACGCCAGTCACGTACAAGGATCTGCCCGACGAGCTCAAGAAGAAGTATGACGAGGTCAAAGCAATCCTCGAAGCCGACCTCATCGGCTCTTTTCACAGAACCCGTTCGCATGGCATCAGGTGGAAGGGGTTCTCGCCTAACGGTGCACTCGATGGGATAGACCTCTCTGCCCCGTCGGAAGAACGCACCAGGTCCCTGCGGCAGGAGATCAACTACATGGTGGCTCACTCGCTACACCGCCACTCCGAGAACCTGGTGAACACTTTGGAGCGTGTCGCTCTTCGGGTGATCCAGGAGATCATGAGGCACCAGTACTCGCCGTCAGGACCGGCTCTCGGGACACATCAAGGAGAGTTGCCACTCCAGTCCCGTCCACCGCTGCCATTTGCGTTGGCAGCACCAGAAGTGCCGAACTCACCGGCATTCGTCGTCTACAAGATCGGTGGTGACCCTAGTGACGCCGTTCTTGCAGGAGGCGCTAAGGAGATCCCTCACGGGTACATGTGCACATATGTGCCGGATTGCGGTAACTGGGCGCTCACAAACCAGGCCGCAACATCAGGGACTTGGGAAAGCAGGAGGAACGTCGAACAGATCTTGAGAAGCGACGTGGCTAGCTAAATATGCCACCCCGACGAACCTCCAGAGCACAGCTCCTGCAGTTGGCTCAGAGCTGGAAAAGCAAGCATGGCTGGCTAAGTACGCCACCCCGGCGAATCTTCGAGTTCGCTGCAGCCAGCACCGCGGATCAGATCAGCACGATCCTCAGGGACCAGTTCGGCATGGTGCCGAAAAGGAGGACAATCGGCTATTCCAAGCCGTACCCCGATGAATACGAGTTGGTCCCGCTACCACCCAAGTATCGGCTCCCTGACTTCTCCAAGTTCAGCGGATCAGATGGTTCCAGCTCCATCGAGCATGTGAGCCGATATTTGGCACAGCTAGGAACGGCCTCAGCGTCGGATCCACTACGCGTGAGGTTCTTCGCGCAGTCCCTCACGGGATCGGCTTTCGGGTGGTACACTTCGTTGCCACCGGACTCGATCCGGACTTGGAAGCAGTTGGAAGAGCGGTTCCACATGCGGTTTCACTCAAGCTTCCAGTCGGCCTTGCCGATCTAGCGCAGATACGTCGAAGCGTGGAGAAACGTGGCGAATACATCCAGCGCTTAATCTAAGGAACCGATGTTATTCGGCTCGTGTGACTGAAAAAGAAGTCGAGTTGGCAGTGGTGGGCCTTGCCTCACAAATCAAGGACATGGCCTCCAAGCGAGACTATCCTTCGTCACATGGTTCAAACTGTCGGCATATGAACAGCGCCACCCGGACTGTACAGGATAAATTCAAGCGTGCGTGAGGTGGTGGAGGCCGAGGAAGACGAAGTTGCTGCGGGAGATCAAGAGGTAGCAGTGGCTGAATGAACTCGGGGCAACCCCCGTGTCCGCAAATGGGTTAAGCCACCAGGTCCGCCCGGGGGTTTGATTTTGACGTGACCAAAACTGAGCAAATCTTCGACCTCCTGCTCAAGAGAAGCAGTTGAAGATACCCGAAGGTCTCAAACTCCCCACGGTTCAGGAGCTGAATGGAAAGCCATACCGCAAATGGCATAATTCGCTCTCCCATGCCAACGACTGCGAGGGTGTGGCGTCGGCAGATCCAAATGGCGATAGAACAAGGACGTCTGATTTTCAACCAGTACGCCATGAAGGTCGATACCCACCCCTTCCCCGCCGTTAACATGGTGGAGTGCACTTACCCTGAAGGTTGCCAGCCGGGATCCTCGTTCAGCATCAACATGGTAGAACCTGGACACCACGCTGGCAAGGACGGAGACGAGAGCAGCTGCTCTCGTAGCAAGGACACAGAGGAAGCCGCTCCACGCGATCGGCTCCGGCACGACAGCAAGCGCTACATCACAGAGGGAGAAGTGAGGAATGTAAGATATCAGCGACCTCTCTCTGATCGCCTCCTTAACAAGTACGTGAGTCAGTATGACCAACACCGACGATCCAGCGATGATGATGAAACAGATCGTCTGGCTAGAGAAGCCAGAAGACATCGTCGGCATGATCGCAATGAGGAGGAGTGCGAGCGCCGTGCCAAGGAAAAGACATGGGAGCAAGGCGACGAAGATAGGCATTGGGACTGCCCCTTCTTCAGACACTGCTGGGATTCAGGAATGAGCCGATTGCCTACAATCGGCAATTGCCCAGAATGCAACCAGGAGAAGAAGGAGGCAGCCAACGTGTCCGTATTCAAACGTCTAGGGCCTCTCCCAACACAAAGCAAACGCGCTGAGTCCCCTCGTTTGGAAGATCTCGAGGATTCAGAAGACGAGGGAGAAGAAGAAGACAGGTACCACCGTCCAAGGTGGTGCCCTGATGGACTCAGCCATTCCCAAAAGCGTAGGGTTCAGCGATTACGTGGCTTGGAGGAAGCCGAAAGGTTATACCTGCATACGCTAAGGAAGGCGCGACCTGATCTGGCTGCGAAAGTTCAGCGAACCCTGGATAAAGAGGGTTGACCACGGAAAATGGAGTGGCGCCCTAAGCAAAGGAAAGCCGATGATGAGACATCGGCTGGCACAAACATGGTGCTCATCCTTCCGATGGAGCTTAGTGCTCCAGGATTAAACGATGCACTCAAGGTGGACGACAACAAGCGCATCGACATGACGAAGGATGAGGTTGGGCTGGTTTTATCCACCGGCCTGACCGTGTAGCAAGAACAAACCGATGAGCAAACGTGGCGAGGCCGATCCTTGGGATCGGCCCCCAAAGATCTATGAAGGAACATTACAAAACCTTCATTGAAGCGCTTCGATCAATGTGGAGGCCGATTCCAGCAATCGGCCAAAATTATCCTCACCACATGTTCTGCTTGTGCTCAACATCAATGTACTTGGCAGCGGTTTTACGTCGGCTGAGGAGTTAAGAAGAATCAACTTTGGTCCTACCGGAGCCGACGTGCAAATGCAATGCCTTGGTTGAACTACAGAGCCGATATCTGCAGTTACCTGACAGATTCGACTCGGGGGCACCTAAACCAGATGAACAAGTGAACATGTGCAGATAAACACATAAGCAGTGAAATATTGGGGGCGGCTTTACAGGAAAGGGCCGATGGCTCTCAAAAGAGGGATCTGGTGCCTAGTGCACTGCTACTACTAGTCCTACTCTACTAGTTGTCGATGTCCTCATCGTCGCCGTCGTTGATGTCGTCGGCGCTGCTCCCGGGAAGTTCCTCGTCGCTACTGCCCCAGCCCTCGGCCGGAGCTTCGTCTTCCTCGTCATCATCATCATCCTCGCTGTCCGCCCAAGAGCGGAAGCGCTTTGTTGGCGGGTACCCGATGGAGGAGGAGGATTCATCCTCCTCCTCCTCCTCCTCATCATCATCATCGTCTTCGCTGTCCGCCCAAGCGCGGAATCGCTTTGCCGGCAGAAGCTTAGCGGGGGAGGAGGGGCCGCACTCCTCCTTCTCCTCTTCTTCCTCTTCTTCTTCCCCCTTCCGGTGGGAAGAGGTGGGGTTCACCCAGGGATGGAGGTCATCTTCGCTTTCGCTTATCAGCTCCCCTTCGATGAGGAACTTGAGGTCGTCTTCCCCATCGGTCAGAGGCAGGTCGCCGTCTGGTCCGTGATCGGAGTTCCACTCCGGCTCGCTCGAGGAGAAGGATTGGAGAGAGAGGCCGGAGGAGACGGAGGAAGAGGAAGACATTGCTACAGGGGAAGAGGGTTTTTTGATGCCGATAGCTAGAACAGAGGAAGGGGATGAAGAGGGCTAATCGATCGGCATGGTTAAATAAAGAGGAGCCTAGAAGAGATTTAATGCCATTGCAGTTTCCGAGGAGATAGAGCCAAAATTGTCAAATCACACAGAGAAGGTGAGGAGGCAAGTCATCATGATGAAGAATACTGCGACGGTTGCTCTACTACGACATGACCCTTCGAAGGAAAAACAGAGTGGTTTTGAAATTATCATTACCAAAACCAGGGGGCATGTGTTATCACCGGATTTTGGCCAAATCAGGAGGTGGGCCGTAAGGGAGATGGGCTTGGAAGATTATATGTGGAAGATCTCTGAAGCGGCCTTGCACGAAGAGTTTGGGCTAGATTGCCCGTGTATCTGTATTATAGTAGATCGCATCTTAGATTAAAAGTTAGAGTTTGTCTTGTGCACGGTGGGGATTATTCCCACGTTAGAAAGTCCCTTGGACTATAAATATGTATCTAGGGTTTATGAAATAAACAACAACCAACGTTCAACCACAAATCAATCCTGGCGCATCGCCAACTCCTTCGTCTTGAGGGTTTCTACCGGTAAGCATCATGCTGCCTAGATCGCATCTTGCGATCTAGGCAGCACAAGCTTATGTTGTTCAAGCGTTGCTCGTACTGAAGCCTTTTTGATGGCGAGCAACGTAGTTATCTTAGATGTGTTAGGGTTAGCATTGTTCTTCGTATCATATGCTGTCGTAGTGCAACCCTTACGCATCTAGCCGCCCTTACACCTATCTTAGGTGTAGGGCACCCCGCTTGATCATAATTTAGTAGATCCGATCCGTTACGGTTGCTCCTTGTTCTACAAGGATTAGTTTAATATCTGCAATAGTTAGGCCTTACAAAGGGTTGGAGGATCCAGCGGCACGTAGGGTGTCGTTTGCTAGTCCTAGACAGGATGTTCCGGGGATCAACCTCGTGTTGGTTTTTAGGCCCTATCTAGGATCGGCTTACGATCACCGTGCGTGGCCGCGAGGCCCAATCGTGAGTAGGATGATCCGATTATGCGGTGAAAACCCTAGATCGTCGTAGATCGTTTTAGCTTTATCTTGATCAAGCAGGACCACCATATATTCGTGCACCTTGTACGAATCATGGGTGGATCGGCTCCTTGAGCCGATTCACACCTGAGAGCCGATCGAGGCTCGTATTTAATGTTTACGTGTATGCCATGCGAAACTAAGCGAGGCATCTCCATCACCTTCCCGACCTATAGGTCAGGTGGTACGCCTTGCATCAGCATCGGACGTGTGTACGAGCTTTGCGGGCCGTCACTCGGAGGGACCAGGGCCAGCCGCAGCCCTAAGTTGTTCCCGGCTCTACTGTGTTGCCCGTCGCTGCCCGCCGGTGGGTTTTGACCGCAACACCATGACAACGATAAGTGAAAATTCGGAACATGTTGATACGTCCAAAACGTATCTACTTTCCCGAACACTTTTGCTGTTGTTTTGCCTCTAATTTGTGTATTTTGGATGCAACTAACACGAACTAACGCTGTTTTCAGCAGATACAGTGTCTCGTTTTTGTGAGAAATCCAACTTTCAGGAAAAACCTCGGGATTTTGACGAAGGCCCTATTTTCCCAGAATACGACGGAGCCAGAAGGACAAGTGGGGCCAGGGGCCCCACACCATAAGGCGGCGCGGCCCTAGGCCGCGCGGCCCTATGGTGTGGCCCCCTCGGCCGGCCTCCGGCGCCCTCCTTCGGACTACTTATTGGCCTTGACCTAAAAACGCACGGGAGAAGTCGGTCGCCAGAAACCCTCCAGAACGCCGCCACATCGCGAAACTCCGTCTTGGGAGCCAGAAGTCTCCGTTCGGCACTCCGCCGGGACGGGGAATTGGAGGAGATCATCGCCATCATCACCGCCAACGCCTCTACATCAACCAGCCATGTTTCCCCCATGTGTGAGTAATTCCCCCGCTGTAGGCGAAGGGGATGGTAGGGATTGGATGAGATTGGTCATGTAATAACATAAGATTGTTAGGGCATAGTGCCTAGTGTCCGTAATTGGTACTTTGATGATATTGTTGCAACTTGTTGTGCTTAATGCTTGTCACTAGGGCCCGAGTGCCATGATCTCAGATCTGAACATGTTATTGTTTCATCATGATATTCATTGTTTATGGTCTTACCTGCAAGTTGTATACACATGTCGCTGTCCGGAACCAATGGCCCCGAAGTGAAATCGGGACAACCGGAGGGGATGGTAGTGATGTGAGGATCACATGTGTTCACGGAGTGTTAATGCTTTGCTCCGGTGCTCTATTAAAAGGAGTACCTTAATATCCATTAGATTCCCTTGAGGCCCGGCTGCCACGGCTGGTAGGACAAAAGATGTTGTGCAAGTTTCTCATTGCGAGCACGTACGACTATAATTGGAACACATGCCTATTGATTGCTTAGTACTTGGATACCGTTTTATTATTATCTGCAAATGCCCCTGCTTGACTGTTACATGAGTTTCTCTCATCCATGCAACGCCCGTTCATCCGTCCCCGTGCCTACAGTATTTTAATCCTGCTATTTACTATAATCACTACTGCTGTCTTTGTTACTCTGCTGCTGTTATTTCACTATTCTTTGCTATAAAACTGTTACTATTGATAAACTCTTGCGAGCAAGTCTGTTTCAGGTGCAGCTGAATTGACAACTCCGTTGTTAAGGCTTTCAAGTATTCTTTGTCTCCCCTTGTGTCGAATCAATAAATTGGGTTTTACTACCCGCGAAGACTGTTGTGATCCCCTATACTTGTGGGTTATCAAGACTGTTTTCGGCGCCGTTGCGGGGAGCATAGCTTTATTTGGAAGTTCACTTGGATTGATATTGTTCGCTGCAAATTCTCCATCATGGGTAAACCTCGTGATACTAAGGTCGCCATATTACCATCCACTACAAGAAAAGGTACAACTCGAGTACCTCTGCTGCTCTTGATTCACCATCTGTGATTGATAAACTTGTTTCACCGCCACATGCTTCACATGCTGGTACTTCTGCTGAATCTGAAAACTCTCATAATATTGATAATATTTCTGCTGTGCTTGATGATAGTGGTTCATTGGGATCTTTTCTAGATGCTACAATTGCTAGGTCTAGACAAATTGAAAATACTGAAACTCCTAATGAAAATGCTGTTACACCTGTTAATTCACCTGAGTCTGTTGAATACTCTAGTGATGATCTTGATGAAGATTATGTGGAACTTGATGATGATTTTATTGAAAAATGCAATGCTACTACTGATGCAAGAAAAATTAAAAAGTTGCTTGCAGAACATGCTGTTAGATATAAACTGTCTCCTGATCCTAAATTTGCCACATCTCCTATAAACATTAAGGATAAAGATTATGATTTTTCTCTTGATCTATCTCATATAGCTATTGTTGAGAAAACACCTTTTTGTGGTACTGAAAAAGAAAGTGTTGTTGAACACATGATTGAGTTATCTACTCTGAGTAGCTTGTTTTCTGATGATGTTAAGAAGCGTACTTACTTTGTTGCTAAAATCTTTCCATTCTCATTAAAGGATGACGCTAAAACTTGGTATAATAGTTTGCCACCTAATTCTATTAAAAGTCCAAAAGAATTGCTTGATGTTTTCTTCCGTAAATACTTTCCTGCTAGTGCTCAACATATTGCTTTGCAGAGAATTTATAATTTTGACCAGGAAGATGGAGAGAAATTGCCTGAGGCTTGGGCGAGATTTTGCTCTCTTATTAGAGCTCAGCCTGACCATGATTTGGAAAAGCATGATTTACTTGATATATTTTATAGTGGACTAACCATTGAGTCTAGGGCATACCTGGATAGTTGTGCTGGTTGTGTTTTTAGGAAAAGAACTCCAGACGACGCTGAAGAATTATTGGCTAAAATAGGCCGGAATCATGATGATTGGACTACGCCTGAACCAACTCCAACGCCAATATTGAAGAAGAGGGGTTTAATTAAATTGAATGATGAAGATATGAGGGAAGCCAAGAAGTCTCTCAAGGAGAAAGGTATTAAATCTGAAGATGTAAAGAATCTTCCTCCCATAGAAGATATATGTGAGATAATTCCCCTTCATCCATGATTGAGGTAAATTCTCTTCAACGCTTTACTAGGGAAGATATTCCGTATTCAAAACCTCCTGCGCAATGCTTAGATGAGTTTGATAATTATATTGTTAAGCAAGAAAATTTTAATATGAGAGTAGAGAATCATCTAATGGAAAATTCTCAAGCTATTAGTGAATTGCATGATATTGTGGAGAGAACCTCCAATGATGTTAAGATGCTTGTTAAACATTTTCATATGGTTCAAACTCAAATTGATCAACTCACTAAAGTGCAAAATGACTTGTTGGGAAATAATGCTAAAGAAAAACATGCTTATGAAGTAACAACTAGAGGTGGTGTCTCTACCCAGGATCCTCTATATCCTGAAGGGCATCCCAAAAGAGTTGAACAAGATTCTCAACGAACTAAAACTAGTGCTCCATCTAAGAAAAAGAAAAAGAAACATAAGAATGTTGTAGAATCCTATGAACCTGTTAATGATCCTAATAGTATTTCTATTTCTGATGCTGAAACTGAAAGTGGTAATGAACATGATAAAGATAATGATAAGAATGATACTCCTGATAAAGAAGAGGTTGAAGAAGAACCTGAAAAGCATGCTAAAAATAAAAAGTATACTAAAGAAGATTTTATTGCTGAGAAACATGGTAATGAAAGAGAACCTTGGGTGCAAAAGCAAATGCCTTTTCCTGCTAAGAAACTAAAATCAAAGGAAGAAGAACACTATAATAAATTTTGTGATTGGATGAAACCTTTATTCTTGCAAATCCCTTTGACTGATGCTATTAAATTGCCTCCTTATTCAAAGTATATGAAAGATATTGTTACTAACAAAAGGAAAATCCCCAATGAGGAAATTTCCACTATGCTTGCTAATTACTCTTTCAATGGCAAAGTTCCAAAGAAGTTGGGCGACCCAGGTATACCTACTATTCCTTGTTCTATTAAGAATAATTATGTTAAAACTGCTCTATGTGACTTGGGAGCCGGTGTTAGTGTTATGCCTTTTTCTCTTTATAAGAGACTTTACTTAGATAAGTTTATACCTACTGATATATCTTTGCAAATGGCTGATAAATCTACTGCTATTCCTGTTGGTATATGTGAGGATGTTCCTGTTCAAGTTACTAATAACTGCTTGATATTAACTGATTTTGTTGTGTTGGAAATGCCCGAAGATGATAATATGTCTATTATTCTTGGGAGACCTTTTCTTAACACCGCAGGGGCTGTTATTGATTGCAATAAAGGAAAGGTTACTTTCAATGTTGATGATAGGGAGCACACCGTTTATTTTCCCAAGAGGATTGAGAAAGCGTGTGGAGTTAATACTATTTCTAATGTGAGAACTATCAAAGTGGGAACTATTGATTGTCCTATATATGAGCCTAAAGAAGAATATCAAACTCTTGTGATTGGATCCATATCAATACAATTCAAGGTAACATGATTGATTTGAGGTTTATTTCTTCTTATGCTATGTAAAATTTATTTGGTGGCAAGACTTGATCAACCTTGTTAACAAATACCTTTTATATGCATAGAGGAGGTAAACAACATCTCTTTCTTCCTCCACTTGTTCTAGTTGCTGTAGCACTTTTGTTTTGCAAAGTTATTTAGTTAATTAGAGGTTTCAAAATCTTTTTTTTGCCCAGTAATAATAAACTTAATATCCAGAAATGTGCATTTTTCAAAGTTTTCAAAAATTCAAAAATTATACCGTTGGTCCTATTTTTCGACGAGGCACCAGGAGCACTGGGGATGACCAGTGGGGCACCCCAGGGTGGCACCCCAGGCCGGCGCGGCAAGGGGGCGCGCCACCCGGTGTGTGGGTCCCCCTTTGCCCCACTTCAGCATCTCTTCCTCCCACTCTCTCTCTCCGAAAAACTCGCACCAGGTTCCTCTCACTCGCGTTTTGCTCAAGAGCTCCAGTTTCTCGATCTCTTTGCTCAGCCCAGATTTATGTCTGAGATTTGGCACATTTGCTCTTCGGTATGTGACTCCTCCGATTATCCAAGTAGAATTTTGTTTGGTGGAGTATATCTTGAATATTTTGCTGCTGTAGGTAACATGTTTAGTGAGCTTGCATGCTTGTTCTAAGTGGTAGAAACTAGTTTTGATGCATGATTAGTACTCTAGCAAGTTCCTATGGTAGTTTCTCTCTATTATATGTCACCAAATCAAGTTTTATATTGTTTGTTGAAAAATTTCAGAAAATGGAAGGGAGTAGGCACCAACTCAACCAACAAGAATTGGAGGTGCAACAGGTCATGAGAGTTCACCGCGAAGAAGGAGTATACCCCGCTTACTACCCGTGCGTGGATTTTATGAGAAGTGCAGGAATCTTGCAAGATGTTCAAAGACTAATCTCTCATGCAGGATTGGATGATTTTGTTGATGGTGAACCATGCCAATATGCAAAACTGACTATGTCAGTAGTGCAAGATTTTAAATTCAATTGGTCACGATCTAACCCCATGGTTCAGTACAAAATTTATAATAAAACTGTCAACTTGCCATTCAATGATTTTTGTGCAGCAATCAGAGTGCCGCAATGGGGATCATGCGAGAAGATAAAGGGATCGCCGCAAGAGTTCTTGGACCTCTTCAAGATGATTTGTCATGGAAGAAGCTTCTCAGAGGATGGTGGTAAAATCAGTAGCATTCATTTCCCAGCTATTCGTTACTTTGCTTATTTCATTACCAAGTGCGTTCTAGCAAGAAAGAATGGAAGTAAAGTATCTATCCAGGATCTAGCCTTTCTAGCTGCTGCATTACAAGGTAATAGGACTTATAACTTGGGAGCTTTGATAGCCAACAGACTTGCTACTAACCGTGAGAAGGGAGGAATTTGTGGAGGTGTCATCGCCTCTCGCTTATTAGCTATGCATAATGTAGAACCTCACCATCTTGATATTCAGCTCCCCATAGAGAAACTTGACATAGTCTCCATGATTAAGCATGAATTTGTTTCTGATTCGTCTAATTTGAGAAACCTGTCTTACAGAATAACATTTTACAAGAAATCTTGGACAATAACTAAGAAAGTTGAAAAATTAGTAGGATTACCTGCACCTTCTCTGTTTAACCTTGATTCCAGGGAGGATTGGTCAGTCACAGAAAGTGCAGTTAATGCATACATAGAGGGAGGAAACCATCGTGCAAGAGGCAACACGGAGGAGGCCGAGGAACATCTCGATTCGTCATCCGATGCAGCGAGCTCTTCGCATCCACAAGCTGGGTATGAGGAACCCCCACGTTTTTCTTCTGCATCGGTACCTTATTATGACTACTCCATGTATGATCCACCGACGTGGAACCCAGACCCTCGATGGGATTGAACTCCACTTAGGCCAAAAGCCCAAGCTTGGGGGGAGGTATACCAGCATCACTCATTCTTTTCATATTATGGTTGCTGGATACTTGTACATACTTGTTTAGTCTCTTTGAGTGGTTTTCTAATGAGAGGAGATGATATTTGGGGAAGTGCTGCCTGAAAACAGATTCTGGACTGTTACTAGAAATATTCGTGCGCACAGCCAGAACGTTAGTTTGAGCTGCCAATTTTTGTGCAGGTTCCCCAGGTTGTTATATAACTTTCATTAGTTGAACACTTTTCGAGCTGAGCAACGTAATATTTTTGTAAAAATCGATTTCTGTACTGCTGTCAGGTTTTGGCAGATTTCTGCCATCTCGCTTTTCTGTGTTTCTTTTAGTTTTCATTTTCTTGTTCTTGCTTTGTTTCTTTCCTAAAACACAAAAATACCAAAAATATTTCTGTTGTTTCTCTTCACCATTTGTTTATCTTGGTTTCTTGCATTTGTTTCGCTTTATTTGCTATTGCCAGTTTGCTATAAGAAAACCCAAAAAGATTTTGCTTTGTTTGTTTGTTTCCTTTTGTTCTTGTTCTCAAAATTCGAAAACACCAAAAATATTTGCTGTTCTTTTTTGGTTTTGTAAAGTTCTTTATGAGTTCAATGGTCTTCGGTGGCTGGAGCATGGTTTTCATTTCATATTATCCAAGCTACACAAGTGAAAGGCAATAATGACGATATTCGACAATCTGATTGTGGTGAGAGGCTGGTATGAACTCTATTTGTTTTCATTTTTGTACATATACTCATCCATGTGAGAATGCTTAGTTGGTTCATGTGAGGTATATGTCATTTAAGAAAGTCTAGTAGTTCATGATCTCTCATGTTTAGCTCCAATTTATTAATATGAGTAGCATGTCATGGATGTTTGCTTGCATTGTTTTATTCATAGATAGGTATGATATTGTGGTATCCTCCTCTGAATAATTCGTTTGAATTAACTTGGCACATGCTCACGCATGCATATGACTGAACAAGAGTCAATTAAGCCTCAATGATTTACATTGCTTCAGAGTTCTTGTATCACTTTTATGCCTCAGTTAATTTATTTTGCCGCAAGCATGATTATGACAGTTATTGCTCTCTTGATTTGTCGCTCCCTAGTCTTTTGCTAGCCTTCACTTGTACCGAGCGGGAACGCTGCTCGTGCCTCCAAACACATGAAAACCAAGTTATTCCATAGTGTCCACCATAAATACCTACGCATGGCATTTCAAACCATTCCAAGTAAATTCTCATGCGCTACCTTTAAACCTTCAAAATGCTTCTCAATTTGTGTTAATGTTTCATAGCTCATGAGGAAGTATGTGGTGTTTAACTTTCAACCTTGTCATTTACTCTTGATGGACCTTCATATGGACTAGTGGCACATCCGCTATCCAATAATTTTGCAAAAAGAGCTGGCAATGGGTTCCCAGCCCCGATTAATCAACTTTCACTAATAATTCTCTTCACATGTTTTGCTCTGATTTATCGTAAGCAACTTAATTTTGCAAATAGACACTCCTCCATGGTATGTGATTGATGGAAGGCACCCGAGGATTCGGTTAGCCATGGCTTGTGTAAGCAAAGGTTGGGGGAGTGTCACCCATAATAAAACTAAAATACGTGTGTAAACAAAAGAGAAGAGGGATGATCTACCTTGCTGGTAGAGATAACGTCCTTCATGGGAGCCGCTCTTGAAAGTCCGGTTGGCGAGGTAGTTGGTGTACCCATTACCATTCGTTGACAACAACAAACACTTCTCAAAATAATTTTACTCCTGCTTTACAAATGAAAAGCTCTAGCGCATGTTAATCCCTGCTTCCCTCTCCGAAGGGTCAATCTTTTACTTTTCTGATTGTGTCTCCATCCTTTCTTTGAGCACTTTCTTGAGATCACAACTGTCATTCTTAGTGTAATATGCTTGTCTCAAAATATGATCGATTGTGGTATAACTTTGATGCTTTTATCTTTGACAATCACTATTTCTAGTCTTTCTATGAACTTCAGAGGTGCCTGAGCATTTATGTTTTGCTGATCAAATATGGGCAAGCGAGATACCACTCTATCATATTCTTTTATGAACATTGCAATCCTGCTTATATACATGGTTCATGATGCTTATTATTAATTGTTGGTACCTTTCCATGATTGACATAGCTATGGATGATCTTATTTGCATGTACCTTATTATGAACTGCCTAAGTGTTAGCCATAGCATGAGAATATTTACATCATATGAACAAATGTGTTCGTGAAAGTTCTTTTATCGCTCAGTTGTTAACTGAATTGCTTGAGGACAAGCAATAAGCTAAGCTTGGGGGAGTTGATACGTCCAAAACGTATCTACTTTCCCGAACACTTTTGTTGTTGTTTTGCCTCTAATTTGTGTATTTTGGATGCAACTAACACGAACTAACGCTGTTTTCAGCAGAACGTTCAGTGTCTCGTTTTTGTGCAGAAATCCAACTTTCAGGAAAAACCTCGGGATTTTGACAGAAGGCCCTATTTTCCCGCGACGGAGCCAGAAGGACAAATCAAGTGGAGGCCGAGAGGCCCCACACCATAAGGCGCGGCCTAGGGGGGCCCGCGGCCCTGTGGCCCCCTCGGCCGGCCTCCGACGCCCTCCTTCGGACTACTTATTGGCCTCGACCTAAAACGCACGGAGAAGTCGAAGTCGCCAGAAACCTCCGAAGCCGCCACATCGCGAAACTCCGTCTCGGGAGCCGAAGTCTCCGTTCGGCACTCCGCGGGACGGGGAATTGGAGGAGATCATCGCCATCATCACCGCAACGCCTCTACATCAACCAGCCATGTTTCCCCCATCCATGTGTGAGTAATTCCCCCGCTGTAGGCTGAAGGGGATGGTAGGGATTGGATGATATTGGTCATGTAATAGCATAAGATTGTTAGGGCATAGTGCCTAGTGTCCGTAATTGGTACTTTGATGATATTGTTGCAACTTGTTATGCTTAATGCTTGTCACTAGGGCCCGAGTGCCATGATCTCAGATCTGAACATGTTATTGTTTCATCATGATATTCATTGTTTTGGTCTTACCTGCAAGTTGTATACACATGTCGCTGTCAGGAACCAATGGCCCAGAAATCGGGACAACCGGAGGGGATGGTAGTGATGTGAGGATCACATGTGTTCATGAGTGTTAATGCTTTGCTCGGTGCTCTATTAAAGGAGTACCTTAATATCCAGTAGATTCCCTTGAGGCCCGGCTGCCACCGGCTGGTAGGACAAAAGATGTTGTGCAAGTTTCTCATTGCGAGCACGTACGACTATAATTGGAACACATGCCTATTGATTGCTTAAGTACTTGGATACCGTTTTATTATTATCTGCAAATGCCCTGCTTGACTGTTACATGAGTTTCTCTCATCCATGCAACGCCCGTTCATCCGTCCCCGTGCCTACAGTATTTTTAATCCTGCTGTTTACTATAATCACTACTGCTGTCTTTGTTACTCTGCTGCTGTTATTTCACTATTGCTACTGCTATAAAACTGTTACTACTGATAAACTCTTGCGAGCAAGTCTGTTTCAGGTGCAACTGAATTGACAACTCCGTTGTTAAGGCTTTCAAGTATTCTTTGTCTCCCCTTGTGTCGAATCAATAAATTGGGTTTTACTACCCGCGAAGCTGCGATCCCCTATACTTGTGGGTTATCACATGTCCGTCAGGAGCCGAATGAATCATTTGTTGATCATGAATGGGATCAAAAACAGCCACCTCCAGAAGCTGAGCCACAAGTTGATGAACAGAATGCTCCAGAGAATGAGGCCCCTAGAAGGTCTACAAGAGCTAGAAAATCAGTCATTTCGACTGATTACAAAGTTTACAACACAGAAACAGTTCATATGGAAGGTGATCCCACTTCATATGAAGAAGCCATGAGAAGCCCAGATTCATCAAAGTGGGTGGAGGCCATGGAAGACAAAATGAGATCGATGAGTGCCAACAATGTTTGGGACTTAGAGAATATTCCTAAAGGAGCCAAAAAAGTGGGCCGCAAATGGGTCTACAAAATAAAATATGACTCCAATGAGAATGTCGAAAAGTATAAAGCACGACTTGTGGAAAAATGATTTACACAAAGAGAAGGGATAGATTACAATGAGACTTTTCTCTAGTCTCATGTAAGGATTCCTTCAGAATAATAATGGCACTAGTTGCACATTTTGATTTAGAGTTGCATCAAATGGAAGCGTGGCTGGCTGGCTCCTGAGAGGAGCCCGTGGCGGCCCAGGTTCAGAAAACTAGGAGGGGAACGCGGCCTAGGTCGAGCGAGCAGGCCAATGGGAGGCTCAACCCATTTTCCAAGAGCTGCGGCACTCCAGCACTGCACACATGCATAGTCCACTCGGACAACGAGACAGCTCGCCGTTGTCGTCTCCGTTCGCCGCAGAGCATCTCCATCCACGTCCCCTAAAGCATCCTCGAAGCTATTTGAGGCGTGTCGGACATTTTTTCGTTTCCAGCTGCACATCCCAAAGGCCCTATCCGTCCGGCGCGGCCCAATACGGTGTTAGGTGCCCCCTGATAACCCACAAGTATAGGGGATCACGTGTAGCCTTTTCGATAAGTAAGAGTGTCGAACCCAACAAGGAGCTAAAGGTAGGATAAACATTCTCGCAAGTTCTATCAACCACTGATACAACTCTACGCACACTAAGCGTTTGCAATATCTAGGAAATAAAACTTGAGCGATAACGGGTATGAGAGGTGACTTTGCAGAACAATAAAATACACGGAATAAATGTTAGTGCTGCAGCAATAAAACAAACTAAACTAACAGTACCATGAGTGTGGAAAGGTGGTGGTAATAGTGGTGGCTTTGTCCAAGATCAATTAGTGAAGATCTTGGGTTCAATGTCTTCGATGCAGCTTTCTATGTAGGAGAGGCTAAATATACATGCTCTCCCTCCGGAATTACAAGTACTATATGATTGGCTTGCTAGCAAACATCCGTAAATACTAGCAAGCATTAAGGTTTCCCCAACCATAGCCTTAAGTAAATGGTCCTCTTACTCCCATACATGCAACTATCCGGTTCGCGTCCTTAGGTTTCTGTCACTCCGGCAGAACTTCCCCTTCTAGTATACAAGTACTACCAACCCTATGGTGCTTGATCCATGCGCGCACAAATATAATGGGCACCAAGGACGGTAACATATCAACATACAACTCTAATGAACCAAAGAGAAACAACCAATCAATCAAAAAACAAATAAACTATGGCAACATGACATAGATCATAGGATTATAACTTATAGCATCAAACACCATGTTTACATAGGGCGGTACAGAGGTTTGTGAGAGGATGGACCACTGAATACAATGAGGAGTTGGTGATGGAGATGGCGGTGAAGACGTTGGAGGGCTCAGCGAGGAGCGCCGGGAGGCGGAGGCGTGGGCGGCGCCGCGGCGGCGCGGGGGACTCCTTCCCCGCCGCCGGCATCATGGGGGAGCGCCGCCCCTTAGCCTTCTTCTTCCTTGAGTTGGTGCTGGTGTAGATGAGTGTTTCCCCCTCCTTGGCTGCTGCCAAGGAGGAGGATTTTCGTGACAATGCTTGGGGGCCTCCAAAAATAGGGTTTTCCATCAATATATAGTGTTGGAGATGCAATCTAGGCCATGGGATGGATGCCCCTTTGATCCAAGGGATCTTGGGCACCTCTACAACCTTCCTAGGACTCCCCTCTGTCCTTCATGAGCCTCACAACTCGTGGCTGGGCCGAAATATCCAGGTATGGAAAGAGTTTGTGTCAAATACGTCACCAACTTTCGGAGTCCCGAGACTGCACGAATCTCCACAGTAATTCTGCTCTGCCGGATGCATCCGTTGTCCTTTCTGGACGAATAAGATGTCCAAATTGTTCGGTTTGGAATTATCTACAACTTTGTAGTTTACGACTTTTCCATTGGACGTCGTTTTGATGGAGTTTCGAAGTGATCTTTGAAAAGTGTTCAGCAGGGACAGATTCCGGGAAATTCTAGATTTCACCATAATGAGCTATTTCCTTCCATATTTGCCTATTTCCTGCACAACAAAGTTGAAACCAAGAACTTGTGCACTTTTGCAACTATTAATAGGTTAGTCCCTTAAAACATATAGTAATTGGTGTAAAACAAACATGGAACATCAAAAATTATAGATACGTTTGCGACGTATCACCCCCAGCCCGTCCCCAGTCCACAGGGAACGCTCCGGGCACACCGGACACAACGAGAAGTGAGGCGGGAGTGACGGGCCGATGCGTTAGCGACACACGAACGAAGCGTCGCAGCTTTGCCTTAATGGTGACGGAAGGGCAGACGAGACGTCTCATCGGCGCTGAGCAGCCTTCACGCGTCGCCGACGTTCGAACGCTACCGCGCGTTCCCGCTGAAAGTGCATAGAGCCCCCATGTGTGGTTTTGGCAATTAATGACAATCCCTCTGAACTAATGTTTGCATTGAGTTATATGTGTAGGAGTTGTCCATAGGTAATGCTTGAACCATAAGTTGGCGTCGAGGTTGCACCGAAGAAGAAGCTAGTCCATAATGGAGTATGGGGGAGCAATCCGCAAGACCTCATCTTCATCAAGCAAGCACAATCAAGAACAGTGTTTCATCATGTTGCGGTCAAGATCATCATCATCATCTAGCACAAATGAAAGGCGCAAGGTTAAGGTTTTCTCTTGATAGGGTTTCTTTCTCACCGGTCTCGTGGTTTAGTTGGGAGACCGGTTTATAGGATAATTGTCGTACTATCAAGGGGCTCTCGAGTGAGTAACTCGATCGTATCGTTCGGAGTGTGGTCAAACCTTTGCATCCTTGCATAATCTTTCTTGGTTGTTATTTGGATCTTTTACATGTGGTGTTTTAGAATTTGTGGTTATTTTCATGACAAGCTCTAGTTCATCGAAAACGGAATCCGCATCACTTGTGGTTTTATCGGTTTCTTGTATTGAGGGGTTTTCACTATAAAAATCATATAAAATCACCCCCATTAGTTTCCATATTTTCAGTTTTTGTGGGGTAGCTCTTATCGTCCTCTTTCCAACAAAATTAGTTTCGTCTCATTTAAATTTTCCAATCTCAAATTATGTGCATTTCAAGTTTGAGTTCAAAAGAAAAAAAGGAATGGTTTTTTTAGCCGGTAGTACCGCTCGCAATACCGGGCTCGCTACGGGCAGCAAGCTTTGCGGGAGAGACTTGTATAGGATCTCTCCATTAGATAGGATCATAGGATCAACCCAGAAAAAACATACTTTGAACATGCGAAAAAATCTGAAAATAATAAACAACATGCATATAGGTTGTATCTACAACTCCAAGAAATTTCAGCTTAAAATCTGATCTACACTTGGAGAAATAAAAAAGATAAATTCTATTGTGAATAGTGTCAGATCTGGTTGAGTAGTATTTCACGCTATTCACACTCAGATTTATCTTTTTTGTCTCTCCAAATGTATGTCGAATTTGAAGTTGCAAATTTTTGGCGTTACATATATAACATAGATCTGTGTTGTGATTTTTTTTCAGAATTTTTGAACATGTTTCGTCTTTGCAAAAAAATTATTCTCATAGATCCTATCTAAGACCTGATCCTACCTAAGTCTTCCCCCAAGCTTTGCTCCCAGTATACCCAGAAGCATTTATCCCAGGCCGGGGTACCGGCCCTCCCGCGCCCAGCCAGCTCGCGCCCCACGCTGGGCCCCGCCCACGTGGGCTGCCCAGCCGCCCCACGCGTGCCGCTCGCCTGGCCCCCGCTCGCGTCGCTCGCCTCGCACGGCCGCTCGCTCGCGTCGCTCGGCGCCTCGCTGGCCCCGCACGAGACGGTCAGCTCGCTGCGGCTTGCCCTCGCACGTGCGCCCGCCCGCGTCGATCTTTCCCCGCGTTTTCCCTGGCTTGCGCTCGCTCACGCGCGGCTCCACCGTTCTGGCCCCTTGGTCTGGCGCCCAACGGGCTTTCTGGTGGCCTGCTTTTTTAAGTTTGATGTTGGGGCGGTAGTACCGCTCCCCCAGGCCGGTACTACCGGCCCTTGCTGTGGCCAGCCCAACGGGCAGATTTTCTGCCCCACCTTTTTAAGCCCTCTCTTTTTCCTGTTTCAGTGCTTCTTCTTCCCCACTCAATTGCTAGCTCTCACTCTTTAGCTTTCCTCCATTGTTGATTTCTTGAGAGCTTGCTATCTTTCTCTCCCTCCAATGCTTCTTGCATCATTTTGAGAGAAAGATAGGTGAGATCTAGATCCACATTTTGACCAAACAAAATCTCCTCTTTATGAGGAATTTCTTGGGATCTAGATCTTGAAGAATTTAGTGTTCTCTTTTTTGTTCTTTCTCTCCTATTCCCCCAACAGCTTTTGTAGATTTGTTGGAACTTGAGACAGAATGAAGGATTTGAGCATCTTTGTGGTGTTCTTGCCATTGCATTTGGTGCATCGGTTTGATTTCTCCGCGGTGATACGTGGAGGTGAAAGTTCGTGAGATATTATCTTCGGGAGCTTGTTCCCGGAGCTTGTTCCCGGAGCTTGTTCCTCTTGGGTCTTTGGACCCTAGACGACTTAGTGCTCTTTGTGGTCTTTGTGGTGTTCTTGGGGACTCCAATTAAGTTGTGAAGATTCTTCAAGGGCAAGGCCTTTGTGGCAAATTATTGAGAGCCTCCAATTAAGTTGTGGAATTAGCCCCAAGCTTTGTGCGGGGTCGGTGACCACCCTAAGGTTCCATAGTGGATCGAGGACATCCCTTTTGGTGGGGATTCTCGAGGAGAATACGGTGGCCCTCGTGCGTTTGGAGTGACTTGTCCTCCATACCGCTCCAACGGAGAGTAGCACTCCCAAGAGTGTGAACTTCGGGATACATCATTGTCCCCGCATCACTTCGGTTATTCTATACCCGAGCTCTTTACTTATGCACTTTACTTTGTGATAGCCTTCGTGCTTGAAGTTATATATCTTGCTATCACATAGTTGCTTGAATTGCTTAGCATAAGTCGTTGGTGCACATAGGTGAACCCTAGTGATATAGGTTTTGTGCTTGACAAATTAAACGCTAGTTTTATTCCTCATTTGTTAAGCCATATTCGTAAAAGTTTTAAACCGCCTATTCACCCCCTCTAGGTGGCATCCGTATCCTTTCACCCGCGCTTTCTTCCCGCCGCTTCTAGCCTCTTCCCGCGCTATCTTTCCGCCTCTTCTGGCGACGCCGACATCTATAAAATGCCTCCCCCTCTCAACGGTAGCCACCACAGCCGCCGGCACCCCTTTCTCCACCGCAAGAACATCCCTCATCGCATACACACCACCTACGCAATGATGAACCGCGCCGGCGCCGGCCAGTTCCCTCCACCACTGTCTCCACCACCAGGGTCCACCACGTAGAGGGCAAGTAGATCTCGAAGGTTTCACCCGAAAAGTACTCGACGAATATGAAACTAGGTTGTGTTGATAGTAAATTCGATCCTTTTGTCCCTCGACTCCCCCTTATATAGGAGGTGGAGCCGAGGGTTTCGTAATACACAAGTTTACGAGTTAGGGAAACTCCGTCCCGTAAGATTACAAGTATTGTTTCCTAATACAACTCTAGCTTTCCTTAATAATAATTTGGGCTTCCGATTCTTCTTATCCTTCGGGTTGTGGGCCTTCTGTTGGAGATATGCCCAAGAGGCAATAATAAAATGGTTATTATAATATATCTTTGTGTTTATAATAATGTTTACATACCATGCTATAATTGTATTAACCGAAACATTGATACATGTGTGTTATGTGAACAACAAGGAGTCCCTAGTAAGCCTCTTGTATAACTAGCTTGTTGATTAATAGATGATCATAGTTTCATGATCATGAACATTGGATGTTATTAATAACAAGGTTATGTCATTATGTGAATGATGTAATGGACACACCCAATTAAGCGTAGCATAAGATCACGTCATTAAGTTATTTGCTATAAGCTTTCGATACATAGTTACCTAGTCCTTTCGACCATGAGATCATGTAAATCACTTATACTGGAAAGGTACTTTGATTACATCAAACGCCGCTGCGTAAATGGGTGGTTATAAAGGTGGGATTAAGTATCCGGAAAGTATGAGTTGAGGCATATGGATCAATAGTGGGATTTGTCCATCCCGATGATGGATAGATATACTCTGGGCCCTCTCGGTGGAATGTCGTCTAATGTCTTGCAAGCATATGAATAAGTTCATAAGAGACCACATACCACGGTGCGTAAAGAGTACTTGTCAGAGACGAGGTTGAACAAGGTATAGAGAGATACCGATGATCAAACCTCGGACAAGTAAAATATCGCGTGACAAAGGGAATTGGTATCGTATGTGAATGGTTCATTCGATCACTAAGTCATCGTTGAATATGTGGGAGCCATTATGGATCTCCAGATCCCACTATTGGTTATTGGTCGGAGAGAGTTCTCAACCATGTCTACATAGTTCACGAACCGTAGGGTGACACACTTAAGGTTTGATGTTGTAATAGTAGAACTTGAATATGGAATGGAGTTCGAAGTCTCGGATGGGATCCCGGACATCACGGGGAGTTCCGGAATGGTCCGTAGAATAAGATTCATATATAGGAAGTCATATTCCAAGTTTGGAAATGATCCGGTGCATTTATGGAAGGTTCTAGAAAAGTCCGGAAGAAATCACTTTGGAAGGCAGAGTCCCGAAGGGACTCCACCTCCCATGGCCAGCCAACCCTAGAGGGGTGGAGTCCCAGGTGGACTCAACCAAGGGTGGCCGGCCAACCCCCTCCCCATGGAAGGGTGGGAGTCCCACTTGAGGTGGGAATCCCACCTTGGGTAGGTTTCCCTACAACATGGAAGGTTTTGGGTTGGGGTCTTATTCGAAGATTTGTAGTCCAACACTTGGGGATCCACCTATATAATGAGGGGCATAGGGGAGGGGCCGGCCACACCACAAGCTGGCCGCACCCCTTGAGGCCGGCCACCCCCTCTCTCCAAACCCTAGCGCCCTCTCTCCTCCTCTCTCGCACGCTTAGCGAAGCTCCGCCGGAGATCTCCACCGCCACCGCCACCACGCCGTCGTGCTGTCGGATTCAAGGAGGAGCTACTACTTCCGCTGCCGCTGGAACGGGAGAAGGACGTCGTCTTCATCAACACCGAACGTGTGACCGAGTACGGAGGTGCTGCCCGATCGTGGCACCGTGATCAAGATCTTCTATGCGCTTTGCAAGCGGCAAGTGATCGTCTACCGCAGCAACAAGAGCCTCATCTTGTAGGCTTTGGAAATCTTCAAGGGTGAGTCTCGATCATCTCCTCGTTGCTCCGCCTTCTAGATTGCATCTTGGCTTGGATTGCGTTCTCGCGGTAGGAAGTTTTTTGTTTTCTATGCTACGAATCCCTACACCTTCAGTAAACCCCGGGTACCATCTTCGGCAGGCCCATTGGGGATGCCTATGTTAGTAGCCCCCGAGATTTTTCTTGAATCGCAGAGTCAGGGAAAATCTCCAACTTTATATTCGTTCAATACATCTGCCGAATTTTATCACATATCTTTAGATACGCAATTCTATATTGTACAGGGATAATGGTAGTTGGGGCTAGTTCATCTGACGGATCAGGGTACTAGTTAAGCTCTAGTGGCAATCCACAAAAACCTACTTCAAGATCACGTCCCGGACATGATCTCGGGATACGGGTGTAAACTTCGACAAGTGCCGCTTAAGGTCTTACCATTCCGTCGAGTCCCGAGTCATATTTTATCGGGTACCTAACGCGTCCGTTGAGTTTCTTCGTATCTGTTATACGGTAAAAGTAGCAAACCGACGTGGAGATGGCGCTACGCCGCTCGGAACGGATCATGGTCTTACATTCGCAATGTTTTGCGGCATTCAGAGTTTGTTCGCTACTTTGGCGCTCTGAGAATATATTGTCGAGTGCTTTTTTCGGCTGTTGGAAGCACATTTTATCGAGTCAATGTATGACTTATTTTGCCTTCCCGATGGGAGTATATGTAAGTTATTTGATAACTCGGAATATGCTCACTTCTTCTTTTTCTTTTTTTTTTATAATTTCATCGGGTGCGAGAACAGCGTTCCCGATGGGAGTAGCCCCCGAGGCTACACAAGTGCTTGGTTGTAGGCTCAACACTTTATTGCCTCATGTCAATATATTTTCATTCTTTCTCGAATTTTATATTTATCGGGTGCGCGTAGCGCTCGATGGGAGTAAGGCTATGAAGAAATGCTTGCATTTGTTCATAGGCTCTCGACATTTCTATTTTGTCATACTCGAATTTTCTTTTCCAAAGTAGCCCCCGAGCATTTGGGCAAAAACTGTATTTGATCAAAGGCTCTCGAAATAATCAACAATCTTCTGCTGCCGCCATTCTTACGAACCTTCGTATCCAGAGATTTTCTCTTGCCAAGGTGACATCATTGCTGACGATAGCCACGATCAACGTATCGGGAAAACGCGAGAACTTCTCTCCCTCTGTCTTGTGGGCCCGAATTTCGTACCATGTTGACACGTTGTGCAAGTGGGGGACACACGTCCTCCGCTTTTCCTGGCGCATGTACTGTAGCTCTTGTGCTTTCTCATCTGTACGAAATTACTTTTTACCCCTTGTCCACGTGTACACCATCTGTCCCGTAATCTCTCAATCCAACGGCGTGTCGATTCACCGCACCTCTATATAAAGGTATCGTCTTCCTCCTCTAGTCCTTTCGCTCGCGCCGCACCTCTGCTTCTCCTCTGCAAAATCCTCCATTGCTCCCATTGCTTCAAGCGCTCAACCACACTCACACCCTTCGCCGCCAAGCTCATTGATGCCGCCTCGCATCCGTTTGACTAGGCACAACACTCTAGAGTCGAAGATGGCGACGGCGGATCTGGGAAGCGCCGAGTGGGAGAGATCCAAGATCTCCGCCCAAGACATCAACCTGCTGAAGAAGATGGGGTTTAGCAAGAAGGAGAACTCGCTCCGCTTCCCCAAGGAGGAGAGCTATCCAAGGCCTCCAATTGATTATCAGGTCAGTTTCGTTGACCACCTCATCTGAGGTCTTTCTCCCCCAATCCACGAGTTTCTTTGGGGTCTTTGTTTGTCTATGGGCTTCAACTGCATCAGTTGACGCCCAATTCCATCCTCCACGTGTCGATTTTTATCACATTGTGTGAGTGCTTTCTCGGGGTCCAACCTAATTGGGCTCTATGGAAGCGTATCTTCTGCCTCCGCCATAATGGCTCCCACAATGTCGCCTACAACATTGGCGGCGTTGTTATCTGTGTTCATTCTGACGTTGAATATTTCGACGTTAAATTCCCCGACTCCGTCCAAGGTTGGCGGAAGAAGTGGTTGTACATCCATGAAGAAAGCTCCAATCCAGTGGAGGACAACATCGCCCCTTTTGATGGAGAAGCCAAAATCCTTCGCCGCCGTTCCTGGGATGCTGAAGCTACCGAAGCTGAGAAGTTGGCGACAGAAGCGCTGATGACTCGCATCCACGATCTACAGAACACCGCGGCAAGGAACTGTCGGGTATTGAGATTACCGCGTATTTCCTTAGGATTAGAGTGCAGCCTCTCCAGGCTCGCAAAATCCCCTCTGGAAGTATGCTGGTGAAAAAGATGTCGACAGGCTCTCAAAAGACCTTCCTTTGAAGGATTTTGAAAAGCTTATCCGCAAAATCTCATCGCTCAACAAGAAGGATCCAATTCCATCCTCTTGCCGCATTGCGCCATATAGTGGCGCCAATCCCCTCCCGAGTAATTTTTCCTTTTAGTTGCTATATTGTCTCCTCGATTTATTATTTGTCGACTACTGTCTTGCTAGCTTTTTTGCATAACTTCCTTTTTTATCGACACTCTTTCTTTTTCTCAGAACCATCCGTTCTCACTTCTCTTCCTCCTCTTCCTGAGGGTGGAGAAGTTGAAGATCGTACCGTTGTCGATGATGACAACCAAAATACCTCGCGCCTGAAAGTGAAGTCGCGGGTTCTCAAATCCGCGGCTTCTTCTGAAAAGAGGCCGAGTCTGAGGCCACTGCCTCACCACTCCCTTCCTCTATGTTGCTAAGGAACAAAAGGAAAAGGGGTGAAGTCGAAGATTCGGCACCTCAAGGCCGAAGAAGCTGGTCCTTCAGATAAGAAGCGGCTTTCAATCCTTACGGATGCCCTTGTCAGCTCGTAAGTTCCTATTACTTTTTGTTACTTTGCTCTCGATGTTTTTGTCTATCTTGATTCTTATATTGTCGCCATTTTGTTGTAGTGGTGACGAAGAAGAAGAGCAACCTATTGATGCGGCTGCTTGAACGAGTACGTCGCGTACTTTAGTTGTATCTGAAGCTCACCCTGATGGAGATGAAACATCACCTCCTCAGCAAAACATTGAGCATTCAACTCCACCTGCAAGCCCCCGTGCCCGTTCGCCAAAGGGGGCAGGGTGAGCACCATCAAGGAACCTATCCTGTTCCTTGGTAGCTCTTCGACACCTTCATTGGATGACGTAAGTGTTTCACTCTCTTCTCTTTTTGTTTATGTTCCGAGCCTTTCAGTACTTTCATCTCTCCTTTGTTTCTTGCGATATGTTGTCGAATTTAGACTGGCTATATTGACTTCTGTTTTTTCTTTTGGTCCTCTCTTCAGCCTTTAATGAAGGAATTTATCCGTCTCGGTACCCAATTCGTCGGGTATCGTGACCATACCAAAAAGCTGGAAGGTACTATTTTTATCCGCCTCCTTTGTTGCATGTACTCCATTATTTTTGTCATGATATTTGATTGTCGTTTACTTTGCCAGGAGATCTTGCGGAGTCAAACAAGCGTGCTGACGCTCTTGCTACCAAGTTAGAGCAAAGCGAAAATGCTCGCAAGAAAGCTGAAGCCGATGCTGCCGCCGTCGAAGATCTTCGAAAAAGAATTCATGACGTGGAAACTTCTTTGAGCGAGAATATAGCTCAGCAATCTGCTCGAGAAACAGAAATCCTTACTCGCCCGGAGTCGCAGAGTCGACGTTTGTTAGTAAGTGCTTGATGTCTACGTTCCCCCTCCTTTCCTGTAGACAGTGTTGGGCCTCCAAGAGCAGAGGTTTGTAGAACAGCAGCAAGTTTTCCCTTAAGTGGATCACCCAAGGTTTATCGAACTCAGGGAGGAAGAGGTCAAAGATATCCCTCTCATGCAACACTGCAACCACAAAGCAAGAAGTCTCTTGTGTCCCCAACACACCTAATAGGTGCACTAGTTCGGCGAAGAGATAGTGAAATACAGGTGGTATGAATATATATGAGCAGTAGCAACGGTGCAGAAAATAGCTTGCGGGCGTGTAGTTGATGGTGGTAGTATTGCAGCAGTAGTACGCAGTAAAACAGTAAACAAGCAGCGATAGCGTATTTAGGAACAAGGCCTAGGGATTACACTTTCACTAGTGGACACTCTCAACATTGATCACATAGAATAGATAAATGCATACTCTACACTCTTGTTGGATGATGAACACATTGCGTAGGTTACACGAACCCTCAATGCCGGAGTTAACAAGCTCCACAATAATGCTCATATTTCAGTAACCTTTAGTGTAAGATAGATCAAAAGACTAAACCAAGTACTAGCATAGCATGCACACTGTCACCTTCATGCATATGTAGGAGGAATAGATCACATCAATATTATCATAGCAATAGTTAACTTCGCAATCTACAAGAGATCATGATCATAGCATAAACCAAGTACTAACACGGATACACACTGTCACCATTACACCCGTGTAGGAGGAATAAAGCTACTTTAATAACATTGCTAGAGTAGCACATAGATAAATTGTGATACAAAACACATTGCAATCATAAAGAGATATAAATAAGCACTTCACTATGCTCTTCATAACAGTGAATAAGTATTCTGTGAAATATAGCCTAAGAGACCCACACGGTGCACACACTGTCACCTTTACACACGTGGGACAAGGAGTCTCCGGAGATCACATAAGTAAAATTCACTTTACTAGCATAACGACATCTAGATTACAAGCATCATCATATGAATCTCAATCATGTAAGGCAGCTCATGAGATTATTGTATTGAAGTACATAGGAGAGAGATGAACCACATAGCTACCGGTACCCCGAGCCTCGATGGAGAACTACTCCCTCCTCATGGGAGAAGAAGCGCGGTGATGAAGATGGCGGTGGAGATGGCAGCGGTGTCGATGGAGAAGCCGGGGCACTTCCCCGTTCCGGCGGCGTGCAGAGACTCCTGTCCCCAGATCTTGGCGCGATGGCGGTGGCTCTAGAAGGTTTACGTGGTTTCGCGAACCCTCAGGGTTTTCGATCCAGGGGCTTTATATAGGCGAAGAGGCGGCACGGGAGGGTCGAAGGGGCGACGACACCATAGGGCGGCGCGGCCAGGGCCCTGGGCCGCGCCGGCCTGATGTCTGGGGCCAGTGTCTCCCCTGCAGTCCTTCCGGTGTTCCGGATGCTTGGGTGAAAATAGGAACTTGGGCGTTGATTTCGTCCGATTCGAGAATATTTCGTTACTAGGATTTTTGAAACCAAAAACAGCCAGGAACTGGCACTCGGCATCTTGTTAATAGGTTAGTTCCAGAAAATGCACGAATATGACATAAAGTGTGCATAAAACATGTAGATAACATCAATAATGTGGCATGGAACATAAGAAATTATTGATACGTCGGAGACGTATCAGCATCCCCAAGCTTAGTTCTGCTCGTCCCGAGCAGGTAAAACGATAACAAAGATAATTTCTGGAGTGACATGCCATCATAACCTTGATCATACTATTTGTAAAGCATATGTAGTGAATGCGGCGATCAAAACAATGGTAATGACATGAGTAAACAACTGAATCATAAAGCAAAGACTTTTCATGAATAGCACTTCAAGACAAGCATCAATAAGTCTTGCATAAAAGTTAACTCATAAAGCAATAATTCAAAGTAGAGGCATTGAAGCAACACAAAGGAAGATGAAGTTTCAGCGGTTACTTTCAACTTGTAACATGTATATCTCATGGATAGTTGTCAATGCAAAGCAATATAACAAATGCAATAAGCAAGTATATAAGAATCAATGCACAGTTCACACAAATGTTTGCTTCTTGAGGTGGAGAAAGATAGGTGAACTGACTCAACAATAAAAGTAAAAGAATGGTCCTTCAAAGTGGAAAGCATCGATTGCTATATTTGTGCTAGAGCTTTTATTTTGAAAACATGAAACAATTTTGTCAACGGTAGTAATAAAGCATATGTATCATGTAAATTATATCTTACAAGTTGCAAGCCTCATGCATAGTATACTAATAGTGCCCGCACCTTGTCTAATTAGCTTGGACTACCGGATCATCACAATGCACATGTTTTAACCAAGTGTCACAAAGGGGTACCTCTATGCCGCCTGTACAGGTCTAAGGAGAAAGCTCGCATTGGATTTCTCGCTATTGATTATTCTTCAACTTAGACATCCATACCGGGACAACATAGACAACAGATAATGGACTCCTCTTTTATGCATAAGCATGTAACAACAATTAATAATTTTCTCATATGAGATTGAGGATATATGTCCAAAACTGAAACTTCCACCATGGATCATGGCTTTAGTTAGCGGCCCAATGTTCTTCTCTAACAATATGCATGCTTAACCATAGGGTGGTAGATCTCTCTTACTTCAGACAAGACGGACATGCATAGCAACTCACATGAAATTCAACAATGAATAGTTGATGGCGTCCCAGTGAACATGGTTATCGCACAACAAGCAACTTAATAAGAGATAAAGTGCATAATTACATATTCAATACCACAATAGTTTTTAAGCTATTTGTCCCATGAGCTATATATTGCAAAGGTGAATGATGGAATTTTAAAGGTAGCACTCAAGCAATTTACTTTGGAATGGCGGAAAAATACCATGTAGTAGGTAGGTATGGTGGACACAAATGGCATAGTGTTGTTTGGCTCAAGGATTTGGATGCATGAGAAGTATTCCCTCTCGATACAAGGTTTAGGCTAGCAAGGTTATTTGAAACAAACACAAGGATGAACCGGTGCAGCAAAACTCACATAAAAGACATATTGAAAACATTATAAGACTCTACACCGTCTTCCTTGTTGTTCAAACTCAAAACTAGAAATTATCTAGACCTTAGAGAAACCAAACATGCAAACCAAATTTTAGCATGCTCTATGTATTTCTTCATTAATGGGTGCAAAGCATATGATGCAAGAGCTTAATCATGAGCACAACAATTGCCAAGTATCACATTACCCAAGACATTTATAGCAATTACTACATGTATCATTTTCCAATTCCAACCATATAACAATTTAACGAAGAAGAAACTTCGCCATGAATACTATGAGTAGAAACCAAGGACATACTTGTCCATATGCTACAGCGGAGCGTGTCTCTTCCACACAAGCATGATGTAATCTAATTTATTCAAACACAAACAAAAACAAAAAAAGCATACAAGTCCAAGTAAAGCACATAAGATGTGACCGAATAAAATATAGTTTCAAGAGAAGGAACCGATAATTTGTCGATGAAGAAGGGGTGCCTTGGGCATCCCCAAGCTAGACGCTTGAGTCTTCTTGATATATGCAGGGTGAACCACCGGGGCATCCCCAAGCTTAGAGCTTTCACTCTCCTTGATCATGGTATATCATCCTCCTCTCTTGACCCTTGAAAACTTCCTTCACACCAAACTCGAAACAAACTCATTAGAGGGTTAGTGCATAATCAAAAACTCACATGTTCAGAGGTGACACAATCATTCTTAACACTTCTGGACATTGCATAATGCTACTGGACATTAGTGGAACAAAGAAATTCCATCCAACATAGCAAAAGAGGCAATGCGAAATAAAAGGCAGAATCTGTCAAAACAGAACAGTTCGTATTGACCAATTTTAAAATGGCACCAGACTTGCTCAAATGAAAATGCTCAAATTGAATGAAAGTTGCGTACATATCTGAGGATCATGCACGTAAATTGGCTTAATTTTCTGAGCTACCTACAGGGAGGTGGACCCAGATTCGTGACAGCAAAGAAATCTGGAACTGCGCAGTAATCCAAATCTAGTACTTACTTTTCTATCAACGGCTTTACTTGGCACAACAAAACACAAAACTAAGATAAGGAGAGGTTGCTACAGTAGTAAACAACTTCCAAGACACAAATATAAAACAAAGTACTGTAGCAAAATAACACATGGGTTATCTCCCAAGAAGTTCTTTCTTTATAGCCATTAAGATGGGCTCAGCAGTTTTAATGATGCACTCATAAGAAATAGTAGTTGAAGCAAAAGAGAGCATCCAGAGGCAAATTCAAAACACATTTAAGTCTAACATGCTTCCTATGCATAGGAATCTTGTAAATAAATAAGTTCATGAAAAGCAAAGTAACAAGCATAGGAAGATAAAACAAGTGTAACTTCAAAAATTTCAGCACATAGAGAGGTGTTTTAGTAACATGAAAATTTCTACAACCATATTTTCCTCTCTCATAATAACTTTCAGTAGCAACATGAGCAAACTCAACAATATAACTATCAAATGAAACATTCTTATCATGAGTCTCATGCATAAATTATTACTCTCCACATAAGCATAATCAATTTTATTAGTAATAGTGGGAGCAAATTCAACAAAGTAGCTATCATTATTATTCTCATCATCAAATATAGGAGGCATATTGTAATCATAATCAAATTTATCCTCCATAACAGGTGGCAACAAAAGATTACTATCATTATAATCATCATAAATAGGAGGCAAAGTATCATCAAAGTAAATTTCCTCCTCAATGCTTGGGGACTAAAAAGATCATGCTCATCAAAGCCAGCTTCCCCAAGCTTAGAATTTTCCATAGCATTAGCAACAATAGTGTTCAAAGCATTCATATTAATAACATTCCCATTAGCATGCATATAAAGTTCCATGGGTTTTTTAATTCTCTCTTCAAACACATCATGTCCTAATTCAAGATAAAGTTCATAAAGATCTCTCATATTTTTGTTGTTTTCCATTATGCCTAACTAGTGTAAACAAGAAACAAAAGTTGCAATTGCAGGATCTAAAGGAAATAGCTTCGAGCACAAACACAATGGCGCCAGAAAAGTGCTTACCTGGCGTGCAGTATGAGTGCCTTTTACCTTTCCTCCCCGGCAACGGCGCGAGAAAAGTGCTTGATGTCTACGTTCCCTCCTCCTGTACAGTGTTGGGCCTCCAAGAGCAGAGGTTTGTAGAAACAGCAGCAAGTTTTCCCTTAAGTGGATCACCCAAGGTTTATCGAACTCAGGGAGGAAGAGGTCAAAGATATCCCTCTCATGCAACCTCAACCACAAAGCAAGAAGTCTCTTGTGTCCCCAACACACCTAATAGGTGCACTAGTTCGGCGAAGAGATAGTGAAATACAGGTGGTATGAATATATATGAGCAGTAGCAACGGGAAAATAGCTTTAGCGTGTAGTTGATGGTGGTAGTATTGCAGCAGTAGTAACGCAGTAAAACAGTAAACAAGCAGCGATAGCAATATTTAGGAACAAGGCCTAGGGATTACACTTTCACTAGTGGACACTCTCAACATTGATCACATAACAGAATAGATAAATGCATACTCTACACTCTTTTGTTGGATGATGAACACATTGCGTAGGATTACACGAACCCTCAATGCCGAGTTAACAAGCTCCACAATAATGCTCATATTTTAGTAACCTTTAGTGTAAGATAGATCAAAAGACTAAACCAAGTACTAGCATAGCATGCACACTGTCACCTTCATGCATATGTAGGAGGAATAGATCACATCAATATTATCATAGCAATAATTAACTTCGCAATCTACAAGAGATCATGATCATAGCATAAACCAAGTACTAACACGGATGCACACACTATCACCATTACACCGTGCAGGAGGAATAAAGCTACTTTAATAACATTGCTAGAGTAGCACATAGATAAATTGTGATACAAAACACATTGCAATCATAAAGAGATATAAATAAGCACTTCACTACGCTCTTCATAACAGTGAATAAGTATTCTGTGAAATATAGCCTAAGAGACCCACACGGTGCACACACTGTCACCTTTACACACGTGGGACAAGGAGTCTCCGGAGATCACATAAGTAAAATTCACTTGACTAGCATAACGACATCTAGATTACAAGCATCATCATATGAATCTCAATCATGTAAGGCAGCTCATGAGATTATTGTATTGAAGTACATAGGAGAGAGATGAACCACATAGCTACCGGTACAGCCCCGAGCCTCGATGGAGAACTACTCCCTCCTCATGGGAGCAGCAGCGGTGATGAAGATGGCGGTGGAGATGGCAGCGGTGTCGATGGAGAAGCCTTCCGGGGGCACTTCCCCGTTCCGGCGGCATGCCGGAACAGAGACTCCTGTCCCCCAGATCTTGGCTTCGCGATGGCGGTGGCTCTAGAAGGTTTCTGTGGGTTTCGTCGAACGCCTCAGGGTTTTCGATCCAGGGGCTTTATATAGGCGAAGAGGCGGCGCGGAGGGTCGAAGGCGGCGACACCATAAGCGGCGCCGGCCGGGGCCTGGGCGCGCCGGCCTATGGTCTGGGGGCCAGTGCCCCCTCTGGTCCTCCCGGGTGTTCTGGATGCTTCCGGTGAAAATAGGAACTTGGGCGTTGATTTCGTCCGATTCGAGAATATTTCGTTACTAGGATTTCTGAAACCAAAAACAGCAGAAAACAGCAACTGGAGCTTCGGCATCTTGTTAATAGGTTAGTTCCAGAAAATGCACGAATATGACATAAAGTGTGCATAAAACATGTAGATAACATCAATAATGTGGCATGGAACATAAGAAATTATTGATACGTCGGAGACGTATCAGTGCTCAGATCCTTGCTGTGTTTCCTTGGGTTACTTCACATTTTCCGAGCATTTTATTTACGAGCTACCCTTTGCTTGTTTTCAGGGAGAACTCATCAAGAATATGAAGTGGATGGTCCTGAAGGCGACGAGCTTCTCGATGCGCTGACCCTTCTTGAAATCCATGGGGATGAAGCACGCGAAGGCCTTGCTGATGCTGAGGTAGGTCTGTCGAAGCTTTTCCCCTACTTCTTCCCGAAGAAAGAGGAGCCCAACACTTTTGTTGCTTGATGCGCGTATAATTGACACGTTCGTTGGGAACCCCAAGAGGAAGGTGCGATGCGCACAGCAGTAAGTTTTCCCTCAGTAAGAAACCAAGGTTTAATCGAACCAGTAGGAGTCAAGAAGCACGTTGAAGGTTGATGGTGGCGGAATGTAATGCGGCGCAACACCAGGGATTCCGGCGCCAACGTGGAACCTGCACAACACAACCAAAGTACTTTGCAACAACGATGAGGTTGTCAATCTCACCGGCTTACATAACAAAGGATTAACCGTATTGTGTGGAAGATGATTGTTTGCAAGAAAATAGTAAAACAAGTATTGCAGTAAATTGTATGCGATGTAAAGAATAGGACCGGGGTCCATAGTTCACTAGAGGTGTCTCTCCCATAAGATAAAAGCATGTTGGGTGAACAAATTACAGTCGGGCAATTGACAAATAGAGAGGGCATAACAATGCACATACATGACATGATAAATATAGTGAGATTTAATTGGGCATTACGACAAAGTACATAGACCGCTATCCAGCATGCATCTATGCCTAAAAAGTCCACCTTCAGGTTATCATCCGAACCCCTTCCATTATTAAGTTGCAAAACAACAGACAATTGCATTAAGTATGGTGCGTAATGTAATCAATAACTACATCCTTAGACATAGCATCAATGTTTTATCCCTAGTGGCAACAGCACATCCACAACCTTAGAACTTTCTGTCACTGTCCCAGATTCAATGGAGGCATGAACCCATTATCGAGCATAAATACTCCCTCTTGGAGTTAAGAGCAAAAACTTGGCCAGAGCCTCTACTAATAACGGAGAGCATGCAAGATCATAAACAACACATAGGTAATAACTTGATAATTAACATAACATAGTATTCTCTATCCATCGGATCCCGACAAACACAACATATAGTATTACGAGATAGATGATCTTGATCATGTTAGGCAGCTCACAAGATCCAACAATGAAGCACATGAGGAGAAGACAACCATCTAGCTACTGCTATGGACCCATAGTCAGGTGAACTACTCACTCATCACTCCGGAGGCGACCATGGCGGTGAAGAGTCCTCCGGGAGATGAATCCCCTCTCCGCGGCAGGGAGGATCTCCTGAATCCCCCGAGATGGGATTGGCGGCGGCGGCGTCTGGTAAGGTTTTCCGTATCGTGGCTCTCGGTACTGGGGTTTCGTGACGGAGGCTATTTGTAGGCGGAAGGGCAGGTAAAGAGGCGGCACGGGGCCCCACCATAGGTCGGCGCGGCCGGGCCAGGGCTGCGCCACCTGGTGTCGGCCACCTCGTGGCCCCACTTCGACTCTCCTTCGGTCTTACGAAGCTTCGTGGCAAAATAGGACCCTGGCGTTGATTTCGTCCAATTCCGAGAATATTTTGTTACTAGGATTTCTGAAACCAAAAACAGCGAAAACAACAACTGGCTCTTCGGCATCTTGTTAATAGGTTAGTTCGGAAAATGCACGAATATGACATAAAGTGTGCATAAAACATGTAGATATCATCAATAATGTGGCATGGAACATAAGAAATTATCGATACGTCGGAGACGTATCAGCATCCCCAAGCTTAGTTCTGCTCGTCCCGAGCAGGTAAAACGATAACAAAGATAATTTCTGAAGTGACATGCCATCATAACCTTGATCATACTATTTGTAAACATATGTAATGAATGCAGCGATCAAAACAATGGTAATGACATGAGTAAACAAGTGAATCATAAAGCAAAGACTTTTCATGAATAGTACTTCAAGACAAGCATCAATAAGTCTTGCATAAGAGTTAACTCGTAAAGCAATAAATCAAAGTAAAGGTATTGAAGCAACACAAAGGAAGATTAAGTTTCAGCGGTTGCTTTCAACTTGTAACATGTATATCTCATGGATAATTGTCAACATAGAGTAATATAACAAATGCAATATGCAAGTATGTAGGAATCAATGCACAGTTCACACAAGTGTTTGCTTCTTGAGGTGGAGAGAAATAGGTGAACTGACTCAACATAAAAGTAAAAAGAATGGTCCTTCAAAGAGGAAAGCATCGATTGCTATATTTGTGCTAGAGCTTTTATTTTGAAAACATGAAACAATTTTGTCAACGGTAGTAATAAAGCATATGAGTTATGTAAATTATATCTTACAAGTTGCAAGCCTCATGCATAGTATACTAATAGTGCCCGCACCTTGTCCTAATTAGCTTGGACTACCGGATCATCACAATACACATGTTTTAACCAAGTGTCACAATGGGGTACCTCCATGCCGCCTGTACAAAGGTCTAAGGAGAAAGCTCGCATTTTGGATTTCTCGCTTTTGATTATTCTCAACTTAGACATCCATACCGGGACAACATGGACAACGATAATGGACTCCTCTTTAATGCATAAGCATGTGGCAACAATTATTATTCTCATATGAGATTGAGGATATATGTCCAAAACTGAAACTTCCACCATGAATCATGGCTTTAGTTAGCGGCCCAATGTTCTTCTCTAACAATATGCATGCTCCAACCATTAAGGTGGTAGATCTCTCTTACTTCAGACAAGACGGACATGCATAGCAACTCACATGATATTCAACAAAGAATAGTTGATGGCGTCCCCAGAAACATGGTTATCGCACAACAAGCAACTTAATAAGAGATAAAGTGCATAAGTACATATTCAATACCACAATAGTTTTTAAGCTATTTGTCCCATGAGCTATATATTGTAAAGCGAATGATGGAATTTAAAGGTAGCACTCAAGCAATTTACTTTGGAATGGCGAAATACCATGTAGTAGGTAGGTATGATGGACACAAATGGCATAGTGGTTGGCTCAAGGATTTTGGATGCATGAGAAGTATTCCCTCTCGATACAAGGTTTAGGCTAGCAAGGTTATTTGAAACAAACACAAGGATGAACGGTGCAGCAAAACTCACATAAAAGACATATTGTAAACATTATAAGACTCTACACCGTCTTCCTTGTTGTTCAAAACTCAATACTAGATATTATCTAGACTTTAGAGAGACCAAATATGCAAACCAAATTAGCAAGCTCTAGGTGTTTCTTCATTAATGGGTGCAAAGTATATGATGCAAGAGCTTAATCATGAGCACAACAATTGCCAAGTATCAAATTATTCAAGACATTTTAGAATTACTACATGTAGCATTTTCCAATTCCAACCATATAACAATTTAACGAAGAAGATTCAACCTTCGCCATGAATACTATGAGTAAAGCCTAAGGACATATTTGTCCATATGCAACAGCGGAGCGTGTCTCTCTCCCATACAGTGAATGCTAGGATCCATTTATTCAAACAAAAACAAAAAACAAAAACAAACCGACGCTCCAAGCAAAGCACATAAGATGTGACGGAATAAAAATATAGTTTCAGGGGAGGAACCTGATAATGTTGTCGATGAAGAAGGGGATGCCTTGGGCATCCCCAAGCTTAGACGCTTGAGTCTTCTTAAAATATGCAGGGGTGAACCACCGGGGCATCCCCAAGCTTGGAGCTTTCACTCTCCTTGATCATATTGCATCATACTCCTCTCTTGATCCTTGAAAACTTCCTCCACACCAAACTCGAAACAACTCATTAGAGGGTTAGTGCACAATAAAAATTAACATGTTCAGAGGTGACACAATCATTCTTAACACTTCTGGACATTGCATAAAGCTACTGGACATTAATGGATCAAAGAAATTCATCCAACATAGCAAAAGAGGCAATGCGAAATAAAAGGCAGAATCTGTCAAAACAAAACAGTCCGTAAAGATGGATTTTATTGGGGCACCAGACTTGCTCAAATGAAAATTCCCAAATTGAATGAAAGTTGCGTACATATCTGAGGATCACTCACGTAAATTGGCTTAATTTTTTGAGTTACCTACAGAGAATTAGGCCCAGATTCGTGACAGCAAAGAAATCTGTTTCTGCGCAGTAATCCAAATCTAGTATGAACCTTACTATCAAAGACTTTACTTGGCACAACAAAACATAAAACTAAGATAAGGAGAGGTTGCTATAGTAGTAACAACTTCCAAGACTCAAATATAAAATAAAGTTGCTGTAGTAAAATAAACACATGGGTTATCTCCCAAGAAGTTCTTTCTTTATAGCCATTAAGATGGGCTCAGCAATTTTAATGATGCACTCGCAAGAAATAGTATTTGAAGCAAAAGAGAGCACCAAGAGGCAAATTCAAAACACATTTAAGTCTAACATGCTTCCTATGCATAGGAATCTTGTAAATAAACAAGTTCATGAAGAGCAAAGTGACAAGCATAGGAAGATAAAACAAGTGTAGCTTCAAAAATTTCAGCATATAGAGAGGCATTTTAGTAACATGAAAATTTCTACAACCATATTTTCCTCTCTCATAATAACTTTCAGTAGTATCATGAGCAAACTCAACAATATAACTATCACATAAAGCACTCTTATCATGAGTCTCATGCATAAAATTATTACTCTCCACATAAGCATAATCAATTTTATTAGTTGTAGTGGGAGCAAATTCAACAAAGTGGCTATCATCATATATAGGAGGCATATTGTAATCATAAAAGAAAATTTTCTCCTCAATGCTTGGGGGACTAAAAAGATCATGCTCATCAGAGCCAACTTCCCCAAGCTTAGAATTTTCCATAGCATTAGCAACAATGGTGTTCAAAGCATTCATAGTAATAACATTCCCATTAGCATGCATATAAAGTTCCATGGGTTTTTTAATTCTCTCTTCAAACACATCATGTCCTAATTCAAGATAAAGTTCATAAAGGTCTCTCATATTTTTTTTGTTTTCCATTATGCTTAACTAGTGAAATAAAAACATGCATGATATTAAGTAAAGTAAATGCAAGTAACTAATTTTTTGTGTTTTTGATATAGAGTGCAAACAAGATAGTAAATAAAGTAAAGCTAGCAACTAATTTTTTTTTGTTTTGATTTAGTGCAGCAAACAAAGTAGTAAATAAAATAAAGCAAGACAAAAACAAAGTAAAGAGATTGGGAAGTGGAGACTCCCCTTGCAGCGTGTCTTGATCTCGGCAACGGCGCCGAAAACATCTTGATGCGCGTATAATTGACACGTTCGTTGGGAACCCCAAGAGGAAGGTGCAATGCGCACAGCAGAAGTTTTCCCTCAGTAAGAAACCAAGGTTTAATCGAACCAGTAGGAGTCAAGAAGCACGTTGAAGGTTGATGGTGGCGGAATGTAATGCGGCGCAACACCGGCGCCAACGTGGAACCTGCACAACACAACCAAAGTACTTTGCCCCAACGAACAGTAGGTTGTCAATCTCACCGGCTTGCTGTAACAAAGGATTAACCGTATTGTGTGGAAGATGATTGTTTGCAGAAAACGTAAAACAAGTATTGCAGTAAATTGTATGCGATGTAAAGAATAGGACCGGGGTCCACAGTTCACTAGAGGTGTCTCTCCCATAAGATAAAAGCATGTTGGGTGAACAAATTACAGTCGGGCAATTGACAAATAGAGAGGGCATAACAATGCACATACATGACATGATAAATATAGTGAGATTTAATTGGGCATTACGACAAAGTACATAGACCGCTATCCAGCATGCATCTATGCCTAAAAAGTCCACCTTCAGGTTATCATCCGAACCCCTTCCAGTATTAAGTTGCAAACAGACAATTGCATTAAGTATGGTGCGTAATGTAATCAATAACTACATCCTTAGACATAGCATCAATGTTTTATCCCTAGTGGCAACAGCACATCCACAACCTTAGAACTTTCTGTCACTGTCCCAGATTCAATGGAGGCATGAACCCACTATCGAGCATAAATACTCCCTCTTGGAGTTAAGAGCAAAAACTTGGCCAGAGCCTCTACTAATAACGGAGAGCATGCAAGATCATAAACAACACATAGGTAATAACTTGATAATTAACATAACATAGTATTCTCTATCCATCGGATCCCGACAAACACAACATATAGTATTACAGATAGATGATCTTGATCATGTTAGGCAGCTCACAAGATCCAACAATGAAGCACATGAGGAGAAGACAACCATCTAGCTACTGCTATGGACCCATAGTCCAGGGGTGAACTACTCACTCATCACTCCGGAGGCGACCATGGCGGTGAAGAGTCCTCTCGGGAGATGAATCCCCTCTCGGCGAGTGCCGGAGAGATCTCCAATCCCGAGATGGGATTGGCGGCGGCGGCGTCTCGATGTGTTTTCCGTATCGTGGCTCTCGTGCTGGGGGTTTCGCGACGGAGGCTATTTGTAGGCGGAAGGGCAGGTAAAGAGGTGGCACGGGGCCCACACCATAGGTCGGCGCGGCCGGGGCCGGCCGCGCCGCCTGGTGTCAGGCCACCTCGTGGCCCCACCGACTCTCCTTCGGTCTTCTGGAAGCTTCGTGGCAAAATAGGACCCTGGCGTTGATTTGGTCCAATTCCGAGAATATTTTGTTTAGGATTTAAAACCAAAAACAAGAAAAACACACTGGCTCTTCGACATCTTGTTAATAGGTTAGTTCCAGAAAATGCACGAATATGAAATAAAGTGTGCATAAAACATGTAGATATCATCAATAATGTGGCATGGAACATAAGAAATTATCGATACGTCGGAGACGTATCATTGCTCTTGCAAAAGGCTTCAACGTGCCAGAAGATCTTGGGCTCAAACTTCGCCAAGAGGGCCTGAAGATTGGCGTTGAGGGCACCATCGCGCTGATTGCTAATAGCCAGCAAAACGTCGATTGGACCAAGGTTGGCGACATAGGGGAGATGGAAACGAAGAAATGGCAATCTCTAATTAGATCTGCCAAGCCTCCCGCAAAACCAATCCTTTCCTTCCTTGGTGTTAAACCAGCTCCTGCTCCAAGCGCATCCAAGCCGGAGGTCAAGTAGACCACCCTTTCTTTCTTTTCTTTTGCTGTCGCCAAAGTATCTTTGGCGACGCCTACCCCACTAGTTTGTTAGGGCTTTCTCCATTGTAATGTCTTGTAAATATCCTGAAAATTAATGGAATTCTATCTTGCTTGATGATTGATGTCGAGCCTTTTCTTTCAGTTGACGTTCGACAACTATACTCCAACTCCTGCCCCTTCCGATGTTTTGCCTACTTCTTCCCGCTCGAAGAAAGCGCTTGTTAATACTGAACTTGGTGAAGATTCCTCGAGTAAGAATTTATCGCAAGACTTGGAAGAACTTCGTCAACAACTTCAATATGCGAAGAAGCAAACACTTGTGATGATGGAGCAATCTCGCAAGGCATCCGAAAAAGAGAAAATTGCACTTCAACAAGCTCGAGAAGCCATAGCTGCCAAGGAAGCCGCCGTTTCTGAAGCTGAAAAGGCAACCACTCGAGAGAATTTTATGCTCGATTTGATGAATGAAGCTAGTGTGGAATGAATGAAGCCAGTGTGGATATGTCAGGTATGCTTTTGCAAACCAAAACTCCTTCTATTTTCCTGTTGTTTCTTTATTGAAATTCTTGTGCTGTCGCCAAATAGTTTCCTTTCTCGACGCTGCTGCTGAAGACGAAAGGGTAAACACGAGGACAAACCTCCTCGTTAACCTTTCTCTTGACCATGGTTCTCTTTTCTGGGCCACTCCAGAACGTACCCGACAGATTGTCAGGTTTCAAGACCGCGCCTGTCAGGTTCGCGAGTTCCTTGATTTCTGCACCAGGACCTTGTCCCTGGTTTACAAGACAATATTTTCTCGGAACGAGGCACCCGATAATCTTCTTGGTCTGATGGAAAAATTTCGGGATGCTCCTCGTATCCATAATTTTGTGCGAGCTCAATTATCCGCTGGAGCAAGATTCGCCATAATTATGATACAGATCTGCTACCGAAAATTAGACCTGACGACGATTGTCTCCAAGTGCCTGGCCAAGCAGTCGAAACGAAAAAGGAACATTGACAAAATCAATGATATTGTAACTCCTGTAGCCGAAGAAATGATGGACGAACTTCTTCGGATGGACTCTGAATTCTTTATCAAAGGGAGCTATGCTGAACATACGACAACTGCTGCAAATAACAAAGGTCTATCCATAGATAGTATATTAGGCGTTAACTGAGTTGTACTATATTGCGAGAAATCATGTATGTATTTTTGTCGAATTCTTCATGACAATGAAGTTGTATATTTTGTGAAGTATAATCTATATTGCGAAGCCCCCGAGCCTTTGGCCGGAGCTTATATTATTTTTTGCGTCTCGATGAATTTACTATTTTGCGAGAGTATATATATATTTTGTTGTCGTGGGTTGTGAGCCCCCGAGCCTGTCGACGAAAAAGATGTATATCTCCACTATCTTTACTATATTGCAGCACCGCGAGCCCGCCTCATTAAAAACCTTTTCCGGCCCCACTCGGTGCCCCGAAAAAGGAAAAGAGTGTGTCTGAAAACTCGCGGGCGTTTCAGTACATTGTAGCTTTACAAGGAGGACTATATTTCGACTCTAGGCGTAAAAACGCCTGAGGTGTGCCACATTCCACGGATTTGGCTCGACATCTCCTGACTTCTTGTCCTTTAACCTGTATGCGCCTCCCTCGATTACTTCTGTGACGATGTAAGGTCCGAGCCATGGTGACTCGAGCTTTTCATGTCTTTGTTGATTGAGTCGCAGAACTAAATCTCCAACTTGAAAGGACCTTGGTCGCAAACGTCGACTGTGGTAGTTTTTCAGATCTTGCTGGTACTTAGCTACTCGTGATAACACTTCGTCTCGAGCTTCGTCAAGTGCATCGATATCGTCTTCCAATGCTCTCCTGGAAACTTCTTCATTGTATTCCGTGACTCTCGGAGAATCGTGCTCTATTTCTATCGGTAGTACTGCCTCTGCTCCATGGACCAGAAAGAACGGAGTCTCCTGTGTCGCTGTATTTGATGTTGTTCGGATACTCCATAACACACTCGGTAGCTCCTCTGGCCAAGTATGTCGAGCTTTTTCCAGTGGTCCTAACAAGCGTTTCTTGATACCATTGCAGATTATACCATTGGCTTTCTCGACTTGGCCGTTTGTTTGCGGATGCGCAACTGACGCGAAGTGCAATTTGATGCCCACCTCTGCACAGTATGCCTTGAATTCCTTGGATGTGAAGTTACTGCCATTGTCCGTGACGATGCTATGAGGTACTCCAAATTGAAAAACAATGCTTTTCACGAACTTTATTGCTGATGTTGCGTCTGGTGAATTTATCGGCTTTGCTTCTATCCACTTGGTGAATTTGTCGACAGCGACGAGCATATACTCGTATCCTCCTGGCGAGGCCTTGTGTAACTTTCCCACCATATCGAGGCCCCATTGAGCAAAAGGCCAATATAATGGTATTGGCATCAGCTCCGCTGTCGGAGAATGAGGCTTCGCGGCAAATCTCTGGCACGCGTCACAAGTTCGTACTATCTCCTTCGCATCCTCGATTGCTGTTAACCAGTAAAATCCAGCTCGAAAAACCTTGGCCGCGATAGCTCGGCTACTTGCGTGATGACCGCATACTCCTTCGTGTACTTCCTTCAGAATTACCCTTCCTTCTTCGGGTGTAACGCATCTTTGTAACACACCCGAAATACTTCGTTTGTATAACTCTCCTTTGATCATAGTGAAAGCTTTGGAACGCCTAATAACTCGCCTTGCTTCAACTGGATCGTCGGGTATTGTTTTCCTTAGGATGTATGATATGTACGCCTGCATCCATGGGATTTGCACCATCAGTACTAGATCCTGTTCCTCTTCTTCTTCCAGTGTTTCTTGCACAGCCCCCGAGGATTTTTCATCCTTCTCCTTCTTTTTTGATTTCTTCGGCTTTGTGGATCTCTCTGTTATCTCCTCCCAGAACACGCCTGGAGGAATCGCGAGACACTGCGACCCGATGTTTGCAAGAACATCGGCTTCATCATTGCTCAACCTGCTGATGTGGTTTACCTCGCATCCATCAAACAGTTTCTCCAGCTCGTTATACATTTCTTTGTACGCCACCATGCTATCATTGACTGCATCACATTGGTTCATGACTTGTTGGGCCACCAATTGTGAGTCGCCAAAGATTTTTAGTCGAGTTGCACCACAAGCCTTCGCCATCTTCATCCCATGTATAAGAGCTTCGTATTCTGCCTCGTTGTTAGACGCGTTTGGGAACGTCATCCGCAAGACATACTTTAATTTGTCGCCTTCGGGTGATATTAGTATCACGCCTGCTCCAGCTCCTTCTAACCTTTTGGATCCATCGGTTCATAGTCCAGTTCTCGATAGTCTGGAGGTCTGTATTTTGCGACTCCATCCTCTGCGATTAAATCTGGATTTCCTTTTTTTGCTTTTTTTTTTCGTACGTGATGTCCCGAGAAAGTTCTATTCCCCAAAGGGAGACACGACCTATAGCTTCTGGATTGTTTAGTATATTGGATAGAGGCGCCTCGTTGACCACTATTATCGGATGCGCCGAAAAATAGTGCCGCAATTTTCTTGCGGTTGTAAACACTCTGTATGCTAGTTTAAATCTGCGGTACCGCTGTTTTGAAGGCGATAAAACTTCACCGATGAAGTATCTTGGTCTGTACTCCATGGAGTTTTCCTTCTTCTTCTCTTTCGACAACTAGCGTCGTGCTGACCACCTGGGGTGTAGCCGCAATGTACAACAGGCGGGGTTCCTTCTCTTTTGGCGCCACCAAGATTGGTGGTGTTGAAATTGTGCGTTTAAGATCCTCGAAGGCTCTATCTGCCTCTTCGTTCCACTGGAACTTCTCTCCTTGTTTGATTAAGGCGTAAAACGGTAGCGCCTTTTCTCCCAGCCGACAATCTTAAAGCTGCGACTCGCCCAGTTAATTGATGTATTTCTTTCAACTTTGTTGGCTTCCTCATTGTTACGATAGCTTGGATTTTTTCGGGATTAGCTTCAATCCCTCTTGCTGAAACCAGGAACCCAAGAAGTTCTCCCGCAGGGACGCCGAAAGAACACTTCGTCGGATTCAGCTTGAGACAAAATTTGTCGAGGTTGTCGAAGGTTTCCTTCAAGTCCTCGATTAACGTTGCCCCCTTTTTTGATGTTATGACGACATCGTCAATGTATACTTGTACGTTTTTTCCAAGCTGTGTTGCTAAGCACTTCTGCATCATCCGCTGATATGTTGCTCCGCATTTTCGGACAAAAGGCATTGTTCTATAGCAGAATACGTCGTAAGGTGTAATGAACGCTGTTTTGACCTCATCCTCTTCCTTTGGATCGAATATGCATCCAAGAAGGAAAGACGTTCACATCCTGCCGTGGAGTCGATAATTTGATCGATCCTTGGGAGGGAAAGTGATCCTTTGGACAATGTTTGTTGAGACACGTAAAGTCGACACACATGCGAAGGACTTTAGTGTTTTTCTTTGGGACCAGCACTGGATTTGCTACCCATGTGGCCTCTGTTTGCAGCTCCTTGATGAAATCAGCTTCTCTTAGTCGATCGATTTCTGACAGCATAGCTTTACGGTTTGGCTCCGAAAAACGCCTCAGAGGTTGCTTGATTGGTCTCGCTATTGGATCCAAGTTTAGGTGGTGCTCGGCAAGTTCCCTGGGTACTCCTGGCATGTTAGCTGGGCACCATGCGAAGATTTTCCAGTGCTCACGGAGGAACTCGATGAGCGCTTTCCTATGCGAGGTCCATGTTTGTCGCGATGGACGTCGTTTTCTTCGGGTTGTCGGGTGGATCGCACCTCCTTGGATTCGTCGTGTTAAAGGTTGGTTCCTTGTTAAATCTCCCTACATCAGCACATCATAATCAGTCATGAGCCTTGACGCCGCGTACTTGCATCCCGAAAGTTTCCGATAGTCGATGAAAATCTTTGTCACATTTATCGGCTAGCGTGAAGCTTCCTTTGACTGTGATTGGTCCTTGGGTCCAGGTAACCTCCACCAAGATACGTGTAATGTGGTACGCCATAAACCTTGCATATGCTGGTCGCCCCAACAAGGCGTGATGTTGCGACGGAAATCCACAACTTCAAACTCCAACCTTTCTATCCTGTATTTTCTCGGGTCCCAAAGCGAACGTCGAGATTGATCCTTCCCAACGGATAACTCGGCTCTGGTGTGATTCCATGGAAACGCGTGTCGGTTGGTTTTAGATTTGCCAGGGATATGTTCATCTTCCTCAATGTATCTGCATACATAAGGTTTAGACTGCTGCCTCCGTCTATGAAAACTCGAGATACGTCGAATCCTGCGATCACCGTTGGTAAGATAAGTGCTGACTGCCCTGTCGAGGAACTTCTGCGGGTGATCCGCATTGTGAAGCCGATGTCCTGTCCCGACCAATTTAGGTACTCTATCGTTGGTGGAGGCATCTTCTGCCATGAATACTTGTCGCGAGATTACCTTCTGAGCCCTGTTAGATGGCCTAGCTTTCTGGATCATCGAGACCGCGCCATTGGAGTTAGGATCAACATATGGAGGTGGGTGTGGTGCTGCCGCTATTCTGAGCTGGTGTTGATTTTCGTCCGTGATCACGGGAGGAGGTGGTAGGTGGATCTCACTCCTAGGCCCTTGGGGGTTTCTATTTGCTGCTTGAGCATTGGCTATCCCTGCTACTCGCAGCATTGCTTGAAAATTACGGCAGTCGTTCTGCAGATGTCCTGACTGCCTTCTTCCATTGTTGTCGAGATAAAAATGCATCTGGCATGGCCCGTTCATCATATCTTCGGGAGTTACGAAAGGTCTCTGAAACCTTGACCCGCTATTTTGCCTATTATTTCGAGAATCATCTCTATTGTCGCCTCGCTGCTCATTACTTCTTTGATATTCATCTCTATTGTTTCCTCCGTTGTTTCCCCGGAAACCAGCCGATATTTGGCCAGGAGCATCGTAATTCGAGAATTGCCGAGGAAATCGCCTTCTATTTTGAAAATTTCGGCTACGGTCCTCCTCTGGTGACCTGTGTCGCTTATTGTGAACGGCATCCTCTCCGTCGGCCCATCTGTTTGCTATCTCCATCAATTCTGACACTGTCCTTGGGTTAGTTCTCCCCAAGTCTTCGACAAAATCTCCTCGCCTAATTCCTGCCACAAACGCATCTATTGCTCTCTCGTCAGATATATTCTCTGCCGAGTTTTTGATGATGTTCCACCTTTGGATGTACTTTCTCATCGATTCATCATGTTTTTGTCGACACGATCTCAACTCTTCTAGTGATGCCGGTTTTTTGTAGGTTGATCGGAAGTTCTTGACGAACACATCCTCAAAACTGTCCCAGCTGTCGATGGATCCCGGAGGAAATTTCTTTATCCAGGATCTTGCGGCTCCGCTCAAGTGTATTTGAATACTCTGCATAGCTGTGGCCCTGGTGCCACCTATCAATTTCACCGTCTCTAGGTAATCGACTAACCAATCCTCAGGATCTTGCAGGCCATCGAATTTCTTGGAACTATCGGGTAACTTGAATCCTGACGGGACTCGAGTTTTTCGAACTCGTCTCGTAAAACACGGGAGTCCACACATATCTTCTTCGGCAACTTCTGGTGAATGCCGATGTTCCCTTCTTTCTTGTCGCGCTCTGTCCACCCTAGCTTGAGTCGCCGTATCTCTAGCTCCACTTGCTCTCGGTGGATCTTGCACTGCTGCAGTAGGTCTCGGACTATTTTGCCTTGCAGTTCCTTCGGGAGGTGTAGCTGAACGCCGCTCCCATGGCTCCACATCCTGCCATGGCCATGTTATACAACGCTTCTCTTGGATCTCGGGAGGTGGCCTGGACGCTAGGATAAGCTTGTGTTGCCATGTATCCTGCTTCCGGTGTTTTGGAATAATATTCCCCCTCGTGTCGATTGACATAAAGGACATATCGAGGTTTTGGATTAAAGTCTCTCTTTCTGCTTCAGGTATGTTTTGCAGCCGAGATCTTGCTCTCCTACGAGCTTCTCTATGACTATCTCCCGAAGTTCCTGACTGTCGACTTAACTCCGCTCTTCGCCTGCTTGATGCGGAAGCTGCCTCCCTTCTTCTGTTCAGAGCAGCTGTCTGTTTTTCCAATTCTCTTCCCGCTCTGGCGAGCCTATACTGGTATGCTTGCAATTCTTCCGCCGTAGCGGTTGTCTCCATTGGTTCAGAACCATCCATAGCTCTCGCGGCTCTGTCCCATGCTGCTTATGGAAGTTGAACTCTGATACGTGGTGTAGGCCCGACATATTTAGTGCCCAAACCTCGCCTTAGGTCAGAGGGATCGACATATGGATTTCCCAATTCGTCGAAAGCCTCTATTGTTTCCTCCTGATCGCGACTTGTTTGTCCAGTGGCATAGATTTGATGATATTTTGAATTTTGAACTTTGCTGGGTTTGGTGACACCATCATATAGATTGGTGAAGACCTTGCCCACAGATGTGGATCTGTCGATGAAGTTGAAGCTGTCGACGCTACTCGAGTCATCGCTTATATCGGAGTCCGCGGATGACTCGAAGGATATGTCGCTGAAGATTTTGGCGAGCTTTTCGCTTGCCCTGGTGCTGATGAAGCGTGGCGACGAAATTTCTCCGTCGCTTGACTCTGTTGACGATGCTGAGTCCAAAATATCGGGATCGACCACCGATAATCCTGACGAGATCGGAATTTCGAGACGATATGATCCTTCCTTCTCGACGCGGAAGTGGAACTCTCCAAACGGCATCTCCATGGGCTCCTCCAGATACGCATATGCATCCAAACGAGAGGGCGGGTGAGGAACAAAATCAACGAGACCAGTTTCGATCTGTTTACCTCTGTCCATGATGTTGCTTGCTACCGACGAAGTCGACGATTTTGAACGTGCCATCGAGATCAGCTCCTTGTCGCCTCTAGATCCCACAGACGGTGCCAATTGACAAGGTATTAACTTGTTAATGCCTACGGATTGTAGACCAGGGTTTAGTTGGACGTAGAGGGCAAGTAGATCTCGAAGGTTTCAGCCGAAAAGTACTCGACGAATATGAAACTAGGGTTTTGTTGACAGTAAATTCGATCCTTTCTTTGTCCCTCGACTCCCCCTTATATAGGAGGTGGAGCCGAGGGTTTCGTATACACAAGTTACGAGTCCGGGAGGGTTTCGACCCGTCCCGTAAGATTACAAGTATGTGTTCCTAATACAACTCTAGCTTTCCATAATAATAATTTGGGCTTCCGATTCTTCTTATCCTTTGGGTCGTGGGCCTTCAGTAAACCCCGGGTACCATCTTCGGCAGGCCCATTGGGGATGCCTATGTCACGCGCTGACGCCGCCTAGTTCCCTCCACCACCGACTCTACCACCACCTCCAGCACCGCAGGAGTTCGACATCGACCCGGAAGCTATGGAGAATGAAGCGTGGGAGGAGGCGGCGCTAGCGGACGCCATAACGGTGTTCGACGCTGCCACGGCGGAAGAGGCGCGGCGGCGCCGGGCGGAGGAGATAGGCGAGCGGTGGCGTGCTGAGCGGAAACACCTGCACATGGAGCGGGAGCTCCGGTACCGTGAGCGGTGGGAGGCGATTGAGCAGCGGTGGGAGGCGATTGAGCAGCGGTGGCGGGAGGCACTAGAGCAGCAGCTGCGGCAGGAGACGGCGGCAGCGGAGGCGGCCTGGGGGCGGAGGCGGATGTGTTGGCGACAGCGCAAATGGAGGAGGAAGAGGAGGAGGCGGAGGAGGATGACGAGGCGGCAGAGGAGGAGGATGACGACGACGACACCTTCGACTGGTCCGATGATGACGGGCCGGACCCGGACGAGGCGGCAAATAAACAACGAGCGCTCGTCGGGTCGTTCAAGTCGCAGAAGAAGCTGCAGGACGACGCCCGTTCCCGCGAAGACGAGCAGATTCGCTGCGCCGTCGAACTCTCCCTCCAGGCGGCACCGCAGGGGAGGACAGGCGACGACGCGCTGATGGAGCACCGGCGTCTTCTCATCCTCCGTAGGGAGAGGCGGCGCCGGAACTACGGCGGAGGGGAGGCAACGACGGGGTGGGACCGTCGAACGCACTGCCGGGCGTCCAGTAGGTAGGGTTAGATAAAATCTAGCCGTTTTCATTCAACCTTATAAAATAAAATAAAATTTAAATGAAACCTTTATTTTCTTATTTGGGGACGCATTTGGAGGACGCGGCTGGGGAGCAACGTCCCCCAAATGCGGCACGAAGAAAACGTGTCCCCCAAAGGCTCGATCCGGCGCGGTTTAGGGACGGTGGTTGTCGCTCCCTTTACCGACGGTGAGTTCCTCACCCCCTCTCTTCGCAATTCAATGTATATCGTCCAGGGTTGAATCCGCTCCTCACGCCTGAGGAAATCCGCGTGGTGTGGCGCACATTGGCATAGGAACCATAGCGGCGGCGACCGGGCATTGTGCTAGCGCCCCCCCCCCCCCCCGAATTGCTGAAAACGTTTTGATACCCCTAATTTAAGTGCTGGAAAAAAGGCCCAATAAGAGCATCTCCAGCCGTGGCCCCCAAAGCGCCCCCAAAGCAATTTGGGGCGCGCTGGGGCAAAAAAACGTTCCAGCCGCGTCCCCCAAAGCCCATTTTTGTCCGGCGCGCCCCGATACGGTGTCCGGCGCCCCGAGACCGTCCCCGTCCCATAGGGGACGCTCCCGGGCACGCCGGACACAACGAAACAAGCGCGAACCGACGCGGGCCGACGCGTCGGCGGCTCGGTGAAAAATCGTCTCCCACTCCCGCCAAATCCCGCCCCTCCCGCCATATCGCGCCTATCCCGTCGCGCATTTCTGGCCTCCCAACACATATCCCGCTCGCGATTCATTTCTCCTATCCCGCCGATTTGTTTCTCCCTCCCGCCGTCCACGCTACCCTCTCCCCATTCCATGGCGCCGCCGATAGCCCCAAAAGATGGCCAAGAAAGCGGCCAAGAAGCCGCCGGGGAATGCGACGAAAGGCGAAAGCGCCATTCGCGAAACCGCGGAAGGCGCCGGCTCCAAGAAGCCGGAGGATGGACCGACGATCAATGGCAGCAAGACTGTTTGCGCCGGAAGCTATCGACGGTGGAGCGGAAAGGACGGAGGGCGGCGGAGCAGGAGAAGAAGGCTCTGGCGGCGCGCCAGCACCACCACTTAATGGTCGGGTGTCTCGCCGCCACCAACGCGAGCCCATATAGTACGAACGTGCCGGTGTACGTTCCGGGAGTGTTCTCTCCGTCGTCCTCCGCCTTCTACAACGACGGCCCTCCGCCACTCCCTGGTGCGTGACGCCTAACTTGTCGCCCCACTACCAGGATGCGCTGCCGCATGGCGGCTTCAACCCCAACAACCTCTACTCCCCGGCGTACGAGCAGCGCGAGCCAGGACCCGGTGCGGACGGCGACCCTTTCAGTGGCCGCAGGGGGCCGCTCGAATTCGAGGGCGCCGGTGCGGAGGGTGCTGAGGAAGAGGGCGGGAGTGAGGACGAGGAGGACGATGAAGAGGAGGACGTGGACGACGAGGACGACGAGGAGGACGAAGAGGGCGGCGAGGAAGAGGACGAGGAGGGTGCCGGTGACGATGATCTCGTGGAGGTAGACGCGGACGGCGTGAAGAAGAAAAAGAAGAAGAAGGCGTCGGGCACGAGAGTCGTTCGCGCTGATGCATTGCTATGCCAAGCTCAAAGGGAACGAGAAATGGCGGTTGACGCGCCTGTCGCTGTCCAAGGGGAAGGACGCCATTGATCTGGACGCGCCGCTGGCAACGTCGGCAGGGGATGCCAAGGCCGCCTTGGCCGACGCCACGTCGTGTGAGAAGACGCATGCGTCGATCACGAAATGCCTCGTGGACGTCTCCTCGACCTTTCTCTCCCGCGACAAAAAGACCGACGAAAGGTGGGTAGAGCTGCTCAAGAGGCAAGAGGAGAAGTTGGAGCTCAAGAAACGCAGGGACGACATGTCCCTGCTGAGTGCGTTGACAGAGGGAATGTCTCCCCGGACGCGGGCGGCGCACAACTTCTTCAAAGGCCAGATCCTCGACGACATCGAAGCCAAAATGGCGGCGGCCGACGCGGCGGCCCAGGAAGCGGCAGCGGCAGCAACCGCGGAGCAAGAGCCGGCTGACGCGTCTTCTACTGCTACACCTGCGACGGAGCAGACGGAGCATGCACAGCACCGGGCAGATCGCGACGAGGTCATCGTGATCGATGGGCCTGCGTCGACTCAGGATACGTCGCCGTCGCTCAACCCCTTCTTCTAATTTAGCATGCACTATGGTCTGTAATATGATCGCGCGCCCAGTACTTTGATCGCCGCTACTCTGATCGCGACGATTCGGCGGGAACGATCTCTTTTGAATGCAACAATTTGAATTCCTGATCGGGGACGGCATTTGGGGGACGCGGCCTGTCTCGTTCTAACCCTTCAAAGAAAAACCTGTCTCGTTCTAAGGATTGACTGGGGAGACCAGAAGAGCGACCACGTGATTCCCCATCGCCGTGCCGCCTCCAATCTCTCGCTCGGCCCTCTACGCTCTCTCCCGTCCGGCGGCTGCTGCCCGCCTGTTAGTATGTCCCGGCTCTTCCCGCCGGCCGCCACACCGCTACGTTCTAGCAGGTCCACGTTCCGCGTCCTCTGACTCCTCTCGCGCCTCCCCATTCTCTGTTTCTATTTCCATGCGCTATAGTGTGTGTTAGTGTTAAGTGCTCCCCACTCCCCAGATTGAAAAGATTAGCTTTTAATAATGACTAAAATAATGAATCGATGTTCAGAGAATGGGTGCTTGTTGTATGTCACATAAATGCTAATTACTGAAGATGTTTTCATGGAACGGAGGGAGTATATGTAGATGCTGTTTAGTGTCTATATACATCAAAATTTAGACAAATCACCGACATGTTTCATGGAACGGAGGGAGTATGTAGCAGAACGCTGTACACATTGTTTCTTAGTTTTTCAGACATTCAAAGCTGATTCGACTATTTTATATAATATTTGCTTGTTCTTCTTATTGTTATGTGATACAAATGATCATACTCCCATACCACTACAATTTAGTGCAATACTTTGACCATCTAAACAAGATTTGGCATTCACCCTGAATATTAAGTCGAGCTTCTGAATATCTAAATATTCAAATAAAAATATTGGCATTCAATCTCAAATTCTCAATATCCTAGGTTATCGACATTCAACTAAACATAATGACAAGCCTCCCAATATAAACATCGAAACGGAACCTTATATATTGTTCATTCGGCAAACATTTTTCACAATTTGGAGGGCGCCAAATTTTTTTTAGAGGTGTGCCGCCCCTCCAATTCTTTCCTGCGTCCGCCACTGACTCTCCAGACACTTCAACTTCTCGCTGTTTTGATTTTTCTTCTATACTACCACTGGCTATAAATAATGAATAGATGTTTAATACCTTTATAAAAACTACAATTGTGAATCTCCACATGGGCTATAAATAATGAATAGATGCTCCTTTTGTAAAAGTGAAGTAGACTATTCCCGGACAGTGATTGAGTGATCTTGAGTGCCCTCCGACCAATATCTAATGGACATGGTTGATTCAAATTTTAAACTCAAAACTTAAACTGTCTACAAAAAATTGCAAAAATCAAGTGAGGAATATATGTTCTAATATGTATTCTTGAAAAGTTTGGTTTCATTTGGATAAACGGTTTATGATTAAATAGTCTTTTATGTGTCATTCTCCAAATGCAATTAAATCATGAACCAGTTATCCTCGTGAAACAAAACTTTCCCAAAATAGTCAATTGAACAAACATGACATTTGGATATTTCTATTTTTTTCTAGAAATATTGAGTTCAAAATTCTGTGATTTTGCTTCACGAAGTCACTGAATCTTTGTCCGATATTCCTCCCTAACTTGTTATATGTACTTTTATGTGATGTTTCCTTTAGTAAATGAAATCAGTGTTGTTGTGTTTTATCAAAAAGAAAAATCTTGAGAAAATTGGTTCATGAATCAACAATTAAAGGCCACTTATCTAGGCAGTCGAGCGTTGAGTTGCTCTACATCGGGGAGGTTATCTTTACCATCTTCCCCGGCCGGGTTCTTTTTTATGTTGCCCCAACTGACCTTTTTACATTCTTTGGCACTTGAAACTTGTATGGAGGTAGTTCTTGTTGTTTTGGACACGAAACATTTAACTTGACAAGAATAAACAAATTCTTGTATGTGGTATGAATGCACACAACGTAGGGGCACATTTTGACACAATGCATTAACATGGATCCACATTTTGATACTAAATTACCAACAAACTATACATAAATTAACAGGGAGAGAAAGCCTAACCGAACCGGCCCACACCGCGCGTGGGGGTGTGCAGCGTGGTTCAGGTGCCAACCTGAGCTGCATATAGGAATCGCGCCCGCTCGGTGTACAGCATCTCCCAACACAGGAGCACTCAGATTTCGTCATCCAGTTTGGGCCGCATACATATCTGTGGAGTCTGGGCCCTCTGGACTTTGGGGCTTCGACGTTTATGCTGGGCCTATTCCTGGTGACGGCTCAAAGCCTAGCAAATTGGCCCACTGGTACAAACTGCTCCGGTTTTTGCCCAGAAGCGGCGGCTTTCTGTGATCGGGATTACAGCGGCGGCAATGACGATCCGACAGCCTCGGTCGATGGCCGCGGCGGCCGTTGTTCCGCATTGTTCTGAACTTGTGGTGGTCATCCACCGTGACATTGACCTCTCCTCACGCCAAGAGGTCTCCGCCCCCCTCACACCCCTCCGCCGCCGCAAGCACCTCGTTGCTGCCTACTCCAAACCCCAGCCCTCATGTGTAATTGGACATCTCATTTGCCTCCCGTGTATGTCGCAGTGACACAAAGCAATGATTTGTGCCATGGTTCCATGTCCCCCCTGCTCCGGTAGGCTACACACCGCCTTCTCTCCCTGACCGGTGACCGCTTCATTTAGCACTTTGCAACTGCATCTGAACGAACTGAATTTTGATGTCAGCACTCGGGATAATCGGATAGGATATTCGTTGATACTCCGTACTTGATAGTAACCACTGAGAAATTTGGTACTCCCTCCTAGGCTTGCCAAAACGTCTTATAAAAGTGAACAGAGGTTGTAGATATTTGACTGAATTTTCAATTGACAAGTAGGAGTACCGGTTATAGTTAACTTGAGCTCCAGGAACTTGTATGAAGTTACGCCCTCCGTCCTATATATTTGGTTGTAATAACATATTCTATTATGGGACGGAGAGAGTATGTTTCAGTAGGATAAGTAGCACAGAGGTGCTATATATGTCTACTTAGCATCAGATGTTCAGGTTCTTGCTTATATTGCACAGTTTTACAGTGATATTCTTATTCGGCTATTTATAATTGGTATCCTGATGTGTTACTACAACTTACTGTAAGTATTAATTTAACTAATGATCCATTCTGTTGAATGATCTGTCTTCCAGGTTTTCACGGTTGTCCTCTGCTGCTGTTGGTTTCTTGTGTCCGTTAATCAGAAGAAGATGATTGGTCCATCTGTGCTGATGCTATTGTGATCATGCTTTCGCTTTTACTACTGCTGCTATGCCTCTTCATCTGATCAGATCGTCATACGAAATGTTACCATTCTAACCCTCCATGGTTTTAAATTTCAGGTGGACACCGTTATCGTCACATATATATTCGCAGGTAAATAAGGTGGATTTTTTTTTGTTAAAACTAGTATTCGTTCCTCCAAGATCGACAACTTGAAGATGTATACCTGATTTTCATATAGGACAAACAGTTTTTAATAAGGCTTGTTCCTTATATTTGCCATGGTATCATTCAAACCAGAATAACCAGTAAAAGATTGTGCATTCTGTTACATGCCCTGAATGTTTTCCACGGCTTGTGCATTCTGTTACATGTAATTTATGTTACACTTTTGAATGCACAACACAATATGTAGCTGCTATGCTCATTCCATTAATTGAGCGCAGACTCCAAATGGTGCATAACAGGAAACTTGAAGTCGTTTGACCTCACGAAATCCGTAAAAAAATCAGGTGAGCTTAGCAGTTAAGGCTCTATTGATTCCACTTGAAATATGTTTCATCGAATCTTGAGTTGAATGAACTATAGTTCACTTCTCTACTTGTTTTAGCATTTAGCACTTGGCACACCTGGCTCCTGATAACATAGAAATGATTTTCACTTTTATATACTTGTGGCGTTAAAACTGCAAAAGTGAAAACTAGAATTGTTTTATTGAAAAATAACTAGTTGCGGAATGTCGATGTTTCATGAAAGGAACCACTTCTGTGGTTTTGCTCTTTCAAGGAATAATAAGGGTTTTATAAATTTGTGTCACTGAACTTAAGGACTATAGCTCTTTTCTTCCTTGGTAGTGCTTAGGTAAACCGAAGAATATAACCTAGTCTGTTAAGGTTTGAATGAAAAATCATACTATTAGTCCTCAGATGCTTTCTCCTTTTGATTTCTTTCTACTAGTTATGCTGTTATTTATGATTTGGAGGCACTACTTCTCTAATATATGTGTCGAAGACTTGGGCAACACTTGCTTCTATGGGCTCATGTACATCACATATTGAGAATTTAATGGCTGTGACTGTAGCCTGTTCATCTAAAAGGAACTCCCATTTGTGTTTTCCTTTATTTTCTGATGCCAAGTTAATATTTCTAGTAGTACCTAAACTAATTGTATTTTTGTTTCTTGGCCTTTTATTTTGGTGAATAATTTGTTAGCTACATTTTTTAGAACCCAGTTAGCAACGTCTTCACTGAAGATAGTACATTAATCTCTGAATACGTATAATTGCCAAGTCTAATGCTGACTAAAACATGTTTACAATATTGTAAGTCTTGGGTTAAAAAAGATATTGTAGGTCTTGCGGCTCATGCTGCCTTTGGATATGTTATGGCCACACATGTTTCTCTTTATCTGATTCACATTCTACATACATGTGTCACAATTGATTTCTTGCTGCAAATGTTCAACCGTACGTCCCGTTTATCTGCACCTTCCAGATCACTAAAACAATTTGATTTTTAGCTCACTCCGATGATAAAATCATAAAAGTATTTATTCTAAACGGGTCGAGTGCCAGCAAAACTGACATGTTAGATAGTGAAAAACAAAATACTAGCCTATCAGGTTTTGTAAAAATTTCATGGAAACCAGCACTTTATTTCATATTGTGGCTGTTTATCTGGTGACTCTATGTGTCATTATTGAGCAGCATATTTCTGAATAAAGTAGGTGGCCTTGGGAGATGGTTGGGGAGTAAGATGTTTAACCATTTTCCGTCTGAACCATCAAATTCATGTGAAAGTGTTCAGTAGTTTGTGTTAAGACTTTCCCCGGTCAAGATGAGGTTTAAAGGAGAAATGAATACAAGTTTTATTTATGAACTCAACATTGGATATTTATTTGAACACATGCCAAAGAACGCGTCCTTTTGTATTAGAAGAAAATGTCGAGATGATGCAGGTCTTACTGCCCAAAGCAAGAATGAAATAAAGAAACAGAAGAAAACAACAGTCTAATCTTGAAAGCTAAGAGAAACAATATTACTCTCTTGTATCCTGGATATTAGGGTATTGTTGTCAGCATTTTTTCGTATCCTCTCCAACATGCCAACTTCATTGTTGGGCCTCATTTTGTACAAAGTCATCGCAGGGTTACATTAAATTGGCTTTTATGTGTTTTGACATGCCTATTGATTTGTGTTGAGGTTATGCAGGATTTGAGGTTTCATCCTTAGATTGAAGAACTTGTCATCAAATATTTGGTGTTTTCTGGTAAGTCGTGGTAAAAATGTGTAAGTACAGCCCAAGGTATAATTTGATTGATCTTATGCATTTGAACATTAATGATGTATTTCTTTGACAAAGTCTTCAACTTCTTCAGAAGCCTCGTTCTTATGATAATCTTCAATATGAATATTTTCACCTTGTTGAAATTTTATCCCTCGGTTAGTGGTTCATTTTACATGATGTTTCTAATGAATCTAGTCCCTCAGATGCAAAAGGTTAACGTTTTCATTTCTATTTGTGTTCTCCTCTCCTGTATGTATTCTCAAACCCATGCATCTTATTTGGATATCTTGAAGGCTGGTGATTCAGCTCTTTATCTAGTGCTTCTGGGCCTATTTGACAACGAATTAGCAGTTAGCCAAAGTTTTGCATCCGTAGTAAACGGTTGGTTGGTCGTCCTATGGTTTTCAGTAGAGGTGACTCGTTCTGGGATTCCGAGTTACCCTGGTCCTGTTACATTGTAGTACAGCTGACGGTTTACGTTGGCCTGTTACATTGTACAGCACCTCCCGCATTTGCACAGTATATGGACCACAACTATGTATCAACCGAGGCTAGAGAAAGAAGTAGGTTTACCGAGCTTCTCTACGGATCCAGTGATTACTACCTTGTCTGATCTAGCATGGTGACATTAATCCTTGGTACAGTCTGTACCGTCAGTTTGTCAGCTGAGGATGAAAACTGACGTAAACTTGGGTTACCTCCGTTTTGCTTCTGGATTGCAGGCCCGTTTTTTTCCGATCGTCCTGGTAAAAACCACAGGAAGTCGTTGTCAGCCGGACGTTGCTGTTCATCAACTCTCCAGTTTATGTACCGAAAACCCGGAGCATTTTTCATTAGCTCTTCCACTGGCACAGGATTAGACGTCCTTCCATGGTCATGCCAAGAAAATCTGCGTAGCTGGCTGCAGATACTGTTGCAGTCTACGTAACTGCTCCGTTTTCGTGAGGCGCAGACGGATTTGGAAACTTGTTGGCTGCCCAGAAGGCAGAAATCGCCACCATATATCCAAGCAGTGCACTTTCCTGATGGGTGCGAAAAGCCAAGGCCGCGTGTGTCAGTTGTTGCGTGGGTTTCCTCGTCTCGTAGCGTGCATGCGTGCTGGAGGTGCCTGGGGATAGATCGGCTTTTGGCGACGTGTGAGAGAAGTAGGTCGCCCAACTAAATCGGCCGCTAATCGCAGCCGTCAGTGCTGATGCCCGCTGAGTACTCGTAGTCGGCGTGCCTTGACAGCGAACTATGCCACGGTGCGTTCCTTCAGCTAAGAGAGAGAAAGAGAATTGTTGTGTTACAGCGTGGCCTCCTCCAGTTCAAGCTTGAAACTGGACCGCAAATTCGGATGAATTCAGGTCGGTCGCGGTCTCCCGGCGAAGTTAAGGCATCTGCAGGGACGGGACCCGTCTCTGTCGCAGGCCTGCCTCCGAGCTTTGCCGTGTCGCCGGGCGGTAGCCACGGACATGAGCCCTGCACTCGATCGGTGCACTGTGCAGGTGTGCAGCGTGCATACACGTACGTACAGATGCATAGTACGCCGACGGTGGGCGTACGACTGCCAGTATTGCCAAACCCGGACAAAAATAACCCAAACTTAAATAAATTTTAAAAATAAATCTTCTATGAGCAGCCTGAGTTTGTTTTGACAAAAACAGATGCATAATACGCTGACGGTGGCCGTACTAACGCGCTTGTTTTGTATGTTACTAGTCTAAGTTACTCTTCACTATAAGCAGCCTAAGTTTGTTTTGCCGAAAATTTATTCTTGCAATCTTTTTAACTTTCTTAAGTTATTTTTTCTATTTTGCCGCCAAAACCGCCGCGAGATCGCATCTAATTTAACCTCTGATGAAGCTGCCTCCAGACGTGTCATAAATCCCCTGCACCACCGCGCCAATAGAAATGAACGGGATATACCGCCCCCAACACACAAAGCAAGGCCGCCTAGCTTTTCCGACCACGAGCGCCGGTCACCGCGCACCGCCCCCGCGCATCCGATCAATTCAATACACCTACAAAACGAGCGCGGTAGCAGGAGCTACACTACAGCAGAGTTAACGAGCGAGCGCATTGAAGGTGACGGGAGAGAGTAGCTGGTCGCTGCTGCCGGCCACTCCTGCTTCAACCCACCCCGTGGATCCAATTCAATGCGATTCGCCACCAGCGCCTCTCCATTCTCGGCAGCAATGGCTGGCCACCGTGGCGTTTTCTCAAGCTCGGGCGAGCATGGCTCCCTCGCTCCACGGCTGGCATTGCTCTTTCTTCTTCAGGTGTCATCGCCGGGCATGTTGTGATTGATTGCCCGGACGGTCCACGGCCAAGATCGAACCGGCTGCCGGTACCATTCGGGTAAACCGGATCCAGTGGCAAGTGTCCATCAACTCGGATTCATGGACGAGACGAGGACCACGCCTCCTGCGAAGTCGGTCGACGTCACCGCGGCTAAATCCAAGATCGAACGATCAAACCATGGACATTCAAGTGCAAGGGGCCATATATGCGCCGGCCAAGCGGTAGATCCTACCTCGGCGCGACGACTTGGCATGATCCATCACAGGACCAGACAAAATTGAATTGAAAATGGAAGTGGCTGTATTCGAATCGTCGGTGAAAATAGATATGGTAAATATTAAGTAAAATTCATCTGGGCCAAGTTTGATCATCTGCGACCGTCTCGCTCCGTCTTCCCCCTTCTTCCTCTACAGTAAGAGAGGCGAATCCGGAGGCGAGTTCTTCTTCCCCCGTTTACCGCCGGCGAGATCTTGGGTCTCTCTCCCCTCCGTCTGCCGCTCCGGCGGCGGGAGGGTAGGGGGCCCCTGGATCTTCACCGCCGGGATGTAAATAGGTGTGGATTAGGTGTGTGTGCCGCCGGTGTGCCGGTGGCGGCGAATAAGACTTCCGCGGCCGGGATCCGAGTTCCTGGCGGTCGGACGGTGTTCCCTGGTGGCGGCGAAGCAGCTATGGCGCTGCTGCAGGGGGATTTTGTTCTCCCCGATCTGTTGCTCCCGCGGCGGCTTGTCTCCAGTCCGCTCGGGAATCGGGGGAGAAAGGTATTGGAGATGGTCGGCGGCGTGCGCCGGCTTCGTCCAGGCGGCTGCTTCCCTGGAGCGGGAAGAGCGGTGTGAAGGCTGCGGCGACGGTGTTCTTCCTCGACGGCGTCGACGGAAGACAGCAGGCCGAGTGCTGTGGAGTGACGGGGAGTTTCCCCGACCGATGAGCCCCAAAGGCTATGGCGCTGCTGCTTGCAGTAGCCTTCTATTGAGGTCCACAAAGGAGCTGGACTCCGATGGTATCTCCTCAGTACTGGGATCGTGGCTATTCCATCTTCCTTCTCTCCGGCGGCGACGGCGGAGGATGGGGATGGACGTGGTTTGGTGGTGCTCAAGGTCCCCGAAGGCTCCTGCTGTAATTTTCTTTTTTCTGGGGTTCCTTTTGCAAAATCCAGTGTGCGCTGTGGTCTGGACTTTTCCAAAGCTGTGCCACGTTTGTTGTAATCTCCAACTTTTATGTTAATGGTAATGCGTGGTTTCTCAAAAGAAAAAGATATGGTAAATATTCAGATTTGTTTTGAAAAATAAATACAAATATGGTATTGAATTTTGAAGAAAATTTGGATACGAAAATAGATAAATCGGTAACCAAATAAGTTTATGTTAGACAATTTAAGTAATTCAGCCCAGTATGCCAATTACCTAACCTAGAGAAACTAACAAATCAGTCGAATGTTTTTTTATGTGATTCAACTTGAAACTACTATGCACTATATTAGTATAAGACATGAGTTTATTATTTTCTTATATTAGTATACGCTCTCAATAGAAAACATCCGATTTGTATTCATATATGATTAACATTTGCTATGAATTCGTATTCGGTAACATCCGCATCCGTATTCGTTTTGAAAATACGGAAACAGAAATGGGAAGGAAACTATCCGATCCATTTCCACCCCTTGGTTCGAGGGTCTCTCCCATGGCTCCGGGGGCGCGGGGGAGAGAGAAGTTGCTCGCCTGTACAATGTAGATATAGGTGTTTTGGTTGCTTGTCGGTTGGTTGGAGTAAGGCACCGGCGTTCTCTAGACGGACCTAGTGCATCCTGGTGATTGGAGATGGAGGCAAGCTCGCCCAAGTTCGGGATCTCCATTAATGAGGTTAGTGGTTCCATCTTAATCTACCTCTTCTTCGGCATCGCTGATAAGCACCAAATTCTTCTTTCATACGACCGTCAAGGCGAGGGGTAGAAGAAGAGCTTGGACATGCGAGGATCTGGAGGTGGCTTAGGGTGAGATCCCATCATGGTACATGTGAGTGCTACCAGACGATCGCCATCGAGGCTATCTACTCTACAGTCTCTACTTCAGAGGTGGAAGAAGAAGGAGGCCGCCTCTACTGCCAATCCTCGTATCAAGCATCGCGCCCGTCCTTCCGGTTGCCTCCCCCATGCCTTCCTTCTCCTGGCTGACTGTGGCAACGAGGGAGGGAATGAGGTTAGTTCGGTGGCACCTGGATCTAGGCTTCGGGAGCTCTTGGAGCTTCCACTTCCTGCGGGCGGTTTCAAAGTGATGGCATGGTTTCGCCATCACTATTCAAGGTCATAGGGTTGACCTTGTCGTGCTCGGCTGCTGGAGTTTTTTCTTCCTCCTTTCGAAGGATCTTCCTTGGTCTCGGTTTCACCTCTCATTTGTTAAATCTACCAAGTGGTGCAGTCACCGGAGAGGGTAGAAGCGGCGTCGCCTAGAGGCTACCTGTTGTCGCCGAATGAGCAAGGACTTGATCAGATTTTCTCAATTATTCTATAGGTGTAAGGGTACATTGGCCCTAAGTGTGTTTTTGGTAATTAATGACAATCCTCTATTGACTAATGTTTTCATTGTGTTTATATGAAGGAATGTTCCATAGGTCTTGCTTGTATTCCATGTATTGAATTCAAGTGTGGATGCCATGAATATAATGATATACCTTTGGTTTGGCATCAAGATCATCGATTTGAAGAGAAGAATATGATATAATCAAGAAGAATAAATGAAGCATGAAGAGATACAAGGTTGACCAAGTCTAAGAGTGAAGAATTGAATTCAAGTTGGTCAACACATGAAGCATAAAGATTGTAACACTTTGGATCATGTGATCTTGTAGGCGGTAAGCCTTGTCAATTATGCTTCATGAGCTAACCCACTATATATGTGCATTTATATTTTTTTAGGTGGGTTAGGTATCTTGCCATGGGCATGCATCAAGAGTATGATCTCATATAGCCCATGTGAGGATGACACCAAGCCTGGATATCATCAAGGTTGAGAAGGGCAAGTTCAAGATGAGTATATCAAAGATATCATGCTTGAAGCTTGACGCGCATTTGGAGATAATGGACATGTGAAGATGTGCCTCAATGGTGATATCCCATAATGGTGTATGAGGGAGCAATTGTGAGTCTTCACGAAGCAACAACGATCAAGTGAGGCATTCCGGCTTGAGTGGAACTTGAAGCGTTGTCGTGAAGATCAAGTGGGATGCGCAAGGCAAATTTATGGCCTTGCTAGGTTTTCTTTTTACCGGTCTCAAGGTGGTTGTTAGGAGACCGGGTTATAGGATAGATTGCCGCACTATCAAGAGGGGCTTTTGATTGAGTAACTTGATCGCATCGTCTTAGGGAGCTCAATCCTTTGCATACTTTGCATCATATATTCTTGTTGCTTCTTGGTGTTTCTCCGTGTGGAGTTCTTGAGCTTGTTGCTAGCTTTTCAACCAGCCCAAGTTTATCGAAAATGGAATCTGATCTTCTATTGCATTTTCGAGTTTGGACGTCTTTACCATTTCTGTTCATCGTTATCTTTCCAAAAAAAAATTGGTTCCATCTCAATTGAAGTTCTAGAACATCGTGAGAACAATTTTTAGTTCTCGGAGAAACAACGTTTGAAAATAGTCTCGCGAGTTCCGACACAGGTCTCGGCGCCGTCGGCTCTACCGCCGGAATCTTTCCGGTTGGTCGTGGAACCGTTCTGCTTTCGTAGGAATGCAATACTGTAAGCATTTTCGGCTAATACGAAAATGTTCCAGCGGACCGGTCTGAAGCCGGCGCAGGTTCCGGCAGACCGGAACCATTTCGGTCCAGGCAGCCGAACATGGAGGGATTCCAGCTGGCCGGTCTGCACGCCGAAACGTTCCGGCAGGTGTCCCGGTTTTTCTACAGGTTTGCCTCGCAAGATTTTTCCAAACGGCTTTTTTTCTCCTTGGACTATATATATCCCTTCTTCTTACTTGTGGAGGGAAACTTGATACGTCTCCAACGTATCGATAATTTCTTCTGTTCCATGCTACTTTTATGATGATACTCACATGTTTTATACATACTTTATGTCATATTTATGCATTTTCCGGCACTAACCTATTAACGAGATGCCGAAGAGCCATTCTTGTTTTGCTGTTTTTGGTTTCAGAAATCCTAGTAAGGAAATATTCTCGGAATTGGACGAAATCAACGCCCAGGGGCCTATTTTTCCACGAAGCTTCGAACACCGAAGAAGTGGGGCGACGAGGCGCCGCCACACTAGGGCGGCGCGGCCCGGAGGGCCGCGCGGCCTAGCGTGTGGGGCCCCCGGCCCTCCGACTCTTCTACTACTTAAAGTCTTCTCGCGAATACCCCGGGACCGAGAGCCACGATACGGAAAACCTTCCGAGACGCCGCCGCGCCAATCCCATCTCGGGGATTCGGGAGATCGCCTCCGGCACCCTGCCGGAGGGGAATCATCTCCCGGAGGACTCTTCACCGCCATGGTCGCCTCCGGAGTGATGAGTGAGTAGTTCACCCCTGGACTATGGGTCCATAGCGGTAGCTAGATGGTCGTCTTCTCCTAATTGTGCTATCATTGTTAGATCTTGTGAGCTGCCTAACATGATCAAGATCATCTATTTGTAATGCTACATGTTGCGTTTGTTGGGATCCGATGAATAGTGAATGCTATGTTATGTTGATTATCAATCTATTATCTATGTGTTGTTTATGATCTTGCATGCTCTCCGTTATTAGTAGAGGCTCTGGCCAAGTTGATACTTGTAACTCCAAGAGGGAGTATTTATGCTCGATAGTGGGTTCATGCCTCCATTAAATCTGGGACAGTGACAGAAAGTTCTAAGGTTGTGGATGTGTTGTTGCCACTAGGGATAAAACATCAATGCTATGTCTAAGGATGTATTTGTTGATTACATTACGCACCATACTTAATGCAATTGTCTGTTGTTTGCAACTTAATACTGGAGGGGTTCGGATGATAACCTGAAGGTGGACTTTTTAGGCATAGATGCATGTGGATAGCGGTCTATGTACTTTGTCGTAATGCCCAATTGAATTTCACACTACTCATCATAACATGTATGTGCATGGTCATGCCCTCTTTATTTGTCAATTGCCCAACTGTAATTTGTTCACCCAACATGCTATATCTTATGGGAGAGACACCACTAGTGAACTGTGGACCCCGGTCCATTCTTTATATCGAATACAATCTACTGCAATACTTGTTCTACTGTTCTCTGCAAACAATCATCATCCACACTATACATCTAATCCTTTGTTACAGCAAGCCGGTGAGATTGACAACCTCACTATCACGTTGGGGCAAAGTAATTTGGTTGTGTTGTGCAGGTTCCACGTTGGCGCCGGAATCCCTGGTGTTGCCCGCACTACACTCCGCCGCCATCAACCTTCAACGTGCTTCTTGGCTCCCTACCGGTTCGATAAACCTTGGTTTCTTGCGAGGGAAAACTTGCCCTTTGTACATCACACCTTCCTATTGGGGTTCCCAACGAGACGCGTCTTGCGTATCAAGCACTTTTGGCGCCGTTGCGGGAGATCAAGACACGCAGGGGAGTCTCCACTTCCAATCTCTTTATTTTATTTTTGTCTTGCTTTATTTTTATTTACTACTTTGTTTGCTGCATTATATCAAAACACAAAAAAATTAGTTGCTAGCTTTACTTTATTTACTGTCTTGATCTCCATATTAAAAACACAAAAAAATTAGTTACTTGCATTTACTTTACTTATTTCATTATGTTTCCTCCTAAGTTCACTCTAAAAGATATATATGTAGGAGAAGGGTCTATAATTGGAAGAGATAATATAGTTTTACCCATGTTAGCATGGATGAAGATTTTGAAGATGTACCATTATTAAAAGCTGCTCCTTCTTATGAAAGTGCTTCTGCCTATTTAGTACACATGTTGGAAACTAGATTTATTAGTCTCAACCCCATGATACAACACATGTTCTTACACTTTCTGATATGGAGATGGGAGAAAAGAGAGATTTTGTTTTAAAAGTCCTTGTTAGAGAATTTAAAGAGGTAGCTAAAGAAGCTAGAAAAGTTTTCATTAAGCATAAGAGGCTTAGTTTGTTCACTGATTTTAAGAAAACACTTGAAAATATGGACATGGATAGAATAAGGTACACTAATAACGTTAATGATGGTGGAGAGATTAAAGTACCGATACCTAGTAAGCTCCTAGGAATATATGAAGCTCTAGAAAATAATTATGCTTGGCCTGTCCCTGAAAATTTGTTTGATGAGAATAGCAAGCCTAAGACTAATGAAAAGGGAGCCTGAAACTTACATATGCAAAATACAATGCATGGTTGAGAAAACTCCAAACCCCGCTGTCGATGCTTCATCTCTTGATAATACTTGATACACACTTTATGCGCCTAGCTGAAAGGCGTTAAAGAAAAGCGCTTATGGGAGACAACCCATGATTTTACTTCATTACTTTTGTTTTATATTTGAGTCTTGGAAGTTGTTACTACTGTAGCAACCTCTCCTTATCTTAATTTTGTTGCATTGTTGTGCCAAGTAAAGTCTTTGATAGTAAGGTTCATACTAGATTTGGATTGCTGCGTAGAAACAGATTTTTTGCTGTCACGAATTTGAGCAGTAGTCTCTGTAGGTAACTCAGAAAATTCTGCCAATTTACGTGAGTGATCCTCAGATATGTATGCAACTTTAATTCAATTTGAGCATTTTCATCTGATCAAGTCTGGTGCACCTAAAAAATTCGTCTTTACGGACTGTTCTGTTTTGACAGATTCTGCCTTTTATTTCACATTGCCTGTTTTGCTATGCTTGATGGATTTCTTTATTCCATTAACTTTCAGTAGCTTTGTGCAATGTCCAGAAGTGTTAAGAATGATTATGTCACCTCTGAACATGTGAATTTTGATTATGCACTAACCCTCTAATGAGTTGTTTCGAGTTTGGTGTGGAGGAAGTTTTCAAGGATCAAGAGAGGAGGATGATACAATATGATCAAGGAGAGTGAAAGCTCTAAGCTTGGGGATGCCCCGGTGGTTCATCCCTGCATATTTCAAGAAGACTCAAGCATCTAAGCTTGGGGATGCCCAAGGCATCCCTTCTTCATCGACAACATTATCGGGTTCCTCTAGTGAAACTATATTTTTATTCCATCACATCTTATGCGCTTTACTTGGAGCGTCTGTTTGTTTTTGTTTTTGTTTTGTTTGAATAAAGATGGATCCTAGCATTCATTGTGTGGGAGAGAGACACGCTCCGCTGTTGCATATGGACAAATATGTCCTTAGGCTTTACTCATAATGTTCATGGCGAAGGTTGAAACTGCTTCGTTTAATTGTTATATGGTTGGAAACGGGAAATGCTACATGTGGTAATTGGTATAATATCTTGAATAATGTGATACTTGGCAATTGTTGTGCTCATGTTTAAGCTCTTGCATCATATAATTTGCACTTATTAGTGAAGAAATACATAGAGCTTGCTAAAATTTGGTTTGCATGATTGGTCTCTCTAAGGTCTAGATATTTTCTAGTAAGGGTCGAACAACAAGGAAGACAGTGTAGAGTCTTATAATGCTTACAATATGTCTTTTATGTGAGTTTTGCTGTACCGGTTCATACTTGTGTTTGTTTCAAATAACCTTGCTAGCCTAAGCCTTGTATTGAGAGGGATACTTCTCATGCATCCAAAATCCTTGAGCCAAACACTATGCCATTTGTGTCCACCATACCTACCTACTACATGGTATTTCTCCGCCATTCCAAATTAAATTTCTTGAGTGCTACCTTTAAATTTCTATTCTTTGGCTTTGCAATATATAGCTCATGGGACAAATAGCCTAAAAACTATTGTGGTATTGAATATGTACTTTTGTATTTTATCTCTTATAAGTTGCTTGTTGAGCGATAACCATGTTCCTGGGGACGCCATCAACTACCCTTTGTTGAATATCATGTGAGTTGCTATGCATGTTCGTCTTGTCTGAAGTAAGGGTGATTTATCATGAGTTGAATGGTTTGAGTATGCATATTGTTAGAGGAGAGCATTGGGCTGCTAACTAAAGCCATGATCCATGGTGGAAGTTTCAGTTTTGGACAACTATCCTCAATCTCTTATTAGAATATTATTTGTTGTTGAATGCTTATGCATTAAAGAGGAGTCCATTATCTGTTGTCTATGTTGTCCGGTATGGATGTCTAAGTTGAGAATAATCAAAAGCGAGAAATCCAATGCGAGCTTTCTCCTTAGACCTTTGTACAGCGGCATAGAGGTACCCCTTTGCGACACTTGGTTAAAACATATGTATTGCGATGATAATCCATGTTAATCCGATCTAATTAGGACAAGGTGCGGGCACTATTGGTAATCTATGCATGAGGCTTGCAACTTGTAGGATATAATTTACATAATGCATATGCTTTATTACTACCATTGACAAAATTGTTTCTTGTTTTCAAAATAAAAGCTCTAGCACAAATATAGCAATCGATGCTTCCCTCTTGAAGGGCCATTCTTCTACTTTTATGTTGAGTCAGTTTACCCACTTCTCTCCATCTTAAGAAGCAAACACTTGTGTTAACTGTGCATTGATTCTTACATACTTGCTTATTGCACTTATTATATTACTTTATGTTGACAATATCCATGAGATATACATGTTACAAGTTGAAAGCAACCGCTGAAACTTAATCTTCCTTTGTGTTGCTTCAATGCCTTTACTATGAATTTATTGCTTTATGAGTTAACTCTTATGCAAGACTTATTGATGCTTGTCTTGAAAGTACTATTCATGAAAAGTCTTTGCTATATGATTCAATTGTTTACTCATTGTATTTACCATTGCTTCGAATCGCTGCATTCATTACATGTGCTTACAATAGTATTGATCAAGATTATGATGGCATGTCACTTCAGAAATTATCTTTGTTATCGTTTACCTACTCGGGACGAGTAGGAACTAAGCTTGGGGATGCTAATACGTCTCCAACGTATCGATAATTTCTTATGTTCCATGCTACTTTTATGATGATACTCGCATGTTTTATACATACTTTATGTCATATTTTTGCATTTTCCGGCACTAGCCTATTAACGAGATGTCGAAGAGCCAGTTGTTGTTTTCTGCTGTTTTTGGTTTCAGAAATCCTAGTAAGGAAATATTCTCGGAATTGGACGAAATCAACGCCCAGAGGCCTATTTTTCCACGAAGCTTCTAGAACACCGAAAGGGAACCGAAGTGGGGCGACGAGGCGCCGCCACGCTAGGGCGGCGCGGCCCAGGAGGGGCCCGCGCGGCCCTAGCGTGTGGGGCCCCCGTCAGCCCTCCGACTCCGCCCTTCCGCCTACTTAAAGTCTTCCTCGCGAATACCCCAGGACCGAGAGCCACGATACGGAAAACCTTCCAGAGACGCCGCCGCCGCCAATCCCATCTCGGGGGATTCAGGAGATCGCCTCGGCACCTGCCGGAGAGGGGAATCATCTCCCGAGGACTCTTCACCGCCATGGTCGCCTCCGGAGTGATGAGTGAGTAGTTCACCCCTTGACTATGGGTCCATAGCAGTAGCTAGATGGTCGTCTTCTCCTAATTGTGCTATCATTGTTAGATCTTGTGAGCTGCCTAACATGATCAAGATCATCTATTTGTAATGCTACATGTTGCGTTTGTTGGGATCCGATGAATAGTGAATGTTATGTTATGTTGATTATCAATCTATTATCTATGTGTTGTTTATGATCTTGCATGCTCTCCGTTATTAGTAGAGGCTCTGGCCAAGTTGATACTTGTAACTCCAAGAGGGAGTATTTATGCTCGATAGTGGGTTCATGCCTCCATTAAATGTGGGAAGTGACAGAAAGTTCTAATGTTGTGGATGTGATGTTGCCACTAGGGATAAAACATCAATGCTATGTCTAAGGATGTATTTGTTGATTACATTACGCACCATACTTAATGCAATTGTCTGTTGTTTGCAACTTAATGGAGGGTTCGGATGATAACTTTGAAGGTGGACTTTTTAGGCATAGATGCATGCTGGATAGCGGTCTATGTACTTTGTCGTAATGCCCAATTGAATTTCACACTACTCATCATAACATGTATGTGCATGGTCATGCCCTCTTTATTTGTCAATTGCCCAACTGTAATTTGTTCACCCAACATGCTATATCTTATGGGAGAGACACCACTAGTGACTGTGGACCCCGGTCCATTCTTTACATCGAATACAATCTCCTGCAATACTTGTTCTACTGTTTCTGCAAACAATCATCATCCACACTATACATCTAATCCTTTGTTACAAAGCGGTGAGATTGACAACCTCACTATCACGTTGGGGCAAAGTAATTTGGTTGTGTTGTGCAGGTTCCACGTTGGCGCTGGAATCCTTGGTGTTGCGCCACACTACACTCCGCCGCCATCAACCTTCAACGTGCTTCTTGGCTCCTACTGGTTCGATAAACCTTGGTTTCTTACTGAGGGAAAACTTGCCGCTGTACGCATCACACCTTCCTCTTGGGGTTCCCAACGGACGCGTGCTGTACGCGTATCAAAGCTCAACCATTCTATTTGCTTTGTCTCTCTCCTACTCCATTTTTGAACCTCAAAAGCTTGCTTCCTCTCCATCCCTCCTACGATTTTTGCATATTCTTGAGGGATTTGAAAGAGGAGATCTAGATTTATAACTCTACCAATCCGTTCCTCCTCTTTGTGAGGGTAACTATTGGGATCTAGATCTTGGAGTTATTTTTTTATTTCCTCCATTGTTCTTCATCTCTAATTCCTCCCTAGCACTTGTTGCTTTGGTGGATTTGAGTGTGAGGGATTTGAACACCTTTGGTGTCCTTGCTTTTGCATTCTTGCATAAGTGTTGAGCTCTCCATTACGATTAGTTCGAGTGAGAGATCATGAGCTTGTTACTCTTGGAGGGGTGACCTCCTAGTTGGCTTGGCGGTCGGTGCTCCGATAACCTCTTCGTGGAAGATTGTGAAGAGGCCCGGGCTTCTCTTTCATGGAGCTTGTGAAGTGGTTGTGGATCTTGCCATCTTCGGAGTGGAGAAAAAGCTAACCATAAGGAAAAGACCTTTGTCCTTTGTGGTATTGGCTTGGAGGAGAAGGTGAGCCTTCATGTCGTTCGGGAGACCTTCTTGGTACCCCGCATAGTTCCTTGGTTATATCTATATACCCGAGTTTATTTTTCTTGTGATAGCTATCGTGCTTCAAGTACATATATATTGCTATCACTTGTGTTACACATATCTTATACCTATCTTAATTATCTAAGTTATTGTTGTTGCACTTAGTTGAGCCTAGCATGTTTAAGTTTTGTGCTTGTAAATTAAACGTTATTTTAATTCCGCATTCTTACAAGTTAAATCTGTAATAAAAATACCTATTCACACCCCCTCTAGACGACATCTCGTCCTTTTAATAGGGTGCTCCATGTAAAAGTATAGGGCCTCGATGTAATTTTTAATTTTTGGTAGTTTCCATCTGTAACTATTCACCCACCATCAAAGTAATGTAGCTTCATGTCATTCAGGCGGGGCGTTCCCTTAAAAATAAAAACTTATTAATGCAAAACTTTCACTTCCTCCTCTAGAAATTATATTCAATTTTATTTTAGATATTTTCATGTTTAAATTCAAATTTTGTTTGAGAATTTTGTTCGGTATTTGACCCATTATCTCTAGTAACCATGGTTACAAAAGATCCTGGCCCAAGTACCCAAATTTTTGGTGTGAAGGAATGCAAAGAAACCTTGGTAGTACTAGAAGAAATGTATTCCCCTCTCTCTCTCTCTCTCTCTCTCTCTCCCTATTTCGAATCGATTGAGGATTTACTTGCAGCGGAGAAAAAGAGAAAAAACGATTCGCTCATGTCGCTCCCCGCGAGCGATGGGGTGAACCCTAGCTCGTACCCGCCTAGGCCCTCTCCTTATCATCCTCCCGCCGCTGCCGGCGAGTGCCACCGGGAAAAGCCCGGTGCCGGCGGTGGTGGTCCTGCTTCTACCCGCGCGCATGGAGGGATAGCACGGGGCATTCCCTGCCGGCGGCGGTGCTTCTCAATCGACGACGGTTCCGGTGGTGGCGCGCGGTCCAGGACGGCGAGGCTCCGGGTGGTTGGCGGCAACGACGTAGCAGATTGGCTATGGGGTGGTGCAGCGACTGGCAATGGCGCCCTCCATGATCAGATATGGGCCTTTTTAGGCCCCATCTAGGTATGGACAGGCCTACCCCATGCCGGCCTGAGCCACTTCCGGCGGGCGGAAGGTGCGGCTTGAGCTGGCGCCGACGGTGACGGTAGCCCATGTACTTTAGCGTGGCGACAGGAGCTTTACGAGCCCCTGGGCTCGGCCGGGCCAGATGGGCCTGGTGTGGTCGTGTTGTTGCGTCCGGACGGTAACAGCAGGTGGCAGTGGAGGCGGTCCCTCATGCGTGGCGGTTGTTCCGTTGCTCTTGGCTGGTTCTCTTCATGCCCGCTGGTGTCATTTTGTCGGCAACGGTGAGGCGGCACTGGTGATCGCAAGGCCGTGGTGGCGCGTGTTGGTGGGTGGCGAGGTTGGCGGAGCGCGATGAAGTGACCGGGGTCGTGGTTCTTTGGGGACGGGAGAAATCCTTGTTGGATGGCTGACACCGATGTGGTGACGCTCATGGGCGCCATCATTCCTTCTTGAGGGGCGTCGGGGTTCCTCCTCCCCACAACCCTCTCGCATATCGGGGGAAACCCTAGGATTTGATGCAGCCCGACCTTCGGTCTTCGCCACATCATATGCATCGACGCCGGCACGTCACGCAAAGGTGAATCTTCTCCTTTATGCGTGCCTACAATTACCTATGTGGAATGGTATGCTACTTCATCCTCCGTCATATGACCATGATAGGAATACATCGCCAAGTACGGAGGAAGTGGAGGACACCATGGATGCTCGAGGACTCAAGGCCGAGGTCGTGGAAGCATGAAAGAAGCTCCAGGCGCAGCTACACCAGAGTCTCCGGCCTCGTCGACTCACATCGAAGTCTCCGGCCCATGAATATCAACACCGGAGTCTCCGACCTACATACACGAGAGTCTCCGGACTAAGTGAGGCGCCTACCACAAGTCAATTCGGGCCAAGTCCCATGTACCCCCTTGTATGCCTAAACTACCCCTCCTTAGTGGTTCCCTATATATAGGCTCCTACCTCCCCCTTCATAAGACTAGGATGAACTAGAACTTGGCTCAGATTAGGGAAACCCCTCCATAGATTACCAAAATCTATTGTACAAGGCACTCCTCATATGATTGATCTTTCATACTAGTGATTGTACTTCGGTCTCTCACTCGTGTGACTCTATCGATCGTATACCGGTCTTTCTCTCGAGGATTCAACCTCGTGTCTTTCCCTTGAGAGATTCTATCGGGATAGTGGTTCGGGCTATCGGGAGTAAACCGGAATTGTATCGGGTTGGTGTGCGTTTGCGTGTGTTCATCGTGTTCATCGCCGTGTTCTCCGTGTTCTTCCACTCCCCCGCCTTTCCCTTGGTCAGTTCGTGAAATCGGGCAACCCACGTGGCATTAGGCCCCATCATATGGTATCAGAGCTCGCTTCATCGTGTGCATCAACGACAAGAACCACACTCAAGGCCGATGTCGCGGAGGCATGGAAGAGAAGAAGGAAGAAGAGGAGCTGGACGCTTCCAGCCGGCACTGCCGCTGCACCATGGCTAGCACTGCCGCTCGCTCCGGCACTGCAGCTGCACCACAGCCGGCACTGCCGCCCGACCCACTTCGGCACTGCCCCCTACAACATAGTACATCAGAACTGAACCCTTAATCGCCCATTGTATGGCTGTGATGTATCTTTGCTTTCCCTAAACTACCCCTCCTTAGTGGCTCCCTATATATAGACTCCCACCTCCCCCTTCATTAGAAAAGACTAGGAATGAACTAGAATTTGGCTCATGCCTCCACCATCCCTTTGGGATTAGGGAAACCCCCTCCTTAGATTACCCAAATCTATTGTACAAGGCACTCCTCATATGATTGATCTTTCATACTAGTGATTCTACTTCGGTCTCTCACTCGTGTGACTCTATCGATCGTATATCGGTCTTTTTTTCGGGGATTGTAATGTCCCAGGTTTAGAGACGATCGAGGGGTAGATTTTAGAAAGGGATGTGCATTGCATTGTAATTTACGGGGAAATTTCGCGCTTTTAAAAAAAACTGCATCAAAGGGGAACAGGTTTCTCTCTCGACACCTTACAGGGTTAGGGTTTCGAGAGTGCGATGAACTTGTTCCTACTTATCTAAATTAGGGTTTTGAGAAGAGAGAAGTGATATTACATTGAAATCTTAAGTTGCATGATTGAATTACAAGTTAAGTTGTATGATTGAATTCAAACCAAATTTGAATTTGAATTTCAAATTCAAACATCAAATGATCATCACATAATTCAAATTTGAGATAATTTCACAAACAATTATCATTAAGCAAGAATATAAGTAATACAACAATTACATTTAGCTCAATAAGGAAAACTTGAGCTTTATTGATCATCACACACATAATACATTGTCTTTACAATATTCAGATTTGAATTATGGAATTACAACACATTACAAGAATTGATGAAATTGAAATGGAAAAAGGAAAATTACAAGTTATTTAAATGACCTAAACTACATTGTGATCTTCATGAATTCCTTGATCAAAGATGATCTTGAGTTCATCCTGATCAGCACTTGATACCTGCACACATACACAAACAATCAAAGTATTAAGCCAAGTGGCAAAGCCACTTGGCAGGTTAGAAGAAAACTGGAATAGGGTGGATATGATCAAGCTGCCGAGCTGATCCAACCCACCAGCACAAGTCCCAAGCTGGACTTGCACACACACACAACCAGGCAGCACACAAGGCTGGTGTGCATGTGTAACAACACACAAGGCCATAGTGAGTCACCACAAGCTGCAGGTAGTGCTGTCGACCAATAAGAGCAAGCCAGAAGCATATAAAACTTGCCACAGTAAACCCTAGATCATTCCATCGACAGCAGCTTCACAGAGTAAGTCACAAGAACAGCAAGAACAGAAGAACAGCCACTGCTGTTCAACCATTCCACAAATACCAGAAACAAATCAGGAATCAAGGTTTGCAAGGAGGAGCAGGGCAAGCACATCAATCCATCCAGAAGCAAACCCTCTACACCAACCCTATTTCTAGGAGCTGGAGTGAGGTATACATATTATCATGAACAAACCAGATGGTTTTGTTCATAAACTGCACAGGCATGATCACAAGCACACAAAGGGTGGGGTAACCCTATTTTGATCATCATTTGGTCAGAGACCAAGTGAAACCTGGAAGAAGTGGAAAGGACCAGGGATCAATCAAGCCTATACCCATGGTTATTCCAACCAGAATAGTGGTAGCATCATCCAAATGGAAACAGGAAAGTAAACAATCCCAGAGACTATCCAAGTACAACCAGACCACACTAGCCCTTTTAAGACCATCAGAATATAGACATTTCTATGTCTATTTTCATTTCAACATCAATTATACTGGAAGCCTTATGACTACCAGTAATATTGCACAGTAGCATACAGAAGAGGTAGGAGCAACCTTTTCTAGCACATCAAGCAGTGCTAGGGTCACAACAACTACCTAGCCACACAGAAAAGCCAACAGAGAAGCATATCATCACTCCAAGGAGTTCATGCATCACAGGAGGTGCCAACACATGTTGGTTTCCATCCAGATAGGGCATAGGATGCACCAGTCTACTACTGTATCAAGTAGATCATGTATATTGTCAGAAATAGGAAGCCAAGCTTCACTGACAAGCATAGATAAATAAGAAACAACCACACACTAAGCCAAGCAATTGTATCATTACTCAGATTGAGTTCAAAGAGGAGCTAGGGTTCCCAACCACTGTTGGCATCCCTCTAGCTCAATCCAACTCATTATAAGAATCATCACTGCAAGCAGTTCATCTCATTTATCCACTTAGTCAAGCAAGACAACACAGATAAATGAATATCCAAGAAATCCACACACCAGAGCCTTGCAGTGGATCCAAGTGATCACAGCAAGCAACAGCAATTACCTGAGCCAATCACAGCACACACCAGCACATGGCATGGTGATGCACAATCACCAGAATAAGCCCAGACAGGCATAAGCAGTAAGTAAAGCAAGCAATAATCAAGCAGCTGATGATCACTGGATCACCAGAGCTTGCTAAAGCATGCTAGCACCCAATTCTAGCATCACACTGACCATAGATAATTAAATAGCCATACATAATCAACAGTTGCTTCACAGATAATCAAATAGATGATATATGATTGTATCCAGAAGCACATCAAGAGCTTGATGAACCACTGGATCTTGCTAAACAACTAAAGCACATACCAGTAATCACTGAATCATGCAGTTAAGCCAATAGAAATGCTCAGATGAGCCTGCTCATGAATTTGAGCACAAGAACTAGCCACAGGAGCTCTGGCACTTGCAAATTTGCAAGAATTGCACACTACAATTAAGCCATTGAAGCATCTATGAATACACATGAGTGCCAGACAAGCATAGAAACAAGAACAGAGGCACAGGGAAGAAATTCTAGCAAGTAAAGCAAGCTTGCACAAGCACATCAGCATCAGCAGCACACGCAGCACAGCAGCAACGCAGCAGCAGCAAGCCAGCCATAGAGCAGCAAAGGCACCAGGAACAGCAAGCTATGGCTAGAGCTACTGGAGAGAGGAAGAAGAACAAGCACACGAGAGAGAAGAAGAGGTGGCGAACGTACCAGGGTCGAGCAGGCAGACCACCATGGCGGCCACGGCGGCACACGCCAGGGCGCGGCGGCGCCAGGCCAAGCCAGGCCATGGCGGCGCAGCACCACCCCACCATGGCAGCACAGCCACGGCGGCGCCACCACGCCAGGAGCTCTGGGAGCCGCGGGATCAAGCGGATCCCGAACCCTAGCAATGGCGGAGAGGATCGATGACGAGCGGAGGACGGCGTGCTCCGGATCGACGCGGATGGAACAATCGCCGTCGCTGGCGGTTCGATTGCGCCCATGGCGTGAGCCAAGGCGGCCGGAGACCGCCGGAATCGCCGGCGACGGTGAGGGCGGCGTCGGTGGTGAGAAAAGGGGATTAGGGTTAGGTCGAGCGGCGCGCGAGTGGGAAGTGAGCGAGCGACCGCTCGGGTCGGTTGGACCCGAGCTGGTCTAGCCCAACCCACTGGGCTCCACTGACAGGTGGGCCCAGGGGCAATTGTGACTTTTCACAATTCATTTAAAAACCAGTAACTTTAAAATTCAATAGAAAATTGATAAAAGCATTTAAAAAATAATTAAAAATATGAAAATCAATCAGCATAAAATTCTCTATCCAAATAAAATATCAAAGAGAATTTTTGGAGACAATTAAGAATAAGTGTTAATTTGATGAATTAAATAATAATTTAAATCTCACATATTATTTTCATTAATGAAAATTAAGTCCATTAATGCAATTGGACTTTAAAAACACCTTGACAATATTTCAAGGTTATATTTACCCTAAATCAAGTATCTACAAGATGTTCTTAGTATTAACCTCTCTCATAAAATAACAACGACATCGGAAGGGGGGAACAAACCCTAAAACTGGAATCATGCATAATTGCTTCTTTAACCATTGCCCTTATCGGACAATGATGCTATTTTCAGAGACAGAGGACAAGGGTCAGTCCACACCTTCCAACTGCAAAACTTTGCAGTGTTCAGGCAAGTTCATCACTTGCACATGTCATTTGAGTATTTCTATCAAATTACTTGCAAAGTACTATGATTATCACTATTGCATAAAAACCAAAACCACTACTTTCATAACTATGAATATGACTATGGGGTGGGCAATGGAACCATGGATTGTGTTGATATGGTGGAGGTTCCATTGCAAGGGTTTATATCCATCTAGGATTAAACAACAAATGTAGCCAGTGATTCTTGTGCCGTAATAACCGTGTTAACCATAAGATCTGAAATGGGGGACGGACTAGTCAATCGTATTTCCACCTCTTGTACATCAACGGATGCGCTTACCATAGCAGTTGTATCTTGCGGAGCAACTTGTGGGTGGGGAACCCATTCTAAGTCCCCACGGTTATGCTGTGCATACCGTAGCGGTTGCGGCTTGCGGAACAACTTGAGGGTGGGGATCCCACTCTAATTCCCCACGGTAATGTGGTCTATGATGGGTTGCAGCTACCGGCGAAGGAGTTTGGTTCGATCCCAACTGTTGTCGTGGTCGGGGTCCATCCTTAAATGGTGTAAGTGGACCGACGAGGACCCAGGGTCGGGGTTTGCAACAACGGGTGGGTGTGCGAGGTAGCGGAGGAATATGATTGGCTATGACCTTATACCGGGCCTCACACCATCGGAAGTGTGGACGGGAAAGCTGCCGGTTGGCACCAAGGATAAGATCTCTTATGGGTAAAGCAACACACCTCTGTGAGTGTAAGAAGCGTGACTGTCACTCCTGTTCGGGATTTGGAGGCTACGACGGCCGGAAAGGAGCTTGTCGTGGTATGGTCACGGCATATGCCATAGGGTGGCTAATCGAAGTGGTTCCTGAGGGATCTCACGGCGGTATCCGGATGCGGGTATGGGCACGAGCGACACCCAGGTTCGAGGCCCTCCGATGGAGGTAAAACCTCTACTCCTGCTATGAGTGTATATGATGATCACACAATACAATGGTGCTCCTAGAGCTGTGTCCGGCTGCTCTGGGAGGCTAAGGGAGACGATGGTCTCTCTCTCAGGGCAGCTCTATGGGCGGAGTGAAGTAAGAATGATCGATCCCCGCACGAGAGGGGGTAGTGCGGCTTATATAGGCACCGGCACTTTACATATAAGACCCTATAGTTTACTGGCCGGCTTGGCCGGCTCCGCTCCTTCCCGAGGTGGTGACGTCAGGAGCAGTTGAGGCATCGTGGCCTGTCCCATCCGGCTGCCACGGTCAGCGGTATGGAGAGGAGGTGTCCCTGTCGCCGTCAGCCACTGTAGCCGGTACGGATCGTCGTAAGCCACGGCGGCCTGTCGGCGCGCGGCACTATTGCTCCACAGTGCCCGCGCTTTACGGAAGATGGAGTCAGCGTGGACTTTAGGAACCGGATCACCAACCCGGTTCCTTCCGGTGCAAGACTCGCCAGCTTCGAGTCGGTCTGGTACAAACCCCGTCGGATATGGCTTGTAGAAGCCGGCCCAGCTACTTGGTGGCCGTAGCCGAGCCGACTAGGACCTAGAGCCAGCCGGCTTCCGGACCAGCCGGCCACGGCGCCGACCGGCTGCTCCTCGGCCGGCCTTGCCAGTGGCCAGCCAGGCTGCTCCGCGTCCATTGCCTATCGGGGTCTTCCCCAGACATTGGCCCCGAAGCGGCAAGGTCTGCGTCTAGGGGACCTAGGCAGGTTTTCCTGGCTTCTCAAATATACTTGACGGCACTTGGAGGGGCCGGTGAGAATTTCCATTCAGCCGGCTGCGCCCTCATCCGGCTCGTTCCTCCGGCTGCCACGGCCGGCCGCTTATACAGCTTTCGCTTTCTCGCAAGTTTTGGCGGAGTCTCGCCTTGTTGACGACTTTTAGTCCGGGTTGAACTTATTGTCCGGCTCGGCTTGCGGCGCCGGAGCCTCCGCCGCCTCGGGTCCGCGCCCGACTTGACCGATCTGACGCCTGGCGCTGCGGTCGGTTCGTCGGTCACATCAATGTTCCTCGGATCCGGTGCGGTAGTGGCGACGTGGTGTGGCCGTTTTCGGTAACCGTCGTGGTCGTGGGAGGAGTTACGGCGCAGTAAATCCCGATCGTGGCCCATGATCGCCACGTGGCCGCGCAACTGGCGCGCCAGGCGGCTATAAATGCCCCGGTAGCGGTACCGAGGCGCCCTTCTTCTTCCTCGCATTCTTCGCTCAAACTTCTTTCTTTTCTTCGCTCGAGCGCTCCGTCGCACGCCAACACTCCTGGCGAACTCCGGCGGGCAGCTGCCCCGACGTTCTCCCGCCGGGCCGCCGCCGCCTCTCCACCAATCCGGCGTCACGGGGCCGCGCGTCTCGACGGAGCGTCCTCAGCCGCCGCCGTCGCAAGGCTCTTCGTCGCCGTTTCGCCTCTCCTGGACTTCTTCCTCTTCGTCGACAATGGCCTCCCCCAGCGGATCGTGGAGGGGCTCTACATGCGGGAGGATGACATCGAGCGGCTGGTGCGCCTCCGCCGGATCCCGTCGGCGGTGGTCAGCGGGCGCCGCGAGAGATGGAGCCGAGCCGCGGCCTTGGCGGCGCGTCGTCTTCGGCGCGCGGATCGCGGGCTGGGCCTGCCGGCTTCAACCTTCTTCCGGCAGTTCCTGGACAACTTCGGCCTGCAGCCGCACCACCTGCCGGCCAACGCGTGCGTCCTCCTCAGCTCCTCGGTGGCGGCTATCGGAGGTGGAGAAGCAGCGGCTTGCGCTGCAAGAGGAGGTCACCGCCAAGTCCACGGAGCTGACGGCTACCGCCAAGCTGGACGGATGAGATTGGCGCGCTTGATCGCGGCTTGGCGGGTGAGTGCACCTTAATGTCCTTTCCCTTTGCCGGCTTTCGGCTGTCGGCTGCCGGCTTTCGTTGGCAGCCGGCAGCAGCTTCTGATGTCTTTGCTATCTCCATCTTCGGGCTGGTGGCAGTCGGTTCTTGCCGGCTGCCACCAGGCTTTTCCTTTTGGCTTAGGACTTAGCTTATTTCGGCTTCGATGATTTCTGACTTGCTTCTTCTTGCAGCGGCCTTCCCGGAGACGCAGGACGCGGCTTTGGCGGCCGTTGGCGTTGCGCGCGAGTCCAGGAGGCAGGAAACCGGCGAGGGCATCGGAGTATTTCTCCATGGAGGATCACATGGCGTCCATGGCTGCCGCGTCGAGCCCATCACCAAGCTCGGCTGGGAGCTCGGAAGGCGGTTGAAGAGGCGGCGCCGATGCTGTGGCTGAGGAGGCGGTGCGCAGATATCTCGGCCTCACCTCCACGATGGAGCGGGCGCCGGATCGCTTCCTCGTGGAAGGAGTCGGCCACGCGGCGGCGCGGCTGGCGCTGTCCTTCGTCCTCTCTTGGTACAACGAGGTGGACCTGGGGCAGCGAGTTCGGCGAGCCGGCGTGGAGGACAAGCTCCCGGCCGAACTCAAGGCTGCCCGTCTTGCCGAGCCAGCGCCATCGCCGACTTCGTCGACAAGGGCGCCTTCGTCGCGGACCCGAACCCTCCTGCATCCGATGAAGATTACATGGAAGATGAGGAGGCGGAAGAGGCACGCCGAGGACGACCCGGCAGCCGCTCCGCGATGCCCTCCGGCTTAGTTTACACCTTTTCGGTTGTTCTTTTGCCAAGACAATTTATTAAATCCCCGGGATGCCGGGTGCGCATGTATGAATATTATCGTCCTTTAATTATGTCACACTTTAATGTGTTTGTTAATCATTTGTGTGCCGGGTTGCTTTCTTTCGACTCGTTCGCTTTTTCCCATCCGCCCACTCTTTGGCTGTGCTCTTGCCGGTCGTACGTTCGACTTGCGATCCGTCGCCGGATCAAGAGCGGGCCGCTGGGTGAGGTGACAGTATTTCAGTCGAACGAGCTGAATTCGCGATCCGGCACTTTCATGAAAAGTTGCAAGTCAACTCGCTTTTACTCTTTCCTTAGTCGTTTTTCGCGTGTCGGCTCCCTAAGCCTTGCTCCCGCCAGCCGGACAGCCGGGTTGCGGTCTGTGCTGGATCGGAAGCCGGCTGTCGGAAACAGATCACGTTGCTGAGCCCGGCTGAGAGAGTTCAAGCCAATTGGCGAAACGAGAGAGTCGTGTATGCGAAAAACTTGTCGGAAACGGCGCTCTTGGCACGTGCTTTTTCATAGCTTACAAAAGGGATACGAGGGATACATACGTTCCTGCTCTCATGTGTAAAATGGGCGGAGTAAGTTGACATTCCAGGGACGTTTAGTCTCCTCGTCAGCCTTGTCCGGCTTGGTTTTCTTAGCCTCTTGGGCATCTATGAGATAGTAGGAATCATTGCCTCCTGCCTTGCTCACGATGAAGGGACCCTCCCATGGGGATGCAGTTTATGCTGTCCGGCTGTCCGTTGGATCAGCCGGAGCACTAGGTCTCCTTCTCGGAATGCTAAGGGCTGGACCTTCCGGCTGTGATAGCGTCGGAGGCTTTGCTGGTAAATGGTAGATCTGGATGCAGCCAGCAGCCGGGCCTCTTCGACCAGGTTGACTCCATCTTCGCGAGCTTCTTCGGCCTCGGCTTCAGTGTAGAGCTCGATCCTTGGCGCGTCGTGCTCGATATCAGTCGGCAGGACGGCTTCGGCCCCGTATACGAGGAAAAATGGTGTGAAGCCGGCGAGCGGTTTGTCGTCGTGCGCAGCTCCACGGCACATTGGGCAGCTCTTCAATCCAGCAGCCGGTGCTCGCTCGAGCGGCTCCATCAGCCGGGGCCGGATGCCGGCTAGGACTAAGCCGTTAGCCTTTTCCACTTGTCCGTTGGACTCTGGGTGCGCCACAGAAGATAGGGCCATCCGGATCCCCATTTCCCCGCAATAGCGAGAGAAGATGCCTTGGGAGAAGTTGCTGCCGTTGTCGATGATAATGTTGTGGGGGTAGCCGAATCTCACAATGATTTCCTTGAGGAATGTGACGGCTGTGGACCCATCCAGTTTCTTGATCGGCTTGGCTTCAATCCACTTGGTGAATTTGTCAATCATCACCAAGAGATGTGTCATGCCGCCTCGCGCTGTCTTGAATGGGCCTACCATATCCAAGCCCCATACGGCAAATGGCCATGTGATGGGGATGGTTTTTAAGGCGGAAGCCGGCTGGTGTCTCTTCTTTGCGAAGCGCTGACAGCCGTTGCACTTCTTCACCAACTCTTCTGCGTCTTTGAGCGCAGTCGACCGTAAAAACCGTGCCGGAAGGCTTTGGCCACTATGGCTCTGGATGAGGCGTGATGTCCGCACTCTCCTTGATGGATTTCCCATAGGAGTTCAATCCCTTCAGCCGGCTCGACGCACCGCTGGAACACCCCACTTACAGCTGGTGGTTGATGATGGTATAGGCCTTGGCCCTTCTCTCAATCTGCCTGGCCTGGACTCTATCGTCGGGCAGCACACCGTCGGTGAGGTAGGAGAGGAATTCTTGTGCCCATGAAGGTACGCATCTTATCTCGAATACGCTAACCAACAGGGGCCTCCTGCGTGGGAGCTTCCGGATTCGACTGCATGGTCGCCGGGTTCGGCTTGCTGGCCGGCGGGTTCGGCTTGCTAGCCCCCGAGTTTGGCGATGAAGCCCCCGGGTTGGACTGAGAAGTCCCCGGGTTCGGCATGGTAGCCGGCGGGTTCGGCTTGTTAGCCCCCGACTTGGGCGATGAAGCCCCCGGGTTTGGCTGAGAAGCACCCGGGTCAGCCGGTACGAATATTGAATCCGAGTCCGGTGATGCGGTATGATGGACGGTTTCTTGAGAACCGCCAAGGCGATGCCCGGCGGAATGGCTTGCCGGGTTGAGCCAATCTTGGACAAGGCGTCGGCCGCCTCGTTGTTTGCTCGTGGCACATGGTGGAATTCGCAGCCGTCGAAGAAGCCGGATAGCTGCTGGACATGGAGGCGGTATGAGGCCATGTTGGCGTCCTTCGCGTCCCAGTCGCCGGATGCTTGTTGTATGACCAAGTCGGAGTCGCCGAAGCGAGTATGCGACGCACGCCAATCTCCTTGGCCAGCTTCAGCCCATGAATGAGCGCTTCGTACTCCGCCACATTGTTGGATGCGGCGAAGTGGATGCAGGACGTAGTCCAGCCGGTCTCCCTTGGGAGAGGTGAGGACGATGCCGGCTCCCAAGCCGTTGCGCATCTTCGAACCGTCAAAGTGCATCTTCCGTGTGTGGAATCCGACAGGGCCAGTGCGCATCTCGGCCGATCGACGAGAAGTCATGAGGATCTGCGACTTGATGGCTGTGCGTGGCTCGTAAAGGATGGTGTGGGCGGCTAGCTCCGGGGCCCACTTGGCAACCCGGCTGTTGGCATCCTTGCTGCCGATGATTTCCGCCAAGGGCGCTTGGCAACCACCTTGATGGTGCTCTTGGAAGTAATGCTTGAGCTTCTTGGCCGCCATGTAGACGCCGTAGGTGACCTTCAGTAGTGGGGGTAGTTTTGCTTCGACTGGGAGAGCACTTCGCTAAGGTAATAGGCTGGGCGTTGGACCAGCTGCTCCCTGCCGTCTTCTTTGCGCTCCACCACCAGGACAACGCTAACCACTCGATTGGTGGCTGCGATGTACAACAGCATCGGCTCCATTGAAGCCGGCGTTGCAAGGATTGGCGCGGTTGAGAGCACGCGCTTCAAGTCACGGAAGGCCTCATCCGCCTGCGGTGACGAGGCGAATTTGTCCGCCTTCTTCATCAAGTGATACGGGGCAGTGCCTTCTCCCCCAGCCGGCTAACGAAGCGGCTCAAGGAAGCCAGGCAGCCAGCGAACTTCTGGACGTCCTTGAGGCACTGCGGCAGTTCCATCTTCTCCAGGGCACTGATCTTGTCCGGGTTGGCTTCGATCCCTCGCTGAGAGACGAGGTAGCCAAGGAGCTGGCCGGACGGCACGCCGAATGTGCACTTGGCCGGGTTGAGCTTCATCCGAAATCTTCTCAGATTGGTGAAGGTTTCTCTCGGGTCATCAAGGAGGGTAGTCGTCTCCTTGGTCTTTACAACGACATCATCCACATATGCGTGAACGTTTTGCCGATTTGGTGCAAGCATTTTGCATGCACACTTTGGTAGGTGGCGCTGCATTTTCAAGCGAACGGCATAGTCGTGTAGCAATAAGCCCCGTGCGGGGTAATGAATGAAGTCTTTATTTGATCAGCCGGATTCAAAGGAATGTGGTGGTAGCCTGAATAGGCGTCTAGGAAAGACAACAGTTCACAGCCGGCAGTCGAGTCTATGACTTGATCTATGCGCGGCAGGGGGAAGGGGTCCTTCGGGCACGCCTTGTTGAGGCTGGTGTAGTCGATACACATGCGCCCGGAGCCGTTCTTCTTCAAAACTAGGACCGGGTTCGCCAACCAGTCCGGGTGCAGTACTTCCATGATGAAGCCGGCAGCTAGGAGCCGGGCGATTTCTTCACCGATGGCCTTCCTTCGTTCTTCGGCGAAGCGCCTGAGAGGCTGCTTCACCGGCGGCCTCAGGCCGGACGTGGAGGTGGTGCTCAGCCAACTCCTCGGCACACCGGCATGTCTCTTGGAGTCCATGCGAAGATGTCCCGATTCTCACGGAGGAAGCTGGTGAGCTCGCTTTCCTATTTCTTGCTCAAGCCGGCACCGATGGTGACGTACTTGTCCGGCTGCGCCGGGTCCAGGCGGGATCTTCTTGGTGTTGTCGGCCGGTGGAAGTGAGTCGTCCCAGCCGGGTTGCACTGCAGCCGGCATGTCTGTGCGCGGCCTTGGCGAGCGACGGCGTCGCGGATGAGAGCTGCTTCTCGGTGGCGATGACCAGCGTCGGGGCCATCTTGGAGCTCTGCGTGGCGCGGTCCATGGAGCGGCGATAGTCGCCGGCTACGGTGATGACCCCCTTGGGGCGGGCAGCTTCATCTTCGGGTACCCATAATGGGGCACCGCCATGAACTTGGTCGGGGCCGGCCTGCCCAGGAGCGCGTGGTACGGACTCACGAGGTCCACCACCTCGAACTCGATGTGTCGGTGCGGAAGTGATCCGGCTTCCCGAACATCACCTCCCGTGATCCGGCCGATCGGGCGCGCCGGTGGCTGGCACGATGCCGTGGAAGACGGTGGGGTGGGGCGCAACTCGGCCTCTGGATGCATTGCCCGGGCGGTGTCATGATGAAGGGATGTTGATGCGCTGCCGCCATCGATGAGGCCAGCGCGAAAACGCACGGCTGCGGCGGGTTGTGCCGATGGTGGGGTCGAGGACCATGGCGTAGCTGCCGGCTTCGGCGGGGACAGCCGGTGTGTCGCGGCGATCAAAGTGATGGCCTGCTACGACCGTTTCGTGCTTGGGGGACCGGTGGTATGACCGCATTGACCTCGAGGGAACGGCTGCTGGCTCGTCTTGTCCTCGGGCTCGGAGGTGAAGATGATGTAGGTAGCATCTTCGACCAGGTATCGGCCGCCATGGTGCACTTGGTTAGCCTCGTGGTGCTCGAGGTTGGCATTCTCTGCGCCGGCTTGGCCACCCGGCCCGCCGGCTGGTGGAGGGGGGGAGGCGGGAGGGGTTCACCGCTTGTCGGCCGCTTCATGAAGTGGCAATCGCGAGGTGTGGTTGGAGGGGTTCTTGCGGCTGTGGTACTTGCAGCGGCAGTCGAGCATCTGCTCGAAGGTGTACTCGGCTTCCATTGCCGGTCTTGCCGCGGCGGCTGCCGCCTACGCGTGTGCCGCACGGCTACGTGGGCGGAGCCGTACGCGGTCCGGCTGGTCAACGACGCTTGCCGCGGTAGTTGTCCCGCCGGCTGCCATGCGAGGCCCTCGCTTGTTGTTGTCTCTTCTGGCGGGGGCCGGCGAAATTTCAGCCGGCGCCTTGCCGGCTTCCTCAGCCAGCGCGTACTTGTCGGCGATGGCCATCAAGGCGGCCATCGACTTGGGGTCGCTGCGGCGCAGCTTGTGCCACGCATGGTGTTGGGCCGGTAGCCTCCCATGAAGAAGTTGATGGCCTGGATCTCGTGCACGCCCTCGCAGGAGTTGCGCATCTCGCACCAGCGCGTTAGGTACGCGCGATCCGTCTCGTCGGGGCCCTGCTTGCGCATCTCAAGCTGCTGGGCGACCCGGCAGCGGTAGGTGCGGTGAAGTTTGATGAAGGCAGCTTCGAAAGTCCAGCCAGCCGTTTATGCTGCGGTGGCGGGTTGTTGAGCCATGTGCGGGCGGAGCCGACCAGCATCAGGGGGAGTAGCGCACCCGGCGCTTGTTGCCTTTGGCGATGCCGGCTGCGGTGGAGTAGTCCTGCGCAGCGATCCTCCGGCTTGGCGGTGCCGTACTTGGGGGTGTCACGGGGGAGCGTGAAGCCCTCAAGCGTGGGCTCGTTGGCGATGCGGGGCCAGCACTTTGGGCCGGCTGGAGCTTCTTCTTCCGCAATGCGGGATTCGACCAGCCGGTCGAGGCGATCTCGGGCGTCGGCGGGCTCGATGCGCGGGCCCGGCCGGGAGTGTGCCGGCTGCTTCTGGGGCCGGCCGGTGCTGGCGGCGGGGCTCGGAGTCTTGCTCCTGGTTCCGGCTCGGGGGAGGCCGGCTGCGGCTGCTGCCGCTCGGCTGGTGGCTCGGCCGGCCCGAACTTGCGTGCGTGGCCCAGGAGTCACGGTGCCGGCTTGGCGCTGGGGAGGCGGACTCGGCCGAGTCCCTGGCGCCTTCCCTGTCGTTGCTGCAGCTCCACGAGCGTGAGAAGCTGCGAGGGCATTGACATGGGGTCGGCCGCCTGCTGGTGGCTGCGTTGAGCAGCTCGGTTACCCGCAGTGCGGCGGCGTAACTCTTCGCCACGAAGCGGTTCAGCTCTTCTGCGGCGGCTTGTGCAGCGCGCATGTTCTTGTCGGGGTGTTGTAGACGGGGAGCTCCGCGGACCGCCGAAGAAGAAGCGCCCGTCGCGGGCGATCTCGAGCGCGAGTCACGGCCCTGCGGTGGATGTGGCCGGCTGGCAACTGTCGCTGAGTGAGGCCGTGGGCGCGGTTGTACTCGCGGCGGGTGATCTCCATCTGGCGCTTAGCGCAGCCAGTTCTTCGGTTTGCTTGAGGAGGAGGCGCGGTGCGCCTCCAATCCGCCTCGACGGTGGTGGGGTCGCCGCCAGGTGAGCGGGGTGCTCGGCTTCGCCCGGACTTCGTCCAGTCGGGACGGTGGCGGTGGCGCCTTTGGGCCCGAGCCGGAGGCGTTGGGGTCGACGTTGCGCTCCAGGTTGGGGCCGCGGGCGCGCGGGTTCTTGGTGGGGAGCTCCTCGCCAGCCATCATGACACGACGGCGGGGCTGGCGGGAGCGCTGCTGCCGGCTCGCGGAGGAGGGCTTGCGCAGCGCAGGACCTGCCGCGAGGTAGCGCGCAGCGCGTGCGGCTGGTGGCGGACGTAGACGTCGTGGCCCGCCGAAGGAGATAATGTTGCCGCCGGCTAGGAAGGGCCGGTCAGCAAAGCAGCCAGCGTTGTATTTGCCGCGATCGAAGGCGAATCTCCGAGATCAAGCACAGGCGACTCGCGCCGGTGGTGATGGTGAGGCCCGTCCGGATGAAAACTGCCGGCCGAGGATGCGGGGAGCACGGTGAGCGCCAAATGTCGTGGTATGGTCACGGCATATGCCATAGGGTGGCCAATCGAAGTGGTTCTGAGGGATCTCACGGCGGTATCCGGATGCGGGTATGGGCACGAGCGACACGGCGACGTACCCAGGTTCGAGGCCCTCGATGGAGGTAAAACCTCTACTCACTGCTATGAGTGTATATGATGATCACACAATACAATGGTGCTCCTAGGCTGTGTCCCACGCTCACTGGGAGGCTAAGGAAGAACGATGGTCTCTCTCTACGGGCAGCTCTATGGGCGGAGTGAAGTAAGAATGATCTCCCTGAGAGAGGGGGTAGTGCGGCTTATATAGGCACCGGCACTTTACATATAAGACCCTATAGTTTGCTGGCCGGCAGCGGCTTCGGCTTCCGCTCCTTCCCGAGGTGGTGACGTCGGGGGCGGTTGAGGCATCGTGCTGTCCCATCCGGCTGCCACGGTCAGCGGTATGGAGAGGAGGTGTCCACTGTCGCCATCAGCCACGTAGCCGGTACGGATCGTCGTAAGCCACGACGGCTGTCCCGGCGCGCGGCACTATTGCTCCACGGTGCCCGCGCTACGGAAGATCAGTGGCGTGGACTTTAGGAACCTGGATGCCAACGGTTCCTTCGGTGCAAGACTTGCTTGAAGTCGGTCGGTACAAAGGTGATCGGATATGGACGAAGCCGGCGACTCGGCATTGGTGGCGTGGCCAGGCCGACTAGGACCTAGAAGCCGGCTTCCGGACCAGCCGGCCACGACGCCAGCCGGCTGCTCCTCAGCCGGCCTTTGCCGCGAGCCGGCCAGTGGCCAGCCGGCTGCTCCGCGTCCATTGCCCTATCCGGGGTCTTCCCCCCGACAGAGCTCCATGAAGTTCTAGTAAACCGGTGAAGGCTGACGGACATAGCTCTTTGGAATAAAAGCAATCTCTTGAAGAAATATTTATTAAAACCTGCATTGGTATTAGACTTTCTGGTCTAATATCGTAGCTAGTGCATTAAACACCTCTTATCTATAATGAACTTGTTGAGTACGCTCGTACTCATACCACTCTTAAATCCCCTGCTTAGATTGTCTGAATCGTCTGGAGGAGGACTACGACAACAATGAAGGAGCCGAGATCAGCGGCTATGAAGAACCAGACCTCTCTGGAGGTATCGAAGGCGTAGACTACCTCATCGTCTACGGAACCGGGAGGCTTCGGGAGATCAAGCCTAGAGACATCCAGTAGTAGTAGTAACCGAGCAGCCGAACTCTTAGTATTTAGCTGCTCGAGAAAATAAATGTATAACTTAATGAGACTCTTATATTGTAAGCTAAGTTGGGTTCGCCTCGAACCCAGGAGTATTAGGACCCAAGAGGAGCTCCGAGATGATATGTGTATGATGTTTGTAATAATAAATGAATGAGTTATGGACTGCTATGTTCTGTTGTACTACTCGGGGATGTAATATTTGCGGAATGGTACTTAGTGAAGTGTTATATCAACGCATACTACAACATGCAGTGGTATGCAGGTCACCACAGTTGGTATCAGAGCAAAAGCTTTGACCTAGGTTGGAACCTAGTAAATGGGACCAAACGTTAGGAGTCAAATAGGACTAGTAAAGAATTCTCTAAAATATGGTGTATATTCAATTGAGAATACAACAATCATATCTTTTAGTGCGATAATTCTTTATTATCTCTATTATGATGCATTATTACTAATCTTATAATCTTTCTATTTCTACAGCCAACATGGCAAGTTCACGTCCGGACGAAACGTGAAAGTGATGGATTCACACTGAGCGAATATGAAGGAGGACTTGCAGATATTCTACGAGCCATGTTACTTGAATTTGGGTGTGATCCCCAGATCCAAGTAAAGAAATACATGTACTATGATGGTACGGTATTGGCAAAGTGTAGGGTAGGACTGCGACTTCCCGAGTCTTTGGGAATGAGCGTAGTAATGCCAGCAGGTGAAGCCAGAACTATCAACACAGCCTACCATATAGCCATTATGAGAGCCATCAGATATTCGGGAGCATAAGACGAAAGAGCTTATGGGTTCCGAATTTACCCACATTCCTCATATGCAGGAGGAAGAGGATCCCATGCTTAACCACTACAAATACGCAAAACGCAAACCAATAGCAGCTGCAAAATACATGGATAATAGTCGCAACTTAATATCATTGCTCTTTCAGTTGAACCATCATCTGACGGGAGCAATTGATACGATGTTAGAGGAGTTTACTGAACCCAAGGAGGAGACTAGGGGGAAAGAGCCTATGGAGAATGTGGTTCACACACCAGTTTATTCAGCTGGTGACTACATTAGTATTGATCCTCTTGAGCGTGAACCTACACCTGTTACACCTGGGAACTATCTGGGTAGTTCCTATGGGGGATATGAGGGTGGAGAGGAATCCGGAAACAATCAGCGTTCCGAGACTCCTATAGAAAACTCCACGGTTTGGCGTTGGGGATCTGATACGGGAACTCATAGTACTTCAGTGTATTATGATGGAGAGATGAATGATGATGCCACAACCCAGAACCAGAATTATCCTAGTAATGAAGGAGTTGATGGAGGGTATCCGACACAGGTTGAGTCGGGTACGAGTGTTGGAAACACCTATGGTGGAGCTACAGGGGAGTACACCCGATGGGTGGACTATGATGCACTTAACGATCAGTTTGTGAACACGATTTCTCCCTAGGATCATCATCGATTCGATTGCAAGACAGGGAGACCTTATGTTCGGGGTCTATCGGGAGGACGACACGTTCGACCGAATGGAAGCCTGGGATGTACCGGGAGTGAAGATCGACTAGAGTCCACCAAGGGAGGCGAGGCTATAATGCACAAGTACCACGTGTATTATAGTATGTAATATTTGTAGAAATTTGTACATATACTTTAATAAGTGAGTTTGCATACTCACATCGACTTGAGTATTGTAATAAGACCACTTAAGTATGTATATACATGGTATATGTTTTGTATGATTTGGATTTGCTTCTTGATTTCCATTGCGTGACTAGTTACTGTGCACAAAGTTGAGCTCGGAAAACTTGTGCATGGAGTAATTATGAGTATCATCTTGTGTTGCAGAACTAGGGGGTTATCGGGAGCGAGGGAGACCGAAGCGCAGCGCATGGAGCGCGAAGCAAAACAAAAGGAAGAGGCTGAGGAAGCAGCCAGAAATCAGTTTCCACCACCACCACCCATGACGCAGCAAAATTTCGTCCAATATATGCAAATGATGGAAGAGAGGCAACGTATCACGTTGGAGCAGCAGAATAAATTCTTCCAAGAGTTGCTGCAGCAGAACAGGGTGGAGAGACCCGAGAATCCGGGAGTCACCCAGATTTCCAGAACACCAAGCCTATATCTTTCGCATACGCGCCCGGAGCCAATGGACGCGGAAGATTGGCTTATGGACACTGAGCGAAAGCTCAATACTGTGGTTGTAACGACCAGGAGAAGGTTCGTTATGCTACACATTTATTGTGTGGACCCGCAGCATCATGGTGGGACAATATTGTAGCCGTCTATCCGGCTGGAAAAGTCTTTACCTGGGAGGAGTTTGCAAGGAAGTTCAGGGAATCCAATGTCCCTGAGTATTGTGGAGCTGAAGCGTCGAGAATTTGAAAGTCTCGAGCGGAAGGACAGGCCATCCGACTTATGTCGGGAATTCTCAAAGCTGTCCCGGTATGCCGTTGAAGAAGTCAACACCGAGGACAAGAAAAAGAAGAGGTTTTTGAGGGGGTTAAGTCCCCAGTTCAAGGTACAGCTCCAGATGATGAGAGCGATGGAGTTTCAAGAGTTGGTGGATGCCGCCATCACTCTGGAAGATGATTTCAAACAACTGGAGGAAAGAGGAAGAAGGCCAAGTTTGAGCCTAAAAGATTTTCCAGTAACAAGCCCAACACCAGCTTGAATTTCAAGCCAAGATACAACAACAACAACAACAACTACTACGGTAGTAGGAAGAACCAAGCGTTTCAAACTGCAAATCAAATAGTTTGTCGCATCTGCGAGTTTAAAGGACATGCTTCAAAGGATTGTCGTAAACCCAGAATCATTTGCTTCGGGTGTCGTCAGGAGGGGCACATGATGAAGGATTGCCCCAATAAGAAGAATGGAGGAGGTCAATCTGGAGGAGGAGGAAACCGAGGAGGAAATAATGGAGGGAACTGGAAGAATAAGAAGCCCTTCGGCAAGCTGAACTGCACTAGTCTGGAGGAGGTGGTCAACTCCGATCAGGTGGTGATAGGTACGCTCCAGATACTCACTCATCCTGGCAAAGTACTTTTTGATACTGGTGCAACTACATCATTCATTTCCCAGCAATTCATCATCAAACATGGGATTAGGTGCACTAAGTTAGATACACCCATAACCATACTTTCTGCGGGGGGAACGATAGTAGTAACCCATACTAAACAAAAACAAGTCATCATGATCAATAAGTGCGCGTTTGACGCGGACCTGCTCATTTTACCGATGAAGGACATTGATTATCTTTGAAAAGCCCCGATGGAAGCAGAATGATCTACCAAGGCGACAAACATACATAGATTGAAGTTGAGCTACAATTGAACAACATGAAGGAGGTGAAGTTAGAGGATATACCTGTAGTGAATGAATTCCAGGATGTGTTTCCTGCGGAATTACCAGGTATGCCACCAGATAGGGAGATAGAATTCACTATCGACCTAATTCCAGGAACAGCTCCGATTGCTAAAGCACCATATAAGATGGGGCCTAAGGAATTGAAAGAACTAAAGGAGCAATTGGATGATTTGGAACAGAAAGGATTCATACAGGAAAGTGTTTCACCATGGGGATCACCTGTGATCTTTGTGGATAAAAGAAATGGAGGAAGAAGGATGTGTGGAGACTACAGGAATCTGAACAACGTCACAATCAAGAACAAGTATCCACTTCCAAGAATACAAGATCTATTCGATCAAGTAAGAGGCGCAGGAGTCTTTTCCAAAATTGATCTAAGATCCGGTTATCACCAGATAAAGATCAAGAAGGAAGACGTTCCGAAAACTGCCTTTGTTTCAAGGAATGGACATCATGAATACCTTGTAGTACCTTTTGGATTAACCAATGCCCCAGCAATTTTCATGAATCTCATGAATAAGATTTTCATGCCATATCTAGACAAGTTTGTCATCGTATTCATTGATGATATCTTGATCTATTCCAAAAACAAAGCCGAACATGCTGAACATCTGAGGTTAGTATTGCAAACACTAAGAGAACATCAACTCTATGCCAAGTTTAGCAAGTGTGAATTGTGGCTAGATCAAGTGGAATTTCTTGGTCATGTCATCAGCAAAGATGGAATCGCTGTTAACCCGAGCAAGGTAGCAGCAGTTCTAGAATGGGAAGCACCCAAGACTGTCAAGGAAATCCGAGGATTCCTAGGAATGGCAGGATATTATCGGAGATTCATTGAAGGATTCTCAAGATAGCAGATGACAAAGCTGTTAAGAAAGAACACACCATTCGTGTGGTCGGAGGAGTGTGAGAAGAGTTTTCAAACTCGAAAGAGAAACTCACCACAGCACCGGTGTTAGCAGTTCCGGAAGTTGGCAAGGATTACACCGTGTACTGTGACACATCCAAGCATGGATTGGGTTGCGTACTCATGCAAGATCGGAAAGTGATATCTTATGGATCGAGGCAACTCAGACCTCATGAAGTGAACTATCCAACACATGATCTAGAATTAGCAGCAGTTGTATTTGCACTCAAAACATGGAGACATTTTCTCTATGGAGCCAAGTGTGAGCTCTATACAGATCATAAGAGTCTCAAATATTTCTTCACTCAGAAGGAACTCAACATGAGACAGAAAAGATGGCTTGAACTGATCAAGGATTATGATTTGACAATCAATTATACTCCAGGAAAGGCCAATGTTGTAGCAGATGCCTTAAGCAGGAAGAGCACTGGCGGAGTAGAACAAGAAATATCACCGGAGTTGAGGAAGGAAATAAGTCAAGCCCAAATACAACTTTGGGAGAAGGAAGCTCATGAAGGACTATCGGCTTTGCAAGTAGCCGATGAGCTAAATGTCAACCTGAAGAATGAGATAATGATGGGTCAGCTGGACGATCCATTCATCATGGAGGAGATGAGAAGAATAGATGAAGGTAGACCATCAGAATTTCATCGTGGAGAATCTGGATCATTATGGTTCCAGAAGAGAATTTGTGTTCCGGATATTGCTGAAATCAAGGAAGTAATACTCCGGGAAGCCCATCAAACACCATACTCCATTCATCCGGGTAGTACAAAGATGTACATGGACCTAAAGGAGTTATTCTGGTGGAACAACATGAAGAGAGAAATAGCACAATACGTGGCGGAATGCCATACCTGCCAAAGAGTGAAGGCTGAACATCAGAGTCCGGCAGGGAAATTACAACCTTTACCTATTCCAGAATGGAAATGGGAGGAGATAGGGATGGATTTCATCACCGGACTACCCATGACCAATAAAAAGAAGGACATGATATGGGTAATCGTGGACCGGTTGACGAAAAGTGCACACTTCTTAGCGGTAAATCAGCAGGACAAAGGAGAGAAACTCATCGATCTTTACATCAAAGAGATCGTGAGTAAACATGGAGTGCCCAAGAAGATCGTGTAGGATCGAGGATCCATGTTCACATCAGCATTTTGGAAGCAACTACACGAAGCCTTAGGATCCAAGTTGGATTATAGTACCGTCTATCATCCCCAGACAGGTGGACAAACCGAGAGAACCAACCAGATCTTAGAGGATATGCTTAGGGCTTGTGCCCTAGACTTCGGAGGATCATGGGAGGAGCACTTACCACTAGCAGAGTTTTCATACAATAATAGCTATCAAAGCAGCATCAAGATGGCACCGTTTGAAGCTTTGTATGGAAGGAAGTGTAGATCACCGATATGTTGGTATGAAGCCGGAGCAAGCAAAGAGTTCAACCCTGATTATGTCAAGGAAACGACAGATCATTGACATTATCAGGGATAGGCTCAAGATAGCCCAGAGCCGGCAGAAGAGTTATGCCGATCAAAAGAGGAGAACATGGGAGCCACGAGTTGGAGACATGGTATATCTTAAGGTGAGCCCGATGAAAGGACTTCAGAGGTTTGGAGTGAAAGGAAAGCTAAGCCCTATGTACATCGTACCTTTCAAGATTTTGAGTCAAAACCGAGGGTTAGCCTTTGAATTGGAACTACCGGGAAGGTTATCTCAGGTTCACAACGTATTTCATGTGTCGCAACTCAGAAAATGCTTGAAGACCCCAGATGAACCAGTATCACATGAAGAGCTCGAGTTACAACCAGATTTGACATACATCGAGAAACCAGCGAAGATTCTCGAGGAAAACTGGAAACAACTCAGGAATCGAGCGATAAAGTATTGCAAGATACAATGGAAGCATCATCCCGAGAGGGAAGCCACCTGGGAAAAGGAGGAAGACCTGAGGAAAACATACCCCGAACTTTTCAGGTATTACAACCACAACTTACGAAGTTTTCTTTAAGAAAGGCTGTAATGTCCCAGGTTTAGAGACGATCGAGGGTAGATTTTAGAAAGGGATGTGCATTGCATTGTAATTTACGGGGAAATTTCGCGCTTTTAAACAAAAAGCGCATCAAAGGGGAACAGGTTTCTCTCTCGACACCTTACGGGGTTAGGGTTTCGAGAGTGCGATGAACTTGTTCCTACTTATCTAAATTAGGGTTTTGAGAGAGAGAAGTGATATTACATTGAAATCTTAAGTTGCATGATTGAATTACAAGTTAAGTTGTATGATTGAATTCAAACCAAATTTGAATTTGAATTTCAAATTCAAACATCAAATGATCATCACATAATTCAAATTTGAGATAATTTCACAAACAATTATCATTAAGCACGAATATAAGTAATACAACAATTACATTTAGCTCAATAAGGAAAACTTGAGCTTTATTGATCATCACACACATAATACATTGTCTTTACAATATTCAGATTTGAATTATGGAATTACAACACATTACAAGAATTGATGAAATTGAAATGGAAAAAGGAAAATTACAAGTTATTTAAATGACCTAAACTACATTGTGATCTTCATGAATTCCTTGATCAAAGATGATCTTGAGTTCATCCTGATCAGCACTTGATACCTGCACACATACACAAACAATCAAAGTATTAAGCCAAGTGGCAAAGCCACTTGGCAGGTTAGAAGAAAACTGGAATAGGGTGGATATGATCAAGCTGCCGAGCTGATCCAACCCACCAGCACAAGTCCCAAGCTGGACTTGCACACACACACAACCAGGCAGCACACAAGGCTGGTGTGCATGTGTAACAACACACAAGGCCATAGTGAGTCACCACAAGCTGCAGGTAGTGCTGTCGACCAATAAGAGCAAGCCAGAAGCATATAAAACTTGCCACAGTAAACCCTAGATCATTCCATCGACAGCAGCTTCACAGAGTAAGTCACAAGAACAGCAAGAACAGAAGAACAGCCACTGCTGTTCAACCATTCCACAAATACCAGAAACAAATCAGGAATCAAGGTTTGCAAGGAGGAGCAGGGCAAGCACATCAATCCATCCAGAAGCAAACCCTCTACACCAACCCTATTTCTAGGAGCTGGAGTGAGGTATACATATTATCATGAACAAACCAGATGGTTTTGTTCATAAACTGCACAGGCATGATCACAAGCACACAAAGGGTGGGGTAACCCTGTTTTGATCATCATTTGGTCAGAGACCAAGTGAAACCTGGAAGAAGTGGAAAGGACCAGGGATCAATCAAGCCTATACCCATGGTTATGCCAACCAGAATAGTGGTAGCATCATCCAAATGGAAACAGGAAAGTAAACAATCCCAGAGACTATCCAAGTACAACCAGACCACACTAGCCCTTTTAAGACCATCAGAATATAGACATTTCTATGTCTATTTTCATTTCAACATCAACTATACTGGAAGCCTTATGACTACCAGTAATATTGCACAGTAGCATACAGAAGAGGTAGGAGCAACCTTTTCTAGCACATCAAGCAGTGCTAGGGTCACAACAACTACCTAGCCACACAGAAAAGCCAACAGAGAAGCATATCATCACTCCAAGGAGTTCATGCATCACAGGAGGTGCCAACACATGTTGGTTTCCATCCAGATAGGGCATAGGATGCACCAGTCTACTACTGTATCAAGTAGATCATGTATATTGTCAGAAATAGGAAGCCAAGCTTCACTGACAAGCATAGATAAATAAGAAACAACCACACACTAAGCCAAGCAATTGTATCATTACTCAGATTGAGTTCAAAGAGGAGCTAGGGTTCCCAACCACTGTTGGCATCCCTCTAGCTCAATCCAACTCATTATAAGAATCATCACTGCAAGCAGTTCATCTCATTTATCCACTTAGTCAAGCAAGACAACACAGATAAATGAATATCCAAGAAATCCACACACCAGAGCCTTGCAGTGGATCCAAGTGATCACAGCAAGCAACAACAATTACCTGAGCCAATCACAGCACACACCAGCACAAGGCATGGTGATGCACAATCACCAGAATAATCCCAGACAGGCATAAGCAGTAAGTAAAGCAAGCAATAATCAAGCAGCTGATGATCACTGGATCACCAGAGCTTGCTAAAGCATGCTAGCACCCAATTCTAGCATCACACTGACCATAGATAATTAAATAGCCATACATAATCAACAGTTGCTTCACAGATAATCAAATAGATGATATATGATTGTATCCAGAAGCACATCAAGAGCTTGATGAACAACTGGATCTTGCTAAACAACTAAAGCACATACCAGTAATCACTGAATCATGCAGTTAAGCCAATAGCAATGCTCGGATGAGCCTGCTCATGAATTTGAGCACAAGAACTAGCCACAGGAGCTCTGGCACTTGCAAATTTGCAAGAATTGCACACTGCAATTAAGCCATTGAAGCATCTATGAATACACATGAGTGCCAGACAAGCATAGAAACAAGAACAGAGGCACAGGGAAGAAATTCTAGCAAGTAAAGCAAGCTTGCACAAGCACATCAGCATCAGCAGCACACGCAGCACAGCAGCAACGCAGCAGCAGCAAGCCAGCCATAGAGCAGCAAAGGCACCAGGAACAGCAAGCTATGGCTAGAGCTACTGGAGAGAGGAAGAAGAACAAGCACACGAGAGAGAAGAAGAGGTGGCGAACGTACCAGGGTCGAGCAAGCAGACCACCATGGCGGCCACGGCGGCACACGCCAGGGCGCGGCGGCACCAGGCCAAGCCAGGCCATGGCGGCGCCACAGCACCACCCCACCATGGCAGCACAGCCACGGCGGCGCCACCACGCCAGGAGCTCTGGGAGCCGCGGGATCAAGCGGATCCCGAACCCTAGCAATGGCGGAGAGGATCGATGACGAGCGGAGGACGACGTCTGCTCCAGATCGACGCGGATGGAACGAATCGCCGTCGCCTGGCGGTTCGATTGCGCCCCATGGCGTGAGCCATGGCGGCCGGAGACCGCCGGAATCGGCCGGCGACGGTGAGGGCGACGCAGGTCGCTAGAGCGAGAAAGGGGATTAGGGTTAGGTCGAGTGGCGCGAGGTGGAGAGTGAGCGAGCGACCGCTCGGGTCGGTTGGACCCGAGCTGGTCTAGCCCAACCCACTGGGCTCCACTGACAGCTGGGCCCAGGGGCAATTGTGACTTTTCACAATTCATTTAAAAACCAGTAACTTTAAATTCAATAGAAAATTGATAAAAGCATTAAAAAAATAATTAAAAATATGAAAATCAATCAGCATAAAATTCTCTATCCAAATAAAATATCAAAGAGAATTTTTGGAGACAATTAAGAATAAGTCTTAATTTGATGAATTAAATAATAATTTAAATCTCACATATTATTTTCATTAATGAAAATTAAGTCCATTAATGCAATTGGACTTTAAAAACACCTTGACAATATTTCAAGGTTATATTTACCCTAAATCAAGTATCTACAAGATGTTCTTAGTATTAACCTCTCTCATAAAATAACAACGACATCGGAAGGGGGAACAAACCCTAAAACTGGAATCATGCATAATTGCTTCTTTAACCATTGCCCTTATCGGACAATGATGCTATTTTTCAGAGAGAGGACAAGGGTCGTCCACACCTTCCAACTGCAAAACTTTGCAGTGTTCAGGCAAGTTCATCACTTGCACATGTCATTTGAGTATTTCTATCAAATTACTTGCAAAGTACTATGATTATCACTATTGCATAAAAACCAAAACCACTACTTTCATAACTATGAATATGACTATGTGGTGGGCAATGGAACCATGGATTGTGTTGATATGGTGGAGGTTCCATTGCAAGGGTTTATATCCATCTAGGATTAAACAACCAATGTCGCAGTGATTCTTGTGTCGTAATAACCGTGTTAACCATAAGATCTGAAATGGGACGGACTAGTCAATCGTATTTCCACCTCTTGTACATCAACGGATGCGCTTACCGTAGCAGTTGTATCTTGCGGAGCAACTTGTGGGTGGGGAACCCATTCTAAGTCCCCACGGTTATGTTGTGCATACCGTAGAGGTTGCGGCTTGCGGAACAACTTGAGGGTGGGGATCCCACTCTAATTCCCCACGGTAATGTGGTCTATGATGGGTTGCAGCTACCGGCGAAGGAGTTTGGTTCGATCCCGGTGTTGTCGTGGTCGGGGTCCGTCCTTAAATGGTGTAAGTGGACCGACGAGGACCCAGGGTCGGGGTTTGCAACAACGGGTGGGTGTGCGAGGTAGCGGAGGAATATGATTGGCTATGACCTTATACCGGGCCTCACACCATCGGAAGTGTGGACGGGAAAGCTGCCCGGTTGGCACCAAGGATAAAATCTCTTATGGGTAAAGCAACACACCTCTGCAGAGTGTAAAGAACTGTGACCTGTCACTCCCTATTTCGGGATTTGCGAACGCGGCCGGAAAGGAGCTCCATGAAGTTCTAGTAAACCGGTGAAGGTGACGGACATAGCTCTTTGGAATAAAAGCAATCTCTTGAAGAAATATTTATTAAAACCTGCATTGGTATTAGACTTTCTGGTCTAATATCGTAGCTAGTGCATTAAACACCTCTTATCTATAATGAACTTGTTGAGTACGCTCGTACTCATACCACTCTTAAATCCCTTGCTTAGATTGTCTGAATCGTCTGGAGGAGGACTACGACAACAATGAAGGAGCCGAGATCAGCGGCTATGAAGAACCAGACCTCTCTGGAGGTATCGAAGGCGTAGACTACCTCATCGTCTACGGAACCGGGGAGGCTTCCGGAGGAGATCAAGCCTAGAGACATCCAGTAGTAGTAACCGAGCAGCCCGAACTCTTAGTATTTAGCTGCTCGAGAAAATAAATGTATAACTTAATGAGACTCTTATATTGTAAGCTAAGTTGGGTTCGCCTCGAACCCAGGAGTATTCCTCTTAGGACCCAAGAGGAGCTCCGAGACGATATGTGTATGATGTTTGTAATAATAAATGAATGAGTTATGGACCTGCTATGTTATGTTGTATTGTACTACTCCGAGGGATGTAATATTTGCGGAATGGTACTTCGTGAATGTTATATCAACGACTGGCATACTACAACATGCAGTGGTATGCAGGGTCACCACAGATTCAACCCCGTGTCTTTCCCTTGAGAGATTCTATTGGGATAGTGGTTCGAGCTATCGGGAGTAAACCGGAATTGTATCGAGTTGGTGTGTGTTTGCGTGTGTTCATCGTGTCCTTCGCCGTGTTCTTCCTCTCCCCCGCTTTCCCCTTGGTCAATTCATGAGATCGGGCAACCCACGTGGTCTTAGGCCGCATCAAGATTTATCCGAGCAGCAGCGTCATCATCGTCGCATCCCTTCTTGAAGGTGTTGCTTTGGTATGCGGCGCTTTAGAGGGCTAAGATCGTGGTGGAAATTCTCCGGAAGGCGCAGTGGTTGCGGATCATCACCGTTTTCGTCGATTCTGCTTTGTCGACATTGCTTTCTTTTCTTTCTTCTTCCTTTGTTTCTTTTAGGCTTTGGTGTGCTATTTGCCCCAGCAATAATCTCAATTGTGTATCGATTGGTTGCCATATTAATATAGTGGGATGAAATCAATTTCGAGAAAGATTTACTTGCAGCCTCACAGAGAAATAAGAAATGATCACACAGCTGACCTGAAAATTTGCCATGCCCATCCACGGACTGGGCACGCTTGACTGCAAGTCTGCCACGCGCACTACGGCCATGGATCCAGCGCAGGTGACAACCACACGCGCACCACGACGCGACCCAAACATCAGTACTGGGAAATGGCGAGACAAACATGTCGCTGCACGACTGACTTCATGCCATCTCGTCATCTCCATTGGCCACCGGAGTGCGAGTGCCAAAAATTCTGGAGGAGAGCGCTGAGATCGAGAGGAGGAATGAACAATGGAGGAAGACGACGGCGCAGTCCAAATCAACGGAAGCTTCGATCCAAAAAGAAGATCATCTGAGTTCTGAGACTGGGGCCAATTCTATTTTTACAGTAGTAGACTTCCTAAAGTAATATGCAAGTTGCTGGACAAAAAAACAATTCCGCGAGGTTTCCGAAATTTGAGACCGGCGGATCGGATCCTCCTATACGCCGACGATCCAGCGGTAGAGGCCCATGAAGCCCTGCTCGTCCTCGTCCGCCGCCCGCGGCGCCGGAATGGCCGCCCCCGACGCCGCCTCGGGGTCCCACTGCCACGACTCCTCCTGCCGGTGGCTGTGGTGGCCCTGGCTCCACCGCGCGCTCCACCGCCCGGAGAGGGACGACGCCGACGAGGCCAGCCGGTCCACGTACTCCCGCAGCCACCCGCGCGACCCGGCCGCCTCCGCCAGCGCCTCGCCCGGGCCCTGCGGCCCGGCCGCCGACGCCGACTTGGCCGCCGCCGCCGCCGCGGCGGGGCGCGCGATGCGCGCCACGACGGCCTCCACCTCCTCGTCCACGCGGTAGTCGAAGGAGCCGAGGGAGTAGGTGCGGCGGTCGTCCGCGGCGGACGAGCGGCGGTTGCTCACGCTGCCGATCTCCACCCGGAAGCTCCTGGAGTTGCTGCCGAGGCTGCTCCTCGACCCCAGCGGCTCCTGCTGCAGCCCCGCGGCGGGCGCGGCGGCGTAGGCGGCGGTGGGGAGGGGCGGGTGCGGGAGCGAGATGGCGGCGCGGCAGAGCGGGCAGGACGGGGTGGTGCGGAGCCAGGCGTCGACGCAGGCGGCGTGGAACGCGTGCCGGCACGCCGGGAGCAGCCGCAGCTCCGCGTCGGGGACGAACGGCGACAGGCACACGGCGCAGTCCGGGGAGCTCTTGGGCAGCGCCGCCAGCGCCGACGCCATTGTGAAGAGCGGCAGCGACGCGATCAGCCGCTCCTTCTCCTCGTCGACGTCCTCGGCCCCCGCCGCCGCGGGCCTCGCCGGAGGGACGACTTCAGCCGCCCCGGCTTCGGACGGGGTGGCGGAGACGCGGTGGGCCCTGGGGAGGGAGCTCGGGGCCGGAGGAGACGGGTGGCGCGAGAGGCAGCGGAGGAGGAAGTGGATGGAGACGGAGGCGCAGAAGACGAAGGCGAGGAGGGCGGCGATGATGAGGAGCGAGGGGGAGAGGTTGAGGGACGAGGAGGGCGGAGACGGCGGCGGCATTGAGGGTGGGATGGTGACGGCGAGGGGGTCTCCGCCGTAGGGCGGCGCGGGCGGCGTGGGCGGCGGGAAGAAGGAGGCCATGGCGGAGAGGCCGGCTGGAGAAGGACGCTCGCGTGTGTGTTTAAGGCTCGGTAGCTGCCTCCTGTCTCGAGCCTTTTATGGGTTTTGGGGTGTGTGCCGCTGACGGACGGAGAGGTAGGCGATAGTGCCGCCGTAGACGACAGAGATGGAAACTGGAAGGTAAAATACTGGTGGTATCATTCGCAGGAAGCAGTAATGTGAATGACCTTTTTTCAGTTTTCCCTCCCAACTTTTGTCGTTCACCTGATCATCTTGTGTTTGTGTTTTTTGACTTCGCTTGTTTTACAATTTTTTAGAGGTGAGATAAGGGGCACGGGTGGATGGTTCCATTTGTCAACCATTTCTAGTTTAATTGATCATCATTTGGATTGTGGAGATCCCAAATCGGAATTAGGTCCCTATTTGTATGCACCGAAGTAGTTTCAGCACGGTCAATTGCTCTGTTCAACTGTAGTGTTGACATTGTGTATGAGTGGGCCTTTCAGTATCTAGTGTCTTTTCTGACATGTATTTCTTTCATTAGAAAAGAGATGTTTAATTTTTTAAAGATACGGGTGTATCTATAACTAACACATGTCCAATATACCTCTGTCTAGGCGAAGCTGATCAGCTTTTTTAGGGACAGAGGGAGTACTACTATACGGGAATATGAGCTTATGTTCGCGTGGATGTGGTGCTTGTGGTTTGTATGTGTTGATCTTGTACATCCGAAGAAGCAAAAGATAATACTATAGAAGTAGAAATCGTGGGAGGGACAAACTCTGGCATATTTTTTGTAGTGAGACACATTGCTAAATTTTCTCATAAATGTGTGAGAATTGCTCGCGCAACGTTTGATGGCCACCCAGTCATCCTTCGGAGCATTCTATCCTTATGGTGTTACTTTACGAACTAGCTTGTGCTTCATACCATACGCTCCCACACCTCGATTGGTGGATGCCGCGGCGGCATCCTAGGTGGTTAACATGTGCCAAGGAGGTGGCTCTAGATGACATGTAAATGTCAAACTTCAGTTGTTGGTGAAGAGGGTTATTGACACGGTCGACACAACCCACGGGAAGGGAGTTTTTGTGTGGCGGACGTGGTCTTCACCTTCCTGTGCACGTTGGACTGGGGGCGCCGGATCATGCAACATTGCATCTCAAGGGTGAGCATGCTATGCAAGGGAGGAAACCCTAGGAGGCGGTGTGCTACTGCAGAGAGTACAGTTGGTAGTATGGATGGCTTCCTCGGCACTGAAGGAGTTAACCTCACGTCGTTTGGAAAAGTGGTTATCCTCACCAATGGATGAACACGCATCAGTCGCTAGAATTGATCGAAGGTCTTGTGGTGTTCAAGCTTTCTCACCTGTGTGGTAGGGTCGTGGGTCTGCTGGTAACATAGGAGTGACGACTTGTTCTCTCCATTTGTCGTAGGAGATCGACTAGTTTGATGGAGTGGGTTACCCATTCATTATTTGTGTGTGCATGTCGTGTTTTTGTTACATTCTACGATTTGTCGGCAAGAATGAACTTGGCCCTAGTTAGATCAATTTTCATCTGATTTTCCAAACTCAACAACCATATTTGTGCATGGTACCAAGAAAGCATTTGTGATGCTTCAGAGAAAAGAGTGTGGCAGTTCACACTTTCTTGGCTACTTAACCTACCTATCATAAGAACATAATTTTGCCAAACTTGCACAACATGGTCAGTAAGAAAATGTGTTTGGATAATCTTCCTCTCTCCTCTGACGGCCCCGCCGATCGAAGTGGGAGGGGGAGGAGGTCGGCCTCCTCCTATGAATAGTAGTTGTGGTAGGATTAGGTTTAGGTTGATGTTTCTCCTATAGGATTTTGGCTATGCATCATTGTCTCGGAGATTCTCGGTGCCGCAGTTAGGAGACGAGAGCAACCTCCCCCGTTAATCATCCATGGTGGAGGTCACGGGAAGGGAACATGTCCCTCACAAGCTTCCCCAATAAGCTGAGTGAAGCTTCTTTTCCTGTCGATCTAGGAGTTCCTATTCCTCTTCCTTCTTGTCTCGGTGACGGGAAGGGAAGAGGTAGGCATAATCGATCAAGGTATGTGGTTCCTTGGGGGAACCTTTGAGGCTATTTAGGTTCTTCGAAGTTCATCTAGTGGCACGAAGAGAGCCATCATTGTTATGCATATTTTATTCCTAGCCAAGAGGCTAACCACTTGAGGGCTCTGGCACTGTTATCAGCTCTGATGTCCATCAACTAGCACCGCAACTTCTTCAACCTCCAGGCCGGCTGGCCCAAACATAGGTCTTTCTTCTTCTTCAGTGTGGCGTCCATCATCTTCTCCGCTCTAAGTGTAAACGTTACCATCAGCGGCGTGGGCGCCCGTTCTTTGAAGAATCAATGCAAGATCGGTGGAGAAGGGCCCAAATGTGTTTGCATCTTCAAAGCAGGGTCTTTTTGTAAATCATGGGAACTTTAATGTATTTACTTGTTTACATGCGGTCCTTGTTGGAATTTGTATTGCCATGGTTTGATACAACTTTTGGGTCCCTCGGGGCACTTCCCTTGGTTAAAAAAATGAGATATTTACTTTAAAAACTATTGATGCTTGGAAGGCATAATACATAGGGTGATCAAAAACTTGATAATTGAATGGCCAGAGGGGGTGAAGCCCCTTGGCACTTTATTGGATAAGAAAGGTACCAACATAGAGAAGCAATGGGTTGTAAATGGTAGGAAAGAGGCAGAATTTGGAGGAGATGAGAGAAAATTTGATCTTGTTTTAAGAGCTAAAAAGACCAAAGGAGGCATACTTTTTTCGCCAATTATTTGTGATATTAATTTAGAATAGTAAGCACTTAATTAGGATATTTAAGATCTCTATTTAAGTTTTCTCAAAGTAAGACATCTATTTAGGTTAAGCCTAAAGGTATAGTCAAGCATTGACTCTTAAGTCTCTGTCATTTAGAGTCACCTCAATTAATATTTTGTAAGTTTTCAAGAATAATATATTTCCTAATGCATTTGATTCTAGACTTCATTTTGTTCTTACCTTCATCTCCCCTCCAGTACATCAACAGTCATCCTAACTCGCAAGACAAACAGCAAGCTGACATCCACTTTTTTTTTGTACATGACCAGATGGAGGACTGAGAATAGAAAACTCATCCGCTTTGCTTTGGATGTAACCATTTTTGTCGAACCATTGATGTGGGGCTAAAGAAGCTTTTACACGAAAAAAAGCCGGTAGGCCCATATTTTATCCGGGGAAGCGTCAAGGTCGCTAATGGTGTTTACGTCCCGTCGAGGACCGCCGGCGATTAACTGTTCCCGCGCGACGATCGTTCCCGCGCGCCCAATACATTCGCAAGTTTCGCCGGCGATTCGCGCGCGCGGGAAACTCCCTACGCGCCAACGCTGTTTCCCGCCCCGCCGTGGCTATATACGGTGGACACCGCCGGGTGCGACGGGCACACCTCACCCTACCATCCATCCATGGCGAACCACATGAGTTGGGAGCAAGTTGTTGACATTTGCCGCCAGCTCCACCCGGAGGAGGAGGACGAGGTAGCTGCCGCCGGCGTTGAGGCCCGCTGGACACGGAGGTCGTGGGGCGGAGGTCGCGGAGGCGGAGGCGGCAGAGCACGCGGAAGGGCGCCTCGCGGCGACGGGCGGAGATCGCCAACGCCATGGCCGAGGTCGCCGACGCGGGGCCGAGCTCGCGGAGGCGCGGGCGGCCCTCGCGGCCTCCGTCGCGCCTCAAGATCATCGGGACGCGACCGTGCCCAGGCGCTTCGAGTGCGCCGGTGACCAGCGGGTTCGCTCGCGTCCTTCGAGTCCCTGGCGGGGACGCCCAGCGCCGCCAGGATTTGGTGGCGGAGGAGGGCCCCAGCTATGCGACGGCCATGGCTAGGGGTTAATGTGCTCGACCTGGACTCGCTCCAGCGTAGGGGCCGTTCTCCCGAGCGGGTCGGCAGGAGGGGGAGCTGGAGGTCGCCATCGCCGCCGGGGACGAAGCTGTGGCGGCGGCTAGGGATAGGGCCCGCTTCGTCGCCGACGTGGCAGCGATCCAGACGGCGGTCCAGGCGGAGGAGGACGCGGCAGCGGTGGTCCAGGCGGTGGCGGAGGGAGGCGGCGGCGGAGGCCGGCGGCGGCGGTCGGCGGCGCGGAGGAGGAGGAGGGCCGAGGGCGACGGCGGAGCGGCGGCTACCAAGGTGGCTTTGCGACGGTGACGGCCCTGTGGGACAGCTCCCTGGCCGAGGCCCTCGAACGCCGCAGCGGCAGGGCCAGATGTCCGTTCGCCGGCGTGCGCGCGGAGTGCAGAAGCGCTCCGCCGACGACAGCGCCGGCCCATCCGACGGCCAGTAGTAGGGGCGCGCATGTAACCGAGGCCGGTGTAGCCGCGCGACGCGAGTAGGTCGGCCGTTGTAGTTTTAGGTTAACTCGACTAACCATGTCTGTAAAGATGGTCCTTTTGGCCAATCAATAGTAATGAAAAAATATTTTGCTTATCTACTCACTGCCGACCGGGCCGGATGTACCAACGCGGACATTTTCCGCGACCGCGGCGTCGAGACGCAAACCTGGCGCATATTTGGGCCAGGTTTGCGTCTCCGGCCCTTCGCCGCGCCAGGGCAGGGCATTTCCGGTCATGGCGGACGAAAACGGTCGCTCAGCGACCATTTGCGTCGCGCCGCTGGAGATGCCCTGAGAATGGAAAACTCATCCGCTTTGCTTTGGATGTAACCATTTTTGTCGAACCATTGATGTGGGGCTTACTTAAGAAGCTTTTACACAAGAAAAAAGCCAAATAGGCCCATTCTTCGTTCTTCTGGGAGAAGCTAAAGCCCTTTTTGTAGGATGCTGTATGATCAGTTCATAAGAACATACGCATTGTCGGTTTCTTACTGGGGAACTTTGTTAAACCATGGGAAAGATCAAGCTGGAGTAACCGCACCGACAATGTATATTAGGTGAAGCGCAACCAACTCGATCAATTATGCCATGAATGCGTGCACCAATTAAAATCAGTATGAAGCGAGACATATGCTTATATATAGTTGTGCTAGACCTGCTGGGTCCGATCCATGGGCATCTGCCGATCGACGAAGAAGTTGCTTGCGTTTCAATCCATGGAATATTGATACGGCAGATTTACAATTAGTTAAGGCGCATCAGAATTTAGATCGAGAAAAATAGGACGTACGGTGTGGGTAATGCAATGAGCTGCCGGTACATATGCTCTGTACGAGCCTTTACTATCCCATGTCTGTGAATTTATGAACTTCCCCAGACACGTATCAACCCAGTAGGCCCTTCGTGTCAGTGCACTCATGACGTATTAGATGCGGAATTGCCCTAACCATGCCAAGAAAAGTCCATTGAATTCATAGCATAGTGCAGGAATTCGTCGAACAACTCTCTCTTTCTAGCTAGGTAGGGAGAGGTCAGCTGGATAATTTTGCACCAGTCATCACGCAATTACTCCCTTCATCCTAAAAATAAGTGTCTTAAATATTTTTAGGTACGGAAGTACTCCCTCCCTCCCGTGGTGCTCCCGAGAGCGCCGCCGGGGGGCCAGATCCCCACAGCCAAGCCTCCCCAGAACGCCACCCTTCCTAAGGTGCTAGGGGTGGAGGTCGTGGGGATTCTCATCGATGGGGCTGTTCGGGCGGCGCCAATGAAGAGGGTCGCCGGCGGTGGTCGGGACGGCGATCCTGGCCATGCGGCGGTTGCATCTGCCCCGGATCTTCGCGGATCATGGGAGGTGGAGGCATATTGCGGGCCGAGGCATCCCGCCTAGGCTCGCTGTCTTGAGGCGGCGCGTGGGGGCTTGGGGCGGAGGAGGTGCTATGGTGGCGGCATTGAGGCGCGGATCCGAGGATCTCCTCGGCGGCGTTGACGCGCAGCTGCTATGGCGGGCGGTGGCTGCAGCGGGCCTTGGCTTGGATCCGATCTGGGTCTGCGGCTGCGACGGCGGCTGCGTGCTTGGTCCTGGCAGGTTGCTTCAGCGACGGTCAGGATCATCTTCTCCTCTTCTTTCGGCTGGTGGCGTGGGGGCTGCTGGCTTGGATCAAATAATGGCGGTGGTCCTAGGATTTCTTCTATCGCCAAGATGTTGATCTGCCGGTGCTTGTCCCCATCGATCTGGCAGAAGTGGTGTGTTCCGGAAGGCTCCGCCGGTGCTCCACTGGGCGTTTTATGCCTGGAGTTTGCCGGATCGGGTGGAATCCGGTCGTGCGCACCCGTGTTTTACTCTGACCGTTTGGTTTCAGAGGGAGCGCTTCGAAGCTTTGCTGTTTGTTAATATCATGAAGCACGTTTTCGTTCCGTGATGCTGGCAGAGAATGACATGGAAGCCGAGATCTGGGGTCTAGCAATGGTGGCTCGAGTCTTGATGGCAAGGAGGAATTGGCTTGGTGATTTGTGTCTTGGAGCAGCGGTATGCGAGTGGGGGCGACTGCACAGGAGAAGTTCAAAGCCTTAACTTTCAGGGTGAAAATCCAAAGTCTGACCTTAATTGGTTGTACTTGGCAATGACCTTGTTGAAGGCATTGTTTTGAGAGTCAGGTCATTCTTCAGGGTGAAAACCTAAGATCTATGATCGGGTGACGACAGCGCTTGTGCACTGTGATCTTCTTGGAGGCGTCGCTTTTGGAGAAACTGAACTTCTGGTGTTGTTCTGGTGGTGTTAGTGCCGTTGTTTAAAGAAGTGGATCACTGTAGCGGGACTTTTCTTTTTTGTAATTCTTCTTTCTTTTTTGGCTGTGTGCATCCGTAGTGCCGCTAGGGCAATGCGTTGTTGCAGAGGCTGTGTGTAATTGGTATCTTCATGATATTTATATACGCTCATTATCTAAAAAAGGTACGGAAGTACTCTACAATTAAAATGCGAGCGTATCTAGATAAAACTGAGATGCTTATTTTAGGATAGAGTTAGTACATACGTATGATCTGGGTAGAAATATCGATGATTGGAGAGATATGTGGAATTTGACTTGGAATTGTTAAATGCCATTCGAATTCTATTGCACATGTACTTGCAGAGAGGTTGTTGGAGCCTGGGAGGAGTATCGTGCAGCTGGAATAATACTGGTATTATATTAACACAAGTAAGCTAGCATCAAGTCCGGGTAATATGTATTGTGTCATCGCCTTCACTAACACAGATGTGCCTGTCACCTGATCGATCAGTTGCCTCACATGCACCATGATTTGACGAGCATCATCCATGGATGCAGCACGACATATATATATTAACTGATCGGCTTGCTCCAAGATATTCTATACCGTTAACTGTGCTAATCTCGTCGGCAGATCAATTTTACTGGACGCTCTGGACTGTAGTATTTATTGGTCGAACAGCACGTTGATACAACGATACTGTTGCCTTGTTGAGCATCTCATCTCCAACGTCTCAGTACCATTAAATAGTACGGAAAAGCATATCTGAACCCGGGCGCAAATGCTCCTTTTTTCTGGACCATTCATTTGCGTAAGAGCCTGCAGCTTCGTGGCCCACGTCTGTAGACGTATTTATTTCAATCTCCGAAATTGCCCCTCACTCCCGTATCCATTCGCGAGTAGCTTCCATCCACATTCCACAACACTCAAGCCATCCGCCGCCAGATGTTCCTCGCCGATGAGTACCACGCCCTCCTCCCCTTGTACTCCCCCGCTGGCTCCACCAAAAACCACAGCACGGCGTCGCCGGCTGCCAGGACCAGAGCCGCCATCGTCCACTTCAAGCCCGCGCATCGCGACGCTCCCGCGGCGGGCGGAGCTCCTCGCGGCGCTACCCGATAGCGACGCTCCCACGGCGGGCAGAGCTCCTCGAGGCGCTCCCGGATAGAGGCGTTGCTCCGTGGCCAGCATACGAGCATAGAGCTCCCGTGGCTGTATGGGGATGGGGCGACCTGTAATGTTTTCAACAAGGGAATCATAATCATCATCAAGGCCATTAAGCACATAGGATATGAACTCCTCAGGACGCAGGGGCTGTCCAATAGATGCCAGGGTATCAGCCAACGCGGAGATCTTGTTGAAGTAGAGAGTAACGGAGAGGTCATTCTTCTTCAATTCACCAAGCTGAGTGCGGATGGCCATGGACCGAGAAAGAGACTGCGTAGAGTAGCAAGTGTCAAGGGCAGCCCAAGCCTCACGAGATGTAGTGGCAAAAAGCACCAGTCCAGAGACACTCTCGGTCAAGGAAGACTGAATCCCAGAGAGGATGGCTTGATCCTGCGCCACCCATTGATGATAGGCCGGATGATACGACGGAGGGCAGGGTAGGGTGCCATCGATGAAGCCCTCAAGATGACGACTCCGAAGCAGAGGAAGCACCTGGGCGCGCCATGCCAGGTAGTTATCCGGAGACAGCTTCACAGGGATGAGGTGAGCAATGTAGAACGGCGACACGCCGCCCGCAGGTGCACCGGCCATGGCATAAGCGGCAGGCGGGGGCACAGCAGCCGGTGGTGCCACAGTTGCAGCACCATAGGGTGGAGGCGGCGGAACAGCACTAGGGGCAGCAGCGGGGGCTGGGGTATACCCAAGAAACGGCGTACCACCATACGCACCGCCATACCCATAGGGGTCGGAGCCGTACCCACCATGCGAGTTGTCGAACGAGGGCGACGACATCGATGAGGAGCCGGCCGGCAGAAGCCCTTGGTAGAGGGCAAGGGCGTTGAAGTGCTCCGGGGTAGGGTTGGAGTAGAACCCGGACGGAGCCACAGCGGACGAGGAAGTCGCGGTCGGTTGGAACAGCGGGGCGGCCGCCGGGGTCGGAGGAGCAGGCGGCGTAGGCGCCGGCACCGTGGCGACTACCGGCGGCGAGGTGAAGCCCGGCACAGGGGCGATCTGTCCCGAGAACATCGCGCCCGCGGTGAGAGTGGAGAGCGGGGCGAACGGAGACATCGCAGCACCTGGAGCAGTACCGCCGTTCAAGAGACGGGCGAGCACTGGCGGGAGAGCAGGGACCTGCGGAGGCGGCGGCACAGAGGCGGCGGCGGCAGGTAGGACAGGAGCCGGCGGCGGCTGCATGGAGGCAGCAGCGGCAGGCGGGACAGGAGCCGGCGGCGGCGGCACGGAGGCGGCGGCGGCTAGGGCAGCGGAAGACGACATCGTAACCTAGATTGATACCATGTAAGACGTAATTTGGGAACTGCTCAACACCCCAATAGGGTGTGGCTATCTCATATATATATGGGGTACACAAAGGTGTACAATACAATACACAACATATACAGAAGCTACGTATAATACAGTCTAACACTCGGGACCAGAAACGCCTAGCCCGGAGTAGGAGTATCAAATTTAGGAGCACACTGTATATACACAGTGTGTTTTATAACTCTCAGGACGTCTATGAGATGTACAAGTTGGTGGTGGTCTAGTGGAAGTGTACACGTACGTAGAAGAACTGTACTCACGACGGCCATGAGGGGTTTAACACCTAACCCCTCTCCCTCTAGTACAAGGGGTACAGATCAGTACGTAGATCACATTAATCTTAGGTAACTAGCTTCTTCTCCCGGCGCCCCCTCCCCTTCCCCTCCAGCCCGCGCCCCCTCCCCTTCCCCTCCCCCCGCCGCCGCCGCCGGAGCCGCCGGGCAAAGCCCGCGCGGTGCCGGCGGCGGCGGATCTCCTCTTCCCCGCGCGTGAGGCGGCCCGACGGGGCGGTCCCCGACCTGGCGGCGGCGAAGTCCGGCGATGCTGCTCCGGCCGCTGCACCACGGGCCGTGTTCTGGCCGGCCGTCCGGTCGCGGCCGCGACGCATCGACGCGCGCGTCTCTGGACGCTCCCTCCCGCTCGTCGGGCAGGCCCGCTGGGGCGGGTCGCGCCCGTACGGCGGCGCGGCGCGGTGGCCCCTGGCCGGCGCGGCTCTGATGCTCCGGCCGCCAGCTGCTTCTGGTGGTGTGACGCCTCGTGCGTCCGCCGGTCGCCGGTGGCTGCTGCTGGCGGCTAGGGTTTGGCCGGATCTGGGCTTGTGGGCCCAGATCTGGGCCTGCCAGGGCTCGGTCAGCTGACCATCCTGCTGGGGCGGGTGATGTGGGCCTCGGACGCGGCGGTGGTGTGGCCGCCGGCAATGGTGTTGGGTTCGAGGTTTGGCGGCCAGATTGGGCATGGCCCGGCCGGGATCTGCGAGGTCCATGGGTGTTCCGCGGGTGCGTTTTGCGTCCGCGTTTGGACACCCTCCAACCCGTGCCTCCATTGTTCTTCGCGTTCGTGCTTGGTCTGTTAGGTATAGATCCAGTGGCTTCTTCTCCCGTTTGTGTCGGTGGCCCTCGGTCTTCGCTGGGCGCTTCCGATGCTGGCTGGCTGTTTCAGGGAAGGGTCCCTAGGCTAGCGTGTGCTCGCCGTGGGCGGCAGCACGTCCTGGGCTATAGCTGCTTTCGTGGTTGTGGTCTTTCCCTCCGACCTTCACAGTTGCGCTGGTGCTGATGTTGCGGTTGCGTTCATCCCCCAGCCAGCACGTGTTTCCTGCGGTTGAGTTGAGTTGGGGCTAGCTCCTTGTGCGCCTTAGGTTGGAGGCGCGGCAGTGTTCTCCGCCTTGTTCGCTCTACGTCCTCGCGATGGCGTCCGGATTTTCTATCCAGGTTTGGACCTCGGCGAAAGTTGCGCATGGCTCTGTCCTGTGCCGGCGACGGCGTCACCTGCGGGTGTCGTTCCCTTGTTGAAGGCGTCCCGATGATGGCCCTCCTGTTCGAAATGATGGATTCCATCCCTCCGTCTCAATTTGCTCCTCTTGGAGGCCTCGCTTCGTGTAAGCTTCTCTGGTAGTGCCTTCTGGAACACCGTGTGACCTCTCGATGGTGTCGCAGCCCTCTCACAACATCGGCCTGGCTGCTTTTACACGGTTGGCTGCGGTAGCTGATTTCCTTCCTAGCGCCTTGGGGGGCTTTGCTAGGTCGGCGTCTGGTCGCAGCTCTTGCCGGTGTGCCTATCCCAACGCCGGGGGATGATGTTGTGTGTTTGGTCTGGACCTAGCCTGAGCTCCGTGGGTGGTGGTGCCCGGGTCTGGGTGAAAACTTTGCAGGTCCTTCTCTGCCGACGACGATGACGCATTCTTGCGCCATTCACCTTCTTGGAGGCGTCGCCGCAAGACCCTTCCCCTTTGGTTCCTCAAGCTCTACCTGGTGGCCGGCCCGGCGCTGAGTTCCCCCTTGAGTTGCAATGTTGGTGCGGTGGAGGTTCGTTGGCGTGGATTCGGTCGCGATCGCTCCGGTGCAACAGAAGACAAGGCTCCCTCTTCATGAATCATATGGCGCTTCGGCTTGCTATTCTGTGTTGTCTTGTGTTGCGGTTTGGGTTGTGCGCTTGGCGCGTGTGTGTTGTAATCTTGCTGTAACTCCTGGCCGGTTGATGGCTTCGTTAATTCAAAGCCGGGCTCACTTCGAGCCTTATGTTTAAAGGTAACTAGCTAACGCCCGACGACGCATGTGTACAGATCAACAAACCTTGTAAGGAATTAGTACGGATTAGGGCATCACAGAAATAATCCCAGTACTTACGTGGATCATCTTCTTGTCGAGGTGTCCTTGTCTTTTGATCTCTTCTATTCGCTTCTCCTTTTTTATTTCATGCTGCAATGGGGACGCATCTCTTCGTTGCACTTATGATAGAGGCTTGTTCTCTACCTTCTCATAAGATTCCACATCATTTTTCCTCTTCGGTCTTCTCTGTATTTGCTCATTCGATACCTCTTTATATGAAGGTAAAGTCACCTTCTCTACAAATGTCGCTACTCTACAAGAATTTGGATGGAAATGCTTGCATGGTGCGGTTGCCACAACATTGATCTGGCTAGTTGGGCTACGCATCGAGGCTTCCGTGAGGAATGGTGCATGAAGCTTGCTCTCGGGCGTGGCAAGACAAGGAAAGAAATGTCCTCGTCGATTATGCATGTTTCTTCAGAAACTAGCACAGTGGCCCGCGCACATGCGCGGGCAACCATATTTAATACATATATTATTTTATTATTTAATTAGATAAAAATAACTTTTCATTTAAATATTCAACAATATAAGGTATATAAGCATGTGTATTATCATTTGTTTGAAAACTTCAATCACTAATATATGCAAAGGTACATGGCCGTGAAGTATTAGCCATATATATGCCTTAACAAATGTGTTGATAGTGTATGTGATTTTATTAATCTTTTGGGCGCATGATAAGTGAAACGGTTTAATGGAATTTCTCACGTTTATCCTAATTTTTTGAGAATCCAGTAAAATATGTATTATTTTAATATAAAATTACTCATAAAATCTATAGTATTTGCATATTAAATATAATATACAATTTTGATATTTTTTAATAATAACATTATTAATATCAATACAATATTTTGTCAGATTAAATCATCAAAGGAACATGGGAGCATTCAATTAGGTAAAGCCTGAATAAAATACCCCGACTATTAAATATTAGTAATGTTTTCATTAGCGAAGCCTAAAGAATGATGTAAGCATTTAACTTATTATAGGAATTTGAAAATGTTTTCTAAATAAATTTATATGCATGTGTTAGTTCTCTATCTTAACATATCTTATATTTTTATATGCATCTAATGTTTGAAAATAAAGATAATATCATTTGTACGAAACCTTTGTTCACACCCGGTTCTTTTGCGTTACTTTCACTCAAAATAATATTTGTTGAATATATATGATTGGTGATACCCTTTTTCAATCTGCTCTGGCAGTTAGTATGTCTCTAATCATTGTAACATATGGTAAACTACACTTTATATCTTGTGGAGTAGGTTCACCCAAATCACGTTTGGTTTTTACTCATGTCTATTATATGTATTTAATATTTATTTTGGAATTCCGGAAATAGAACTCAGTCATGGTCCGACTTTTAGTGTTTCAAGTTAGAAACATAAATGTATGTGGAGTTTTGGAATTAGATTTTATGAGGTTAGGGTGAATACCACAAGGGGCCATATTAAAAAAAACTACAATTAGGATATAAACATGGTGTAGTGGTACCAGTATGGAAACCATTTAGTACGCACAAAGGGAGATAATATATCACCAAAAGATACCAGGCATCTTCTTATTTCAGTATTGTCAAAAGGATTGTTAGGAAGTAACTTAAGAAAGGAACATAATATCTTAGATCATGGTTGACAACATAGTATGACACAATTTTGTGGATTTGCAGAAACATTATGAGTTCAGTGTAAATTAAAGACGAAGGAAGAAAACACATACATAGATGTACATATTTATACAAAATAAGTGATGATGAAGCCGAAAATGGAAATAAATATGAAGTACCTTTGAGCACGCATACCAATTTTTCCCTTCAATGTACCGAGGCTCCACATCTCATTTCGCGAGTTTGACACAATTTTTTTTGAGGGTTTTAAATATAAAATGGTTGTTCACTGGATGCTTGGATTGTAATTTTTGTGATCAAATATGAAGGTAAAATTGAAATAAAATCAGCAGCAAAGGAAATGATACTTGCACATCGTGATGACACTATTGTATGACAAAATTACATGATATAATACCTTGAATAAAAAATTATTTAGTCAAAATATTATAATCTAATTAGAATGAACCATATATACTTTTAGTCAAAACTATTGTAGAGCAAAATGATCTCAGGCCGACATGAAATAAATATAAACTTACCCAAGTGTTCAATAGCCATGCCCGGACATGATTCTTAGTCAGGATTAAAACACGACAACCTTGGTACAAAATACAAACAAATACAATGATACCTCCAAATCACCAAGCGTATACAATTTTCATAGTCATACATGAGGTAGTATTTTTTTTTTTATCTATGACGATACTTGAATAAGATCATCAACATAACAACTAAGTAGAAGAATGGTTATTGCCAATCTAACCTATACAATCATGCTTGTATAATTGAAGGTACATGTTTTGATGTGTGTTGGTTGGTGATAAGTTAAGATTTACAAAAGAGAAGTAATAATTAAATGGAGAAAAAAATGGGCTGATGTGTATAGGTCCTAACAGACAAAATTTTCAGCGAGTGTTCCAGAATATCCAGTAATTAATATGATAAATATGCTGGTCATAATTATATGATAAGTCAAGAAACAAAAAATTGACTCATCAATAATATAAATGCTTACATCAGCGTTTTTCTTTCTCTAGCATAGACATGCAATTAATTAGAATGACACACCTTCACCACATGTATACCCAAAAACTAAGTAGTACTCCCTCCGTCCTCAAATAAGTGAACATCTAACTCTAAACTTTATCCACAAAAGAGTGTACTTCTATCTTCCCAATGCATTTTAATGCCTTCTCTCTTTTCACACGGAAATTATATCCAGTAATATTGAGCATATGTTCTTCTTGTTTTCTACATGCACTTAGCTCATTGGGGGTGAAATAATTAAACATGGGAGATGCATCTTCCCAATATATTTTTCGCTCCACTTCATAATTTGTCTTGAAAAATTCACGTGTACGTAGACGGAGGGAGTACTTTTTTAGAACGCAACTCAAACCTAATCAATCTTCTTCTGTAAAAGTAGAAAGGGCATACGTGATACCCGTACATAATGCATGAGCAAGTCTTCTTGCCGGAGCCAGGCACGCCTGATGCATGAGGCAACTCTTCTTGCCTCACCCCCGTCAGTCATTGGATGCATCCAACGTGCGGGACAGCCGGTCGATCGAATGAGTTAAGATAGATTGGCAAAAATTAAACAATAATCTGTGATTAGTTAACATTTGTGAGGACTGTGTGTCCATGCTATATTGCTGATCAAGTGATCAATACGCACCTTCTGTTTTTTTGCCGATTCCTATTCAACTTTGCTTGTATGTAAGTATATGCATATGTTTTCATCCAGCTTCGTCCCCCCACGATCAGTGAAAATCCCTGAACCATGTCTTTATCATGAGCAGTGATGCCGCTCCTTAGACACAGCCTTATTCAATAACCTGAAAACTGCAGTTTTTTTATTAGAGCAAAATCAGCATTGGCCCCATGATAATCATATGTGCACAGTGCAAGCACCTGTTTAACGATGCGTAGATCGCAATTCCGGTTTACGACGGCCGACGCGAGCGTCTCTTGCCGTAACTCCATTTGTTTTCCTCCAAGTCCTGGGACGTTGAAATAACCTTGGGCTCTCGATGTGTTCTTGCATGTAGAATTGGAACCATCAAAATACTACAAATTCATAGTATATATGCAGCAGCGGAGAGGTAGGAAGAATGAGAATACTGATTTTAAGTGATCACCATGGTAATGGGTCATGTGTGGGTGGACGCCTCGACATGTAGAATCCGGAAGATGATGTGACCTCTATGGAGAAAAACTTGTAGAGGACCTACTTGAGCGTGTGCCTGTTGCTCCTGCTACACCCACCGCTCTGATCCGGCGAGCCTCCATCTCCGAGACTCCGGCATCATCTTGGTGAAGTTGTCTTCCTCCATCTCCATCAATCTAGAGTCTCAGCATGCATGAGGCAAATCTCCGATTAATTTTGTAGCTGTTGTAATATATGCAAGGCTGGTCTCTCATAGATCTGATACCGGGACGCATGCATGATACAATTCTGAAACATGAGGCCATCGATCTGCATGCATGGGTAGTCGGCCGGCCGGCCGGCCGGCATGCCGTCTTCGATCGATCTCGTACCTAGCTCCCTTGTATTGGCATGCATGCATGCTACAATAAGGCCATCGATCTATATGCACATGTAGTTATCACAGTGGCCGGCTGTTCGAGATCCCAACGACAGCTGCGAATTGTATCCTTGCTTTTTCTCCTGAGAACCTAACGGCGGCGGCAATGTTCGCCAAGACGTCTGAGTAGTAGTGCGTCACGCGAAACAGCTTTTTAGGTTTAGTATAGAGGAACATGAGTCGTACTATAGGATGGCATTGGTGGGTAAATTTGGGTAACTTTATTTTTTTTATAAGATCCATCGGCTGTTATCAATTTTTTAAGTTAAACTAACGGTCAGATGTTTCTGATTATTGTGGGATTTTCTACGGTAATTTCTTTTTTCTGGTGAGCCCGTAATTTACTTTTAATATATAATAGATAGATATGGAAAGAACGCAATGCTAGAGTTTTTTGACAACAAAGCATCGCTGGCTTTCTTTATGGTCTCTAGGGTTAAGGAGGAAGTGGGGGCATGCATGGTGCTTGGCCGAGGTCACAATTTTGCGCAATGGGATTACGGGGGATTAATTCCCCATACTTGAAGTCTTATGGCTTTGCCTAGGTAATTGTCTCTAAAACCTTCATCTTATTCAGTGAAAATGACAAATCTTTTGCCTGTTTCAAAAAAATACCCTCAGATCTGTTGACCATGATCTCCAAAACTTAGCATCGTGCTCTATGGCCTCCAACGAACTTGGACAAGGCATCACGAGGATAAGATGAGCTATACCTTGTATGTTCTACCTTCATCCCCTTGGTGCACGCTTGTAAATCTCCTTGAACCATTGGTGCTCCATCCACAACTTCCTTGTGATCTACCTCATGTGACCTCTCACCGTTGGATGTAACATGTATTATCTCCTCTAACTTGGTGTCTTTTTTTTTTCATTGGGAGAGCCTCGAAACCTTCATTACGATCATATCTAAGAACTTCAAACTCACCAATGAGATCTTGATTTCTCACCTCTTCGGAGAAGCCTCCTTTCGCACCCCATTCTTCTTGTTCCTCTTTGGTTTCTTATAGATATGATACTACCCAAAGATGGATACTCACTATCTGCCTCCACAAAGTAGACCTCGTCTTCCATGCATATTGTTGCTTCGACATCCCATTCCTTCTCTATTGGGCATTCCTCTATGGTGACATCCATGGTAGTAGCCATATTTCCTTCCCAATGCTTCGTTGGACTCATTCCTAGCAAGGTGACCTTTCTTACCACAGCCGAAGCACTCATCTCGCTTTCCTCTTTCTTCCATGAACTGATATTGATAATCTCCGTTGCCTCTTCTTCTTTGACACCCCATCCCCGAATAGTTCCTCTCCCTTGGCCACCATTTTCACCTCTTGTCCACTTCTCCTTCGTTGTTTCTCGGCCTCTTAGTGGGCTCTTCATGATGACGAACAAAGCTTCCTCCTCATCTTGCTCTTTTAAGGTGATCTTGCCTATCTTTTTGGCCAATTCCTCTTGATTAGCCAAAAAAATCTTGAGCTTAAAAAAGGATGGTTGTGAAGTCCATCTTCTCACTGCAGCCATAAACCCATTATAGTCGGGTCTTACGCCATGGATAATGCTCACTAATAATGTCCTCGAGATCAAGCTAGGATATCTCACGACAAATATTCATGACTTTTTTGAAGTACCGAATAATGCTCCTAGTGCTTTGTGAGATACTGATGTCTACGGGTGCTTCTATTCTTGTAGACAGTGTTGGGCCTCCAAGAGCAGAGGTTTGTAGAACAGCAGCAAGTTTTCCTTAAGTGGATCACCCAAGGTTTATCGAACTCAGGGAGGAAGAGGTCAAAGATATCCCTCTCAAGCAACCCTGCAACCACAAAGCAAAAATTCTCTTGTGTCCCCAACACACCTAATACACTTGTCAGATGTATAGATGCACTAGTTCGGCGAAGAGATAGTAAAACACAGGTGGTATAGATGGTGGTAATATTGCAGAAAGTAAAGATGCAGTAAAACAGTAAACAAGCGGCGCCAGAAAATAGCTTGCTGGCATAGGAAGCAATTCTTTGTGGTGGAAACAAGGCCTAGGGATCATACTTTCACTAGTGGACACTCTCAACATTGATCACATAATAAATAAGTTCTCTTCCTTGTGCTACATATACTCTTGTTTGATAATGAACACCGTTCGTTGTGTAGGATTACACGAACCCTCAATGCCGGAGTTAACAAGCTCCACAACATTCGATATTCATGTTTAAGTAACCTTAGAGTATAATAGATCTTTGCAAAATAAACCAAGTACTAACATAGCATGCACACTGTCACCATCACACTACGAAGGAGGCATAGATCACATCAATACTATCATAGCGATAATCAACTCCATAACCTACAAGAGATTATGATCATAATCTACGACAAGAACTACACGATGCACACACTGTCACCATTACACCATGCAGGAGGAATAGACTGTTGGAGATATGCCCAAGAGGCAATAATAAAGGGTTATTATATATCTTTGTGTTTATGATAAATGTTTATATATCATGCTATAATTGTATTAACTGAAACATTAGTACATGTGTGATATGTAGACAACAAAGAAGTCCCTAGTATGCCTCTTAAACTAGCTTGTTGATTAATGGATGATTAGTTTCATAATCATGAACATTGGATGTTATTAATAACAAGGTTATGTCATTGTATGAATGATGTAATGGACACACCCAATTAAGCGTAGCATAAGATCTCGTCATTAAGTTATTTGCTATAAGCTTTCGATACATAGTTACCTAGTCCTTATGACCATGAGATCATGTAAATCACTTATACCGGAAAGGTACTTTGATTACACCAAACACCACTGCGTAAATGGGTGGCTATAAAGGTGGGATTAAGTATCCGGAAAGTATGAGTTGAGGCATATGGATCAACGGTGGGATTTGTCCATCCCGATGACGGATAGATATACTCTGGGCCCTCTCGGTGGAATGTCGTCTAATGTCTTGCAAGCATATGAATAAGTTCATAAGAGACCACATACCACGGTACGAGTAAAGAGTACTTGTCGAGATGAGGTTGAACAAGGTATAGAGTGATACCGATGATCAAACCTCGGACAAGTAAAATATCGCGTGACAAAGGGAATTGGTATCGTATGTGAATGGTTCATTCGATCACTAAAGTCATCGTTGAATATGTGGGAGCCATTATGGATCTCCAGATCCCGCTATTGGTTATTGGGGAGTGAGTACTCAACCATGTCCACATAGTTCACGAACCGTAGGGTGACACACTTAAAGTTGGATGTTGAAATGGTAGAACTTGAATATGGAATGGAGTTCGAATATTTTTTGAGTCCCGGATGAGATCCCGGACATCACGAGGAGTTCCGGAATGGTCCGGAGAATAAGATTCATATATAGGAAGTCATATTCCAAGTTTGGAAATGATCCGGTGCATTTATGGCAGGTTCTAGAAGGTTCTAGAAAAGTCCGGAAGAAGCACTATGGAAGGTGGAGTCCGGAAGGACTCCACAAGCTTGGCCAGCCAAACCCTAGAGGGAAAGTCCAAGGTGGACTTCCCCCAAGGTGGCCGGCCACCCACCCTCATGGAAGGTGGGAATCCCACTTGAGGTGGGAATCCCACCTTGGTAGGTTTCCCTACACATAGAAGGTTTTGGGTTGGGGTCTTATTCGAAGACTTGTACACCAACTCTTGGGTGTTCCACCTATATAATGAGGGCCAAGGGGAGGGGGCCGGCCACCAAAGCCATAGCTTGGCCGCACCCCTTAGTGGCCGGCCACCCTCTCCCAAACCCTAGCGGTCTCTCTCCTCACCACATCCCGCACGCTTAAGTGAAGCTCCGCCGGATTTCTCCGCCACCAGAGCACCACGCCGTCGTGTTCATTCAGGAGCTACTACTTCCGCTGCCCGCTGGAACGGGGAGGTGGACGTCGTCTTCATCAACAACCGAACGTGTGACCGAGTACGGAGGTGCTGCCCGTTCGTGGCGCCGGAACCGATCGTGATCAAGATCTTCTACGCTTTTGCAAGCGGCAAGTGATCGTCTACCGCAGCAATAAGAGCCTACTCTTATAGGCTTTGGAATCTCTTCAAGGGTTAGTCTTGATCATTCCCTCGTTGCTACCGTCTTCTAGATTGCATCTTGGCTTGGATTGCGTGTTCGCGATAGGAAAATTTTTGTTTTCTATGCAACGTTATCCTACATAGACTACTTTAATAACATCACATGAGTAGCACATAGATAAATAGTGATACAAAACACATTGCAATCATAAAGGGATATAAATAAGCACTTCACTATGCCATTCATAACAGTGAATAAGTATTCTGTGAAATATAGCCTAAGAGACCCACACGGTGCACACACTGTCACCTTTACACACGTGGGACAAGGAGTCTCCGGAGATCACATAAGTAAAACCCACTTGACTAGCATAATGACATCTAGATTACAAGCATCATCATATGAATCTCAATCATGTAAGGCAGCTCATGAGATTATTGTATTGAAGTACATAGGAGAGATATGAACCACATAGCTACCGGTACAGCCCCGAGCCTCGATGGAGAACTACTCCCTCCTCATGGGAGCAGCAGCGGTGATGAAGATGGCGGTGGAGATGGCAACGATGTCGATGGAGAAGCCTTCCGGGGGCACTTCCCGTCCCGGCGTGCGGAACGAGACTCCAGTCCCCAGATCTTGGCTTCGCGATGGCGGCTCTGGAAGGTTTCGCGTACCGTGGCTTATTTCTCTCGGGGTTTTAGGTCAGGGACCTTATAGGCGAAAGGGCGGAGTCGGAGGGCTAACGAGGTGGCGACACACTAGGGCGCCCCCTGGGCCGCGCCGGGGTGGTGTGTGGAGCCCCTGTGGCCCACCTCTGGTCCTTCTCGGGTGCTCTGGAAGCTTCCGGTGAAAATAGGGTACTCGGCGTTGATTTCGTCCGATTCCGAGAATATTTCCTTACTAGGATTTCTGAAACCAAAAACAGCAGAAAACAGGAACTGGCACTTCGGCATCTCGTCAATAGGTTAGTTCCGGAAAACGCATAAATATGACATAAAGTATGCATAAAACATGTAGATATCATCAATAAAGTAGCATGGAACATAAGAAATTATAGATACGTTGGAGACGTATCAGCATCCCCAAGCTTAGTTCCTGCTCGTCCTCGAGTAGGTAAACGATAACAATGATAATTTCTTAAGTGACATGCCATCATAACCTTGATCATACTATTGTAAGCATATGTAATGAATGCAGCGATCAAAAACAATGGTAATGACATGAGTAAACAAATGAATCATAAAGCAAAGACTTTTCATGAATAGTACTTTCAAGACAAGCATCAATAAGTCTTGTATAAGAGTTAGCTCGTAAAGCAATAATTCAAAGTAGAGGTATTGAAGCAACACAAAGGAAGATTAAGTTTCAGCGGTTGCTTTCAACTTATAACATATATATCTCATGGATAGTGTCAATGTAAAGTAATATAACAAGTGCAATATGCAAGTATGTAGGAATCAATGCAGTTCACACAAGTGTTTGCTTCTTAAGGTGGAGAGAGATAGGTAAACTGACTCAACATAAAAGTAAAAGAAAGGTCCTTCAAAAGGAAAGCATCGATTGCTATATTTGTGCTAGAGCTTTTATTTTGAAAACATGAAACAATTTTGTCAACGGTAGTAATAAAGCATATGTATTATGTAAATTATATCTTACAAGTTGCAAGCCTCATGCATAGTATACTAATAGTGCCCGCACCTTGTCCTAATAGCTTGGACTACCGGATCATCGCAATACACATGTTTTAACCAAGTGTCACAAAGGGTACCTCCATGCCGCTGTACAAAGGTCTAAGGAGAAAGCTCGCATTTTGGATTTCTCGCTTTTGATTATTCTCAACTTAGACATCCATACCGGGACAACATGGACAACAGATAATGGACTCCTCTTTAATGCATAAGCATGTGGCAACAATTAGTGTTCTCATATGAGATTGAGGATATATGTCCAAAACTGAAACTTCCACCATGATTCATGGCTTTAGTTAGCGGCCCAATGTTCTTCTCTAACAATATGCATGCTCTAACCATTAAGGTGGTAGATCTCTCTTACTTCAGACAAGACGGACATGCATAGCAACTCACATGATATTCAACAAAGAGTTGATGGCGTCCCGGGAAGCATGGTTATCGCACAACAAGCAACTTAATAAGAGATAAAGTGCATAAGTACATATTCGATACCACAATAGTTTTTAAGGCTATTTTGTCCCATGAGCTATATATTGCAAAGGCGAATGATGGAAATTTAAAGGTAGCACTCAAGCAATTTACTTTGGAATGGCGGAGAAATACCATGTAGTAGGTAGGTATGGTGGACACAAATGGCATAGTGGTTGGCTCAAGGATTTTGGATGCATGAGAAGTATTCCCTCTCGATACAAGGTTTAGGCTAGCAAGGTTATTTGAAACAAACACAAGGATGAACCGGTGCAGAAAAACTCACATAAAAGACATATTGTAAACACTATAAGACTCTACACCGCCTTCCTTGTTGTTCAAAACTCAATACTAGAAATTATCTAGACTTTAAAGAGACCAATTATGCAAACCAAATTTTAGCAAGCTCTATGTATTTCTTCATTGATAGGTGCAAAGTGTATGATGCAAGAGCTTAAACATGAGCACAACAATTGCCAAGTATCACATTATCCAAGACATTTTACCGATTACTACATGTAGCATTTTCTGTTTCCAACCATATAACAATTAACGAAGCAGTTTCAACCTTCGCCATGAACATTAAAAGCTAAGAACACATGTGTTCATATGAACCAGCGGAGCGTGTCTCTCCCACACAAGGATGAACTTATTCAAACAAAACAAAAATAAAAACAAACAGACGCTCCAAGTAAAGTACATAAGTATGTGACGGAATAAAAATATAGTTTCACTAGAAGTGACCTGATAATGTTGTCGATGAAGGGGATGCCTTGGGAATCCCCAAGCTTAGATGCTTGAGTCTTCTTAAAATATGCAGGGATGAACCACCGGGGCATCCCCAAGCTTAGACCTTTCACTCTTCTTGATCATAGTATATCATCCTCTTCTCTTGACCCTTGAAAACTTCCTTCACACAAACTTCAAGCAAACTCATGAGAGAGTTAGTGCTTAACCACAAATTCATATATTCAGAGGTGGCACAATCATTCTTAACACTTCTGGACATTGCACAAAGCTTCTGAAAGTTAATGGAACAAAGAAACTCATTCAACATAGCAAAAGCGGCAATGCGAAATAAAAGACAGAATCTGTCAAAAACAGAACAGTCCGTAAAGATGCATATGGACTGGGCACTTAACTTGCTCAAATGGAAAAACTCAAAACAAATGAAAGTTGCGTACATATCTGAGGATCACGCTCGAAATTTTGCAGATTTTTTCGAATTTTTTACAGAGACTTGTGCCAGAATTCGTGACAGACAGCAATGCTGTTTCTGCAGCGATCCTAAATATAACATCAACTTTAACATAGAAACTTTACTTGGCACAAAAACATGATAAGGAGAGGTTGCTACAGTAGTAAACAACTTCCAAGACTCAACAAAACAAAAATTGCTGTAGTAAAATAAACACATGGGTTATCTCCCAAGAAATTCTTTCTTTATAGCCATTAAGATGGGCTCAGCAGTTTTAATGATGCACTCGCAAGAAATAGTATTTGAAGCAAAGAGAGCATCAAGAGGAAAATTCAAAACACATTTAAGTCTAACATGCTTCCTATGCATAGGAATCTTGTAAATAAACAAGTTCATGAAGAGTATAGTTGCAAGCATAGGAAGACAAAACAAGTGTAGCTTCAAAAATTTCAGCACATAGAGAGGTGTTTTAGTAACATGAAAATTTCTACAACCATATTTTCCTCTCTCATAATAACTTTCAGTAGCATCATGAGAAAACTCAACAATATAACTATCACATAAATCATTCTTATCATGAGCCATATGCATAAAATTATTACTCTCCACATAAGCATAATCAATTTTATTAGTTGTAGTGGGAGCAAATTCAACAAAGTAGCTATCATTATTATTCTCATCAAGTGTAGGAGGCATAGTATAATCATAATAAAATTTACTCTCCATAGTAGGCGGCACCAAAAAACCACTATCATTATAATCATCATAAATAGGAGGCAAAGTATCATCAAAGAAAATTTTCTCCTCAATGCTTGGGGGACTAAAAATATCATGCTCATCAAAACCAGCTTCCCCAAGCTTAGAATTTTCCATATCATTAACAACAATGATGGTCAAAGCGTTCATACTAATATCTTGATGTCTACGGGTGCTTCTATTCTTGTAGACAGTGTTGGGCCTCCAAGAGCAGAGGTTTGTAGAACAGCAGCAAGTTTTCCCTTAAGTGGATCACCCAAGGTTTATCGAACTCAGGTAGGAAGAGGTCAAAGATATTCCTCTCAAGCAACCCTGCAACCACAAAGCAAGAAGTCTCTTGTGTCCCCAACACACCTAATACACTTGTCAGATGTATAGATGCACTAGTTCGGCGAAGAGATAGTAAAACACAGGTGGTATAGATCTTTACTATTAAATTGGAGTTGGGGATGGTGTCCACTTTGACATCAAACATTGGAGCAATCTTAACCGTTAATTGTTCATCAAATCGCTCTCAAAATAGTCCATCAAACTCACGCTACTCCGGATGGAAAAAAAGTTCAGAATTATTGGCTACCAATTAGATCGGCATAAACAAGGAAACAATCACGTCCACCATTCTCCACCAATCATCTTTACTATTAAATTGGAGTTGGGGATGGTGTCCACTTTGACATCAAACATTGGAGCAATCTTAACCGTTAATTGTTCATCAAATCGCTCTCAAAATAGTCCATCGAACTCACGCTACTCCGGATGGAAAAAAAGTTCAGAATTATTGGCTACCAATTAGATCGGCATAAACAAGGAAACAATCACGTCCACCATTCTCCACCAATCAAGGAAAGAAATCACATCATTATTTTTCGAAAAGATTAGATTACATACACCAATCACGTTCAGTATTAAATTTTAATCGGACGTGATTTATCCAGAGTTCGAGACGCAATTCAAGAAATCAACCCGCAGTCCTCCATCTTATTCCGATCTTCTACGATTTATCCAGAGTTTCAGACGCGCTGACCCCGATCCCTGATCCCATCTCCCTAGGAAGCTGCCTGATTCGCGCACCGCCTGGAGCAGCCGTCCTGACGGCGAGATCCCATGCCCATCTGTCCGTAGCCGCGCCATGCGCTCCTCCACGGCCGGCGACGACCGCGACCTCCAAGGGTTCTCCTCCGACCACCGCGCTGGCCGCCCCCCTGCTAGATTACATACACCAATCACGTTCAGTATTAAATTTTAATCGGACATGATTTATCCAGAGTTCGAGACGCAATTCAAGAAATCAACCCGCAGTCCTCCATCTTATTCCGATCTTCTACGATTTATCCAGAGTTTCAGACGCGCTGACCCCGATCCCTGATCCCATCTCCCTAGGAAGCTGCCTGATTCGCGCACCGCCTGGAGCAGCCGTCCTGACGGCGAGATCCCATGCCCATCTGTCCGTAGCCGCGCCATGCGCTCCTCCACGGCCGGCGACGACCGCGACCTCCAAGGGTTCTCCTCCGACCACCGCGCTGGCCGCCCCCCTGCTCCTCCATAGCTGGCGATGGCCGCTACCTCCATAGGTTCTCCTCCGAGCACGGCGCTGGCCGGCCCTGACTTTCGCTTCTGCGCTCCTCCAAGGGCGGCAGCCGCGACCTCCACGGAGTCTCTTCCGAGCGCCGAGCCGGCCAGCCGGCCATGTTCTCTGCCGCGACCTCCGACCTCCACGGGTCTCCTCTGAGCGCCGCACCGGCCGGACGGCCATGCTATCCGCCGCGACTTACACGGGACTCCACCACCCGAGCGCCGATGCAACATGGTTGCTCCGTTTAGCCGTCCTGTGTTTTCTTGGATGTTCCCTTATTTCACTGATACATTCATCGGATCAGTTCAGGTAAGCCTACGGTTTGCAAAGTTAAATAGATACGATGTACCATGCCAGTGAATTTATTCATCCCACTATATGAATGGTTTAGGCTATGGGTGTTCAGAAAATGAGTTGGCCTCAAGATGGCTGCCAATTAAGCTTGTTAATTCAAGTTAGTCTTCGATGCAGAAACTATTAATCTATTTTATACTTGGAATCAGCCTTTAATAGTTCAACACAATTTCAGGAAATAACTATATCTGGACATCTAGATACTGCTAATATCTACATGCTAAGGTTAAGTAGTTCAGCGTTTCACGTTGAACAACAACCATATAGTGCTACAAGTTACTGTCAATGATTCAAACAGATGAATAATGTAAATTGATTGCAGGTGTTCACCATTCCTGACACCAAATTGGTCGATAACTTGCTTAGGGTGTTGTTGTACTACCTCATCCGACGTTGAAGAGCTCCTGGTCCGAGTGCAGCAGCCAGCACTGCCCGATCAGGTTTTGGTAGTAGGTGTCGTCGAATTCGTCAGCGAACTGCACATCAAAACGGTGTAAGGCCGTGTTCTGAAACTTGCGTTGATGTTGATCTCGTTGCAGAAGAGGTTAGCTTCGGCTGAAGATTTTGTAGTTTCACCACAACAAAGCAAGTTTATTTTGCTGAAGATTTTGTAGTCTCACCACAACTAAATGAGTCGTTGAATTGTCTAAACTCTGAAGTTCCTTGTTCGTCGTTGATGACAGGTAACAAGTACCAACGACGAACTCGTTCTACCAGCAGTTCATGCAGCACGCACTCAATATGAGTTATTGGATGGTCAAAAACTTCAACATGGCTTTGTTCCTCGATGCTAGATTATTTATGTTGGTAGAGAAGTCAGACTTCATAGACCATTCAACAATTATTTTCAGGTTAAGTTTATAAATGTCGATTGTTGTTTTGGTGTTCTATACAAGTGCTTTAGTAGTTGCAAGAAATCAATAAGATATAGGTGAGTCAAATATTAAGAGTGAGTGGATCATGAACAAACTAGCTGTCTAAAGATGCAACGATGCCATTGGTACGACAAATGCAAGGAATAGATAATTTATTAGGAAGGAGGAGATTAGTGAAGTTTGTGCTAGCATCGTGTCAAATTTAAACAAAAAATAGTGTTGAACCATGTATATTAACCATGTGTGCATATTGTCGATGTATTATTTCTTATGTTAATGTGTATACTATTAAATAGAATAGTATTATTGAGAACCAACCTGAGGTTGGGTGGTTAGGAGGATGGTTGTATCCCCAGCCCACCAGAGTTCAAATCCCAGATTTGACATCTGTGTGTCTCATAAAGGCGGAATATTCATTCAGTGGGAGGCGACGTTCCCGTCGACAGTGAGGCGCCTGTGGTGACTTCGTCAATTTCAAGATCCAATCCGTCGGCTCAGTCTTCCGGAGGTGCTCATAGGGGTAGGGTGTGCGTGTGTTCGTTCATAGGGGTGAGTGTATGCGCGCGTATGTGAGCGTCTGCGTTTGCACTGTGTTTCTCAAAAAAAAAAGTATTATTTTTTCTTTTTTATGTTACTATGTATAATATTGAAAATTTTCACTTTGTGCTTTGCCTTCATCCGGCCATCCAATCTGCATCCGACGGCACACAGTTTCTGGGCTGCTCTGAATAAAATAGAAACTTACGTTTTTTGGTATCAAACCAATCCCCCAACAATCAAGGAAACAGATATCTCCATCCATCACGTCCAGCAATTATGGAAACAAATATGTCCAGAAGGAAACAATCACCTCCTGGTACCAAACAATTAAGGAAACAAATATGTCCAGAATTAAACAATCACGTCATGTACCAATCATTAACGTTCCACCCTGCTGCAATCGCTCTCTCTCTCTCTACAATTCTTGCAACCAAGAATCGACATCCACATTACATTCTCATCCGCAATCGTCCATGTGCTAGATTGTCTGCTGAGATGAAAGAAGAATACCTAAATAAGCAGTGGATAGCCCGGCAATGAAAAAAGGTTGCAACTCTACCTGTTGGTAAAATTGAGGAGCATGGTAAGAAACATTTAGACCGATTGAATTATATTTAAATGCATGCTTCATATTTCAATATGTAGAGTTTTTATTTGATAATATGTTTCACCTTTGTAGATCATGAGCGCGGCCAAAACAGATATTGTCGATGCTCCGAAAAAGAACTCACCGCCATAGGCTCGGATGCGATGTTAGTAGAAGAGACAGAAAAGTCATCGACTACTAAACAGCCGAATGAGATGATTGTGTTTTTTTTCTAAGCGTGTTTCCATATGCCAATGTTTAAGTTTTATTATGTTCCAATAAACTTTGCACATAAAGGTTCCACTTTCGCACGTAATGAACAATATAGGTATGGATGTCGTCAATGTTCCAGAACAAGCTACCATCATAGAGCCCCACACGATGTTGTTGGAAGAGACTTCATGGGCTTTTACACAGTCAAAGGAGGTGCATTTACAGACAATCCATTCACGGCATAAAACCGCTTCACACAAATTGGTAAATATATTCACTTATCCAACGGTGTCACATTATGTATGTTTCTAATGGTTGTCCTTTTGAAGGTTTTTCTTCCGTATTCATCCATGGGCCACTTTAATTTGTTCTCCACCGATAAGCATGATTGTTCTGTCTCTGTTATCGATCCTTTTTCTATGCCTCCATCGCCGGAGAGTAAAATGGTTCGATTGCACCACATGCAATTAATCTTACAAAGAATTGCAATATACCTAAGCTCTGCACTTGCATTGGCACAATTTGGTTGGGATTCCGATATATTTTTCTAGCCACTTAGGTCACCAGCTGGTATTCCGCAAAGTTCAAGCATATGAGCATCTCTAAATAAAGATAATGACGAGATATTTATCTACAACAATTTGTCTGGTTATTTTATTTTTATATTATGCTCTCATGGAATGGTAAACAAATGATTCATCCTATATGCATGGTGGATATTTTACGTTGCACTTTCTATTTTTCACTAAAATTATAAATGCTAACGACAAGTATTGTTGTCCAGAATGTTATCGATCCCAGGAAGAATTTTCTGATACGTTTGCTCAAGTACCATAAAAATGAAGCACGAGAAAATATTCCACACATTGTACTACATATCTACGGAGCATTGAGGAGGACATTTTTAAATATAAAATAGTTAGTGGAGTACAGCTTCATATTCAAATGATGTCATAATGGTTCTCAAAATATACTTCAGACGGTTTAGAATCTTACCGGTTTTTGAATATCTTGTGGTTGTCTTTTTTATACACGTGAATTTTTACAAATATCATACTCACACAATGTGAGAGAAAAAAACCGTAGCAACGCACGGGCATTCAACTAGTGGTGGTAATATTGCAGAAAGTAAAGATGCAGTAAAACAGTAAACAAGCGGCGCCAGAAAATAGCTTGCTGGCGTAGGAAGCAATTCTTTGTGGTGGAAACAAGGCCTAGGGATCATACTTTCACTAGTGGACACTCTCAACATTTATCACATAATAAATAAGTTCTCTTCCTTGTGCTACATATACTCTTGTTTGATAATGAACACCGTTCGTTGTGTAGGATTACACGAACCCTCAATGCCGGAGTTAACAAGCTCCACAACATTCGATATTCATGTTTAAGTAACCTTAGAGTATAATAGATCTTTGCAAAATAAACCAAGTACTAACATAGCATGCACATTGTCACCATCACACTACGAAGGAGGCATAGATCACATCAATACTATCATAGCGATAATCAACTCCATAACCTACAAGAGATTATGATCATAATCTACGACAAGAACTACACGATGCACACACTATCACCATTACACCATGCAGGAGGAATAGACTACTTTAATAACATCACATGAGTAGCACATAGATAAATAGTGATACAAAACACATTGCAATCATAAAGGGATATAAATAAGCACTTCACTATGCCATTCATAACAGTGAATAAGTATTCTGTGAAATATAGCCTAAGAGACCCACACGGTGCACACACTGTCACCTTTACACACGTGGGACAAGGAGTCTCCGGAGATCACATAAGTAAAACCCACTTGACTAGCATAATGACATCTAGATTAAAAGCATCATCATATGAATCTCAATCATGTAAGGCAGCTCATGAGATTATTGTATTGAAGTACATAGGAGAGAGATGAACCACATAGCTACCGGTACAGCCCGAGCCTCGATGGAGAACTACTCCCTCCTCATGGGAGCAGCAGCGGTGATGAAGATGGCGGTGGAGATGGCAACGGTGTCGATGAAGAAGCCTTCCGGGGGCACTTCCCCGTCCGGCGGCGTGCCGGAACAGAGACTCCTGTCCCCCAGATCTTGGCTTCGCGATGGCGGCGGCTCTGGAAGGTTTCGCGTACCGTGGCTTATTTCTCTCGGGGTTTTAGGTCAGGGACCTTATATAGGCGAAAGGGCGGAGTCGGAGGGGGAGACGGCGACACACTAGGGCCCCCTGGGCCGCGCGGGGTGGTGTGTGGAGCCCCTTGGCCCACCTCTGGTTCTCGGTGCTCTGGAAGCTTCCGGTGAAAATAGGGTACTGGCGTTGATTTCGTCCGATTCCGAGAATATTTCCTTACTAGGATTTCTGAAACCAAAAACAGCAGAAAACATGAGCTGGCACTTCGGCATCTCGTCAATAGGTTAGTTCCGGAAAACGCATAAATATGACATAAAGTATGCATAAAACATGTAGATATCATCAATAAAGTAGCATGGAACATAAGAAATTATAGATACGTTGGAGACATATCAGATACATAGATGCTCGTTTTCCAAGGGCTAGTGTGGCACATCATTCTTCGTTGAGAACAACTTCACCAATGTATCCCAAGCCTCCTTTGAGGTCTCCACATCTCGGATATGATCCACTAGGTCCTCCTATATCATAGTCTTTAACATGAACATAACCTTCCCCGCATTAATTTTCCACTTCTGCAAAGGCTTGTGCACTCTTTGGAGTAGTCTCGGCTCCCACAATGACCTCTTATGTCATGTCTCTACAAGTACCACTCTTTGGAAATTCGGAAATAGAAATAGGTGTGGCTATTTAGCCTCTCCAAGCCACCTTGATAATTATATTGGAGCTTCTAGCTAGAATATTGTCAAATATCCTGATGTATGCTAGTTCACAATCTTCTTGCAACTTTCTCAATGTTTCTAGAATCTTCTAAATTGTTCAAAAGTATGATTTTCCCATTCACAACAGGCGATGCACACCATTGAGTTCTTCTATAGACTAAAACTTCTTCCTTATAATCTTTGGTTTCCTAGAAGTTGCAATTTTTGGCACATCGACATGTTTTTTAAATATAAATTTGACACTGGTTTATAGTGATCATGAAAAAATCTAAGCTAAATAGACATATTTTAATAATACATTTCAAAATAAATTAATATGTTTAAATATGCCTATTCTTATTAACAAGGAAAAATATTTACCCTTCTCGTTGATTAAAAAGAAGGTTTAGACCATTATGGATGAAAAACAAAGTGAAAATAATGGCTTTACGAGGTGCCCCAAATCTTCCAAAGCGAGGGAACCAAAGCGGTGGTCGCAAACATGGTTTTATAGGCTCACACCAAAAAGTAGGATTCTTTATTAGTGAACTTCCATAAAAAAGAATCTGGGTTGTTGATAGTTCCAAATTTTGATGATTTTTACTACGGATTTTCCATCGCTTATCTACTCATTTCATTGGGTTTCCATTAGATTTTCTGTTTCAACTAGATTTTCTGTTTCGACTAACGCTAATATCATAATCTAGGAAAAATCTTGCTTTTAAATTATGTATTTCAGGAAACCATCATATCTGGAGGATCCGAGGACATTTATGGGCTAATTCCAACGAAATAACATTTCCTTTTGAGGCCAAATCCATCCACGCGGCCCAGGGGCTTTAACGGGCATCGGTTTGGGCGGGGATGACCGTACCGTCCGTCCGTACTGGTCTCCGCCGCCTTCGTCTTATCAAACCAAACCCTTTATGTGAAGGCAAGACGATGAAAAATAGAACACAACAGCCACCATTCGCACAAGAATAGAAGAGATCAGATCTGAAGAAGGAGAAGACCATCCTCGACTCCACCGAAGATCAATCTCCTCAAGATTTCACCTCATGCACTACACCCCACTTGTACTGAGAGAGAGATTCATACTTGTAAGATTAGGGATTGAAACCTCTATTCCATCTTGGTTTGTATTTGATTTGATCTTCAACTATTGCTTGCTACAGTGATATCAAGATGAACTCCATTTACTTTGCTATATATGATATCATTATGTTATTCTCCTCTCATGTGTGAGTAGATCCCATTGACGTGGGACATGTAGGGGATTGGTGAGATGTGTCCCTGATACGTCTCAAACGTATCTATAATTTCTTATGTTCCATGCTACTTTATTGATGATACCTACATGTTTTATACACATTATATGTCATTATTATGCGTTTTCCGGAACTAACCTATTGACGAGATGCCGAAAGGCCAGTTGCTGTTTTCTGCTGTTTTTGGTTTCAGAAATCCTAGTAAAGAAATATTTTCGGAATCGGACAAAATCAAGACCGAAGACCTTATAATTCCCAAGCTTCCAGAGCAGGAGAAGGACGAGAGGGAGCCGGGGGCCCAGACGCCACCCGGCGCGGGGGCGCCCTAGTGTGTGGGCACCCGTGGCCCCTCCGACTCCGTCTCTTCGCCTATTTAGTCGTCCCTGACCTAAAAACAACGATACGTTCGACGAACCCGAGAAAACCTTCCAGAGCCGCCGCCATCGCGAAATCAAGATTCGGGGGACAGAAGTCTCTGTTCCGGCAAGCCGCCGGGACGGGGAATTGCCCCTGGAGTCATCTCCACCGCCGTCTCCACCGCCATCTTCACCGCCATCGCTGTCTCCATGATGAGGAGGGAGTAATTCACCCCCGGGGCTGAGGGCTCCGCTGTAGCTATGTGGTTCATCTCTCTCTTTATGTGATCTAGTTGAATATCATCTATGTGCTACTCTAGTGATGTTATTAAAGTACTTTATTCCTCCTGCACTGTGTAATGGTGACAGTGTGTGCCTCGTGCAGTACTTGGTGTAGGCTATGATTGTGATCTCTTGTAGATTATGAAGTTAACTATTGCTATGATAAGTATTGACGTGATCTATGCCTCCTTCATGGCGTGATGGTGATAGTGTGCATGCTATGTTAGTTCTTGGTGTAATTATGTTGATCTATCTTGCACTCTAAGGTTACTTAAACATGAATATCGAATCGTGGAGCTTGTTAACTCCGGCATTGAGGGTTCGTGTAATCCTAGTTAGTGGTGTTCATTATCCAACAAAAGAGTGTAGAGTGGTTCTATTATGTGATCATTGTTGAGAGTGTCCACTAGTGAAAGCAGGATCCCTAGGCCTTGCTTCCAAGCATCGAATCTCCGTTTGTTTACTGTTTTGTTGCATGTTTACTCGCTGCCATATTTTATTCAGATTGCTATTACCACTCATATACATCCATATTACTTGTATTTCACTATCTCTTCGAACTAGTGCACCTATACATCGACAAGTGTATTTGGTGTGTTGGGGACACAAGAGACTTCTCGCTTTGTGGTTGGGGGTTGCTTGAGAGGGATATCTTTGACCTCTTCCTCCCGAGTTCGATAAACCTTGGGTAATCCACTTAAGGGAAACTTGTTGCTGTTCTACAAACCTCTGCTCTTGGAGGCCCAACACTGTCTACAAGAATAGAAGCACCCGTAGACATCAAGCACTTTTTGGCGCCGTTGCCGGGGAGGTAAGGTAAAAGGTATTCACATCCTCCGACTACTAAGCTATTTCCTAGCACTGTTGCCGGTGTGTGAGTGCTCGAAGCTATTTCCTTTAGATCCTGCAATTGCATCTTTTTGTTTCTTGTTTTTATTTTCACTAGTTAGGCATAATGGAAAACAACAAAAAAATTGGTGAGCTTTTTAATCTTTTTCCTAATTTAGAATTGTTTGATGCGAAAATTAAAAAACCTATGGAACCTTATTTACATGATATTAGCAATGTTATTAGTATGAATGCAATTACTACTAATGCTATGAAGAAGTCTATGCTTGGGGAAGCTAGTTTACATAAAAATAATCTTTTTTGCTCCTCCACTTTGGAAGAAATATTTTGCTCTGATAATGCTTTATCTCCCATATGCGATAACTCTAATGATGCTTCTGATATTTTAAATCCACCTGCTGAAAGTATTCCGTATAAAATACCTATGAAAATTATTGAACGCTGAAGATTGTGAAATTATGGAACTGTCCATCCTGGAAATCATTTACTGTTTTTGCATGAATTATGCGGGTTATTCAAGTGTGCAGGTATCTCTATGGATGAAGTGAAGAAGAAACTATTCTCTATGTCGCTGTCTGGTAAAGCGGCGCATTGGTATAAACTGAAGGACGGGCGCTCTCTTGATTGGAAGGATATTATGCCTCTATTTTGTTCTAAGTTCTATCCTCCAAGTGAAATTCACAAAGATCGAAACCATATATATAATTTCTGGCCTCATGATGGAGAGAGTATTGCCCAAGCATGGGAGAGGTTGAAGTCTTTAATGCTCAAATGCCCCAATCATGAGCTTCCAGGTAATATCATCATTGATAATTTCTATGCAAGACTTTCTTTTCAAGATAAGACCTTGCTGGATACTACTTGTTCTGGATCATTCACGCGCAACAAAGAAGAGTTTAAAATGGACCTTCTTGATCGGATTAAGGAGCGCTGAAGATTGGGAGAATGACAAAGGTAAAGAATCAGTATAAACTATGATTATGAATGTATTGAAACTTTTATGAATACTGATGAATTTCGAAATATGAGTGCTACCTATGGTCTTGACTCTCAAGTTGTTGCAAATTTTTATAAAGCTTTTGCTTCTCACATTGAATTGCCTAGGAAGAATTTTGATAAGTATCATGAACCTTTTAAAGACGCTTGCATGAAGGATGAAACTGTTATTAATGATTGCAATGAACGTGTTCAAACTTCTGAAAATGCTATTTCCTATAAGCATGTTAATTTTTGTGGAATACATAGACCTTGTGGAATTAATCAAATTGAGGAAGAATATTGTATCCATCATAGGAATGAAAAAACTAGAAAGTGGTCTAGGGCTCTAGATGATCTTGGAGAAAAAGTGTGTGCCCTCTATCCTTTTATTTGTGAACTTTGCCATAGAGTTGGTCATTTTAATTTTCAATGCTCCTCCAATGATAATTCGAACCCCATGAGTGCTGCAAATTTGTATTGTGATGATGAAATTATTCCTATAATCAGCATGATGAACTTACCTTATTTTTGAAGTGTGAAGAGTTATCAATAAAAATTTCTTTGTTAGATATTAATGATCTTGATATTGATGATATCCTGCATGGGTGTCTTTCTTATTGCATTGATAATAGCCATACAAATACTTACATACAAAATATTTTAGAAGATGACACCTTGCCAAAATATGATAGGACCGCTGTGTGTTTTCAACTAATTAATGAAAAGGAGGGATCCTCCCAAGTTTCTTCTATTGTTTCTAAAAGTAAATCAGGTTATGCGGACAAGCCACCCTTCAAGCCTCTTCCTCCTAAAGAAGGGAACGAGGAGAAGGAAGAAGAAGAAGAAGAAGAAGAAGAAGAAGAAGAACGAAGAAGAAGAAGAAGAAGAAGAAGAAGAAGAAGAAGAAGAAGAAGAAGAAGAAGAAGAAGAAGGAAGAATAAGAGAGTAACGGCCCGCGTGATTGAGATAACGCTAGGTAACCGTAAGTATGTTGCTCCTAATGATTATTGTGATAATGAGTCTGAATACGATGACCTTCCTATGCCCTTTACATACATTAGCGATCATGATTTGAATGAGCCCACTACTTTTGATATTACAAATCTCTGGGAAACTAATTCTGAAAATGATAATAATTGCCATAGTGTCAGTGCTATCCATGCTTCCTCCCATAATGATATAGAAAGCTCTAAGCTTGGGGAAGAGGTGTTTGAAAATCCTTTTGCTACTGGTCATTATGTTCTTGATACATCTCCTTCTAATAACAATGATGGTATGGTCATAGATAAACCGACTGTGAAAGATAACTATTCTATTTCTTATGATGACACTGTGCCTCCGATCTTTGATGATTATTATAAAGAATGCTATGATATAGGTTATAACTATCCTTACGAAACTTGTCATAGTCATGATTGGATTACCAAAAACAATTCTTTTAATATGCAACTTGTTTACCATGTTCAAATTCTTGATAATAATCTTGCTCCAATTACTATTAATGAGAATAACTCTTCTTATGCCAAAATTAATGATACTTCTATGCATATGAACCATGATAAGAATGTTTTAAGTGATGGGTATATTGTGGATTTCATCAATGATGCTACTGAAAGTTATTATGAGAGAAGGAAATATGGTTATATGCATCTTAATAATATTAAGTTTCCCCTCTTTATGTTGAGAATCTTGAAGTTACTCGTGTTTTATCCTCTTATGCTTGTCACTTTGCTCTTCATGAATTCATTTGTGTATAAGATTCTTTTGCATAGGAAGCATGTTAGGCTTAAATGTGTTTTGAATTGTCTCTTGATACTCCCCTTTTTGCTTCAAATACTATTTCCTGCGAATGGATCGTTAAAACTGCTAAGTCCATCTTAATGGCTATAAAGAAAGAACTTCTTGGGAGATAACTCATGTGTTTATTTTGCTACAGTACTTTTATTTTGTATTTGTGTCTTGGAAGTTGTTACTACTGTAGCAACCTCTCCTTATCTTATTTTTATTGCATTGTTGTGCCAAGTAAAGTCTTTGATAGAAAGGTCGATACTAGATTTGGATTACTGCGCAGAAACAGATTTCTTGCTGTCACGAATCTGGGCCTAATTCTCTGTAGGTAACTCAGAAAATTATGCCAATTTACGTGAGTGATCCTCAGATATGTACGCAACTTTCATTCAATTTGAGCATTTTCATCTGAGCAAGTCTGGTGCCATTTCAAAATTCGTCTTTACGGACTGTTCTGTTTTGACAGATTCTGCCTTTTATTTCACATTGCCTCTTTTTCTGTGTTGGATGGATTTCTTTGTTCCATTAACTTTCAGAAGCTTTGTGCAATGTCCAGAAGTGTTAAGAATGATTGTGTCACCTCTGAACATGTGAGTTTTTGATTATGCACTAACCCTCTAATGAGTTGTTTTGAGTTTGGTGTGGAGGAAATTTTCAAGGGTCAAGAGAGGAGGATGATATACTACGATCAAGAAGAATGAAAAGTCTAAGCTTGGAGATGCCCGGTGGTTCATCCCTGCATATTTCAAGAAGACTCAAGCATCTAAGCTTGGGGATGCCCAAGGCATCCCCTTCTTCATCGACAAAGTATCAGGTTCCTTCTCTTGAAACTATATTTTTATTCGGTCACATCTTATGTACTTTACTTGGAGCGTCTACATGTTTTTGTTTTTGTTTTTGTTTGAATAAATGCTTGTGTGGGAGAGAGACACGCTCCGCTGGTTCATATGAACACATGTGTTCTTAGCTTTTAATGTTCATGGCGAAGGTTGAAACTGCTTCGTTTTTATATGGTTGGAAACGGGAAATGCTACATGTAGTAATTGGTAAAATGTCTTGAATAATTTGATACTTGGCAATTGTTGTGCTCATGTTTAAGCTCTTGCATCATATACTTTGCACCTATTAATGAAGAAATACATAGAGCTTGCTAAAATTTGGTTTGCATATTTGGTCTCTCTAAAGTCTAGATAATTTCTAGTATTGAGTTTTGAACAACAAGGAAGACGGTGTAGAGTCTTATAATGTTTACAATATGTCTTTTATGTGAGTTTTGCTGCACCGGTTCATCCTTGAGTTTTCTTCAAATAACCTTGCTAGCCTAAACCTTGTATCGAGAGGGAATACTTCTCATGCATCCAAAATCCTTGAGCCAACCACTATGCCATTTGTGTCCACCATACCTACCTACTACATGGTATTTCTCCGCCATTCCAAAGTAAATTGCTTGAGTGCTACCTTTAAACAATTCAAAAGTTATTACCTCTTATTTGTGTCAATGTTTTATAGCTAATGAGGAAGTATGTGGTGTTTATCTTTCAATCTTGTTGGGCAACTTTCACCAATGGACTAGTGGCTTCATCCGCTTATCCAATAACTTTGCAAAAAGAGCTGGCAATGGGATTCCCAGTCCCAAATTAATTAACAAAACTAGACACTCCTCCATGGTATGTGATTGTTGGACGGCACCCGAAGGATTCGGTTAGCCATGGCTTGAGAAAGCAAAGGTGGGGAGGAGTGTCATCATAATAAAACTAAAATAAAAAGGCACTCCTTCATGGTATGAGATTGTTGGCAGGCACCCGAGGATTCGGTTAGCCATGGTTTGTGAAAGAAAGGATGGAAGGAGTGCCACCCAAAAATAAAATAAAATGGGAGCCGCTCTTTGAAGGTTTGTCTTGCAAGGGGGTTAGAGTACCCGCTACCATTCGTTGACAACAACAAACACCTCTCAAAACTTTATTTTTTATGCTCTCTTTATGTTTTCAAAATAAAAGCTCTAGCACAAATATAGCAATCGATGCTTTCCTCTTTGAAGGACCTTTCTTTTACTTTTATGTTGAGTCAGTTCACCTATCTCTCTCCACCTCAAGAAGCAAACACTTGTGTGAACTGTGCATTGATTCCTACATACTTGCATATTGCACTTATTATATTACTTTGCATTGACAACTATCCATGAGATATACATGTTACAAGTTGAAAACAACCGCTGAAACTTAATCTTCCATTGTGTTGCGTCAATGCCTTTACTTTGAATTTATTGCTTTATGAGTTAACTTTTATGCAAGACTTATTGATGCTTGTCTTGAAAGTACTATTCATGAAAAGTCTTTGTCATATGATTCATTTGTTTACTCATGTCATTTACCATTGTTTTGATCGCTGCATTCATTACATGTGCTTACAATAGTATGATCAAGGTTATGATGGCATGTCACTTAAGAAATTATCATTGTTATCGTTTACCTACTCGAGGACGAGTAGGAACTAAGCTTGGGGATGCTTGATACGTCTCAAACGTATCTATAATTTATTATGTTCCATGCTACTTTATTGATGATACCTACATGTTTTATACACATTATATGTCATTATTATGCGTTTTCCGGAACTAACCTATGGACGAGATGCCGAAGGCCATTGCTGTTTTTCTGCTGTTTTTGGTTTCGAAATCCTAGTAAAGAAATATTTTCAGAATCGGACGAAATCAAGACCGAAGACCTTATAATTCCCGGAAGCTTCCAGGAGAAGGACGAGAGGGGAGCCGGGGGGCCCACACGCCACCCCGGCGCGGCCCGGGGCGCGCCCCCTAGTGTGTGGGCACCCCGTGGCCCCTCCGACTCCGTCTCTTCGCCTATTTAGTCGTCCCGACCTAAAAACAACGATACGTTCGAAACCCGAGAAAACCTTCCGAGCCGCCATCACGAAATCAAGATTCAGGGACAGTCTCTGTTCCGCCAAGCCGGACGGAATTGCCCCCGGAGTCATCTCCACCGCCGTCTCCGCCATCGCTGTCTCCATGATGAGGAGGAGTATTCACCCCGGGGCTGAGGGCTCCGCTAGCTATGTGGTTCATCTCTCTTTATGTGATCTAGTTGAATATCATCTATGTGCTACTCTAGTGATGTTATTAAAGTACTCTATTCCTCCTGCACTGTGTAATGGTGACAGTGTGTGCCTCGTGTAGTACTTGGTGTAGGCTATGATTGTGATCTCTTGTAGATTATGAAGTTAACTATTGCTATGATAAGTATTGACGTGATCTATGCCTCCTTCATGGCGTGATGGTGATAGTGTGCATGCTATGTTAGTTCTTGGTGTAATTATGTTGATCTATCTTGCACTCTAAGGTTACTTAAACATGAATATTGAATACTGTGGAGCTTGTTAACTCCGGCATTGAGGGTTCATGTAATCCTACGCAGTTAGTGGTGTTCATTAACCAACAAAAGAGTGTAGAGTGGTTCTATTATGTGATCATTGTTGAGAGTGTCCACTAGTGAAAGCAGGATCCCTAGGCCTTGCTTCCAAGCATCGAATCTCCGTTTGTTTACTGTTTTGTTGCATGTTTACTCGCTGCCATATTTTATTCAGATTGCTATTACCACTCATATACATCCATATTACTTGTATTTCACTATCTCTTCGCCGAACTAGTGCACCTATACATCGACAAGTGTATTTGGTGTGTTGGGGACACAAGAGAATTCTCGCTTTGTGGTTGCAGGGTTGCTTGAGAGGGATATCTTTGACCTCTTCCTCCTGAGTTCGATAAACCTTGGGTAATCCACTTAAGGGAAACTTGCTGCTGTTCTACAAACCTTTGCTCTTGGAGGCCCAACACTGTCTACAAGAATAGAAACACCCGTAGACATCAGTCCCCGCCCATACTGTCTGTCCATACTGGTCGACGACGCCTTCGTCTTATCAAACCAAACCCTTTATGTGAAGGAAACACGATGAAAAACAGAACACAACAACCACTATTCGCACAAGAACAGAAGAGATCAGATCTGAAGAAGGAGAAGACCATCCTCGACTCCACCGAAGATCAGTCTCCTCAAGATCACCACCTCATCCACTACACCCCACTTGTACTGAGAGAGAGATTCATACTTGTAAGATTAGGGATTGAAACCTCTATTCTATCTTGGTTTGTATTTGATTTGATCTTCAACTATTATGGCTTGATACAGTGATATCAAGATGAACTCCATTTACTTTGCTATGATATCATTATGTTATTCTCCTCTCATGTGTGAGTAGGATTCTCCTCTCATGTGTGAGTAGATCCCATTGACTCGTGGGAGATGTAGGGGATTGGTGAGATGTGATGTGCCAATTTTATTCCATCTATTTGTAAACTTATGTTTGAGATTATTGTATATATGAGTATGAATGTTTATGTGCACCTAATGTTGTTATCTAATTTAAGGGCCCAGATGGTATGATCTCAAGAACTCATAAATAGGAACTTGTTTGCTAGTGAATCGGCGACCCTCGAGTGTCACGGCTGATATCAAAGATGATCTAGCAATACTCGAGGAATCACAAGGAACCACCGAGCTTAAAACTTTACTCCGGTCTAACCACCTTAATAGATGCGCTGGCCATGTATTTTTAACAGGCAGAAGGATTATTGGAGGAAGATGAAATTTACCAAGAGGAGTCTTTCTCTCTTATGGGTTGCTTGCCTTCTTAGATATAAATAAGAAGAATCATATTCACTTATCCCATTTATTCCACCAGGCACATTCACTATCTCCATGAACCGAATCACCCCGCGCCTACCTTTCCACCTGCAGAAACCCTTTTATTTCTTATGAGCTGTTTACTTTTATGCACTTTACTTTCTTTCATTATCAATACTCCAAATTCCTATCATTTACACTCACCACTTTCCATTTCAATTCTTGTAGTCAATTCACCCAAGACTTGTGACACCTTGGGTGTGACAGAAACACTGCAGATAAATGATACGTCTCCAACGTATCTATAATTTCTGATGTTCCATGCTAGTTTTATGACAAAACCTATAAGTTTTGTTCACACTTTATATCATTTTTATGCATTTTCTGGAATTAACCTATTAACAAGATGCCGAAGTGTCAGTTCCTGTTTTCTGTTGTTTTTTATTTCAGAAAAGTTAGTTTACAAATATTCTCGGAATTGGACGAAACAAAAGCCCACGGCCCTATTTTCCACGGAGGCTTCCAGAACACCGAAGAGGAGTCGAGGAAGGGCAGCAGGCGGCCCACACCATATGGCGGCGCGGGTGCCCCCTGGCCGCGCCGACCTATGGGGAGGGAGCCCCTGGCTCCCCCGACGCTGCCCCTTCGCCTATATATTCTCCCAGATGTGAAAACCCTAAGGGAATCGGTCTTCCTCCACGAAAAGTTACGTAGCCGCCGCCATCGCGAAGCCAAGTTCGGGACTCTGTTCCGGCACGCCGCCGGACGGGGTAGTGCCCCGGAATCCATCTCCATCGACACCACCGCCATCTTCATCGTTGTTGTCTCCCATGATGAGGAGGGAGTAGTTCTCCCAGAGGCTGAGGGCTCTACCGGTAGCTATGTGGTTCATCTCTCTCCCATGGTGTGATCTTTATGTGATCATGAGCTTTGTAATCTAGTTGAATATGTAGATGTTACTCTTGTTTATTATGCACTCTAGAGGTTACTTTAATATGAACTCCGGAGTCACTCTCCACGGTGTGATGGTGACAGTGTGCGCATCGTGTGTGATTCCTTTATGAAGTTGTGGAGCTTGTTTACTCCGGCTTGAGGGTGCTCTTGTAGCCCTACGTACACAATGAATGGTGTTTGTTATCCAACAAGAGAGTGTTTGAGAGTAGCATTTATTTATTCAATTATGTGATCATTGTTGAGAGTGTCCACTAGTGAAAGTATGATCCCTAGGCCTTGTTTCTAAGCATTGAAACACCGTTTCCAACAAGTTCTGCTACATGTTCGCTTGCTGCCATTTTTATTTCAGATTGCAATTACTACTTATAATCATCCATATTACTTGTATTTCACTATCTCTTCGCCGAACTAGTGCACCTATACATCGACAAGTGTATTAGGTGTGTTGGGGACACAAGAGACTTCTTGTATCTTAATTGCAGGGTTGCTTGAGAGGGATATCTTTGACCTCTACCTCCCTGAGTTCGATAAACCTTGGATGATTCACTTAAGGGAAACTTGCTGCTGTTCTACAAACCTCTGCTCTTGGAGGCCCATCACTGTCTATAGGAATAGAAGCGTGCGTAGACATCAATAAACATCCTCCTACGCTCCTTGTTGGGATACGATATAAAACCATAAATAATACTTTCATGAAAATATGCACGAATGACCATGTGTTCTTGTAGGACATCAGTTGTCTAAGGTGAGGACGGATTGTTAGAGCCAATCTCAAAGGCCATGAACTAATGCAAGTCCTCGAAAGAAATACCATGTTAAGTGTCTACTAGGGAGATCTAAATATTATCTTTAGTGGTGCTCCTGGCCAAAATTAGCATCTTTCAAGAAATGCCAAAAAAATGCTTGATTCCTAGAACGGCGCCTCAATTAGAACCGTTACCAATAGTCACTACAGTTGCAGTGGTGAACAAGCCATGGGCATGATCGATACAAGGGTTGCCCATGCCAAATCCAAGCCTTAAAATCATTGACACATCCATCCCATAGCCACCAGAGGCGAACGGCCATAAAAAACTTGCTTAGATTAAGAATGTCGAGGTCACGAAGATGCTCCGCTTGCAAACCAGTCCTAATTCACCTTGCACTTACCCCCAGTGATTTTTATTGCACTTTCCCCAAAGATAAGCCCACCTAAGGCCGTTGATAATACCCAAAACATATACGGGAAGGTTGATGTATGTAGGGTTCTAAATTGCCAGCAATTTAGCACCGCCTTAGCGAGAATGTTTCTACTTGTCATGGTCACATGCTTTCCAATCTAAGCCAGGATCTTGTGCGCGACCGTATCAACCGAAAACAAGGTCCGCTCTTTTTTAATCTTTTGACATATAGCAGGAGGCCAAGATATCTCATTGGAAACTATGCTCTGGCAACTAAGAATGGATGAATGATGTTGGTGAGATTAATGTCCTCGTGTCTAACGTGAGCCACAAGACTGTTCTAACAGTTTATGACCAGACCGGTTATGTCACATTGCCACCGAAAAAATGCAAATTGGTCGCCATAAATTTTATGACTCTTTGTTTTTATTCTTATAAGGGGATGATTCCTAGCCTATGCATCGATGGATGTACACAATCGTATGCTATTGATTACTCAACAATAAGCAAAGTTAGACATTGATGCCAAACAATATGAAAAAAAATAGAAAAAAAAAGATATCATTGGCATAAGATATGTGGCGAGAGAGGGTCACCCGGCGGCTGGCGCAGCCTCTACCCATGCTTGATAGCCAACTTGAGAGAGTGGGGGAGTAAATCATTGTCTCTTGTTGAACTAGACAGAATGTAATTGTTGCAAACGATTAATTCCTGATCCTATATATGCTCCTCGTATACCTGAAAAATTTGCAATAAAAGGTTGTGTGTCGGTTCGCCTTTGTAATTGTTTTTAACTTTTATGTTGATTACCTCTGCGTGATCTTTATATTGGGCATGTATAGTCGCATAGGTTGAGTCATCTCAGGTCTAAAGAAAATACTATAATATGCAGGTGATGAACGACCCAGGGTTTGTAGTTTTGCACCTTGTCCTTTGTGCAGAAAATTCAATCCATCCTACTCAATTACACCGTCACACACGATCTTGGGGTTGAGGGTGGATAAGCTAACCAGCTAGTCACGTAAGTTACGGCGCTAGAGATGCCTTGAGACACACTACAACCTTGTTCTTGGTCCTTCCATCCCCCTGGAGACCGGCAACCAACGCAACGCAAGATGTAGCACCCGTCACATCATCATGTACTACCACTGATGCCACGGGCATAAGAACAAACAAAAGTAGATTAATGCGTGTGTTGCTCTAGACTAATCCATGGGGCAATGGAACCGGGAGGAGTCCAGGATCGAGTTTTGTATAATGTATCTCAAGGTTAGTCTCCTAGTGATTATATTATGGGCTCTCATGTTGGCTGCCTGCAAGGATTCCTTGGGATTGAGTATGAAACATTTTCGTTTGCTGCGTGATCGAGAGTAGCAGTTTGTTTATGGATGCTACTAACGGTCAAAATTGTTGATACCGATAGTACTAGCAAATTAATGCTTGGTAGATCAGGTACTTCACCAGCTTCTCCTGGGTAATTTCTTATGTGCAGCCACTGTGCCAATCATTTCGGTTCAAAGGTACATCACGAAGAGAAGCCATCACGAGGCGACTAGGGTTCCTCGGCTGCCTCCCGTCGGCGCTGACGATCTGCCTTGCTTCTATGCCCTTCGCGCCATGGAGGCAGGGTGGATATCGGCCCAGACCGGCAGGAGGGCTCTGTTTTTCTAGGGTTAAGATTTGGTGGAGCGGCGTTTTCTCCAATAAATTCTCACAGACTTCAACGTACTCTATCTCAACGGCAATATCAAGAAGCTTGTGGAAGTGGTGTGGTACTCGAGGATTTCTTCTGGCTAGAGGGATTTTCGGATCGTCATGGACCTTCATCGGCGGTTTTTTCTTCTTCTTCGTCTCCAGGACGGATGTGATCTTCTTAACCCATTTGGCGACTTCTCGTCCGCAACCAACAACATCATACTGATTTAAGAAGAAGCGGCAGCGGGGGAGCGCCGTCTACACGGTCTGGATGTTGAAGACGAAGGGCATCTCAAAAATTTCGTTATAATTTTCGTTTTTGTTGAAGTGGTGTTTACTTTCTCTTAATAGCAACGTTTTTTGGAGACTACGTCGCATGGCCATGGTAAAAATCAACTTGGTTAGGGTTTTTAATCACGCCGTGTTCAGTACAATCCAAAAGCGGTCGATCATCTGAATTTGATCTTGACCAGTAACTTGGGTTCTTATCCTGAGCTGCTGACATGATAGCAAATGGTATTTTCTGTCGACCGATGATTAGTCAATTTCTTGATACATTCTCCTGTCCGGAGTCCAGAACAACACGTATACTAGCATATACTTAAAAATAGACATAGGACATGATGTTTCTGTGTGGAAATTAACAAAAGGTTACATTCGTAATTGCATCTGAGTTTTCCGATACTGCCGGTGCAGGTTCCTTGGACGTGTTCACTGAGTCGCACAGCCACAACCGTGGCGAAAATCAGCTTGATTAGGGTTTTAAATTACGCCGTGTTCACTATAATCCAAAAGCGGTCGATCACCTGAATCTAATCTTGACCAGTAACTTGGGCTCTTATCCTGAGCTGACATGACAACTGCTTCATGGAAGATTGGAAGGTGATTTTGCTGACGTGCAGCTATAGCCGGCCAGCGTTGAGCAGTCAATTACTTGATACATTCTCCTGCCCAGAAAAACACGTATACTAGCTTACATATACACGATTAAATAGACATAGCACGTGGTGTTACTATGTGGAAAATTTTAAAAAGGGATGCAGTCGTAATCGATATATCTGCATCTGAGTTTACTACTACTGACGGTGCAGGTTCCATGGAGGGGCAGGTACAAATGTAGGTGATGTCTCCTGCGACCTAATTCTCCATGACATCGAGTCATCGATCATTGCTGAGATGCTGCTACATGAGCAAGAGCTTTCGTGCGTTTGGACTCGTATGGAAAACTCAGGGCCAACGGTTGACTAGACTGTTGCTCGAAGTAGCCGGTCGCCGCAAGCTATACGCGGCTCGATCGCAGGCTGAAAGCTGAAAGCGAAAAGAGTCAAGACTAGTATGCAACCTGTCGTTCACCAAGAACATGCCCCCATCCCAATCCGATCGAAAGGGCAAAGCGCAAATCGAGTTCTTTTCTCTTTCTTTGTCGACTGCAAAGGAAAGCAGAGATGTTTAGCAGTAACATAGGTGATCGGCGCTACGCAAGGTTGGGAGAGAAAAGGAGTCGGCGTTTCGCTTTGCCTTCTTTTATTTTATCTTTTCTTTTGTGCCGTGGATGCCAAGCTTAAGAGAGGCTTATATGAGAATGTTGTTGCGTACTTAACAGTGCAGAGGATAGTGTTTCGCCGTCAAGTTTTGCAACGTAATGGTAGATTTTGTACCTGAAGCTTGGAATACGGGTAGCAGATCGACAGAATTGTCTGTACCTATGTGCCCGGGGAGGAAGAAAACAGAACGGAGAATTCATGCTATACTAAGCTTTGTAGCCATATTCTGACATCAAAATCAGAGTGGCGCAGCGGAAGCGTGGTGGGCCCATAACCCACAGGTCCCAGGATCGAAACCTGGCTCTGATATATATTCATTTTTCGATTTTTTTCCTTGCACACTTTCGTTATTTTCGCGGACAATCCACCGTGAGAACCTAAAAAACATTGTACCATTCCACTTCATTTTTTTAGAGAAATTGATGGCAGTTTGCTTAACTTGCTTGTAAAGAACATCATTGGCCGCGCTATGACCAACGACAACGAGCTAGTCGAATGCGACCAGATTCCGTCACCACGCACGCAGCTGGGCTGAGCCTGGCAGTCTGGAATACATCCTGGTGCGAGGGCTGCTTGTTCTTCCCTCGTGTCAGCAACTCAGCGTGGCTTTGGCCCACATCTGTATATCGTTTGGTTTCTTTGCAAGGCGCACAATGCTCTCACAAGAATCACCCAGCAAATTCCTTCCACAAGAATCACTCAACAAGTAGAGGCGCAAACGAACATATCGTTTGCATTGCACACATATACTCCACTTGATTCCATGTAGCCTAGTTCGTTCTTTCGCCACTTCCTAGCAGACTCCAATCATACTATATTTTAGTACCAAATCCACCAAATAACTTGTAGGACGCAGAGGCTAAAAGAGTGTTCAGTTTTCCGGAGTTGAGTATATGCAAACATTATAAAAGGGGAGAAAGTATGCAGGTGCAAGCAGCTCTGTAGGCACTAATAACATGTGATTCATCTCTCTGTACTGAAAAAAAAAATCTGAAATAATATTTTGTTACATCGTAGAGTCAACATTCCAGGTTACCAAAACTGCCAGGGAAGAGAATCTCAACTCATGTACAATGAGCTAATCAACCAACTCCACTGCAAAGACAAAATTACATGATTACTCCCCAGAAGTTCCTCTAACACTTTTGAACAGATGTACACCATAATGCTGCCACAAAATGAGTTTGGGTAGGTAGCATTGGTTGCCCGATTTCATCAGTCAAGGGCTGAGTTGTCGAAATTAGTCTCGGTCTGTGATGGGTAAGAAAGAATGCCGGTATTGATCACCAAAGATCATATCAAGTGTGCCTGACAATCCATGAGAGTTGCCACATCCATGAGTACATCATTCCAACGCCACAGTAGACTGAAACCATCATGAGAGGCAGGAAAGGAAGTCTGTCGCCAAATACATGGTGATGAAATACTCGAGACCATAATTCTATGACCAACATTCCTGAAAGATATCCCAAACTGATCCATCCAGTGAATTTTTTCTTCACTTGGCTGCCTGATCCGTCTACTTTCTTCCCTTCCCGAGATGAGTTTGCGGCAAAATGGGATGAAAAACCTACCCACATGAGGGTACCATAGGTCAACAGCAACAACACCTTTATCGGGTATTCTTGGTTCTCAAACAGCAATGGGAACAGAGAGTAGCATGAAACTGCAAATACAATTTGTTCAAGCAAATGAATGTTACAGAAAATAAACAACAAGATAATCAGCGCACAAGTCAATGTTTAAACAAAAACATGTCGCAATTGCTCAGAGGACTCGAATGCTTTACAATGTGACGATGCTGTCAGACAATACTTTTCCAACTTATGCCATGAAAGGAAGTGAAATTAACAAAAATGCAAATGTGTCAACTGGAATTGTATAACCATTGGATTGTGATTAAGAGAACGTGGCAGAAACATACCTATTGACAACAAAAAGTAATGCCTGGCGTCATCCAAGCTGTCCATGGCAATTAGGGCAAGTGGGATAGTGAAATGAAGTGATGCCTTCTCGTGCACATGCCATCCAAACATAAACCCACATGAACAAGCATATGCCACCCATCTAATTATGTGTTTTGGTTGGGGGTTGGTGAATGCTTTCACAAGACAAGGAGTCATAGCAAGTATAACCAATAAGAAGGTAGTCATTGGGGTGACCTGCAGTCCATCAAGTTCAAATACAAAGCTTATCAAACTCTAGAGTTAATCATTCTTCCCTTGGGTAGAACAAATGGATGTACGGGAGAGAACCTTTGGGAGAACCGCAAAAGGAGATGAATCACCAACAAGCCCCCTGGTAAATGATCCTTCAGGCATCTCGATATCAAATCCTAGTCTTCTAAGAAGGAATGCAAGGATCTTGTCCAGTATTATATAGAATACCCAAAAATTTGGAGCCCAGTAAGCATGGAATAGACCCCGGCCAAAAGGAAACAATCGGCTAAAGAGTTGTTGCATCTGCAAAATTACCAAAGCGATAAGTGTGGCAGCCACGGTGTGAACAGAACAACTGAAGTCATGAGAGCATATTGGTACGACTAATTACGGGCACAAATGTTACAAACTTCTAGAATGATGTTTTCATGAACCAAAAATTAGGACAATATATATAAAATAATGTTCACCGTTAAATTTCTCTACTACTTTTGCGCATTGTAAGCCAACAAATGGCATTTAAGAGTGTAGAGTTCTACGAATAGAAGACATTGTCTCATCTAATCAGCTGCCATCATTTCTGTATTTATGTGAACTAGAACCAACAAAGGTATTACTCCTACTTGATTCCTATAAACTTCAACAATTTCTACCAAACACAGTGTTAAATGACTAGATTTAGGACTAAATTCATGAGACCATATTGATGACTGTTAACGCGTAAAATGGAAAATGGTACAGACAGACTCACATTAGGGCGAATTTCTTTATGAAACTGAACTTAGTAATATATAGACAGAAAATATTTCTTCCTAAATACCTGCACTAAATACACATTGCTGAACTTTAACCAACATAATGGTCTTTAAGACTGCAGAGTCCTGAACATACGCATGAGCAAAAAACCATAAATTATATTTATTTGAAAGAATGGATAGACTGTGTGTTCCACATACTGCAGGGATGCCAGCAAAATCTAGTAAAAGAGATGGAATGTAGTCTTGACTACAGAGGCATCAATTCGTCCAGAAAATGTAGTACACCAGGGTGAGAGCATCTTCAGTTATACACCATAGTAATTACCAGAACTGAAACAGAAGTTACTAGAATTAGGGTGTCAAGGTGGGATCCCGGTGGGATGTCATTTTGTACTATGTAGTTCAAATTTTGATGTCAAAATTTGTACTAAAAAATTGAAGTTATACTATAAGTGGGACAAAAGTGGGATCCCACTTGACACCCTTAACTAGAATGGCCCAGATTTCCCAATACTGCAGTATGCTGACGATACCCTATTGATAATGCCTGCTGATAGCACACAGCTTGCTGCTTGGAAGGATGCTCTCAACGAGTTTAGCAAATCAACTGGTCTCTTTGTGAATTTTCATAAGTCATATATGCTGCCTAATAAAGTAATAATGTCTCGGATTAGGAAATTGCTTGGCTTGCGCAGGAGTTTGGCTGTGTTGTTGGGACAATGCCCTTTACCTATCTGGGATTGCCCCTTGGCAGAATCCAGGACTTGTTGCCTCCTTGTGGACAGACAAGAGAGAGCATTGGTAGCTACCTCCACCTTTCTAGCATATGGAGGCAGGTTACCACTAGCAAGAAATTCTCATGGATTTGGCGAAGTAAAGTACTGTTGCGCATTAAGGTGTTTGCTGGGCTATTACTCAGTGATAGGTTGAATAAATGCGATATGCTAAAGAGAAGGAATTGGAACGTTACTACTGACTTCACAAGTTCCTTGGTAAAAAGGAAAAGTTACTAGAATGGCACAAGCCTAATCAGCTTCTCTTCCATATAAACATTTATTTTTGTCACAAACTAGCATGAAACAATAACTCCTTGATCATAAGCTTTGCTGATTTCTACAGAACTCTATGTTAAATGACTAAAAATCACCCTAGAACAGTTGTAATTGTCACTAATTCTTCATTCCTCCTAAGCTCTTTTTTTCAACTTAAGTTAGAAACTGGCGATTACAAAAGACTAAACAACAGTGATCATCAAGAGATATTGAATGCAAAACGAATTAACCGGCCAAGACTCACCTGCCCGTAGTACACAAAGGGCGCAAATGCCATGGCAAAAACAGAAAGCACTCCAGCTCCCATGAGAACCAGCCTCCCTAGGCCTCTGACCACACCCCGGCCACAGCAATAATGCCGGAACAAGTACACGAAATACACGGGCGCAGCCACGAGAAACAGGTGCTTCGAGCAGAGCAATGCTGCAAACACGACTCCCCCGGCAAGATCCTTCCCCTGCTCAAGGAAGTGCAGAGAAAGCAGCAGCAGCCCCATGAGAAACCCGTTGTACTGGAAATGGACATGGTCCACGGCAAGCAGCGCGGGCGACCAGAGGACGAGCACGAGAGCGAAGAACGGCCGCTGCCTCCGGCGAGCGTCCGTCGCCAGGAGGAGCACGGACGCGAGGAGGAGGAGGTCCGAGAAGGCGACCGTGAGGCGGAGGTAGAGGAGGTAGGCTGCTGAGGAGGGCGGCGCGTCGGGCACGGGGAGGGAGACCAGGGCGGCGTCGACGAGGGGCGCCGGGAGGGAGAGGAGGCGGGAGAAGTGGGCGAAGAAGGGCGGGTAGTCGAGCGTCCACTGCGAGGAGACGTCGGTGTACCACTGCCGCGCCGGGAGCGCGTGGGTGAGGGCGAGCCAGTAGCGGTGCACGTCGAAATCGGTGGAGCGGTAGGTGGGGACCAGCAGGAGCTTGACGCAGGTGGCGGCGGCGAAGGCCCACGCCGCCGCCGCCGCCGTCGACGTCGACGGCGAGGTGGAGGCGGTCATGAGGGGCGGCGGTCTGGTCGGAGATCTGGGGGGTCGCAACGGGTGAGATTGGTTGACTAGTTGGGCTCGTTACGGCCTATGGATTTCCGTCGCCTGCCTGGAACTGGAACAGCATGGCACGAAAGGCTCGCGCGGGCCGTTGGCCTGTTTGGCCAGATTTCGGCCCCAGCGTGAAGTAGCTCCAAAAATTCGGAAAGAATCGAAAAAATGCAGAAAAATCTTAAAATCAGTAAAAAAATTAAAACGGAGGCAAAAGTTTTGCCTCATTCATTCCCGAATCAAGTGAATTGAAAGCAAATTGATTCACAAATTAAGGTCAGTTAAGGACGGATTCTCTTATTTGTGATGGCATCCTTGTCTTGAATCTCGAATGAATTGCGATATGATGGTGTTGATTTGCTAGTTTCAATTAATTTAGGAGAAGTTTATGACACCCAAACGGACCAACAGAACAAAAACGAATCACTCTCCCAAAATTACATTGCTCAAGTGTTTCGTCGCTCGCAGTGGCCCAAAGTCTAGTCTTAGTTGATTCATAAAAGGTCTCCAAAACCGTATACTTTTTGTTTCAAGAATGTGCCAAAATTTAGCAGTGAGGAGGATCTCCGGTGGCTTGGTTGTGTGTGTAGTGTGCATAAGCAAATACCATGAACGTCACTCTGTCTACGATAAATGTCTTAAACATCAAATATGTAGAGTTCCGTCTAACAGATATGCCTTGTTGAAACCTATGATAAGTTACATTTATAATAGTGCAATACCTAGCGTAATTACCAAATCATGGAATAGAAGCATTCAACCATCCAACTGCCAAGCACAATTTATGATAAGGGGTGGCCCGATCTTCTCAGTAAGCAACGGTGGTGATGATGATCACGGGGTGATGGCAGCGGAAAAACACGACGATGTAGTGGATGATAACTTGTATGACGCAACGAGATCTCTCGATTGGTCCATGTAAACAGCTCTCAACCCTGCAAGATATTCGCAACTCCACACACTTGCGCACGTAGCCGCCGACCACGAAGCGGTAAGTTGCAACCGTCTAATTCCCAATGGAGCAGATCACACAAGACTTAACAGGATCTACACAATATCAAGCAATATGGTGTAGGGAATTCAATAGTTTTGCGAGCAAACAACTAAGAACTAGGGTTTATATTAAACGTGGTCTAAAGCAGCTAGGGGGTCGTCCAAGGCACTATATAGGCGTCCGGGACGAGTTTTGGTCGAAATATACAAGTAAAACCGACCCGAATAGATCGGTCGAGACAGACGGGGTAAGGATCGTCGATGGTGTGGACGGCCGTCGGTCGTGGTCCGATCAACGGGCGGCAGGCTGCGAAGTTGGTTTCTGGATGCAATCCTCCGGTTGGCGGCGGTTGCGATCGGCGGCGGGCCAGCGGCCCGGCGTGGGCCCGTCGGACCGGGGGACCCTGGACTTCTTCTTCTCCTCGCGCATTCCTCCCGCTCCTCCTCGCGCGTCCATGAGATATCTTCATGTCCAGCTCCATGTCCAGCTTCACGTCCATCTTCACGTCCAGCTGCTCCTCTCCTCCTCGTGCAATGCTTGCCTCCTCTTCATACCTGATGATATATAAGTAATAGGACTTAGGTAGTATAAAGTTCTCATCAATCAAGGTATCGTTTAGGAACAAGTTCACCTGTTGTTTAAGTAGCTTCGCACGAGCTCGTGTCATTGGTCCAATCCTGACTTCATTGGACTTGAGCTTCACACATTCATCTTCTTGGTAATGACGGAGGTAGTAGTGAGGTAGGGATGTCCTCATCATCTCCCCCCTTCAAAAGGCGTCGACCCCGACGCTCCAAGGTCTTCTCCGTCATATGGTGTCAAATCAGCAACATTGAAAGAATTACTGACACCAAACTCATCCTCTGGAAGTTCTATCGAGTATGCATTATCATTGATCTTGGCAAGCACTTTGTAAGGACCAGCACCACGAGGCTTCAACTTAGACTTCCTCTTCGGGAACATATCCTTGCGAAAATGTACCCAGACCAAATCACCAGGCTTGAACAACATCTCCTTGCACTTCTTATTCATCCTTGCAGCATTGCTCTTGCCTTTCTTCTCAATCAAATCTTTAGTCTTCACATGAATCTTCTTCACAAAATCTGCCCTCTTTGATGCCTCCATATTAACTCTCTCATGTATGGGCAAAGGCAACAAATCAAGTGGAGTAATAGGTTTGAAACCATACACCACCTCAAAAGGACATAGCTCCGTGGTAGAATGTACCGCCTGTTGTAAGCAAACTCCACATGCGGCAAACACTCTTCCCACTCCTTCAGGTTCTTCTTGATTATGGATCTCAACAGTTGTGACAATGTTCTATTCACCACTTCAGTTTGACCATCAGTTTGGGGATGACAAGTAGTGCTGAAAAGCAGCTTCGTCCCTAGCTTCTTCCAAAGCGTCTTCCAAAAGTAGCTCATAAACTTCACGTCACGATCGAAACAATAGTCTTCGGGACTCCATGTAGACGTACAATCTCCCAAAAACAGGTTAGCAATATGCGACATCGTCGCTCTTGTGGCAGGCAATAAAGTGTGACATCTTAGAGAATCTATCCACTACCACAAATATAGAATCATGGCCTCTCTTAGTACGCGGCAAACCCAACACAAAATCCATACTAATATCCTCCCATGGTGTAGTAGGTGCCGGTAAAGGAGTATACAAACCGTGAGGCTTAGCTTGGACTTGGACTTGTTGCAAGTAATGCATCGCTTGACATATCTGTCCACGTCCCGCCTCATCTTTGGCCAATAAAAGTGGTCAGCTAGCATGAGTAGCGTCTTCTCACGCCCAAAGTGACCCATCAAACCTCCAACATGTGATTCCTGCAATAAGAGCAAACGCACAGACGATTCTGGAACACATAGTTTGTTAGCTCTAAACAAGAACCCATCATGTATGTGATATTTGTCCCATGCTTTACCAAGAGCACATAAGCGATATGGTTCAGCAAAATCATGATCAGTAGCATACAAATCACATAGAATCTCTAAACCAGGAATTATAACATCAAGTTGAGTTAATAGCATATTCTTCCTAGATAGAGCATCAGCAACAATATTATCTTTTCCCTTCTTATGCTTAATAATATATGGAAAAGACTCAATGAACTCAACCCACTTAGCTAGACGCTTATGCAAAGTAGATTGGGCTTTAAGGTATTTCAAAGCTTCATGATCAAAATGTATGATAAATTCTTTTGGCCACAAGTAATGTTGCCAAACCTCAAGAACTCTAATTAAAGCATACAATTCTTTATCATATATAGGATAGTTCAACTTAGCACCAGTTTCTCAGAAAAATATGCAATTGGGCGACCCTCTTGCATCAACACACCACCAATTCTAATACCACTAGCATCACATTCAATCTCAAATTGCTTATTGAAATCAGGAAGTGCAAGCAACGGTGCAGAAGTTAACAATCGCTTAAGTTCATCAAAAGCATGATCTTGGGCTGCGCCCCACTAAAAAACAACACCCTTTTTAGTCAAATCATTCAAAGGTGCAGCAATAGTACTAAACTTGGGCACAAATCTGCGATAAAACCCAGCTAGACCATGGAAACTTCTTACTTGACTCACATTCATGGGAGTAGGCCAATTTTGAATAGCTTCAATTTTAGACACATCTACTTCTACTCCATGCTTAGAGACAACATAACCCAGAAATATGACATTATCTTTGCAAAATGTGCACTTCTCAAGATTACCATAGAGTTGATTATCACGCAACACTTGCAAAACATGTCTAATGTGTATAGTATGATCAGATTCATTGCGGCTGTAGATTAAGATGTCATCAAAGTACACAACCACAAATTTGCCAATAAATTCACGCAAAACATGGTTCATCAGTCTCATGAAAGTGCTAGGTGCATTTGTTAACCCAAAAGGCATTACTAACCACTCATATAAACCAAATTTTGTTTTAAAGGCTGTTTTCCACTCATCCCCTTCTTTCATCCTAATTTGATGATAACCACTACGCAAATCAATTTTAGAGAACACAACAGCACCACTCAATTCATCTAGCATATCCTCTAAACGGGGAATAGGATGACGATATCGAATAGTAATGTTGTTTATAGCTCTACAATCTACGCACATACGCCAAGTACCATCTTTCTTAGGAACTAGAATAACAGGAACAACACAAGGACTAAGGCTTATGCGGATATAACCTTTGTCGAGTAGCGCTTGTACTCTGTATCTCCTTCGTCTCTTCGGGATTAGTGCGATATGGCGCCCTATTGGGCAGCGAAGCTCCGGGAATCAAATCAATTTGATGCTCAATCCCGCGCAATGGTGGTAGCCCTCCGGGTACTTCCTCCGGAAACACGTCGCCGAATTCCTGCAAAACACTAGAAACACCAAGAGGAAGAGGGGTCATGTCGTTAGAAACCAAAACCGTACCCCTGTACAAAAGCACAAGAGGCATGGCCGTAGGATCCTCACTAAATTCTCTCATGTCTTCTTTGGTGGCTAATGAAACTAAGGAATTCACTCTCTCACTTTTCGTTATATCACTCACGACATTACAATTCTCTCGCCTGTCTAGAGGTGCATCCTCCAAATTTACTTCAATCTTCTGAAGAGACTCATTGACAATTTATTGTGGTGACATAGGCTGTAAGTTAATTTTCTTGCCCTTGTACTCCAAGTGATATGTATTGGCTCGGCCATTGTGTTGCACAGAACGGTCATAGAGCCAAGGCCGACCCAATAGTAGGTAACAAACCGTCATAGGAACCACATCAAAGTCAATGCAATCCTTATACGGTCCAATCGCAAACTCAACACACACCATGTGGTTTACCTTCATCTCACCATTGTCGCTCAACCACTGAATATAATATGGATGCGGGTGCGGTAGGTACTTCAACTTCAGCTTGGTACATAACTCCTTGCTTGCTAAATTACGGCAACTCCCGCCATCAATAATGACCTTGCAAGCCTTGTCAGGACCAACTAAAGCTTTGGTTTGGAACAAATTGCAGCGAGTAGATGCACTAGGCAATACATTAAGAGCACGCTGCGACACAACAATGGTACGAGCATCAGAAGGATAGGCAACTTCACCATCAGTGTCATAGTCATCATCGTCTGGAGCATTTGGATCAACATCATCTCCAGTCTCATACTCATTGTCCTCATTGATAATCATGACTTTGCGGTTAGGACAATCTCTCTTGAAGTGACCCTTGCCACCACATGTATGGCAAAGCATATCGCGGTTGCGCGCTGTAGACATGCTAGAACCACTCGTACTTGAAGAAGATTCGGACTTCTTTGCATTAGATACATTGGATACCGGTTTGCTAGGCGGAGTAGAGTAAGGAGCGCAGCGCGTCGAAGGCGCCGGCGCTGTAGAGGGCGCACAGGGTGTAAAACTCCCAGCTCCCGTAGCACGTCCCTTAACCTTTGCTTCTTCAGCCAACTGTGATTCAGCTTCTCTTGCATGATGTAACAATTGATTCATATTGGTGTAGGTGTAATGACGAACAATGCCTTTAACATCATACTTCAATCCATTGAGAAAACGCTGCATTGTCATCTCTAGAGACTCGCGGACACGACCACGCTGCATAAGCATCTCCATCTCCATGTAGTACTCATCAACAGTCTTCACACCTTGCCTAAATAGTGTTAGCTTATCAAATATATTCCATGTAATTTGTAGGCACAAAAAGAAGTCATTGCCTCTTTCATAGCACGCCATGTACGGATAGGTTGTGCACCATCTTCGTCGAGGTTACGAACCAAAGAATCCCACCAACGCAATGCATAACCATCAAATTCAGAAGAGCAAGCTTGATCTTCCTATCTTCAGAGTAGTGTGGATGTAAGCTCCATAATTTCTCAATCTTCAGCTCCCAAGTGAGGTATTCTTCAACATCAGCTCCTCCTTCAAACTTGGGTATGGAAAACTTGGGCTTACCCAATCCATCTTCTTCATCTTGTCCACGACCATTGCGGCCAAGTGGAACCCAACCACGAGGACGATGACCACGAGGCGCACCACGAGCATTGTGTGCGCCATCTTCAAGCTCAGAATCTTCATCATCGTCTTGTTGTTGTTGTTGTTGTTGTGCAGTCAAATTCTCAATAGCAAGGCGCATATCTGCAATATTGCTGTATATCCGTCATTTGATCAGCCAATCCAGTGACGGTGACATTAGTAGCATCCAACGTTTGTTTGATCTCGTCAACTGTACCCTTAAGCTCATCATCCGAGTGCGGAATTCACGTCGCATCTCATTACGAAGAGCTTCATACTCCCTCCATGTGATGATATCTCGAATTCTTGTTTCCTGGTTAACAATCTTATTATCACTAGCAGACATGATTAGTAGGTTAGTGCACTAAATCAACAATATATGGTGGTACTCTCACAACTCACTCAAAACTGATAAGAAAAGGAAATCTTACCGTTCCAAAGAAAATTAGTGTTGCTTACCACTTGTAGTAACAACTAGTGCACGGATGTAGCGAAGCGAATATCAAGGGTATAAGAACAATCACACGACAAAGCAGGGTATATGTGAGGCTGTAGGTAGGCTACCTATTTGCACCAAAAACAAGCTCTAGCGCTGACCGTAGACAACCAAAGATACTCACACAAGGCGATATAATGGGGCAATGCAACTATATGGAGGAAAGGTTGCAATGCACTAGAGAGACGCTAGCAAAGCTCAACGAGACAGGCACAAGATTGCTCAACTACAGGTGCAGTAAAGAAAAACTTAGGCCTTCACTTGAATTCAACTAGCACGATATCCTTCTTTTTGGATTTTCTTTTTGTAACACACGCAGCTATGTAGCTCTTTTTGCTTCTTTTCAATTTTCTCTTTTTTTTATTTTTTTTATTTTATGACTCAACTCCTTGATAACACGGCCAACAATATATGCAAAGCACCAAAACCCTAATGAGCAGCCTGTCGAAAAAACTAGTCTCTTCGGGGAAGTTCCTAGTCACGTATATCGAAAGGCTGTAGCTATGGTTTGGACAAACACACTGTATGCTATGTGGACTCGGAGTAAACAAAAACTGACTCTAGATGATAAACTAGATGAAAAGAAAACACAAACCCTAACAATTCTACTAGAAGAAAGATAAAGGTACGCAAAAACAACTAAAAGCAACTAAAACTCGAAATTAGTGCAATCTATGGCTATGGCAAACCCTAACCCTAATTTTTTTGGCTTTTTCTGGATAGGAAAACACTCACAACTCAACTATGGGGTGGATTGTGGATGGCTTACCGAGGAAAACTGGAAATATGATACCAAGATGATAAGGGGTGGCCCGCCTTCTCAGTAAGCAACGGTGGTGATGATGATCACGGGGTGATGCGGAGAAACACGATGATGTAGTGGATGATAACTTGTATGACGCAACGAGATCTCTCGATTGGTCCATGTCGCCAATGCAACAGCTCTCAACCCTGCAAGATATTCGCAACTCCACACACTTGCGCACGTAGCCGCCGACCACGAAGCGGTAAGTTGCCGTCTAATTCCCAATGGAACAACAGATCACACAAGACTTAAACATGATCTACACAATATTAAGCAATATGGTGTAGGGAATTCAATAGTTTTGCGAGCAAACAACTAAGAACTAGGGTTTATCTTAAACGTGGTCTAAAGCAGCTAGGGGGTCGTCCAAGGCACTTATATAGGCGTCCGGGACGAGTTCTGGTCGAAAGATACAAGTAAAACCGACCCGAATAGATCTGGTCGAGACAGACTTGGCCCAGTGCAGTGCAGGATTCGGTCGACGGGCGTGGACCGGCCGGTCCGGTCGTAGTCTGGTCAACGGCGGCAACCGGAAACTGCGAGTTTCCGGTTTCGCGTGCGATGCAATCCCTCCGGTTGGCGCGGTTGGCGGCGGGTCGACCGACCGGGGACAGGCGGCCCGTGGGCCGGGGCCGGACCAGCTGGACTTCTTCTCCTCTCGCACATTCCTCCCGCTCCTCCCCCGCGCGTCCAGAGATATCTTCATGTCCAGCTCCATGTCGGCTTCACGTCCATCTTCACGTCAGCTGCTCCTCTCCTCCTCGTGCGATGCTTGCCTCCTCTTCATACCTGATGATACATAAGTAATAGGACTTAGGTAGTATAAAGTTCTCATCAATCAAGGTATCGTTTAGGAACAAGTTCACCTGTTGTTTAAGTAGCTTCGCAGCTCGTGTCATTGGTCCAATCCTGACTTCATTGGACTTGAGCTTCACAGCAGGTTCATCTTCAGTTGGTAATGACGGAGGTAGTAGTGAGGTAGGGATGTCCTCATCAATTTATCAATTGCGGGATTAGGTTTATTAACCCAACTTAATTATATGACAAGCACACTGTTGATGCATTAATTTTTTTATGCATATACTTCAAATAAAGGAGTGGGAATATTCATTGCAGTATATCTACTGAAGCATTATCAATAGTTATTGGAAATATTTTTCCCCAAGACCAACCTAGTCCACAAATTTAAGTATGGCTGCAATAATGTTCTCACAAGTATGTGCTACGTCAATTAATTTAAATCCTATGAATCTTTTTTAATAATTCCCAGGTACTGCTAACATAATGAGAAACTACAGTAAATATAATAATCCCTCCGTTCCTTTCTATAGTGCCTATTGTTTTTTGACACAAAATCCCCTAGCGATATCACAGACAAAATAGGAAACTGAAAACAGATCTCAGAAATACATGACCAGATCGGTTTTCAGATTTACTTGACCTGATCGGTGGAAGGGGTTCTTTGCAAAAAAAACATAGCTTTACTCTTATATTCTGAAACAAATGCGAAAAAACAATAGGCATTATAGAAAGGAACGGAGGGAGTATTGCTTACACAACCACTCCAAATAACAGATGTTTACAAAGGCAGAAAAAGTGGATTATACTAACTCTTCTTTTTTATGGCTGACCTTCTGTGGCTATCTTTTTCATATCGCTAGATGTAGTTTGTCTAGAGATCGGTTGAAAATCGGGAGTATGAGTAGTTCAAATATATTTGGCAAAAGTCAGAGATTCACCAAAACCTTACAGTAAATTATTCAAAGCAATTAAACGCGATTGAGCATCTGTATAGCGAGTTTGATCATAGATGAAAAGACCTTGCAAGCCATTGTTGTTCACCTATTCTCCATATTTAGGGTTGAACTTAATCCTGCTCTGGATCAACACTTACTCTCCATCCGCCATGTGGTTGTTCCCTCCTCCCTTCTTCGTTGGAAATAAGAGAGTGAACCTGGATGAAAGCACTTAGCTCTTTCTTAGTGACACCATTGCTATTCACGTATTCTTCTTCGTCGAAGTGCTGCCAAATCGCCAATGTTTTTTACGCCTTTTGGAACCGGTGGATGTGGAGGTGAAAATAAAGAGTGGACGATTTTGACTATATGTAGGTGTGGGTTGGCTATATGGAGATGTATAGGTGGTTTAGTCGGTGTGGTTGTTATCACAATTGGGAGAACTATCATCCGGATGCATGACGGGGAGTGTTGGAACCCCTAACTGATCCATAGGGAAGAGATACTAGTTGGGATCATTCAAGTTTGAGTGAGGGAAATGATAGTATTTGAGTGTGAAAAATGAGAGGGGTGTGATGCCCTCTTTACAGCCAAAATTTGGCCAAACTCATAAAAAAAATCCTAGCCAATGTCCTAAAATTTTAAAACTACATGTCACCTAGGCCATGTGAGTCCAAACCTGGCCAAGGGCTGGCACCATGTCACCCGACACCCTTTACCCCACCCCCCTGCACCCCCTTCAAATTTCTAAATCTTGGTGGCAGAAGAGCCTGCTCTGGCTCCCCCTCGATGTTCGTCGCGTGCCATCATGTGCTGGTCATGTACTTGTGTGTTTATGGCATGCCTCCACGGGCCTTGGACTTCACCTGCCATGCGGGCTCTAGCCCCCATGCTCAAGGCCGCGGCCTAGACACAACACCGGTGGGCCACGGGCTAGCACGTGCTCGTCAACCCACGTGTCGTGCTAGGCCTCGCGCATGCCTTTTTTGCGGGCCACGCACCGACATGCCACGGGTCGGTGGTCAGGTTTGGCCTATATCACCTTTTCTCTGTGGGTACATCGGTATTTTGAGTAGACACATAAACAAAACAAAAAAAGGCTATACTCCATACATTCCATTGATTAAGGCTTATATCTATTTTGAAAAATCAAGCCAAGTAAAATTTGATCAAACTTTTAGAAAAAAAACATCAACATCTATAAATTATATATATATATATCGACGCGGATTTGCTACCATGGTGGCTAGCTATGCACCCCCTCTTAACCGCTTGATATAGAGAGTAGAATCTTTGGATGGTAGAAGATAGCAAAAGCTGGCCATTGGTATCTCTTCACGGTTGTCAAGCTGCCGTTAGAGCCGTTAGGCAGCCTTCGTGTTGCTAGCTGTAAGAAAGATAAGAAAGAAGCAACTAGAATTGTACTACAGTTGCAAATACGTTTGGAATTACAATGCTGATAGTTTCGTTTGCCATGCTGAACAAGCATGCTACACTTCCTTGTACTACAGTTGCAAATACGTTTAGAAATACAGATGATATGTCATATGATAAGCTGGCAATGATATAGCAACGAGCATTGAAATGCTGTTGTTCAAACTACTATCTTCAAGGGAGCAGTTTTAGTCACCGTCCGAGATGCATGCAAGGTGGCATTTGCAAGCATTTTGCAGTCCGGCGATCGACGACGAGTCGTTTCTGGAGAGACACACGTACACACGAACCTCTGTTCCGATGCGATTTGCACGTACGCTCGATTATTCAGCTATCACCCAAGCAGCTACACAAGCAGCTGGATCGATTTCATTTAGTACTACTAATTGTATGCACGTATCAACCTAGCTAGTACGGAGTATAAATCAATTGATCGATTCTGTAGTAGCCCCGAAGCAATGAATCAGATACTTATCTCTATTTGTCACACTTCACATAGCGTAAAAACTGCAGTAATGAGCTTGGAATTACAGTCTACGTTTGAAATTCCAATTCCCACCTACGGTCGATAGATGCGTCGATTGCCGTGGTGGCGGCAATGTCCTTGAAAACTGCAGGAGTACATTTTGATGCACAAGAGGACGGACAAAAAATCTTCCGAGCATCACGGCGTAGAAATAACAAAATGAACAAGACTAATTAACTATATGCCAGATTTTGATAACACCTTGTTTAGATTTATCAGCTGATTCAGTGAATCAACGAGGAAGGAGTAGCAACCACTTTCAGTTTCTCAGATTGGAAGAGCAATCATACTACAGTTCTGAAACCTCTTAGGAAAAACTTCTAGATTCTAGTTCCGATCATCCAACAACAAATATAGTACTTATATCTTCAGTCATCAAGAAAAACAAATAGGAGTTTATACTACTGTTATTATAAGATTCTCAGACTGAGCACGTGCTAGACAAGAAATTGCAACTGACTGAAAAGGAGAAAGAAGCAATAATCTGATCTAGAGCTCTCTAAAAAATATTTCCCACAAGTTGGGCTTTTCTGCCTGAACTTTTCATCGACGATGGTAACATAGGGCCGGCGGTAGAAACGCAGGAACGGCATGAAGGACTCGCGCTCCCACTCCTCGCGGCTGGCCTGCCCGTCCTTCCGGAACATCAACGGGGACTGCAGGAACGACGACCATGTCGTCCTCGGGAACTGTTGCGGCGGCGGCTGCGGTGACAGTGTCAACATAGGAGCAGGAGCAAGAGCCTTGTGTCCCTTGGCGACGGACAGCGTCGGCAGCATGCGTCCACGTCGGTGCTGCTGGACGGGCTGCGGCGTCGAGCGCGGGGCTGGCGAGGCGAATGAGAAGCAGCGCAATTGAAGAACCGTCATTGCTCCGCTGCACAACATCTGGTTTAGTGCCTGATACCCTGCAGAACTGTGGGTCGAGTATGATGTGTAATTAGATGGCCGAAAAAACTTTTGATAGGTGAAACAAAAATGGAGAAAGTTGTCGATCAAGAATGAATTACATCTAACCTCGCTCCGTCGATGAAATCTGCCAGGTATATTCTTTTCACTGATTTTGCTCTGCTTCCAAAGGAGGAGGAGGTGAGGAAGGACTCGAGCTGTGTTTAGCTAATAGTGTTTAGCTCAGCAAAACAGCAGCAGAAGTTCGTATGTACTAGAAAATGGATTGAAGAGTTTAAACCTTATATGTACAGCAGCGTCGGCGGGAGCGGCCGAGCCCACGAAGAGCCAAAGCTGCTCATGCTAATGAAATGTAGCGGGAGTGTGATGTGTAAGGATCAAAGGAATCGAATGGCAGCAAGTAATCTAGGTTCAGCCGTCAAGTCTGCCAAATTTATTTTGTGAAACACAAAAGTGAACCATACTACATGGATGCAACGATTATCCAAAGAACCGTGTGTGAGCCATAGCTAAAGAATTGGTGGTGGGATAAGGTCAATCTGCTATTGTAATTTGTAATATTGTGCAGTTCGTTTGGCGTCAATTTTATCTTGTGAAATGGCAGAACCTTTATACATCAACTTTGCAATGGAAAAAGGAGTGTATAGTTTTGTTGTGGATTCCATTTTGAAAAGCGTATTGCAAAGTGTATTCCAGAAATTGTTGTGATTCAATTTTTGAAAAGGGTGCTCCCGGCCAGCTGTGCAAGAGATGGCGTTAGTGGGTTCAGTTTGAATAGTGTGCTCCCGGAAGTAGATCTCATGTTACATAGAGGATATCAGACGGCAGCTAGGGGGTGCACAGCTAGCCACCATGGTAGCCCACTATTTTGGATATATATATATATATATATATATATATATATATATATATATATATATATATATATGATGTATCTAACAATATTGATTTTTCTATAGTACATGTTAATGATTTTTTCTATAAACTTGGCCAAACTTTATGTAGGTTGAATTTTAGACAAAATATAAGCCTTATTTATTAGACCGGAGGTAGTAATTTTTAAACAATACAAATGATTTTATTACCATCATTAAAGCCAGGTAGACAAGCAACTTATTTAGACAAAGTTGTCATAAGCTGGACGCACCTGTTTTGGAAGAATTTGGAAAGCAATAATTATTTACCTTTAAATATCGTTCCTTATGCTCACCCTTTAAGCTAAAGAAACTATATGTATTGACATTGTAATGATTTTGAAACAAGAAAACAAGTCCACAACCTATGTGCTTAGGCATCCAATACACATGATCATGCACAATCATTTCATGTTGAATATATGAGAAATTTTCCATACAATTTAATGTACAAAACATTAGATAAAACAAGACCATAGAAGTAGAAGTAAAGTAGTGATGCAATTTACTAGGTAAGAGGGAAACAACATACCCAAACTAATTTCTAGTAAGAGTGATTTGAACATGATCCCCAATAGAGAAAAGAAGAACGCATATATTGATTTGAATGAAGATCCATTGGCATATGAATATTGCTTATTGTCCAATAGGTGACCATTGTTTAACCTCGTGAGCAATGATTTTAAACTGTCCTAACATAATTTTCTCTCATGTGAACATATTTGACATGCTAACAATAATTTTTTGAAATGTGTCGCCACTTTCTTGGCATATGAACTTTTTTTTAACTCGCAAACATTTTTATTTGACCTATACAAATATTTTTAACCTCGTGAACAATTATTTTAAACCATCTTAACATATTTTACTCTCATGTGAACATTATTTTGGACATGCTAACAATTGTTTTTGAAATGTGTCAACATCTTTTCTTGGCATATGAACCTTTTTATTTGAACTATAGGAATATTTTTAAAACCTCATGAACATTTTGCCGATTTATAAAACATAGTTTGTAAAATGATAAAAAAAATTATTAACATGTAATTTCTGAGATTTATAAAAGTCCGACATACATTAATGGGGCGCACTCAAATGTTGCTCAGGTTGGAAATCTTTAGGCACTCCGCCCTAATGGATACGCAAGCAGCATCATATAGGAGATCCCCCCCACCCACCATGTATCGCTTATAGCGTGTCCTTCTGTCAACTCACCCTTTTTGTTTCTGTATTTGTTTATTTTTTTTGTGTTTCAATGTTTTTTGTTCCTTGGTCTCATTTTTCCTTTTTACGGTTTTTTCTTTCTGTTTTAGGGGGTAAATGGATGGATAATTTTTTGTTTTTTATTATTTCTTTCCCAAAAATACATGAATATTTTTTTGGAGACTAATATTTGAAAATTTATTTGAATTGATGAATATTTTTTCTGAATACTAAACATTTTTGGACTTGTGACAATTTTCTAAATTGGGAACATGTTTTTTTAATCCATGAAAATTTTATAAATTGTGAAATTGAAATTTTAGAAAATTGAAAAATATTTTTTTAGTAATTTGAACAGTTTTAATACCCGTTCAAAAAAAATTAATACATTGCAATCATTTTGTAAACATAAGATGGACATTCTGCAGAGTACATGTTAATCTAATAATAGTTTATTATGAATCAGAGTGATTACTACTTTTCTAAATCAACTAATTTTCTTCCACGTATAATTCTTTAACGCATTTCCCAAAATAGATGAAAAAGGAAACCAAAAATGTGAAAAACAATCGGAAGGAAAAATAAAGAAAATAAACACACGCCTGAGGGCTGAGGCCCTAGTTGCTGGTGGCATTTTGTTGAAATGGCTCGCTGATGGGCCAAGGCCATGTTGTGCGATGCCACGAATGATGTGAGCCCGTCTGCACGAACCCACACGGTGGGCTCGTATGGACCATTCGCCCCTGTTTTTCTTTGTCGCTAACTAATAGCCCAGTTCCGAGTCACTTCGTTTCGCTGGAGTTGATGGATCCTTTTTTTCTAAGTGAAGATCGTCCTATGTTTTCGATCAGTATATTCAGAGTGTTCTAATCTTGGCATCCTTTGCGTACGTGCATATTTTGTGCCTTGCAATCTAGCACCCACCGCCCCACTATGAATTCTATTTCCTCAAGTCTATCGTCAAAGTGTTCCATCTGCTCAGTTGTCTGGATTTGGCTGGCCATGGTCCTCCTATGCCGGGCCTATCTCTCTCAGTTGCCAAACTTTCAGATTGAGAAAGATTGATGGGTGGTACCAAATTATGGGACGGAAAATTGACATATTGGAGGAAGTGCCAAGTGGTGGTGGGATATGATTTTTCTGGACATCATATCTGAAAGCGTTCTGCAGTGAAAAGTGTTTCTTCTCCTGATTGTTTCACGGGTTAATGTAGCCCACCAGTAGTTTAACTAGCTTGGCAGATGAGACGTTTTACTTTGGATCTTTGATATAGATGATCAAGTGGACGTACGAGTAGAAATGTAGCAGTAATTAATTTGTAAACACGTTTAAGATCATGGTTTGATCGAGTGACATATTGCGCACCAACTTAAGCTACGTACCAAAGAATTGTCTGGGCAATTGCTTTCAATTATTGTCTGCAGTTCTGTCAAAAGTAAGCTACCTTGCGTATGTAGTGTGGACAAGCATAGCAACAAATGTCAAGGCCAGTAACACGCATTAACTTTGGATATACTAATATAACTCAAAACTTTGGTATACAGATGAGAAAATAGATGACCATGAGAAGTCATATTTGCCGTGTTGTCTTCAGAGAACACTTGTTCAAATCCCTTTACCTGCTAATTGATAGGTGGAGATCGAGGATGACTCATTATGCACATCTCCATCTTTGCATTCCACCTACATTAGCGAATAACTAAACTTCTTGGCATTGAAAGACTCACATTTCAACTTCGAATGGAGGCAACAAAATCTGGTTTAGAAAATGGTCGCAGCTAAGCTCGAGATCTTACAGACGAGCAGCCTCAGTTTTTCGATAGAAGGAATATATTAATATTAAAAGATAGCAATTACATCTAGCCTCTGCAACAACGCAACACACTAATGGCGGCACCGATGCACGCGGCTAAAAAGAAAAAAAACTAAGAAACAAAAGTCCCGCTACAGCATCTCAAGCTTGGCAACAGCAATACATCCACCACCAAGACAACACCTGAAATACAGACTCTTCAAAATCGACGCCTCCAACAAAGGAACGGTGCACCAGCGCCGCCGTCGTCCGATCAAAGATCTTAGGTTTTCACCCTGAAGGTAGTCCTCGCTCTCAAAACAATGCCTCCAACATGGTCATTGTCAGACACAACTAGTTAAGGCCAGACCTTGGGATTTCACCCTGAAAGATAGGACTCTGAACTTCACCTGTGCTGCCGCCCCCACTTTCATACCACTGCTACGAAGCCCGGAACACCAAGCAAGTCCCTCAACATCGCAGAGACTTGAACCTCCCTTAGCTAGTCTCCAATCCGACATTCATGATATTCCCTTCTGTTGATTTCACCATGGACCAAAATATCACTTGTGTCAACACAGAACAGCGCTTCGCGTCGCTCCCTCTAGAACCAAATGGTCGAAATAAAAGCATGGGTGTGCGCGACCGAATACCACCCGATCTAGCAAATTCCAGGCAAAAGATGCACTATTCCATTCACCGGCGGGGCTTTCCGAAACTCATCACTCCAGCCAGATCAAGACGGACAAGCCTCCGGCATGTCTTCATCTATGCATGAGAGAAACCCGAGGACCACCACCAATATTGCTAGACCAGCAGCCCCCACGCCGCCAGTCACTCCTGCCGGATCACCATAGAAGAAAAATGTGGCACGGAGCACTGACGATGGCTTGGCCGAAGCCATGGATCCTAAGTCGATTGGGGCGAAGAGGGCCCAAATCAGGCACAGATCGCCGCCACCGCCGAAGTGTCGCCGGGGCGAAGGTCGCCACACTCCACCCACTCCTCCATGGCGACCGGCGAAGTGCATCAGGCCACGGCCACCGCAGCCGAGCTGCCCAGCGTCCTTAGCAAGCACCCCACCGCCTCCCATGAAGCGCCGCCGCGGAGCCCTCTCCACCCCTTCGTCCTTCGACGGGAGGGGTGCCGCCACCGCCACCGGAGACGACAGCAATGGCGGCCTGAGGGGCGGGGGATGAGGAGCCGTTGGGGTCGCGCAGAAGGAGGCCTCCTCCGCCGCCCGGGAGGGGAGCGGCAGGGAAGGGTTTCGGGAGGGGCAGGGGAGGGGAGGGTTTCGTGAGCAGCCTCAGTTTACCGACCACAATCCATCCCTGCTATCCACCTTTCGATTAGCATATTCTTGCTCACTCAATTCAAACATGTAACAAACCCACCATGGCTTCCTGTGGTGCAATTCTATCCTTTCTTTTTACCTGCCAAAGTTTCTTTGCCATCGATACCTCATTTCTTCATTTTATCCTATTTTATCATCAAAGATATTAAGCCTAGCACTCATTACGTGTAGCTCGATGTTTTGCATTAGTGCCATAATGACCGTAGGTGGTGTTTATGCGGACCTGACCATAACGGAGAAGGTGCCATTTCTACTTTCCCACTTGATGTGCGCAACCTTTGAAACTATTGTTTGTGGCTTTCCTCATCAGTACTCCTATCTTTATTCCCCTCTCCTCTTATAATGCACCTATTCCTCTCTTTATGGTTCTTGGTTGGCATCTAGCAACGGTGATTGAGATCTGAGCAAGAGAATCCTGATGCAGCCCATGCTTCTGCTTTAAGATAAGCAGATCAATGATGCATCTTATACCTTACTAAATTAACATGAAAAAAATCCGTTGATGGATAAACTAGTATTGAAATATCCCAATTTTGCAGGAATATATTCCATTGAGCTATACATAAACGTACAAGTATTGCAAATAGAAAAAAAATGTAGGGATGAGATAGCAGAACAGTATAAATCCATAACAGAAAATGGTGCTTAAATTATTATGGACAGGCTTCACAGTTGTGCTATCACTGGTTGTAAACTGATTTCCGAGCAGATACGATGTTGATAGACCTAGCGACACATTTTTATTTTATTTTTGCTGCGAAGAGCTCGTAGTGGTGACATAGTTCATTGGTAGTATATTCACACTAGCTTGACAGCTTCGTGAGGACGTTACATATTTGTGGGTGATATTTAATCAGTTCATCCTTAATGTTTTACTCCCTCCGTTCCATGATTATTGTCATGGTCATAGTTCAAATTAAAATAAAACCACGACAAGAAATATGTAACGGAAGGAGTACTACATTGCAATCTTGCAAGATCTGATATGTCAGCGACATGCGATATTTTCTTTTACACATACTGCAAACTCAATAAGGTCAAAAATTCAATTCGGTACATGGGAGCATATGCTACTGCCACCAGAAAAAACATTTTGAAATAAAAAAAATCAAACGAAAATTTTCGCCCTTAAGTATCGACATTCTATGCGCGCACATCAAGTTTCACGGGAAAACCGACATTTTTTGTGACTTGTGTAAAAACACAAAAAAAAAGTCATGTATACAACCATTTTTTTACACCATAATCTGTCTTTTTTACACATGACATAAAAAATATCAGATCTTCATGGAACGACTTTGTGAGCATGTAGAATTTTGAGTTGTATGCATTAAATTTTGTGTCTGAACTTTCCGATATTTCAAAAGTGTATTTAAAATAAAATTCAAAAACCAGAAGTATATGCTCCCGGGTGCCAAAACACCATCCCAGTGTGAGCGAGAATCCTTGACATAACGCTTGTTTATGGCGTCCAGCTTGCACACTATATAATTGGGAACTTGGCATGCATGCAGCAGACATGATTGGTTTGGCGGTCGATATGGTTCTTTCTTTGCTTGACACAAATGCTGGTTGGATTATGATTTTTCTTTGTGCTGAAGGGGTAGTGCATAAAAACCATAATCAGCATGATAAGTGGTGAGATGATTTTTTAGCTGGCATTTTGTGAAGGTTTATCAATACTAGGTGAAGAACACATACCGCGTCACCACCCCACGTCCTCCAGAGGGCAGTTTGGTGCCAAACTGGCGATTAGGTTTAGGACTCGTTTGATACATAGGATAGGAAAATTGTTGGAATACATGTATGATTTTGATGTGAGTTCTAATTAATTCCGATGGCAAGGAGAATTCTCTATGATTATGGTGAAGGAATTTTTTATAAGGTCTAGCTTAATGTTTGCTTTCTTATGAAACTTAGACTACAAGATTCATATGGGATATGCTTCAGTGATTCAAATGGCGTCCACAAGAATTTTTTCACATGATCTCAGATCACCACAAATCTTTTGAAAATCCTACGAGTGAAAGGAGCTAAGGTTGCTCCCTCCTCTGTCTCGCAGCTAGCAACGAGGTTGTCGAGTCTTCTCTTCTCCATTTGTACCCATGTCTCGCTTCCTCCTAGTTGGTACTAGTTCTTAGATTTGGTGGGTCTTCTCCTTGAAAGAAAACGAATACTCTTTAGGGCTTTCGGGTATGCTCTAGGACAGATCAGCGAACATGGAGTCTGACGATTTCGCAAAAAAAAAATGGAGTATGAGGCTTGGAAAGTGATACGTCTCAAATGTATCTATAATTTCTAATGCTCCATGCTTGTTTTACACTAATTATGTTTTGCTCATACTTCGTTGCACTTTTATACATTTTCCGGCACTAACCTATTAACAAGATGCCACAGTGCCAGTTCCCTATTTTATGATATTTTTATATTTCAGAAAAGTTGTACCGGAAATATTCTCGGAATTGAACGAAACAAAAGCCGAAGTCAATATTTTACCGTAACGAAGACAAAGTCCGAAGGGGATACGAAGAGGAGCCACAGGGGGGCCAAACCACCCCTTGGTGCGGCCCGCGCCAAGGCATGGTCTGGCCCACCCAGGTGGCCACCGACATCGCCCCTCCGCATATTTATTCATGATCTCGGGAAAACCCTGAATACCGAGCCTCCATCCAAGAAAATTACCGTGGCGGCCGCCATTGCAGAACCCATCTCGGGGGGTTCTGAAGCTCTTCCCGGGACCCTGCCGGAGGGGGAAATCATCACCGGAGGCATCAACATCGCCATGCCCGCCTCCAAAGTGATGCGTGAGTAGTTCATCCCTAGACTATGGGTCCATAGCAGTAGCTAGATGGTTGTCTTCTCCAATTTGTGTCTCATGTTTAGATCTTGTGAGCTGCCCTACATGATTAAGATCATCCTTATGTAATCCTACATGTTGTGTTTGCTGGGATCTGATTAATATTGTATACTATGTTGAGGTCGATTATATATTCATGTCATATGTTATTTGTGATCTTGCATGCTCTCCGTTGGTAGTAGATACTCTGGCCAAATAGATGCTTGTGACTCCAAGAGGGGTATTTATGCTCGATATTAGATTCATGCCTCAAGTAATCTGGGAGAGTGACAGTAGCTTCTAAGATATTAGATGTGATGTTGCTACTAGGGAGAAAACAAAAATGTTTTATCCAAGGGTAATTCTATTGTTTACTTTACACACATTGCTTAACGCGATAATCTATTGCTTGCAACTTAATATTGAAAGGGGTTCAGACGATAACCTGAAGGTGGATTACGGTCTATGTATTATGTTGTAATGCCCTCTCGAATCTCATAGTAATCATCTTGTCATGTATGGTCGATATTCTGTCAATTGCCCAGTTGTAATTTTTCACCCAACATGCTATTTATCTTTATGGAGAGACACCTCTAGTGAAATGTGGACCCCGATCCTTTCCTTTACAATGATAAATTCAGCCACTGCAATCCTGCTCTGTTACTTACTGCAAAGCTCTATTCTCTTTAATTACCGTAAACATCTCCTTCCACTCGATACATTTAATCCTTTGTGTTCAGCAAAACCGGTGAGATTGACAACCTCACTGTAAATTGGGGCAAAGTATTTTGGTTGTGTTGTGTCAGGTTCACGTTGGTGCTGACGCTGGTAGTGCGTCCTGCCACTACTCAGCTAGCAACACCTTCAGCAGTTACGTCTTTCTCCTATTGGTTGATTAAACCTTGGTTTCTTACTGAGGGAAAACTTGCTACTGTGCTCATCATACCTTTCTCTTGGGGTTTCCCAACAGTGTGAAGTCGGTGTTACGATAAGCACCATCAAGCTCTTTTTCTGGCGCCGTTGCCGGGGATAAAGAGGATTTCTGCAAGGGGAGTCTCTCATGTCCAATCTCTTTACTTTGTTATTGTTTTGCTTAGTTTATTTTATTGTGTTTTGTTTGGTTCATTATATCAAAAAACACACACAAAATTAGTTTCTTTTATAGTTGTCTTTATATAAAAAACACAAAAAATTAGTTTCTATTATAACTGTTATTTCTGTTGCTTAGTTTTAATTTTGCTAAAATGGATTCCGCTGAAAATACTAAGTTGTGTGACTTTACTAGCACCAACAACAATGATTTTATTTGTACACCTATTTCTCCACCTGCTTCCGAAGCAGCCTTCTATGAAATTAAACCTGCCTTATTAAATCTTGTTATGAAAGAGCAATCTTTTGGTATTAGTACTGAAGATGCCGCTTCTCACCTTAATAATTTTGTTGAACTTTGTGAGATGCAAAAATATAAGGATATAGATGATGGCATTATAAAACTGAAATTGTTTAATTTCTCTTTAAGAGGTAGAGCTAAATATTGGTTGCTATCTTTGCCTAGAAATAGTATTGATTATTGGGTTAAATGCGAAGATGTTTTTATTGGAAATTATTATCCCCCTGCTAAGATTATATCTTTGAGAAGCGACATAATGAAATTTAGAAAATTTTATATTGAACATGTTGCTCAAGCTTGGGAAAGAATGAAATCTTTCGTAAAGAATTGTCCCACTCATGGACTGACTACTTGGATGATCATCGAAACTTTTAATGCAGGGCTGAATTTTTCTTCAAGAAAGCTCCTGGATTCAGCTGCTGGAGGTACCTTTATGTCCGTTACTTTGGGGGTTGCAACTAAATTACTTGATGATATGATGATAAATTATTCTGAATGGCACACCGAGAGAGCTCCACAAGGTAAGAAGGTAAATTCTGTTGAAGAAACCTCCTCCTTGAGTGATAAAATTTATAATATTATGTCTATGCTTGTTAATGGTAAAGCACATGTTGATCCAAATAATATTCTGTTAGCTTGTTTGGTTGCTCAAGAAGAGCATGTTGATGTGAATTTCATTAAAAACAACAATTTCAACAACAATGCTTATAGAAATAATTTTGGTAGCAACAATTATAGGACATATCCTTCTAATAATGGTAATGCTTATGGCAATTCTTATGGTAATTCCTACAACAACAATAAAAGTGCACCCTCTGATCTTGAAGTCATGCTTAAGGATTTTATTAGTAAACAAACTGCTTTCAGTAATACCGTTGAGGAAAAGCTTGGCAAAATTGATATTCTTGCTTCTAAAGTTGATAGTCTTGCTCATGATGTTTAATTACTTATATTAAAAGTGTTGCTTCATGATGTTAAAGAAAGTAAAACTTTGAATGCCATTTAAGTCAGAATTGATGAAAATGTTAGGATGTTGGCGGAATTGCATGCTAAGTGAGAAAGAGAAGATGAAATTGCTAGAAACAATAATTTGACTAAAGTTTGTACCATCACCACCACCAGTATTACTGAAGTTTCAAATGCTAGCCACTTTCCTACTATTAATGGTAAAATAAATGGTGTAGGAAAAGTCCCTGCTCCTTCTACAAAATTGCCTAGAACCACTGAAACTGCTCATAATAAAACGAGGAGTTTGCGCCAAATTTTTTACGCCTTAAGCTATAGTACATAGGGAGTATACTCCTTCCGTTCAGGAGTAAGTATACTTCTAGAAAATAGGAGACAACTTAGTTCTCTCTTATTTTTTATGGGTCTCCACTCTACTAATTGAACGAGAGAAATGATGATTGGTGGTTGAGATGGAGGGGAGAAATGAGAATTGGAGGATGAGGTTGGGGAGTGATTAATTAACTGCATTGATAGTGTAGTAGATGTACAAATTTTTTGGGATAAATTTTAAACCTAGATGTATACTTATTTGAGAACCGAGGGAGTACTAGCCAGTCCTTCATCATTCCAAGGACGGTTTGCGTGGCACCCCTGCCTAAATGAATTATTGAACACCATTGGAAACACCACGCTTTTACACACCTCGGTGGAGAAAGAAAACCGAAAACACAGTGAATAAAACGGCGTCACCAGCTTCATTTGATCACCAATTCACTATCAAGTGCTACCTGCTACACTGGGAGTCTTGGAGAGGGGGAAGTAGCTTGTCTGCCTTGGCAAATCTCTGCCTAGGACAACGGCGACCCTTTCGATCTTTTCTTTTCTCCTCTCGCAGAGAGAGCCCAGAGGCAGCAGTAGCCCGGCTAGGGTCCTTGTTCCGCGTCAGTGGCTAGCTAGCAAGTGCTGCCGTGCTGGCTGACCTCGCCTCGATCAGAACGCATGGCAACAAAAAAGACAGTGCCATGGTGATGTGGTGTGTAGTACTAGATAGTAGCAGTGCACTCTCTTGGAAGGGCATGCCACTGCCAGGGAGCACACGTTAGTTGACAATAATATCGGTCGGTTTAGGTAGTAGTATATCTGACTCCATCCGTTCACCGGCAGGTAGAGAGTAGGAGTAATGGTGGAGCTGCAGCGTGCACCATGCAGTGTGTGGTGGACGTACTGGACGGCAACCAAATCTGAGGTCAGAGGCGGAGCACCATGCATGTCCAGCTGCGCATTCGGTTAAATCGGTTAAATCGATTCGGTTTATACGGGTTTTCGGTAAATATGATTTCAATACTTCGGTAAATACGGTTTTGTACGAGAATACGATTCGGTTTCGGTAATAACCAATAACATCCGGTTCGGTTTCGGTAATAATCAAATTAACCAAAGTTGACGCGAACTTTTGAACGGCAGACAACTTTTCGCATGTCTTTTTCTATGGTGCATTCGGTCAAGTGAAAATTTTGGCATGACCTTTTTGCTTCATGCTAAAATATAACAAGAGAGAGATATTCACAGATATTGTGCCAAATAAATTCACAGATACATCACAGATTCACAGTCTAGCAAGTAACAAGGAATGAAGCAAACATACACATACATCACGGATTCACAGTATCATGTATCACTCACAGGAATGAGGAATCAAACATGAGGAAGACACAGTACATCATAGATCAGTACATACTACATAGCAAATAGCACAGTATCATGTATCACAGCCGTGCTTGCCAGGATTCTCCAACGAATATACAAATCTGATTATATATTCTCCAAGGAGGGAGATAAGAACCTGAACATGCAAACCAAACTGCTAGGCTGCAGTACATGGCAGAACAGGGGGATATAAATGACCTTCTTCTGCAGGGTGTCAACATGTTCAGGGCGTTGAGGACATCTCCTGGAGCTGGGACGAGCTCCTTCTCAAGCAGATTTCCTGGTTGCTACGTTTCTGCGAGGAGATGCAGTTAATCAACAATAGCAGATTTGCACAACACTTAATCACCGATAGCGATAATCAACACCCAAACCCTAGGCAAACGGAGAAAAAAATTGACCTTAAATGCCAACAATGTCAGGGTAGAGGACGTCTCCCTCGAGCTTGGGGTGGACGAGCGCCTTGTCGACCATGTCCAGTTCGTCCGCCGCCTTCTCTTCTGCGGGGACGCACTTCTCATCGCCGGCAACCACCTTTCTGTACCCCACCACGAGCAGCCCGCCGTGGATGCTGCCATCGGAGGCGGTGGAGGCCGGTCTCGATGAGGAACAAAGAGGAGGAGGGGTGGCGGGCGCCAGTCCGCGGCTGCCGGCGTGCTGCAGGCCCTGAGGTCGTCCGCGCAGGTGAAGGCCGGGACTCGCTGGCCGGCCGAATCTGCCGCGCGCGGAGCAGCCGGTCGCCGAGCCAGGTCAGTACCACCAGATGTGGGGGCGCCGCCGTCGCCATGGACCTCCTGCTCCTCCGCCGGTGACGCCCCGTCTCCTCGCCGCCTCACCACCATCCGCAGCCGCCCGCCATGGAGGACAAAAGCCGCACCTTTCCCCTCTGTACCGAATTTGGTGGGATAGAGAGAGGGGTGGAGGAGATTCCGGGGAGGTGGTCGACTTGCTGGGCCTGCCGGCCTGGGCATCTCCGCGGCTGGGCCTGGGCTATGCGGTTAATTTCGGTTAAAACCGCGGTTTTTCGGTTTAAAACCGAAAAAACCGAAGGTTAAATGGTTAGTGATTCTGCTAACTGTAATCTTAACTGTAAACTGATAAAACCGAACTTTTAGGTTCAGTTAGATTTTTTGGGCTTCGGTTTTCGGTTTCGGTTCGGTTATGCCCGGCCGGACATGCATGAGACGTGCATGCATTTGCTAGCAGTTGTGAGATGAGATGAGATGAGATGAGATGGCATGGAATAGAGAAGGGCCGATGCGTGTTGTCAATCCGTCACGTACTAATCCACTTACTCTTAGCGGAGTAATTCTCTTGCAATCCATCAATTGTGTTCAATAGTAAGTGCATCTCCACCGTGTTCGATACAAACATGGGCATCGTTTGCATCCGCGCGGTCCAAAAATGGATATGCGCCCCAACCCAGCGGCTCAACAAAAAATGTTCAGCCTGTTCGTGGGGACGCAAACGCGGTTCAAATTTGTATCACGAATCCGTCTTCGCGAACGCTGCACGGTCATCGCATGCATCCGCCTCGTTGCCCTTCAGGCCAGGGGCGGAGCCAGGATTCAAGTATAGGGGGGGCGAGAAGTCAATGCTCACACAAAAAATATAACATAAAAACATGTCGATTTTTAAATGCCATAATCAATAGGAAAGTCTTTTAGGCATGTCTTCTAAAAAAGGATAGCATTAATATAGGACTATATTAGTTAATAGTATAATGGAACCACCTAGGAGCCTCCACAGCGTTTTGAAGCTTTTAACCGTCCGATCAAACCATCCAATGGTCAGGATGTACTTTGCCTTCCCGAGCTATGTTACCAGAGCGTTACCAACGTAGGTAAAAGAGGCCCGTTTAAGGGCTGCTACTCCCCGTATGGAGTTAGCACGCACCAGGTTTCTTGGGCCACAAAACGATCAAACAGGCCCACTAGGTTTGCCCTTTAATATCGTTCCGGTAAAGGAATCGTTCTATTTTTGCTTCGTTCTGCTTGCGCCGCTCCACCTCGCCTGGTGGTCGCTCCTGTTACCGAGTTGTGCCCTAGCCGCCACCTCCTGTCCCTCCCTCTCCCGCGTCTCTCGAGCCGTCTCCAGCGCCGCCCAGTCTGAGCCGCAACGAGCAACCGCTTTCGGCGCTGCCTCCCCCGCCAATATATCCCTGCTCACCGCGCACAGAAAATGGCGGATTAGCCGATTAGGTTGAGTTGGAGTGGGAGATGAACTGGCATGTGCCTCCGACGAAGCCGCTCACGCATTCATTCTGCAACCTCCCGCTCCCAAGTCGACCAGTGCCTCTCCTCCACCGACTGCCTCATGGTAACTACCCGGCCCTCACCTATTCTTCTTTACACCTCCCGCTCCTCAAAATACAAGAAATTTCGGTTCTCCATATTTTTTTGTCACATCCGTGGGGCGAGGGTGGTTTCTCCATGGTAACTATGCTGTGCCAAAGAAAATAATTGGTCTACTGATGGACATTACATTTACTGTTTATCATCGTGGATTCAATGGGAGGGAGAAGAATGGAGGTACGAACTTATATTTATTATGAAAGGAGAGGGGAAGAAATGGAGCTACATTCCAGCACTTTGAGAACATACAAATTATTGTTTGCTGTTTATCATGGTTGGAAAATAGCCTGACCTTCCATCCTTGTGCAGGGTTCTGTTTGATTAGGGCACTCGATTGCTTCTGTAAAGTTGTCTGTCACAACTAAATAATTTTCCAAGGCAGAGCTTGTGCTGCTTCTGCTCCGTGCTCGAGGTGGGGTGGGCAGACAAATCAGTTATTCTCCTGTTAGGTTGGGATCAACTAATGTTTTCTTGGTGTTTTAAAATCTATGCAGGCTTGAAGTTGAACGTTAGTTGACTGAAAGCAAAGAGACAAGATACTCTCTTTTCCAGTCAAGGAATAAGCATTGTAACATTTACTTCGTAACATTTACTTCTACTTGCAGTGTCTTCTCACTCCCTTGTCCCTTCATAATACAGAATTCAATAAAAATAGAAACCACAATTTTTACGTCTAAGATTTTTGTACCACACACATACAGTTATCGAAAATCAAAAGTGGGCAATGTAATTCTATTTAGTGTTTCAGTCCTATTGTAGGTTAGATTATATGGAGGTTCTGATTTTATGCGTAACTCTCTAATCTGTTGTAGATTGTAGTATGTACTCCTTTATTTGATTGCCCTGGGGTTTTCTATATGTTCATAGCACCAGACTGTCTGTTAACTAGAGAACTAGGGTGTTGGTTGATAACTCCATATGATGGAGATCAATTTTCATGGTCTGTATATGTCTCTTTCAGGTCTTTGCTAAAACTCAAGGTTGGTTTCTTTTATCTCAAGACATGTTGGTGAAACTTTTCATTCTTTTATTTATTGAAACTGTAGAATTTTTTGACAATACTCTTTGTTGCGAAATACCTTCAGCGCATTTGTCCTGGAAGAGATGAAGTTCAAAGTTAATGATATAATTAACAAGTACACGATCATTTGTTCCAGGGCATAAGGTGAAACTAAAGGAATTCAGATTTGTTTTATTTTGGACTACATAATTTCCAATTTAATCAACCAGATGATCTGATCTGCACTCATCACTCCAAAAGTAGTGGCTTACTTAAATACCGATGCTGATGTGCAAGGTATGGGGCTTTTGGCTGGTTCTAAGAAACTGATTTATTCTGGCATCCTGTTCATTCAACTTTTAGCGAACCACATAATCTACGATCTTGGTATAGAGTTAATGTCTCTTTCAATGATTCTGATATAAAATAGGAGAACCTTCAGCATGTGACCTCTATCTTGCATACGAATGAGACTGCTACATTTAGCCAATTTTCTTAGGCATTGCCATGCAGTATAGAAAAATTAAATTAGTATGAGGATAATTATATTTCCAGCCAGTTATTTACATGTCAAGGATCCAGACTCATTAAATGCAAAACCTTCAACTACAGGCTGCGCAGATTCTAATCTATTTTACTTTAGCATTTGCTGCTAATAGTGAAAGTGTCAATATGACTTTTCTCATGCTTCAATTTTAGTATTTCTCAGCTACGTAAACTTGGATAAGTTTCACTAAAACAACAAAAATCACATGATTATGATGATGATTATTTATTTATTTGAATACCCTGTCATGTCTTTAGGCAAATGTAATTTTACCACAAGATTAACTTGTTTTTAAACGAGACAAAAGGTTTTCCTTTTCATTGATATAGAAGAAGTGAATTGGCCGCGCCAGTTTATAAGGAAAACTAGCCAAAAATCGATACATCACAAAACACACCATGCTGGCCCCGAGGCTACGCTCCACACGTGTCTATGGCCAAGTTGCTTGAGCGACCAAAGCCGATACTCAACATCTCAACACAAACATGGCATAGGTGATAAACCAGGGCCGGCGCTCAGACATCTAGGCCGGCGCGATGGCCACACACTGCCTAGCCCATTACGAAAAACCAGACAACGCTAAGCAGACGGACAAAGTAAGCACCAGCACGGGAGGCGAAGGGGCTCCACAATAATGCCTCCAAGGAGGGGATCGATGACCGAGAGCGCTGCAATAGCTGGTACCGACGTCAATGATGTGGGATTTTCACCCGGAGCTCGCCAAACCAAGAGTCGCGACTTAGTGCATGTGCATCGTTGTTAAAAAAAACGAGACCAGCCAGGACTAGCCCATGGCGGCATTGAATTAAGTTTTCAAGGGCACAGAACTGCAACGGTGCGTACACGCCCACGAGTGAGTACCGGGACTCGAACTCGAGCGGGGAGGCATCACAGGTATCATCACCCTGGTAGCCATCCGGGACTTAGTGCGGGTATCGTTGTTGATCCTGCCCTGCAGCTCACTACCGCCAACAACCACCTCACTTCTCCACTGGTCCCTGTAGCTGGCGGGACATCCAAGGTGAGGCCCCAAGAGGCAAATGACGCAAGAGCACTGCCTTGCTTGACCCCATGATTAACATAGTGAAAGGTTTCATACTTTATTATTATTTGCACAGATACGTGTAAGCAAATATACCGATACTAAGGTTTTGGAATTTGATTAGTGTGTGGGCGTAATTTTATGATGTATCAAAGCAAACTTCTCATATAACAACTTTTTGTTCTGATTTGATATTGGATAAGTATGAAGGTTGAGGTGTATCTGATGCTAGGTTGTGTCCAGGTTCAGTAAAAGAGAAAATTGCTGTGTTTTTCAAGTGTTGCTTCGCTTTGTAGATTAGCTACTGTTAGCGAACACATACATCTCCAGTCAGTTTCTTATACGATACTAGCTTCAGTTCATCTCCTTTCATTTCATACTTCTTATTTTTGATACTACTCTGTGTACGAATGGATTTGGTGTGTTTCGTTCATCACCTTACGGATTTGCTGCTAACGGATTCTTTATGTTTCACAAAATCGGCGATTGTCTGGGTTCAGTTCCGTTCCTAGGAGTGCACGGGATGCAAATCAAGTAGATTATGCGATGTAAGGTTTGCTTCTTTGCTAACTGCACATGTTCTATGGTAAGAGAACAGCCGTGCATATGAGCATTTCTAGAATTAAGGAAGTCTAATGTAGATTATAATCGATGTAACCTTGAGACTTATAATCTTTGTGACACTGATCTGAAAGTTCTAGGTGCATCAGATTTCCTTGCAGGGGCATACTAAACGCACGGCGCTTAAGCAATAGAGGTTGCGCTCTGAAGCAGAGCTTGTGACATGGCACATGTGATCCCTTACGAAGAACACCGCCAGAGATAAAGGAGAAGCTCAAGAGTGTACAATAGATCTATTTTTGAAAGCATCAAATAGATGGGTGTGAAATATCAGGGTGAAAATAATCATTTGTACGAGATGAAGGCCTCCACGTGGTACCGGATCTTTCAAGGCTGACATGGCATCGTCTGTAGAGTCTTCTTACCTTACAACATGTTTGTAAAACTCCTAGGAGGTTAGTACAGCTATGATCTCATCTCTCAATGACTGATCTTAGCTGCGGATAAATTTACCCTGCTATATGTTTCTGTTTTGTAAAACTAGAAAGCTCCCTTTATAGATATGTCCTTGGATTTGAAACTATTTAGCTCATATTTTAACTGTCATGTTGCAAGTTGTGGTACTACATATTTACATAAATTCATATTATTCTATCGGTAAAATGGACGGGCGCAGCAACGCGCGCTATCATGGTCTAGTATGGACATATGTTTGGCCGTCAGAGAAAACTGTATGGTGCATCCCAAGCCCATTTCTGATGATTTTCTACTCACCATTAAAACGTTTACGACACATATAAAAGTAATAATATTTTATCAAAACATGTTTGGCCATACAAAGAAAGCCAAAAATTCATTAGATATGCACCACCTGTTGAACAAGTTGATAATCTGGGCAGTAGGAATGCTGGAGATTGAAGCAATTGGCATGTAAAAGTACTTATGATTGTTGTTGTTTTTCTCTACGTATTTGAGGCATCGCAATATATAAAGAAAAAACACATCAAATTAATGATCTCAGCTATTATCATGTAAGTGCCCTAATAAACCAAGACCGGGAGCTTGTAATTCATTAATTCATCAAAGAAAACTGGAAGCTAGTGGCTAGTAGCTATAAGAATGCTATAGGTTTGACCATTTACATAGAATACTTACAGTAACTGACGGCACGACAATTTTGATGCGGTGATGGGCTGATGGCACAACAGAAAATACGACAGGAGGGAGCGCTGGACTGCTAGCGCCGCAGCCATGTTCCTGTCTGGTCTCGTTGCCTCTCTGGAAGGCGATCGGCAAGCGGCGGCGGCAGGCATATGCCCTAGCGGGTAGCAGCTAGACGCAGAGAAGGATTTCCGATCGTGGACAAACGTTTGGTGTGTGGCAAACCAACTCCAGATGCAGGCCACTATGGCTTCAGCCGATGGGCTGTTGGGTTGCTACTTGTTTCCACGCAAGTCCAATTAAGCATAGTCTAATTAGTCCGATAATTATCTCCGGCCAATTAGCACGTATGTATACTTGCATAGCTACTAAGGCTAGCCATAGTGCTAGTATCATAGCTTGTATCATGCATATTGGTTTCACAAAAATGCTGATGTAGCAGCTAATTAATGAAGAAAGAGAAAATTAGAGTAACATAGATAGATACCGTATCATAACGCAAACAACGAGAAACGTTAATGCTAAACTAATCTTGTACACAAATTTGCATTGAGATTCTAAAAAATAATAAATATAGCATGACTATGATACTACTTCATGATACTACCCACTATAGACATAGTATCATGTAGTAGTATCATGATACTACTACATGATACTTACTACTATGACCAGCCTAATACCTACAGTACAACATTGAGGGGGGCGAACCATTGGGGGGGGGGGGGGTCGGCCTGCTCCGCCCCTGCTTCAGGCCCACCTGCTAGCAACCACGTGTATTTCGTCTTCCGCACGCGAGTAATGGCTCCAACAACGGCTCGGTTCCTCGTGCCGCGTCAATGCGATGTCTCGCCTCCACGCGTCTTGGACATCCCGCCAGTTGAAGGCAGTGCCCAACCTTTTGAAGAGGGCCAATTCGGCCACAACACGCCCACAACCAACCGCCACCAACATTGCCATGGGACAGGGCTTGCCGTTCCGCAAGACGAAGCACGACTGCAAGGCCGGGTCCTCTGGTGCGAAGAAGGTGAAAACCCTGCGCTACCGCTGGTACTTGCCGGTGGAACTCGCCCACCGGTCGTTCGAGGAGAACCGGCAAATCCCTTGGTCGGATACGGGTATGCCGAGCGGCGGCTGGTACCTCAACCACTGCCTTGTCCCGGTGCCTCCGGTGCCGCACGAGGGCCGCCAACGGCAATATGAGATCCGTCGCAGGCAGTTCATCCTCCCGCCGGATATACGCGAGGATCCGGCCTTCGCCCTAGAATCCTACAACTGGTCCACCTTCAGGAAGTGGACTTCGACCCGCGCCGCCGCGACGGTTACCTAGGCGACGTGGACTTCTTCAAATGGGTGCCGCGCCCTCTATGACGAGGAGGAGGATGAACTCCAATCGCCGGACCTCACGGAGGACGAGGCCATGGAGATGGCCATTGCCAACAGAGAGCTCGACAACCTCGGTCAATGGGATGGCCTCGCCATCCAGTTGCGGGCCTCCGAGCTAGCCTAAGGAAGGCCACCGACCCCTCTGCCGCCTCCTCCCGCTCCAACACTGCCTTCTCCCGCACCAGCACCTCCTACGGCGCGTCAACAGTATGTACATTGGCCGTGGCCTTGGGCTCCTCCGGTCTTTGACCACGGCGAAAACTAGGAAGGCATGGCGGACACCATTGTTAGCTAGGGCTATTTTCTTGCTTTTTTACTTATTTTCGACACTATGTAAATGATTATATTATAAATGAAAAATTACATTAAAATGTGTTGGGCCGCTGGGAGCATCCCGACGAAAACGGTCAATCGCGGAAAACGTATAATTAGATGTCTGTGGGCCGATCCAAAAAATGCTAGCGGTCACTTTTGGTGACCGGAATGCGCCGACCGCTGAAGAGGCCCTAATTCCCGACTCATGACTCATGAGCCGCGGCAGTTTTTGTGGGCGCTTTAGAACGCTAGTCTCGCTATTGCCGGATGCCCATTTATTTCTTTGAACTGCCGGATGCCCATTTGATCGTTTATCACAGTGGGCATTTCGTAAATGTTGCACACGTACAACGGTACAAGAGAACACAGACAGTGTGGCGTGTAGCAGGAGAGGGAAACGGAGGGGGATGATGCATCTGCCTAAACTGCACTCCTTGACACTGCACCAGCTTTTAATCTAGACAACAGATTCTGAACAACTTGATTAGGCAGGCACATGCATGGAGGCAGGGTAAGAGCATCTTCAGTCGCGTCCCCCAAACGTCCCCCAAAGTAATTTGGGCGTGCCGGATAAAAAAACGTTTTCAGCTGCATCTTCCAAAGTTTTTTTTTGTCCAGCGCGCTTCGATACGTTGTTTGGCGCCCCGAGCCCATCCCCGCCCCACAGGGGACGCTCGGGCACGCCGGACACAACGAAAAGCGAGGCGGGCTCCCACATGTCGGCGACTATTTGCATAAACTGTTGGTTCACGCCTTTTTTCTCGTCGCTCCTTCCTTCTCGCGCCTCCCACCCCTCCGCCACTGCTGGATTTGCCGGCCGTTTCGACGTCCGATCTCTTCTGAGAGTCGGCACCGTCATCGCGGCTGGCACTCCTGCCGGTCGTTCCGCCGCTGCCGCTTCGCCAGCGTCCCAGAACGTGGCATCAAATCCGTCCCACCTCCGCGCACACAACGTGCTCGATGACTTGCCAGTTAGGCGCGATTGGCCGCTGTTCGTTGCCTGCTCTGCCGCGGCGCAATTTTAACCATTGATTTTGCTTCAGACATGGATAGCGACGACGAGATGCTTGCCCTGCTGCTGGAGGACGATTAAGCCTTCGACGACGACCTCCGGGAGCATTTGCTGATCATCGCGTCCCTCCAGAACATGCTTGACGCCGAGGCGGAGAAGAGGAAGAGGCCGCGCTGTGAAGGATCAAGGCCAGGGAGAAAGAAGTCCAAGCCCCGGTAGAGGATGGAGGGGCTACCATGCTGCACAACGACTAATTCGCAGATGATGCAACACATGCCAACAATTTCCGGCGCCTGATAACGCGTGAAGCACACGTCCGTTGGGAACCCCAAGAGGAAGGTGTGATGCGTACAGCAGCAAGTTTTCCCTCGCAAGAAACCAAGGTTATCGAACCATAGGAGTCAAGGACCACGTGAAGGTTGTTGGTGGAGGAGTGTAGTGCGGCGCAACACCAGTGAATCCGCGCCAACGTGGAACCTGCACAACACAATCAAGATACATTGCCCCAACGTAACAGTTGAGGTTGTCAATCTCACCGGCTTGCTGAAAACAAAGGATTAAACGTATGGTGTGGAAAATGATGTTTGTTTGCGAAGAACAAAAGAGAACAGAGATTGCAGAGATTGTATTTGGATGTAAAAGAATGTACGGGGTCCACAGTTCACTAGTGGTGTCTCTCCAATAAGATAAATAGCATGCTAGGTGAACAAATTACAGGTGGGCAATTGACAAATAAAGATTCTATACATATCATAATGATCACTATGAGATTTAATCAGGGCATTACGACAAAGAACATAGACCGCCATCCAGCATGCATCTATGCCTAAATAGTCCACCTTCAGGTTAGCATCCGCACCCTTCCAGTATTAAGTTGCAAACAACAGACAATTGCATTAAGTATTGTGCGTAATGTAATCAACACAAATATCCTTAGACAAAGCATTGATGTTTTATCCCTAGTAGCAACAACACATCCACAACCTTAGAACTTTCTGTCACTGTCCCAGATTCAATGGAGGCATGAACCCACTTTCGAGCATAAATACCCTCTCTTGGAGTTACAAGTATCAACTTGGCCAGAGCCTCTACTAGCAACGGAGAGCATGCAAGAACATAAACAACACATATATGATAGATTGATAATCAACTTGACATAGTATTCTATATTCATCGGATCCCACCAAACACAACATGTAGCATTACAAATAGATGATCTTGATCATGTTAGGCAGCTCACAAGATCTAAACATGATAGCACAAGAGCAGAAGACAACCATCTAGCTACTATGGATCCATAGTCCAAGGATGAACTACTCACGCATCAGTCCGGAGGCGGGCATGGTGACGTAGAGCCTCCGTGATGATTCGCCTCTCCGGCAGGGTGCCGGAGGCGATCTCCTGAATCCCCCGAGATGGGATTGGCGGCGGCGTCTCTGGAAGTTTTCGTATCGTGGCTCTCGGTAATAGGGTTTTCGCGACGAAGAGTATAAGTAGGCGGAAGGGCAACCTCGGAGGGGCCAGGGGGTGGCCCCCCATAGGCCGGCACGCCCAAGGGCCAGCGCCGCGCTTGGGTGGGGCCCCAGGCCCCCTCTGGTCCCTCTCTCTCGGGAAGCTTCCGAAATATAAGACCCGGGCGTTGATTGATTCTCCGAGAATACTGAGGGTCTGAAACCAAAAATAGCAGAAAACAATGATACGTCTCCAACGTATCGATAATTTCTTATGTTCCATGCTACTTTATTGATGATACCTACATGTTTTATGCACATTATATGTCGTATTTACGCATTTTCTGGAACTAACCTATTAACAAGATGCCGAAGAGCCGATTCTGTTTTCTGCTGTTTTTGGTTTGAAATCCTAGTAACGAAATTTCTCGGAATTGGACGAAATCAACGCCCAGTCCTATTTTGCCACGAAGCTTCGAGACGAAGAGGAGTCAGTGGGCCGAGGTGGCGGGATAGGGCGCGGCTGGCCCTGGCCGCGCGGCCCTGTCATCTGGGCCCTCGTGCCGCCTCTTGACCTGCCCTTCCGCCTACAAATAGCCTCCGTCGCGAAAACCCCAGTGCCGAGAGCCACGATACGGAAAACCTTCCAGAGACGCCGCCGCCGCGAATCCCATCTCGGGGATTCAGAGATCGCCTCCGGCACCCTGCCGGAGAGGGGATTCATCTCCCGGAGGACTCTACACCGCCATGGTCGCCTCCGGAGTGATGAGTGAGTAGTTCACCCCTGACTATGGGTCCATAGCAGTAGCTAGATGGTCGTCTTCTCCTAATTGTGCTTCATTGTTGGATCTTGTGAGCTGCCTAACATGATCAAGATCATCTATCGTAATACTATATGTTGTGTTTGTCGGGATCCGATGGATAGAGAATACTATGTTATGGTGATTATCAATCTATTGTTTATGTGTTTTTTATGATCTTGCATGCTCTCCGTTATTAGTAGAGGCTCTGGCCAAGTTTTTGCTCTTAACTCCAAGAGGGAGTATTTATGCTCGATAGTGGGTTCATGCCTTCATTGACACTGGGACAGTGACAGAAAGTTCTAAGGTTGTGATGTGTTGTTGCCACTAGGGATAAAATATTGATTCTATGTCTAAGGATGTAGTTGTCGATTACATTACGCACCATACTTAATGCAATTGTTTTTGCTTTGCAACTTAATACTGAATGGGGTTCGGATGATAACTCGAAGGTGGACTTTTAGGCATAGATGCAGTTGGATGGCGGTCTATGTACTTTGTCGTAATGCCCGGATTAAATCTCACTATATTTATCATATCATGTATATGCATTGTTATGCCATTTCTATTTGTCAATTGCCCGACTGTAATTTGTTCACCCAACATGCTTTTATCTTATGGGAGAGACACCTCTAGTGAACTGTGGACCCCGGTCCTATTCTTTACATCGCATACAATCTATGCAATACTTGTTTTACTGTTTTCTTGCAAACAATCATCTTCCACACAATACGGTTAATCCTTTGTTACAGCAAGCGGTGAGATTGACAACCTCATTGTTTCGTTGGGGCAAAGTACTTTGGTTTTGTTGTGCAGGTTCCACGTTGCGCCCCCTGTTGCGCGCATCACATTTCGCCACCATCAACCTTCAACGTGCTTCTTGGCTCCTGCGGTTCGATTAAACCTTGGTTTCTTTCTGAGGGAAAACTTGCCACTGTGCGCATCATACCTTCCTCTTGGGGTTCCCAATGGACGTGTACATCTACGCGCATCAAACAACACCGCTTCTTCGGTTAATAGGTTAGTGTGTTGTGATGATGTAAATATGATGTGAGTTTGTCATAGCATGAAACATAAGAAATTATAGATGCGTTTGAGACGTATTCAAGCCCAAGCTTAATTCCTACTCCCCTCGAGTAGGTAAACGATAACAACAATAATTTCTGAAGTGACATGCTACCAACATAACCTTGATCAACATTATTGTAAAGCATATGAGATGAATGGAGTGATTCAAAGCAATAGATTGCTAACAAAGAGATAATGACTAAACAACTGAATCATATAGCAAAACTTTTCATGGATAGTACTTTCAAGACAAGTATCAAAAAGACTTGCATAAGAGCTAACTCATAAAGCAATAGATTCAAAGTAGAAGGTATTGAAGCAACACAAAGGATGATTAAGTTTCAGCAGTTGCTTTCAACTTGTAACATGTATATCTCATGGATAATTGTCAACATAGAGTAATATAACAAGTGCAATAAGTAAACATGTAAGAATCAATGCACACAGTTAACACAAGTGTTTGCTTCTAAGATAGAAAGAAGTAGGTAAACTGACTCAACATAAAGTAAAAGAATGGCCCTTCGCAGAGGGAAGCATGGATTACTATTTTTGTGCTAGAGCTTTTGTTTTGAAAACATAGAAACAATTTTGTCAACGGTAGTAATAGTTCATATGTGTTATGCATAATACTTCCTACAAGTTGCAAGCCTCATGCATAGAATACGAATAGTGCCCGCACCTTGTCCTAATTATCTTGGATTTACATGGATTATCATTGCATAACATATGTTTCAACCAAGTGTCACAAAGGGGTACCTCTATGCCGCCTGTACAAAGGTCCAAAGAGATCAATCGCATTTGATTTCTCGTTTTTAATAGATCTCAACTTAGGACATCCATACCGGGACAACATAGAAAACAGATAATGGACTCCTCTTTAATGCATAAGCATTCAACAACAGATAATATTCTCATAAGATATTGAGGATGAATGTCCAAACTGAAAACTTCCACCATGATACATGGCTTTGGTTAGCGGCCCAATGTTCTTCTCTAACATATGCATACTCAAACCATTTGATCATGATAAATCACCCTTACTTCAGACAAGACGAACATGCATAGCAACTCACATGATATTCAACAAAGGGTAAAAAGTTGATGGCGTCCCCGAAACATGGTTACCGCTCAACAAGCAACTTATAAGAACTAAAACACATAGCTACATATTCATCACCACAATAGTTTTTAAGCTATTTTTCCCATGAGCTATATATTGCAAAGACAAAGGAATGAAATTTTAAAGGTAGCACTCAAGTAATTTACTTTGGAATGGCAGAAAAATACCACATAGTAGGTAGATATGGTGGACACAAATGGCATGGGTTTTGGCTCAAGGTGTTTGGATGCACGAGAAGCATTTCCTCTCGGTACAAGGCTTTGGCTAGCAAGGTTGTTTGAAGCAAACACAAGTATGAACAGGTACAACAAAACTTACACAAGAACATATTGCAAGCATTATAAGACTCTACACTATCTTCCTTGTTGTTCAAACACTTCCGGAAAATATCTAGACCTTAGAGAGGCCAATCATGCAAACCAAATTTCAACAAGCTCTACGGTAGTTCTCCGCTAATAGATTAAACTACATGATGCAAGAGCTTAAACATGATCTATGAGAGCTCAAAACAATTGCCAAGTTTCAAGTTATTCCAAACCATATGAAGCATTTTCTGATTCCAACCAAATAGCAATCAACGAAGCAATTTTCAGCCTTCGCCATGAACATTAAAGCATAACTAAGAACACAAGTGTTCCATATGAAAAAGCGGAGCGTAATATCTCCAATACAAGGATGGTGGGATCCAACTTTATTCAAACCAAAACAAAAACAAAAGCAAAAAGATGCTCCAAGTAAGGAACATAAGATGTGATGGAATAAAAATATAGTTTCACTAGAAGTGACCTGATAAGTTGTCGATGAAGAAGGGGATGCCTTGGGCATCCCAAGCTTAGATGCTTGAGTCTTCTTAAAATATGCAGGGATGAACCACGGGGGCATCCCCAAGCTTAGACTTTTCACTCTTCTTGATCATATTGTATCATCCTTTTCTCTTGACCCTTGAAAATTCCTCGACACCAAACTTAAAGCAAACTCATTAGAGGGTTAGTGCATAATCAAAAATTCACATATTCAGAGGTGACATAATCATTCTTAACACTTCTGAACATTGCACAAAGCTACTGAAAGTTAATGGAACAAAGAAATCCATTCAACATAGCAAAAGAGGCAATGCGAAATAAAAGGCAGAATCTGTCAAAACAGAACAGTTCGTAAAGACGAATTTTTCTGAGGCACTTAACTTGCTCAGATGGAAAAACTCAAAACTAATGAAAGTTGCGTACGTATCTGAGGGTCACGAACGTAAATTGGCTGATTTTTTTGATTCTTCTACAGAGAGAAGGACGCGAATTTGTGACAGACAGCAATTCTGTTTCTGTGCAGAAATCCAAATCTAGCATCAACTTTACTATAGAGACTTTACTTTGGCACAAAAACATGATAAGGAGAGGTTGCTACAGTAGTAACAACTTCCAAGACTCAAAAAAACAGTAGTAAAATAAAACCATGGGTTATCTCTCAAGAAGTGCTTTTCTTTAACGCCTTTCAGCTAGGCGCAGAAAGTGCAAATCAAGTATTATCAAGAGAAGAAGAATCAACATTATTACCTCGAGAGTTGGGAGTTTTCTCAACAATGCATTGTATCTAGTCTATGTAAGTAACTCCTCTTTCATTGCTCTTAGGCTTACTATCCTCATCAAACAAATTTTCAGGAACAAGCCAAGCATAGTTATTTTCTAAAGCTTCGTGCATCCCTAGAAGCTTACTAGGTATTGGTACTTTGATCTCCCCCTCACCATTGACATTATTAGTGTACTTTAATCTATCTATGTCCTTCTTTTCAAGTGTTTTTTGCAAAATCAGTATAAAAGCCAAGCATCTTATGCTTAATAAAAACTTTTCTAGCTTCTTTAGCTATATCACCAAATTCTCTAAGAAGGACCTCTAAAACAAAATCTCTCTTTTCCCCATCTCCATATCAGAGAGTGTAAGAAACATATGTTGCATTATTGGATTAAGATTAACAAATCTAGCTTCCAACATGTGCACTAAAGAGGTAGTAGCAATTTCATAATTAGGAGCAAGTTCTACCAAGAATCTATCTTCAAAATCTTCAACTATACTAACATGAGTGAAAAATTATTCTATATTATCTCTTTCAATGATAGACCCTTGCCCTAGCGGTATATCTTTCAAAGTGAACTTAGGAGGAAGCATGATGAAATAAACAAAAGGTAAATAAAGTAAATGCAAGTAACTAATTTTTTTGTGTTTTGATATAGAGCAAGTAAACAATACAGAAAGTAAAGCAACTAATTTTTTTGTGTTTTTGATATAAAGCAAACAAGACAGTAAATAAAGTAAAGTAAAGCAAGACAAAAATAAAGTAAAGAGATTGGATGTGGAAGACTCCCCTTGCAGCGTGTCTTGATCTCCCCGGCAACGGCGCCAGAAAAGAGCTTGATAACGCGTGAAGCACACGTCCGTTGGGAACCCCAAGAGGAAGGTGTGATGCGTACAGCAGCAAGTTTTCCCTCAGTAAGAAACCAAGGTTATCGAACCAGTAGGAGTCAAGGACCACGTGAAGGTTGTTGGTGGAGGAGTGTAGTGCGGCGCAACACCAGTGAATCCGGCGCCAACGTGGAACCTGCACAACACAATCAAGATACTTTGCCCCAACGTAACGGTGAGGTTGTCAATCTCACCGGCTTGCTGAAAACAAAGGATTAAACGTATGGTGTGGAAAATGATGTTTGTTTGCGAAGAACAACAAAGAACAGAGAGTAGATTGTATTTCAGATGTAAAAGAATGGACCGGGTCCACGTTTACTAGTGGTGTCTCTCCAATAAGATAAATAACATGCTGGGTGAACAAATTACAGGTGGACAATTGACAAATAAAGATTCAATACATATCATGATGATCACTAAGAGATTTAATCATGGCATTACGACAAAGAACATAGACCGCCATCCAGCATGCATCTATGCCTAAATAGTCCACCTTCAGGTTAGCATCCGCACCCCTTCCAGTATTAAGTTGCAAACAACAGACAATTACATTAAGTATGGTGCGTAATGTAATCAACACAAATATCCTTAGACAAAGCATTGATGTTTTATCCCTAGTAGCAACATCACATCCACAACCTTAGAACTTTCGTCACTGTCCCAGATTCAATGGAGGCATGAACCCACTTTCGAGCATAAATACCCCCTCTTGGAGTTACAAGTATCAACTTAGCCAGAGCCTCTACTAGCAACGGAGAGCATGCAAGAACATAAACAACACATATATGATAGATTGATAATCAACTTGACCACCAAACACAACATGTAGCATTACAAATAGATGATCTTGATCATGTTAGGCAGCTCACAAGATCTAAACATGATAGCACAAGAGGAGAAGACAACCATCTAGCTACTGCTATGGACCTATAGTCCAAGGATGAACTACTCACGCATCAGTCCGGAGGCGGGCATGGTGATGTAGAGCCCTCCGGTGATGATTCCCCTCTCCGGCGGGTGCCGGGCAATCTGAATCCCACGAGATGGGATTGGCGGCGGCGTCTCTGGAAGTATTTCCGTATCGTGGCTCTCGGTATTAGGGTTTTCGCGACGAAGAGTATAAGTAGGCGGAAGGGCAGCCTCGGAGGGGCCAGGGGTGGCCCACAGGCCGGCGTGCCCAGGGGCCAGGCCGCGCCGCCTTGTGGGGTGGGGCCCCCAGGGCCCCCCTCTGGTCCCTCTCGCTCTTTGGAAGCTTCCGCGAAATATAAGACCCCGGGCGTTGATTTCGTCCAATTCGAGAATATTTTCTTTGTAGGATTTCTGAAACCAAAAACAGCAGAAAACAGAACTGGCGCTTCGGCATCTTGTTAATAGGTTAGTGCCGGAAAATGCATAATAATGATGTAAAGTATGTATAAAACATGTGAGTATTGTCATAAAAGTAGCATGGAACATAAGAAATTATAGATACGTTTGAGACGTATCAGCGCCAGGATGAGCAAGGGTCTGTTCATGAATATCCTCCACGGTGTTCGAGAGTTCGACCCCTACTTCAAGGTCAAGCAAGACGCTGTAGGCGTGTCTCGATCCATTTGCACCGCCGCCATGAGGATGCTTGCATACGGAGCACCTGCCGATACACAAGACGACTATCTTCGCATGAGTGAGTCTACTGCCATTGAGTGCATGTAAAAGTTTTGCCGAGCTGTGGTGGGAAAGTTTGGCAAATACTAGTTGAGAGGGCCAACTGAGGACGAGACTACAAGGATCATGGCACAAAATGCTGCCAGAGGATTCATGGAATACTTGGAAGCATCGATTGCATGCACTAGTCATGGAAGAACTGCCCGTTTGCTTGGCAAGGTATATACAAAGGGCGTCATGGATATTGCAGTGTGGTGCTTGAAACTGTGGAAGATTATGACATGTGGATTTGGCATTCTTTCTTTGGCATGGCAGGATCACATAATGACATCAACGTGTTGCAGCAGTCTCCGGTGTTCAGCAGACTAGTGGAAGGGCATGTTCCACCATGCAACTATGAAATCAATGGCCACGAATATACCAAAGGCTATTATCTAGCCGATGGTATATATCCAAAATGGGCCACTTTTGTCTAAACAATCTCGAATCCATCAGATCTGAAGAATTCCCACTTTGCTACACGATAGAAGGCTTGCAGGAAGGATGTCGAGCGGACATTTGGTGTGCTTCAAACACAATTTGCAATTGTCCGGTACCCTGCTCTAAGCTGGTCTCATGACCAAATATGGGAGGTGATGCAGGCTTGTGTGATCATGTACAACATGATCATCGAGGATGACCGCAAGAATCATGCCAGGAGACATGTTGGTCCCTATGAGTGCAAGAGCCCTCTTGCGGAGGCTGATCATGAGTTGCCTGCAGATTTTGCTGATTTCCTCGCCATGCATGCAGAGATCTGTGATAGAAATTTTCATAATCAACTTCAAGCTGATCTCGTTGAGCATTTGTGGAGGATCAAAGGAAATGCCGTGGCACCTTGATCTAGCCCTATTTATTACATTTCTTTAGTTGTTTTATTGTTTCTTGTATTTTAATTTGAAAACAATCTCCGCAAACATATTTATTTGTATGCTATATTTGATAAATGGTTGTGTTTTCAAAAGGCCTTAAAAAAGTTTGGGGGTGGCGTTTGGGGGACGCGGCTGGGGATCGACATCCCCAAACGCGACACGAACAAAACACGTCCCCCAAACGCTCAATCCGGCGCCGTTTGGGGGACACTTCGGGGGGTGCTTTGGGGGACGCGACTGGAGATGATCTAAGTGTGCAAACAAGCTCGTCTCTTCACTAGTGGAAAACAGGGCTTTCGTGGGAGCCTTTTGTCGCGGGCGAGCCTGCACCCGCGACAAATGGCCTGGCCACGTCGCCCAGAAACCATGTGGAGCGGGCAGGGCCTTTTGTCGCGCCCTTTTGTCGCGGGCCGTATCTCGACCCGCGACAAAAGGTGTCTGAGTGCTGGGGCTTCCTGTCGGCACCCCTTTGTCGCGGGTCGTAATACGGCCCGCGACCAAAGGGCCATGGCTATATATAGACACGCAGCCAGCCCCCCACCTTATTTTTTCCTTGGTGGTGAAGGTGGAGGTGTATGCTAGCTCATTTTTTCTACATGTGCACAAGAGGTGTTTGATGGAATGCTTGTAAGAGGGATGCCACTTGATTTTAGTTGATAAGATTTCTCCTCTTTTCGATCCTAAAAGGTTAGCCACTATTTCTCGTATATATATATACATAGTCCATACAATACTAATTTTAGAAAGGTGATTGCATCTGATACATATATAATTGTACTTATGATGCAGATGAGTCATCCATGGATGTACGGTAACCGATGTGCTCCCGCTTTCAGAGAGGGCGTGAATTCTTTCCTGCTTGTGGCCGAGGCCAACAAGTCGAAGCAAGGTTTTATGTGCTGTCCATGTCTAAAATGTAAGAACGAGAAGGATTACTCTTGCTCAAGAGACATTAAGAGCCACCTGCTTCGGTTTGGATTCATGTCCAGCTATAATGTTTGGACCAAGCACGGAGAAGAAGGGGTTATGATGGAAGACGCGATGAAGAAGAGATAATGATGACCAGTACCGATCTATGTTCTCTGAATGCGATGATACCGCAATGGACGACAATGAAGAAGAAGGAGGTGAAGAACAGGCATCAGATGATCCTGTTGATGATGATCTTCATCGGGCCATTTCTGATGCAAGAAGAGACTGTGGCACGGATAAGGAGAGGTTGCAGTTCGACAAGATGTTAGAGGACCACCACAAATTGTTGTACCCAGGTTGTGAAGATGGGCATAGAAAGCTGGGTAGCATATTGGAATTGCTGAAATGGAAGGCAGAGGTCGGTGTGACTGACTCGGGATTTGAGAAATTGATGATAATATTAAAGAAGTTGTTTCCAAGAAATAATGAATTGCCCGTCAGTACATATGAAGCAAAGAAGCTTGTCTGCCCTCTAGGATTAGATGTGCGAAGATACATGCATGCATTAATGATTGTATCCTCTACCGCGGTGAGAAGTACGAGAATTTGAATAAATGTCCGATATGTGGTGCATTGCGGTATAAGATCAGAAAAGATGACCCTGGTGATGTTGAGGGCGAGCCACCCAGGAAGAGGGTTCCTGCGAAGGTGATGTGGTATGCTCCAATAATACCACGGTTGAAACGTTTGTTCAGAAACAAAGAGCATGCCAAGTTGTTGCGATGGCACATGGAAGAACGTAAGAAAGACGCGATGTTGAGGCACCCCGCTGATGGTCGGCAGTGGAGAAACATCGGGAGAGAGTTCCCGGATTTTGCAGGTGAGGCAAGGAACTTATACTTTGGTCTAAGTACAGATGGCATGAATCCTTTTGGGGAGCAGAGCTGCAGTCACAGCACCTGGCCCGTGACTCTATGTATCTACAACCTTCCTCCTTGGTTGTGCATGAAGCGGAAGTTCATTATGATGCAGTGCTTATCCAAGGCCCAAAGCAACCGGGCAACGACATTGACGTGTACCTAAGGCCATTAGTCGATGAACTTTTTGGAGTTGTGGGCCAAACCCGGTGTACGTGTGTGGGATGAGCACACCGAGCAAGAATTTGACCTACGAACGTTGCTATTCGTAACCATCAATGATTGCCCTGCTCTTAGTAACATTTCAAGACAGACGAACAAAGGATACAATGCATGCACACACTGTTAGATGAGACTGAAAGTAAATATTTGAAAAAAAAGAAAAGTTGTGTACCCGTTCAATCGTCGTTTCCTTCCCGCAAGCATCCCTTAAGGAAAAAAGGCAAGCATTTCGATGGCGAGGCAGACCGTCCGAAGCCTGTCCCCCGTAGTGGTGCTGATATATTTGACATGGTCAAGGATTTAAATGTTATCTTTGGAAAAGGTCCAGGCAGTCAACCTGTTCCGAAAGATGCTGACACGCGCCCATGTGGAAGAAGAAATCTATATTTTGGGAGCTGGAAATAAGTTTTCTGCAATCGGCGTGTATGGGAAGTCCACCAAGTGTCTATTCTTGCACACCCGTGGCCAAGAGTCCTGCCTCCGCCCACTAAGACTCGGTATGCACCCGGCCGGAAGCGTTTCAAGAGTCCTACCCGCAAGTTGTCGCCCCTCCCAAGAGTACCAAAGGTTCCTCCCCCCCGTCCTTGGGATCTTACTGTCGAGCAAAATGCGGCCGCTGTTGCGAAACACAACTATGATCATTTCCATAAGCCAAAACCTCCAGCGCCAGAGCCATACACCGAGAAGCAAATAGCATATGCTACTTCTTTTCTGAACACACCATCGCAATATGACTTGCACGAGAAAAAGGATGACTATACACGCCACCTTGCGAAGGTAATTGATGACAAGGCTAAGAAGAAGAAGGTGGATGACGAGGCTAGGAAGAAGAAGGAGGATGACGAGGCTAAGAAGAAGGAGGATGGCAAGGCTAAGGAGAAGGATAGTGCTAGCACGAGCAAATCATCAGCCGGGAAGAAGACAAGTGCACCCCTCAAGGCGCCCAAGCAAACGACAAAAGGCAAAAAAAGAAAGGAAGTTTCCCAGCTCGGAGAACAGGCCAAACAATCGATCCCAGCACTCAAAGTGTTTGATGTTCCCAAGCTGTACCGGGAACATGGTGAAGGTTTCAATATGGAAGAAGCTGAGGCGCTAGCGGCTTCGATGTCCTGTACCGTGGAGGAATTGCTGAGTGCCGCAGATGTTGCACTACCCTTTGCTGACATAGCTCCTACATTTGTCTACGGGGCCGACTTGGTCAGTAGAGAGCGGCTGGATAAAATGCCAACGCATATGCGGAATTTGCATCAGTGGTACCTTGATGCGTGCAAGGAGAACCAAAAGTACATCGTGGCGAAGATCCCACGTGAATATTACTACCGAAAGGAGGAGATCCATATTGAGATGAATGAACTCTGGCAGTTATTCAATTTAGAAGCCCTCGACAAATCTCTCATGAGCTGCTATTGCTTGTAAGTTGTTAACTACATCTAAATTCATTTTCATTCAGTTCATGTTCGTTTTCATTGCATATACTCATTATATCTTATGTGTTCTCTTATGCAGACTGAAGATCAGTGAATGCAAAAGTAATAATATTATCAATATTGGGTTTGTTGACCCAGATAAAGTACATGTTCAAACGGTAAAGCATAGCGAAGATACGGGGGGAAACCTACTAAGGTTTTTGGGGGAGCAAATTTCTGTGATTCAATACTGTTTCCTTACAACTACGAGTGAGAGTCTTAATGATCTTTTATGCACATTCAGTTTTGCTTACTCGATGTTAAGTGTAATTCCTGACGTATATACATAAACATGTGCAGCTTCCACTGGATTCTACTAGACATTCAACTTGATAAGGGAATAGTTGAAGTAAGGGACCCAATGAGTAGAGGCCTGGACGGGTTCCGCGACCTGCAGAAGTTGCTCCAAGTGTAATTTCCTTCATCGCCGCGCTATATCTTTCGTGAGATATCAATTAATTATCCACTCATTCAATCATTCTTTTGCCTGGCAGGACTTGGAAAGCTTTCAAGAAAAACATTAAGGGTACCTGGGCAGAGAAGCTAACATTTACTACTGTACCGTGCGCCCAGCAGCCACAAGGGACGAATCTATGTGGATACTACGTTTGCGAGTTCATTCGCATGTTAACCACTGAGAAGCAGAACAATAATAAATTCAACGTAAGCAATAACATTCACAACTTTATTTATTTTCGTCAATATTTCGTTATCAACATTGATATAGTCATACTCATCATCTCATTTTCCTATATAGGTCGACTACATGCGGGACACACTCGAACCAAAGGAACACCTACTAGGAATTGCGGAGGAAGTGGCGGGAGTTTTGCTTAGAGAAGTAATAGACAACAACGGCTTGTTTAGTCCAAATAGGCGCTCTCCCTCTCCCAAAGTTTAATTAGTCCCGGTAGTCGTGAGCTCATGTATATATATATGTAAGGGGAATCGACTTTTGTTTCCAATATTTGGTTGATCAATCTATATATAAATGAACGTGTGTACAACTTCTAGTAGCGTATAAATATATGCAACTTTTATTTCGAATAAAAGGGGGCGGTGGCGGGGGGCGGGGTGGGGGGCTGCATCCCTCAAACCCTAAAGCAGCAGGTTTCTGGTTGCGCCACGTCGAGGACCTTTTGCCGCGGGTGGTAATACCGCCCGCGACAAAAGGGTCTATCCACTGCGCGCCCCGCGTCTGCCACGTGGTCGACCATATGTCGCGGGTCCACCCGCGACAAAATGTAGACCTTTTATCGCGCCTCCGTTGTCGCGGCTGGCCGCCCGCGACAAAAGGGCTTACCACCCGCGGCAAAAGGCCTCTTCTCCACTAGTGCTTGTACGTTTTAATGCGCTTTCACAAGTTATCACGAATATTGGGCATCACCAAACCACTGCGTTTCTATCTACTTACAACATCTCTAACAGAGCCCGTAAATTCCGCCGAAACTGAACTTTTCCGGCGGTTTTACGGGTTCGAGTCGAATGTGTCGCAGAACAAAGCGCGAAAAGATGGGCCGGACCGTAAAACAAGATCAGGGGCCCGAGAAACTCCGCGCACGCCCCGTATTAAAAGGGTTCACGGAGGGGAGTTCGGTTCACAAACCCTACGCCGCCGCCAAGCACGTTTTCAGGCGAGCAATCCAGCGAGCCCCAGGCAGCGATCCCGCCGTGGCGTCGGCGCGATGGCGTCCCGTGGTGGCTCCCAAGGCCATGGCACCGGATTGGGCGGCGGTGACTCGTCGCCGCGTCTGCCCGTGTTCCGCACCGACGAGGAGCGGCGCAAATGGAACCGTTCGGAGGGCGCGCGCAAGCGCATCGCCCGCCGCTGGACAAACTAGGGGCTCATGCCCACATGGAAGCTCGCCAGGTACGGCAACGCCGGCGAGGGCTCCTTGTCTGGCCAGTCAAGCCGCGCACCGCGGCTCCCCGTCGCGGACAGCAGCGATGACGAGGACCTCGTCCCCGCGCGGTCGCCCACCATCTCCGCCGGGGACTACGTCCACGGCAGCGACGAGGAGGAGGCCGTCCTCGCGCAAACCAAGGCCGTCAGCGCGGCGGAGGCTCGCGCGCGCTTCCGCCCGGAGGAGGCGGACGCCGTCCGCCAGGTCCATGAATACGAGGCGGCCCGTCGGGAGGCCCGCGTCCGCCGCGTCAAGCTCAAAATAGTCGAGCTTGACACCGACGACGCGTGAAGATCATCCACGACAGCGTCGGTGCCGTCTGCCGCCGACACGCTGTGCCACCACCGGCACCGTCGCGCGCGTAGGTCACTATATTGGCCGCATTTTGCTTTAGCTAAGTAGCGCTCGCCGGTGTACCAGTAATGTAACTTTAATTTGTCGAACAATGTAAGTTCTGATGCTCAATCGAAGCATCAATTTCATGGCGAACTATGATCATCGCCTAATTTACCCGCCCCACTTCGAATTCCGCTTTTCAATTCCATTTTTACGGTTTCTAATCCACGCCACTGCCAAAATCGAACGAACTTATATTTTTAAAAGACGAAAAACCACTTTTTCGACTTACACTTTTTCGAGCTCTCCAGAGATGCTGTTAATGTAAGTAGTGCTCAAACCAAAGCATATGGTCGTCGTCGGAGCACTCCTTTCCTTTGGCCCCAAGCTCACACTTCCCCTCCGTCTGCGTGGTCAGTCCACCTAGTACTGCTCCCATTAGCATCCTTGTCTGCATTCTTTCCATCCTTTTTTCTCGTCTCCCATTCTTTTCTCTTCCGTATCCTCCTTCTTGGTTCGATAACCATCGATCGCAGACTAGTAGCCAGCTCTTGGACTACAGTTAATTATAGTAAGTGATGTTACGGGCCACGGTGGACAAAAAAACAGATGACTAAAGACCGAAACCGAAAAGACCGAGATCGAACTCGAAAAGACAGAGACCGAAATAACCGATAAAAAAATTAGATAGAAAATTTTATAGACCGAATTTAGTTTGGTCAATTTGGTTATTTATTCTAAGTAACCGAATAGATCGAACTACCGAATTCTACGTAAGAGTATCCCAATCTTCAGAATTGTGTGATGCACGTGAGTTGTGGTATTCTTGAATGTTGATCAAACTTCTGTAGGATTTTTAAATTTTTGTTTAGATTGTTCAATGTTAGTTCCTGCCAACTGATAATAATATATGCAATGAAAAAACATTCAAAATACATCTAAAATGCTGCGAACTTTTTACTAAATAATGTCTAATATTTGTGTTGATAACATTGACCATGATGTTCGGTCATGACCGAACCCGAACCCGAATTATTGGGTACCCGAATTTGTCGGGCAGTAAAATGAGCAAGTATATTTTGGTATTCATTTTTTTATGACCGAAATCTAAATAGACCGAAATACAAAAACCGAATTGTCGGTCATGACCGAATGCCCACCCCTAGTTACGGGAGACTGGCTGATGAGTGTTTCCAGGAGGAGCACCGAGATCGCCCTCACATGCACTGCCATTTATATTATCGCAAACCTCTCCAACCTCTAATTCTTCTCATGTGAGCGAGAAAGCCCCAGGACCACCGCCACCCCGATTCTCCACCGAGGCTCCTCAAATAGTCGTCGGCAGGAGCTGTCGACATTGTCGTATGGGGGCGCCGACACAACATCCTCCATTTGGGGGAGCTGCTCCCACACCGGCGCCCTCCATACAACAGCTCCGATAGATCATTTGAATTAAAAACTTAGACAAAAACATAGAAATTCGAATAGGTTTTTGAATATAAAGTTTGTGCCAACACACGGCCACCAAATTCAAATAGGTCTGGCTACAAAAAAACAACTCCGGCTTCCAAGCCAAATGATCAGATGAACGGGGTCATGGGTGGCTCAACCTTGACGACGTTTTCATCATCGATGAGCCCCGACAGCAGCTCCATTGCTGCAACCGGATCCACGGTCGTCGGGGGAGGCATGAACATCGATGGTGCGGGGGGAGGCATGAACGTTGACGGTGCCGGCGGAGTCATGAACGTCGACGGTGCCAGGGGAGTCATGGACGCCGACGCAGGTCGCGGCGCCAGCACCTCTTGGCCGATGCGCTCGCGGTACATCTCGTACCACGCCCTCGCCAATAGGTCCATATTCTCCATGTTGGCCATCAAGATCTTGGATTCTTGAGACATCTTGGCCAACGAAAGCCGCGTCGCTAGTATGGCCTTTCATCTTCGCCGCCTCCACCTTCTCCCTCTCCAACTCAATCTTCATGTCTTGCTTCTCTAGTATTGCCTTTCACACGACGCCGGCCCTATCCGCCGCTTCCTTGTTTTCCGTTGAGAAGGAGGATATCATCTTCTCGAGGGAGGCGTCCATTGAAGCCAATGCCGGTGCCGCATTCCTCTCGGCCTTGGCCTTCTTGTTGCCAATGGGGCGCCCGGTGGAGGCGCCGGCTGGATCGACCGGCCCATCTTCCCCGTCCTTGTTGAGAGTGTGGCGGATGGCGTCCCATTTCTTGCAACCTTGTAGTTTGTTGAAGCAATGAATGAAGGGGAAATGTTTGTCCTCATTTTGATTCTTGTACATCTTGAAGGCGTCGAGCATCTAACAATACACGATTCATTAAAAAGATGGACATCTGCGAGAGCGACGGCCCCTCTGTGTAGTACCCGGTGACGAGGGTGAGCTCGAGAATTCAAATGCCCGACTTGCACCTCCTTGGCCGCCGCCATGCTGAGGCACACGCGGCAGCTCAGCCGCTTTCGTGGCTTCGAGAGCGGCGATGCGGTGCCTTCTGCGGTCAGCCGTCAAGATGGAGCAGTTATGACCCACAAGTATAGGGTATCGCAACAGTCTTCGAGGGAAGTAAAACCCAAATTTGTTGATTCAACACAAGGGAAGCCAAAGAATAAATATAAGCTTTGACAGCGGAGTTGTCAATTCAGCTGCACCTGGAAAAGCACTAGCAACAGGGTGATGTGAAAGCAGTGGTAATATGATGCGGCGCCAGAAAATAGTTGGTACTACTTTGATGGCGTGTTGACATGGAAATGTGATGCGGCAGTAATAGTAACACAGCAGTAGCAGTAACACAGAGGAGATGGCACTGGAAAATATCCCAGCGCGCAGTTGACTGAAAAGCAATGATGATGAAATAAAGGACCGGGGTTCCCGACGATCTACACTAGTTGTAACTCTCCAGAAAACAAGTTTTGGGTGAACAAATTACAGCTGGGCAATTGACAGAATTGAATTTAGCATTAAGATCAAATATTCAGTCTATTAATATCGTAGGCATGTTTTTCATATATAGTCATACGTGCTCGCAATGAGAAACTTGCATAACATCTTTTGTACCGCCAGGCGGTAATTAAGGTACTCCTTTTAATAGAGCAGGAGAAAAGCATTAACACTTGGTGAAAACATGTGATCCTCATATCAAAGTCATCCCCTCCGGTTATCCCAATTCGAGATCACTTTGGGGCCTAGGGTTCTGGACAAAGACATGTGCATACAATTTGTAGATACAATCTAAGCAACAATTATAGAGCCTAGATCTAAGATCATGCCACTCGTGCACTAGTGACAATCATTAAACATAATAATATTGCAGCAACAAATACTTCACAAACTTATAGGATATACTGAACATAATGATCAATCCATCGGATCCCAACAAACACAACACCGATTACATCATATAGATCTCAATCATGTAAGGCAGCTCATGAGATCATTGTATTGAAGCACATGGGAGAGAGTACCATCTAGCTACAGCCAAGAACCCATAGTCCCTGCGGGAATTACTCACAAACCATCATGGAGTCGAAGTGGAGGCGGTGGAGTGGATGGCGATGGCTCCGGGGGCACTTCCCTGTCCCGACAGGGTGCCAGAACAGAGACTTATGTCCCCCGAAACATGGTTTCGGCGATGACGGCGGCTACGGAACTTTTCATCGACGGAGGGTGATATGTTGCGGAGTTTCTAGGTCAGAGGGGTCTTATAGGCGAAGAGGCGATGCCTGGGAGCGCACGAGGCCACCATACCACCCCTAGGCGCGGGCCAGGCTGGCTGCGCCTGGGCCTGGTATGGGCGGCCTATATCCCCCCTCCGGCTCTCCTTCTGGCTCCCGGGGTCTTCTGGTATATTAGAATTTTTGTGATTTTTCCAGAATTTTCCGAGCATTTTCAATTTTGGACATTTTCTGCAATAAACAGACATAATAAACTGAAACTCGCACTGTGGCACTTGTTAATAGGTTAGTCCAATAAATGTCATAAAATGATGCAAAGTGCACATAAAACATAGAGGAATTGGTGTAAAACAAGCATGGAACATCAACAATTATAGATACGTTTGCAACCTATCAAGCAGCGGCGTTTCTCCTCCTCCCACGCCTCCTGCGGCATGTTCGCCGGCTTCTCCATCGACGCCACGGTGCGCGGCTTCGGCGGCGCCATCATCGGCGCTTTCCCTGCCTTCACTGGAGCCTTTCTCTTCGGCTGCGGCGAGGGTTTTTCGGGTTGAAACTTGGATGGGAGATGGAGCGGCGGGCGGGAGAAATGAGCGGCGGAGGGGGAGGGTTTTTGGTGGAAAAGATGTATACTTTTTGGATGTGTATCTTACAGGCGGCTCCCACGCCCAAAAATTTTCGTCCCGCGAGACGCCGGCGTCTAATTCGCGCCCTTCGCGAAGGGACCAGCACGGGGTTACCGACGCTTCTATTAGGCTCGAAATTGCGCCGACGCTTTTTAGACGTGTCGGTTTAAGCCTACTTTCGCCGTCCGCCAAAATGCTATCGGGGCCGTTATCGAGAGCGCCGGCGGAGATGCTCTAACAGCATCCCCTGTCCATCCAATCTTGCGCATTTGCATACGTTAGAGCATCTCTAGTAGAGCCCGAAAAAACGCAAACCGAAAACGCCGAGTTCAGTTCACCGAAAACGCGAGTTCTGCCGAAATTCGCAGTGGCGCAGAATAGAACCCGTAAAATGAAACTGAAAACAGGAATTCGAATTGTCGCGGGTAATTTGAGGCGATGATCATAGTTTATAGATGACATAGATGCTCCGATTGAGCATCGATACTTATATAGTTCATGCAATTGACATAATACTGGTACACCGGCAACCTTAACCTAGCTAATTAAGCAAAATGCAGCCTATTTCGAGCTATGGCGCGCGCGGCGGTGCCGGTGCTGGCGGATATGGTCGGTGGCGTGGAAGTCTTCACGCGTCGTCCTTGTCAAGCTCGACTATTTCGAGCTTGACCTGGCGGACGCGGGCCTCCCAGCGGGCCGCCTCGTACTCCCGTATCTGGCGGACGGCGTCGGCCTCCTCCCGGCGAAGCGCACCCTCGCCTCCGCCTCGCTGATGGCGAAGGTCTGCGCCATCACCGCCTCCTCCTCGTCGCTGCCGTGGACGTAGTCCTCGGTGGAGAAGGTTGGCAAACGAGCGGGGACGAGGTCGTCCTCCTCGCTGCTCGCCGCCACGGGCAGCCGCGGTGCACGGCTCGACTGCCCGGAGGAGGAGCCCTCGCCCTGGTTGGCGAAGCGGGCGAGCTTCCCTGGGGGCGTGATCCCCCAGTTGGTCCAGCGGCGAGCGCTCCTCTTGCGCGTGCCCTCGCTCCGCTTCCACTTCTGCCGCTCCGCCTCGGTGCGGAGAAGACGGGCGGACGCGGCGCGCGCGCCCAATCCGCGGCCGACCCTCCGAACCTCCACGGGAGGCCACGCGCGGCGGGCGGAGGATCGGTGTCGGCTAAGCGTGGATTGCTCGTCGGAGCGCGCTACCGGCGGCGGGGGAGGAGACGACGGAGGGGAGTAGGGTTTGCGAACCGAACTCCTCTCCGCGAACCCTTTTAATAGGGGCCGCGTGGGGAGTTTCTCGGGCCCCTGAACTTCGTATTCGGGCCGGCCGACGTTTTCGATCACTGATCAGCGGCATGCCGGCCGTAAATCCGCCGGAAAAGTTCAGTTCCGGCGGGATTTACGGGCTCTTGATGAAGCATATTTTTGTCACCTCAATTTTCTGCAGCTTTAACATTATTATACCTGCTAGTGCGACCGGCCGTTTCCTCGTATTCTTGTAAGAATTCTCGGCAATAATGCTCGCTAGCTTGTTCGGTTGGGTGGAGTGATCTATGAAAGCTTTGTACCAGCCTGCCTGCCAATCTGAGCATATAATTTCGGTTGCCATTGCACCATCCTCTTTCATTGTCCGGCATCGCACCTCCCCCCACTTCGTTCAGATCTCTTTGATCTCTTCTTTCCTTAAAGCGTGGGGAAAATAAATACACACGGCTGGGCGTGCATGCATGGGGATAGAGGAAGTGGAGTGTCATGGGAATCCGGTTCTCACCGTTTACCTTCCGACGAATCTTACCTTGCACTAGTCCGTCCACTCTTCCTCTCATTTGGTTTTGCATTTCATCTTTTCGGTATTTCAGGATGTCACATGAAGCTGGCATGTTCCTGTTTAGGGTCCCCTACAGAAAAAACACACGTGTGTTAATGGCCTTTTGGATGTTCTCGACGGCGACGCGAAGGTGTAACAGTAACACATTTACTAACATTTTTCAGGTGCTAACTTTAACACTTTGCTTCTGAAGCTAAACAGTGCCTGCCTGTCGTGTCCGATAGCCAGCCGGATGATGTGATCCTTAATATGTGTGTGCGTGCGCCTTCTCCGTTTCTTTCATGATGGGATTGCCGAATATTGCCATGGTGCAGCAACACTTTCGGCTGGTGTGCCTTCCTACCGAATACTCCTTTCGTCTGCTGCTCATAACTCATAAGTCATAAGTGACGGCGATCTGCTGACGGCTGACCCTTACATATTACAGCTGCTGAATTCGTGCGAGTGGCGTGTCTGGATTTGAGATCGATGCTGGCAACGACCTATAGTTGAGGTATCCAACTCAGTCCCGGCTGAAGAATACTCGTACCTATAATGGCCACCCATTTGATTAAGCATGATGATGAATTAGAAGCAATTTGTGCAGCCTGACAGCAGACTGTTCTGTTTCCAGCTTGAAAATTCAGTAGCAGGACCATAGCTCTTTTCTATGGGCACGATGATCCAGGCACAGGAGGAGAGCAGCTGCATTTACAAATCAACGCCTAACTAATTAACCCTCTCCTCTCCCGACCCAACCCTAGACGCCTTCCGCCGCCGCCGCCGCCGGCGGCGCCGTCGGGCAAAGACCCCGGGGCGTGGCGGCGGCGGCAGCGTTCCCTCGTGATGCGGCGGGGATGGCGGCCAGGGAGCCTCTCACGGCGCGGCGGTGGCTGCCCTCCCGCATCCCGGATGGTTGGGCGGCGGCCGGGGATGGAGGGGCGATGGCGGCCCTCCGGCCTCCCGCATGGATGGATGGGGACGGTGGCCTGTGCTGCGGCCTCCCGCCCATCTGGCGCACGCCGGTGATGGCTGGTGGTGGCGGACAACGCCATCCCTCCGCCTCTCGCGGTGAGGGGCGATGATCTTGGGCTTCTCGCGTACGAGGTCCAGGGAGCAGCCTTGGGTTCGACGGGGAGGCGGCCTTCTTCTTCGCTGGAGAAGGTCGGCTGGTTGCTGGGGTGGCGGGTCACGAGATCCCTCTACCCCGGCGATGAAGATCTAGTCGACGACGAGCTAGCTGCGAAGGGGCCACCGGTGAACACCGCACCTTGACTTCGTTCTTGGCGGATGATGGCGGCGGCTATTGGCGTCGTTCCCCTGCGAAGGCATCATCTTTGTTGGCCTCTCCGTTTGCTCTCGCCGAGTTGGGGACTCGCGGCTGTCGGTGAAAACCGTGTCAAGATTGGCGGGCGATGGCGGCGTTAAGCGTCGCTTCCTTCTTGAAGGCATCGTCGTCGCAGTCCGCGGGAACTCACTCGTGCTGCTCCGGGGGAAACCCTAGATCCAGCCAGGATCGGACGATGACGGCGCTCCCTGCGTCGTGCTACCTCTTGGGGCATCGTTTTTGGAGCAGCGGCTGGATGGAGGTGGTTTTTGGTGGAGTGGTGTTCATCTACCACGTTGTCGTTGATGGTTCTTAGCGGCGTGGAGCTGCGGGTTATCGAAGACGAGCGAGGACTGCTGGACGCGGGCAGGATGGTGGAGTTGTTTGGTGTTATGGTGACATCGACGGCAGGCCTGGCACGGTTAATGCGTTGATCTCGCTTGAAGATGGGTTCGAGATAGATGGCGGTTGCAAACTCTGCGACGTGTGCAATGGCACACCCTCAGGGTTTTGCTTTTCGAATGATGTGTGTTGGTGTACCGTCAGGGAGTATGACCTTGTACATGGCCCCCCTTCATCGTAGGTATAGCGAATTGTCGCTAGGAAAAAGGCTTCAAGTTGATCTTTATATTCCCCTTGTAAAGCATTGTGAATAATTTAATAAAGACGTCAAGCAGTGGATTTTTGGAGACGCTAGCTAGCAATAGAAGGCTTCCGGCTATGAGATGGGGAAAACAATCTCCACTGCAAACAGACGACATCAACGAGTCAAAGGAGGAGGAAGCACGTGGTATGGACCGTCGGATCGTGTAGTCTGGTCTGATACAAGATCCAGACCAATGCATTATAGTAAACGGCTAATCAGAGCATCTGTTTCCTTGCATAGGTGCGCTTGATCGATCAGGACACTGCACGCCCTAGCTGTTTGATCATTATGGCACGCTGCTGACTTGCCATGACATGTGCGAGCAGGGCCTGCGTCCGATCACACATAAGTGAATCTCCAACGGCCGACGCATTTTGGAAGTTTGAAATGTCCGGTTGTGGCCGTTTGCGTCGGCTGTGGACGCCATGCAACCCACGGCGACCGTTTGCATCGGGGCTATCTCCAGCGGTGCGTACGCATTCTTTTAGCGGAGACAGCGTCAAGGTTGTCAATGGCGGTTAATGTCCCGTCGAGGCCTACCGCCGACGATTACCGGTTTCCGCGCGGCGACGGTCGTTCCCACGCTTGCCCAATACATTGGCAAGTTTCGCCGGCGTATCGCGTGCGGGGGAAACGACATGCGCGGGAACGCCGTTTCCTGCCCCGCCGTGGCTATATATGGTGGACACCGGCGGTGGTGACGGACACACCTAGAGCTAAACCCTAGCATCCATCCATGGCCGAGCACAACCTTAGGTCCTTAGCTGGTATCAGGTTGTTCAGATATGCCGCCAAGCCCACCCGGAGGACGAGCAGCTAGTCGTCGATGCTTCTCAAGCCGAGCAGCTGGACCTGGAGGCGGCGGAGGCAGAGGTTGCGGAGGTGGCGGCTGATGTCTACGGGTGCTTCTATTCTGGTAGACAGTGTTGGGCCTCCAAGAGCAGAGGTTTGTAGAACAGTAGCAAGTTTCCCTTAAGTGGATTACCCAAGGTTTATCGAACTCGGGAGGAAGAGGTCAAAGATATCCCTCTCAAGCAACCCTCAATAACAAAGCAAGAAGTCTCTTGTGTCCCCAACTCCCAAATACACTTGTCAGGTGTATAGGTGTACTAGTTCGCAAAGAGATAGTGAAATACAAGTAATATGGATGTATATGAGTGGCAATAGCAATCTGAATAAAATATGGCAGCGAGTAAACATGCAACAAAACAGTAAACAAACGGAGATTCGATGCTTGGAAGCAAGGCCTAGGGATCCTGCTTTCACTAGTGGACACTCTCAACAATGATCACATAATAGGACTACTCTACACTCTTTTGTTGGATGATGAACGCATTGCGTAGGATTACACGAACCCTCAATGCCGGAGTTAACAAGCTCCACAATGCAATGTTCATATTTAAATAACCTTAGAGTGCAAGATAGATCAACATAATTACACCAAGAACTAACATAGCATGCACACTATCACCATCATGCATATGTAGGAGGAATAATACACATCAATACCATCATAGCAATAGTTAACTTCGCAATCTACAAGAGATCATGATCATAGCCTATGCCAAGTACTCACGGTGCACACACTATCACCATTACACACGTGGAGGAGGAATAGAGTACTTTAATAACATCACTAGAGTAGCACATAGACGATATTCAACTAGATCACATAAAGAGAGATGAACCACATAGCTACAGCGGAGCCCTCAGCCCCGGGGTGAATTACTCCCTCCTCATCATGGAGGCGCGATGGCGGTGAAGATGGCGGTGGAGGCGGCGGTGGAGACGACTCCGGGGCATTCGTCCCGGCGGGGTGGGAGAGAGACTTCTGTCCCCGAATCTTGATTTCGCGATGGCGGCTCGGGAAGGTTTTCTCCGTATCGTGGTTCTCTCCGTAAGGGTTTTCGTGCGGGGGCTTTAAATAGGCGAAGAGGCGGCGGGGAGGGTCGAAGGGGCGACCACACCATAGGGTGGCGCGGGCCCCCTGGCCGCGCCACCCTATCATCTGGGGCCCACAGGGCCCCCTCCGGCGGCTCTCGGGTGTTGGATGCTTCCGGGCAAAATAGGAACCAGGCGTTGATTTCGTCAATTCCCGAGAATATTTCGTTACTAGGATTTCGAAACCAAAAAACAAGAACTGGCACTTTGGCATCTTGTTAATAGGTTAGTTCAGAAAATGCGTAAATATGACATATAATGTGCATAAAACATGTAGATATCATCAATAAAGTAGCATGGAACATAAGAAATTATCGATACGTTGAAGACGTATCAGCATCCCCAAGCTTAGTTCTGCTCGTCCCGAGCAGGTAAAACGATAACAAAGATAATTTCTTAAGTGACATGCCATCATAATCTTGATCATACTATTTGTAAACATATGTAATGAATGCAGCGATCAAAACAATGGTAATGACATGAGTAAACAAGCGAATCATAAAGCAAAGACTTTTCATGAATAGCACTTTCAAGACAGGCATCAATAAGTCTTGCAAAAGAGTTAACTCATAAAGCAATAAATCAAAGTAAAGGTATTGAAGCAACACAAAGGAAGATTAAGTTTCAGCGGTTGCTTTCAACTTATAACATGTATATCTCATGGATATTGTCAACATAGAGTAATATAACAAGTGCAATATGCAAGTATGTAGGAATCAATGCACAGTTCACACAAGTGTTTGCTTCTTAAGGTGGAGAGAAATAGGTAAACTGACTCAACAATAAAAGTAAAAGAATGGTCCTTCAAAGAGGAAAGCATCGATTGCTGTATTTGTGCTAGAGCTTTTATTTTGAAAACATGAAACAATTTTGTCAACGGTAGTAATAAAGCATATGAGTTATGTAAATTATATCTTACAAGTTGCAAGCCTCATGCATAGTATACTAATAGTGCCCGCACCTCGTCCTACTTAGCTTGGACTACCGGATCTTCGCATGCCATGTTTCAACCAAGTGTCACAAAGGGGTACCTCCATGCCGCCTGTACAAAGGTCTAAGGAGAAAGCTCGCATTTTGGATTTCTCGCTTTTTGATTATTCTCAACTTAGACATCCATACCGGGACAACATGGACAACAGATAATGGACTCCTCTTAAATGCATAAGCATGTAGCAAAGTTATTATTCTCATATGAGATTGAGGATATATGTCCAAAACTGAAACTTCCACCATGGTTCATGGCTTTAGTTAGCGGCCCAATGTTCTTCTCTAACAATTTTGCATGCTCCAACCACTAAAATGATAGACCTTGAGACAAGACGGACATGCATAGCAACTCACATGATATTCAACAATAGTTGATGGCGTTCCCCGAAGCATGGTTATCGCACAACAAGCAACTTAATAAAATATAAAGTGCATAAGTACATATTCAATACTACGATAGTTTTTAAGGCTATTTTGTCCCATGAGCTATATATTGCAAAGGTGGATGATGGAATTTTAAAGGTAGCACTCAAGCAATTTACTTTGGAATGGCGGAGAAATACCATGTAGTAGGTAGGTATGGTGGACACAAATGGCATAGTAGTTGGCTCAAGGATTTTGGATGCATGAGAAGTATTCCCTCTCGATACAAGGTTTAGGCTAGCAAGGTTATTTGAAGCAAACTCAAGGATGAACAAGTGCAGCAAAACTCACATAAAAGACATATTGTAAACATTATAAGACTCTACACCGTCTTCCTTGTTGTTCAAAACTCAATACTAGATATTATCTAGACCTTAGAGAGACCAATTATGCAAACCAAATTTTAGCATGCTCTATGTATTTCTTCACTAATAGGTGAAAAGTATATGATGCAAGAGCTTAAACATGAGCACAACAATTGCCAAGTATCACATTATCCAAGACATTTTACCAATTACTACATGTAGCATTTTCCAATTCCAACCATATAACAATTTAACGAAGAGGAAACTTCGCCATGAATATTATGAGCTAAGAACACATGTGTTCATATGAACCAGCGGAGCGTGTCTCTCTCCACACAAGGATGAATTTATTCAAACAAAACAAAAAATAAAAACAAACAAGACGCTCCAAGTAAAGTACATAAGATGTGACCGAATAAAAATATAGTTTCAAGAGAAGGAACGATGATGTTGTCGATGAAGAAGGGGATGTCTTGGGCATCCCCAAGCTTAGACGCTTGAGTCTTCTTAGAATATGCAGGGGTGAACCACGGGGCATCCCCAAGCTTAGAGCTTTCACTCCTCTTGATCATAGTATATCATACTCCTCTCTTGACCCTTGAAAACTTCCTTCACACCAAACTTCAAGCAAACTCATTAGAGGGTTAGTGCACAATCAAAATTCACATGTTCAGAGGTGACACAAACATTCTTTTCACTTCTGGACATTGCATAAAGCTACTGGACATTAATGGATCAAAGAAATGAATCCAACATAGCAAAAGAGGCAATGCGAAATAAAAGGCAGAATCTGTCAAAAACGAACAGTCCGTAAAGACAATTTAAAGCTGGCACCAGACTTGCTCAAATGGAAAAACTCAAAACTAATGAAAGTTGCATATCTGAGGATCACGCTCGTAAATTGGCAGATTTTTCGAATTTTCTACAGAAAACTGTGCCCAGATTCGTGACAGACAGCAATGTTGTTTCTGCGCAGCGATCCCAAATATAACATCAACTTTGACATAGAAACTTTACTTGGCACAAAAACATGATAAGGAGAGGTTGCTACAGTAGTAAACAACTTCCAAGACACAACATAAAACTGTAGCAAAATAAACACATGGGTTATCTCCCAAGAAGTTCTTTCTTTATAGCCATTAAGATGGGCTCAGCAGTTTTAATGATGCACTCGCAAGAAATAAGAGTTGAAGCAAAAGAGAGCATCAAGAGGCAAATTCAAAACACATTTAAGTCTAACATGCTTCCTATGCATAGGAATCTTGTAAATAAACAAGTTCATGAAGAGCAAAGTAACAAGCATAGGAAGATAAAACAAGTGTAGCTTCAAAAATTTCAGCACATAGAGAGGCATTTTAGTAACATGAAAATTTCTACAACCATATTTTCCTCTCTCATAATAACTTTCAGTAGCATCATGAGCAAACTCAACAATATAACTATCACATAAAGCATTCTTATCATGAGTCTCATGCATAAAATTATTATTACTCCCAACATAAGCATAATCAGTTTTATTAGTTGTAGTGGGAGCAAATTCAACAAAGTAGCTATCAAATATAGGAGGTATATTGTAATCATAATCAAATTTATCCTCCATAACAGGTGGTAACAAAAGACTACTATCATTATAATCATCATAAATGGGAGGCAAAGTATCATCAAAGTAAATTTTCTCCTCAATGCTTGGGGGACTAAAAATATCATGCTCATCAAAGCCAGCTTCCCAAGCTTAGAATTTTCCATAGCATTAGCAACAATAGTGTTCAAAGCATTCATATTAATATGTTCCATGGGTTTTTAATTTTCGCATCAAACCATCCATGTCTTAAATCAGGAAATAGAATAAAAAGGTCATTGTTGTCCATTATGCCTAACTAGTGTAAACAAGAAACAAAATGTTTAATTGCAGAGTCTAAAGGAAATAGCTTCGAGCACAAACACAATGGCGCCAGAAAAGTACTTACCTGGAACCAAAGTATGAGTGCCTTTTACCTTTCCTCCCCGGCAACGGCGCCAGAAAAGTGCTTGGCGCGTAGTTGACGAGGGAGGAAAAGTGCTTAGTTGCCGGGCTTGCCAATGTGTGAGTGCCGTTTACCTTCCCTCCCCGGCAACGGCGCCAGAAAAGTGCTTGATGTCTACGGGTGCTTCTATTCTTGTAGACAGTGTTGGGCCTCCAAGAGCAGAGGTTTGTAGAACAGTAGCAAGTTTCCCTTAAGTGGATTACCCAAGGTTTATCGAACTCGGGGAGGAAGAGGTCAAAGATATCCCTCTCAAGCAACCCTGCAATAACAAAGCAAGAAGTCTCTTGTGTCCCCAACTCACCAAATACACTTGTCAGGTGTATAGGTGTACTAGTTCGGCAAAGAGATAGTGAAATACAAGTAATATGGATGTATATGAGTGGCAATAGCAATCTGAATAAAATATGGCAGCGAGTAAACATGCAACAAAACAGTAAACAAACGGAGATTCGATGCTTGGAAGCAAGGCCTAGGGATCCTTTCACTAGTGGACACTCTCAACAATGATCACATAATGGACTACTCTACACTCTTTTGTTGGATGATGAACGCATTGCGTAGGATTACACGAACCCTCAATGCCGGAGTTAACAAGCTCCACAATGCAATGTTCATATTTAAATAACCTTAGAGTGCAAGATAGATCAACATAATTACACCAAGAACTAACATAGCATGCTATCACCATCATGCATATGTAGGAGGAATAATACACATCAATACCATCATAGCAATAGTTAACTTCGCAATCTACAAGAGATCATGATCATAGCCTATGCCAAGTACTCACACGGTGCACACTATCACCATTACACACGTGGAGGAGGAATAGAGTACTTTAATAACATCACTAGAGTAGCACATAGACGATATTCAACTAGATCACAAAGAGAGAGATGAACCACATAGCTACGGCGGAGCCCTCACCGGGTGAATTACTCCCTCCTCATCATGGAGCAGCGATGGCGGTGAAGATGGCGGTGGAGACGGCGGTGGAGACGACTGGGGCAATTCCCGTCGGCGAGTCGGAACAGACTTTCTGTCCCAGATCTTGATTTCGCGATGGCGCGCTCTGGAAGGTTTTCTCGTATCGTGGTTCTCTCCGTAAGGGTTTTCGATGCGGGGGCTTTAAATAGGCGAAGGGGCGGCAGGAGGGTCGAAGGGCGACCACACCATAGGGTGGCGCGGGCCCAGCCTTGGCCGCGCCACCCTATCATCTGAGCCCAGGGGCCCCCTCTGTGACTCTCGGGTGTTGGATGCCGGCAAAATAGGAACACGGCGTTGATTTCGTCCAACGAGAATATTTCGTTACTAGGATTTCTGAAACCAAAAACAGCAAAAAACTGGCACTTTGGCATCTTGTTAATAGGTTAGTTCCAGGAAAATGCGTAAATATGACATATAATGTGCATAAAACATGTAGATATCATCAATAAAGTAGCATGGAACATAAGAAATTATCGATACGTTGGAGACGTATCAGCGGCGGCAGAGCACGCGCAAGGGCGTGAGCGCCTCGCTACGGCCAGGGCGGAAATCGCCGACGCTAGGGCTGAGCTCGCCGATGGTGGCCACTCCGGCGGCCCCACCCGCGGACGTCGTCATCCACGACATCGCCGCCGCTGAAGACGTCGTACCCACCCGCTTCGACTGCGGCGGTGGCCAGTTGGTTCTGGTCGCGTCCTTCGAGACCCTTGCTGGGGACGCCCTGCGCCGTCAGGCTCGGGCAGCGGAGGAGGAAGCCCACAGCTATGTGATACGTCTCCAACGTATCGATAATTTCTTATGTTCCATGCCACTTTATTGATGATACCTACATGTTTTATGCACATTATATGTCGTATTTATGCGTTTTACCGAACTAACCTATTAACAAGATGCCGAGTGCGTTCCTGTTTCGCTGTTTTGTTTCAAAATCTAGTAGCAGTATTCCCGAGGTGGAGCGAGACCAACGCCAGTTCTATTTTTCCACGAAGCTTCCAGAACACCGGGAAGGACCAGAGGGGGGCCACAGGCCCACCAGATGACATGGTGGCGCGGCCCAGGCCCTGGCCGCGCCACCCTATGGTGTGGTCGCCCCTTCGCCCCTCCGACGCTGCCCTTTCGCCTATATAAAGCCCCTGCATCGAAAACCCTTAGGGAGAAAGCCACGATACGAGAAAAGTTCCAGAGCCGCCGTCATCGCGAAGCCAAGATCTGGGGACAGGAGTCTGTTCCGGCACCCTGCCGAGACGGGTGCCCCGGAAGGCTCCTCCATCGACACCGCCATCTCCACCGCCATCTTCATCACGCTGCTGCTCCCATGAGGAGGGAGTAGTTCTCCATCGAGGCTCGGGGCTGTACCGGTAGCTATGTTCATCTCTCTCCTATGTACCTCAATACAATGATCTCATGAGCTGCTTTACATGATTGAGATTCATATGAGTTTTGTATCACTACTATCTATGTGCTACTCTAGCAAAGTTATTAAAGTAGTTTATTCCTCCTGCATGTGTGCAAAGGTGACAGTGCGTGCACCGTGTTAGTACTTGGTTTATGCTATGATCATGATCTCTTGTAGATTGCGAAGTTAACTATTGCTATGATAATATTGATGTGATCTATTCCTCCTACATATGCATGAAGGTGACAGTGTGCATGCTATGCTAGTACTTGGTTTAGTCGTTTTGATCTATCTTACACTTAAGGTTACTTAAACATGAGCATTATTGTGGAGCTTGTTAACTCCGGCATTGAGGGTTCGTGTAATCCTACGCAATGTGTTCATCATCCAACAAAAGTGTAGAGTATGCATTTATCTATTCGTTATGTGATCAATGTTGAGAGTGTCCACTAGTGAAAGTGTAATCCCTAGGCCTTGTTCCTAAATACTGCTGTGTTACTACTGCTGCAATACTACCACCATCAACTACACGCCGGCAAGCTATTTTCTGGCACCGTTGCTAGCTCATATATATTCATACCACTTGTATTTCACTCTCTTTCGCCGAACTAGTGCACCTATTAGGTGTGTTGGGGACACAGAGACTTCTTGCTTTGTGGTTGCGGGTTGCATGAGAGGGATATCTGACCTCTTCCCTACCCCGATAAATGGGTGATCCACTTAAGGAAAAAACTTTGTTGTTCTACAAACCTCTGCTCTTGAGGCCCAACACTGTCTCTGAGAAAGGAGGGGAACGTAGACATCAAGCTATTTTCTGCGCCGTTCTGAGGAAAGATAAAGGTACTCACACTCCGACCTCGGCTACTAAGCTATTTTTGGCGTCGTTGTAAGTACTCAAAGCTATTTCCTTTAGACTGCAATTGCGACATTTGGTTTCTTGTTTACACTAGTTAGGCATAATGAAAAACAACAAAAATATGAGAGATCTTTATGAACTTTATCTTGAATTAGGACATGATGTGTTTGAAGAGAGAATTAAGAAACCCATGGAACTTTATATGCATGCTAATGGGAATGTTGTTACTATGAATGCTTTGAACACCATTGTTGCTAATGCTATGGAAAATTCTAAGCTTGGGGAAGCTGGCTTTGATGAGCATGATATTTTTAGTCCCCAAGCATTGAGGAGAAAATTTACTTTGATGATACTTTGCCTCCCATTTATGATGATTATAATGATAGTAGTCTTTTGTTACCACCTGTTATGGAGGATAAATTTGATTATGATTACAATATACCTCCTATATTTGATAGCTACTTTGTTGAATTTGCTCCCATTACAACTAATAAAATTGATTATGCTTATGTTGGGAGTAGTAATTATTTTATGCATGAGACTCATGATAAGAATGCTTTATGTGATAGTTATATTGTTGAGTTTGCTCATGATGCTACTGAAAGTTATTATGAGAGAGGAAAATATGGCTGTAGAATTTTCATGTTACTAAAACACCTCTCTATGTGCTGAAATTTTTGAAGCTACACTTGTTTTATCTTCCTATGCTTGTTACTTTGCTCTTCATGAACTTGTTTATTTACAAGATTCCTATGCATAGGAAGCATGTTAGACTTAAATTTGTTTTGAATTTGCCTCTTGATGCTCTCTTTTGCTCAAATACTATTTCTTGTAGTGCATCATTAAAACTGCTGAGCCCATCTTAATGGCTATAAAGAAAGAACTTCTTGGGAGATAACCCATGTGTTTATTTTACTACAGCAATTTTTGTTTTGTTGAGTCTTGGAAGTTGTTTACTACTGTAGCAACCTCTCCTTATCATGTTTTTGTGCCAAGTAAAGTTTCTATGTCAAAGTTGATGTTATATTTGGGATCGCTGCAGAAACAGCATTGCTGTCTGTCACGAATCTGCACAGTTCCCTGTAGAAAATTCGAAAAAATCTGCCAATTTCGGCGTGATCCTCAGATATGCGCAACTTTCATTAGTTTTGAGTTTTCCATTTGAGCAAGTCTGGTGCCATCTTAAATTCGTCTTTACGGACTGTTCTGTTTTTGACAGATTCTGCCTTATTTCGCATTGCCGCTTTTGTTAAGTTGAATGAGTTTCTTTGTTCCATTAACTTTCAGAAGTTTTGTGCAATGTCCAGAAGTGTAAAGAATGATTGTGTCACCTCTGAACATGTAAATATTGTGCACTAACCCTCTAATGAGTTTGCTTGAAGTTTGGTGTGAAGGAAGTTTTCAAGGGTCAAGAGAGGAGTATGATATACTATGATCAAGAGGAGTGAAAGCTCTAAGCTTGGATGCGTGGTTCACCCCTGCATATTCTAAGAAGACTCAAGCGTCTAAGCAGGGATGCCCAAGGCATCCCCTTCTTCATCGACAAAGTATCGGGTTCCTTCTCTTGAAACTATATTTTTATTCGGTCACATCTTATGTACTTACTTGGAGCGTCTGTATGTTTTTGTTTTTGTTTTTGTTTGAATAAATTGTGGAGAGACACGCTCCGCTGGTTCGTATGAACACATGTGTTCTTAGCTCATAATATTCATGGCGAAGTTTCTTCTTCGTTAAATTGTTATATGGTTGGAATTGGAAAATGCTACATGTAGTAATTCTAAAATGTCTTGGATAATGTGATATGGCAATTGTTGTGTTCATGTTTAAGCTCTTGCATCATATACTTTGCTATTAATGAAGAAATAGAGCTTGCTAAAATTTGGTTTGCATTTGGTCTCTCTAAGGTCTAGATAATATCTAGTATTGAGTTTTGAACAACAAGGAAAGTGTAGAGTCTTATAATGTTTACAATATGTCTTTATGTGATTTTGCTGCACTTGTTCATCCTTGAGTTTGCTTCAAATAACCTTGCTAACTAAACCTTGTATCGAGAGGGAATACTTCTCATGCATCCAAATCCTTGGCCAACTACTATGCCATTTGTGTCCACCATATACCTACTACATGGTATTTCTCGCCATCCAAAGTAAATTGCTTGAGTGCTACCTTTAAAATTCCATCATTCACCTTTGCAATATATAGCTCATGGGACAAAATAGCCCTAAAAACTATCGTAGTATTGAATATGTACTTATGCACTTATATTTTATTAAGTTGATTGTTGTGCTTAAGCATATCAACGCCAAAACTATTGTTGAATATCATGTGAGTTGCTATGCATGTCCGTCGTGAAGGTCTATCATTTTAGTGGTTGGAGCATGCAAAATTGTTAGAGAAGAACATTGGGCGCTAATAAAGCCATGAACCATGGTGGAAGTTTCACTGACCTAATCTCATATGAGAATAATAATCATTGCTACATGCTTATGCATTTAGGAGTCCTATCTGTTATTGTCGGTATTGTCTAAGTTGAGAATAATCAAAAGCGAAATCGAAATGTGAGCATTCTCCTTAGACCTTTGTATGCGGGCATCCCTGTGACACTTGGTTGAAACATGGCATGCAAAGATCCGGTAGTCCAAGCTAAGTAGGACAAGGTGGGCACTATACTATGCATGAGGCTTGCAACTTGTAGATATAATTTACATAACTCATATGCTTTATTACTACCGTTGACAAAATTGTTTCATGTTTTCAAAATAAAAGCTAGCACAAATAATCGATGCTTTTCTTTGAAGGACCATTCTTTTACTTTTATTGTTGAGTCCGTTTACCTATCTCCCTCCCATAAGAAGCAAACACTTGTGTGTGCATTGATTCCTACATACTTGCATATTGCACTTGTTATATTACTTTATGTTGACAATATCCATGAGATATACATGTTACAAGTTGAAAGCAACTGAAACTTAATCTTCCATTGTGTTGTTTCAATATCTATACTTTAAATTATTGCTTTATGAGTTAACTCTTATGCAAGACTTATTGATGCTTGTTTGAAGTACTATTCATGAAAAGTCTTTGCTTTATGATTCACTTGTTTACTCATGTCATTACCATTGTTTTGATGCATTCATCTCATGCTTACAATAGTATGATCAAGGTTATGATGGCATGTCACTTCAATTATCTTTGTTATCGTTTTACCCGCTCGGGACGAGCAGAACTAAGCTTGGGGATGCTGATACGTCTCCAACGTATCGATAATTTCTTATGTTCCATGCCACTTTATTATGATACCTACATGTTTTATGCACATTATATGTCGTATTTATGTAACTAACCTATTAACAAGATGCCTTGCGTGTCTGGTTTTTGAGATCCTAGTACCGAAATATTTCGAATGGACGAACGCCAGGTTCCTATTTTTCCACGAAGCTTCAGACCGGAAGACCGAGGGGGCCACAGGCCCACCAGATGACATGGTGGCGCGGCCCAGGCCCTGCGCGCCACCCTGGTGTGGTCGCCCCTTCCCCTCCGGCGCTGCCCTTTCTATAAAGCCCCTGCATCGAAAACCCTTAGGGAGAAAGCCACGATACGAGAAAAGTTCAGAGCCGTCATCGCGAAGCCAAGATCTGGGGGACAGGAGTCTCTGTTCCGGCACCACCGGAGGGAAGTGCCCCGGAAGGCTCCTCCATCGACACCGCTGCCATCTCACCGCCATCTTCATCACGCTGCTGCTCCCATGAGGAGGAGTAGTTCTCCATCGAGGCTCGGGGCTGTACCGGTAGCTATGTGGTTCATCTCTCTCCCTATGTACCTCAATACAATGATCTCATGAGCTGCTTTACATGATTGAGATTCATATGAGTTTTGTATCACTACTATCTATGTGCTACTCTAGCAAAGTTATTAAAGTAGTTTTATTCCTCCTGCATGTGTGCAAAGGTGACAGTGCGTGCACCGTGTTAGTACTTGGTTTATGCTATGATCATAATCTCTTGTAGATTGCAGTTAACTATTGCTATGATAATATTGATGTGATCTATTCCTCCTACATATGCATGAAGGTGACAGTGTGCATGCTATGCTAGTACTTGGTTTAGTCGTTTTGATCTATCTTACACTTAAGGTTACTTAAACATGAGCATTATTGTGGAGCTTGTTAACTCCGGCATTGAGGGTTCGTGTAATCCTACGCAATGTGTTCATCATCCAAAAAAAGTGTAGAGTATGCATTTATCTATTCTGTTATGTGATCAATGTTGAGAGTGTCCACTAGTGAAAGTGTAATCCCTAGGCCTTGTTCCAAATACTGCTGCGTTACTACTGCTGCAATACTACCATCAACTACACGCCAGCAAGCTATTTTTGGCACCGTTGCTACTGCTCATATATATTCATACCACGTATTTCACTATCTCTTCGCCGAACTAGTGCACCTATTAGGTGTGTTGGGGACACAAGAGACTTCTTGCTTTGTGGTTGCAGGGTTGCATGAGAGGGATATCTTTGACCTCTTCCTCCCCGAGTTCGATAAACCTTGGGTGATCCACTTAAGGGAAAACTTGCTGCTGTTCTACAAACCTCTGCTCTTGGAGGCCCAACACTGTCTACAGGAAAGGAGGGGGAACGTAGACATCACTATGCGGTCGCCATGGCTCGGGGGTACATGTGCTCCGACCTGGATTCGCTCCAGCGGAGGGGCCCTTCTTCCGCGCGGGTCGAGCAGGAGAACCGGGAGCTAGCGGGCGCTATCGTCGCCAGGGACGAAGCGGTGGCGGAGGCGGCTAGGGATTGGGCCCGCTTCCATGCCCAGCTGGTGGCGTTGCAGGCGGCGGACGCGGAGGCGGCCCAGGCGGACGAGGCGGCGGCGGAGGCAGCGACGGCAAAGGCGGCCTCCTTTATGGCCAGGAGAGTCCTGTGGGACTCCTCTCTGGCCGAGGCCCTCGAACGCCGCAGGTGGCAGGACGAGATGTTCGATCGCCGGCGTGCACGGCGCGCGGAGGGCGTGAAGCGCTCGCGCTTCGACGATGGCGCCGGCCCCTCCGGCGGCTAGAAGTAGGCCGCGCAACTGCGAGTAACCTAGGCCGTGGTAGGCCGCGCGACGGCGAGTAGGTACGGCCGTTGTAGTTTTAGGTTAACTCGACTAACCATCTCTGTAAAGATGGTCCTTTTGGCCAATCAATTGTAATGAAAATATATTTTGATTACCTAGTCACTGCCGACCGGACCCGAATGCAACCAACGCGGACACTTTCCGTGACTGCGCAGCGTTCGCGGAGACGCAAACCTGATGCACATTTGGCCATCTGGGCTAGGTATGCGTCGCCGCGGACGGCCCGGTCACTTTGAGTCGCCCCGCTGGAGCAAGAGACCCGACGCATTTGTTTGGCTCGACGAACGCAAACGATCGCTCAACATCTATTTGCATCGCCCCGTTAAAGATGCCCAAGCACACAGGATTTCCGTGTGTGCTTATTAAGCTAAGCAATCTCCTTTGCGTGCCTCTCTTTTCAAGAGAGGGAAACGTTTCGATCATGCTTTGGCCATACGTCTCGTCCAATATTTGGACTATTTGTTTGAAGTAGATACCACACCCTCGATCCGAGTATCGTGATTTTCGTTCAAATTTTACTAAAGTTTAACTAAACCACAACACTATTATGGATCGAAGGGAGTATAAAAATAAACAACACCGAGGGTGAAGATTGCAGAATACCACAACTTAGAAAATCTTTGGAGTAATCTAGGACACGATCCTTTTGTCGGACGCAGTTTGAAGGACGTAACTGCAGATGCTCTAAAAGCAGTATTCAATCCGTTATGGCACTCCTTGTTAAAAAACTGATTAGGATGCCAACATTTGACCAACTAAGCTTTATCTTTCTCCTAGTTCTCGTTAGTATAGTGAAAATGAGCATGCCCGCTCAGAATAAGTGTGGTTATTTTTTTCGATAAAGGGAATATATTAATATCAAGAAGATATCAATTACACCCAGCCTCTGCAACAACGCACCACCCTAATGGCACTACGGATGCACACAGCCAAAAAAAGAAAAGAAAACTAAGAAACAAAAGTCCCGCTACAGTATCTCGGGCCTAACAATAGCAATACATCCACCGCCATGATAACACCTGAATTACAGACTCTCCAAAAACGACGCCTCCAAGCAGTGCTCAAACACCATCGTCGCCCGATCCAAGACCTTAGGTTTTCACCCTAAAGATAGTCCCTGCTCTCAAAACAATGCCTCCACAAGGTCTTTGTCAGGCACAGGTTAAGGCAGACCCAGGTTTTCACCCTGAAGGTAGGACCTGCTTCACCTGTGTTGTCGCCCCCACTTTCATACCGTTGTGTGAAGCCGGGACACCAAGCAAGCCCCTCAACAGCGCGGAGACTTGAACCTCCATTAGCTAGTCCTCCAATCCGGCCTTCATATTCTCTTCTTCCGACTTTCATCATGGATCCATAGTCACTTGATGTCAACACAGACTCCTTCCAGAACCAAATGGTCGGAATAAACGCATGGGTGCGCACGATCGAATACCTCCGATCCAGCAAACTGTTACATTCGCCGGTGGAGCCTTCCGGAACTCAACCCTCCGGCCAGATCACGAGTCTAGGCCTCCGGTAGGTCCTCCTCTTCACACAAGAGAGGCCCTAGGACCGCCGCCTTTATTCAGGTCGGACCCCCACGTCGGCGACCATCCTGGGCTGGCCACTCCAACCCTCCACCGGCGACACCATCGCCGGCTTCCAAGCTCCTCCATCTCGCCGCCGGAACGAGTAGGTTAGCGATAGTTGCTTGACGATGCCTTCAACAAGATAACGGCGCAGACGCCGCCATCGCCCGCCATGACCGGAGTCGGCTCGGTTTTCACCGGCTACTATGCCTCCCCGTCTCGCTGCCGGCGCTGAAAGTGGGATCAAAAATCCAACACAGCCAGCCTGGCCGACTGCCTTCGGTGGATGAAGTCAGCCACCACCACCATGCCCGGGCCGAAGACCCGGACGTCCTCAAGCCGCGAAGAAGACCCAGCGAAGCCTCCTCGTGCCATTGACGAGACGCAGCCGCGATGGATCGCGATCCGAACCTCGGGCCCAGATCCGACCACACCGCAGCCAACATCCGCCGCCGGCCGCCGGAGATCCGCCGGCCACCGCCATCCCGCTGCGTTCAGTCGACGGAGGAGGAGGGTGTAGGCCGCCGCCCCCACACGCTCCCGCAGGCCGCGCTGCGCTCTGCCGACGGAGGACCGAGCCGCCACCGCCGCCTCACCACAGGGGCTTTGCCCCGCGGCGTCCTCGGCGACGACGGCGGAGGAGGGGGGGCCTGTAGGGGAGGGGAGGGGGGTGGTGTGGAGGGGAACTCCCCGGGGACGGCGGGCGGCACCGCCGCCTCGGGGGAGAGAGGGTTAGGGGGACTTGTGAACTGGTCAAGTGCGGTTATGTACATACAATATACATGTACAACATATTTAGAAAGTGAGCATGGCATGAACAAATTCCATTTCCATCAAGAGGAAATACGAACATCTTGGAGAATTATGTCGGGCGCACATTCCAATCCTTATCTTCTGGAGTGACGAACCAGAAGCCGTTCGCTTTTTCATGGCACGGTTGGATGGCAACTTTCATTCTTGACATGGCCACGTGGCAACTTGCCATTGGATCGAGAGATAGCCATATTAGGATCTATCTCTTCCAACGATTCCATAGCATGGTAAGTTTTATTTATGACAATCTTGTAGCTAACGTCTTGAGAAGCTTTTTGTATACACTCTTGAGGCATTTTGGTTGACCTTCCAATTTCTGTTGTAAACGTGTATTGACCTTATAAGATAAGATTAGATAAAAATAAAACCATTGTCAAGATATTCTTATACAACAAGCATTGGATAATTCTACAATGATATTTTAGGGTACTAATATACTTCCAAATAGACAACGACACATATATTTAAAATTCACTATATCTTGTGCAGCACTAGCTATAATGTTGAGCAATGTAATTACAGATAATATTTGAAAACTGAAAATTCTTACTTTTTTTTGCTACACAAATGTTTAAATTTAGCACAAACACACATATTGAGATGATCCGTAAATTTTCAAACTATATGACAAACAACACCATAACTAATATTTACAAAAAACAATATTATGTGTTGCGTTACGCTAACGGAAAAAACAAAATATGGTAGTAGTATGATAAAGATTGATAAAGATGTAAAAATAATTAGTATAAACACTATTTGTTTTAGCTCATCATATCTATAGAATCGATCTGCATTTAATGCTCTATATGTGAGGTAAATAGTCCACATATACCAATTCATTGGAACTCAAATCTTAGAGTGTTATATTAAGTGGCTTATTGTCCACCGAGACGACTTGAGATATAATATCGATCACAAAAGATGAACGTACAAACCACGAGTTCAATTGGATTGTTCTTATGAAACAATTTATAAAAGAGAACCATGCATGTACCAATTTAGTTAATTAAAGGACTAAATTATAAACATTTTGTAAAATATAATTACGTGAGTGTCTTTCTCGTTAAATGAGGATTGTTTTATGAAGCCTTCATCTTTCACAATGCCACTCTTCTCCATGAGTAGTTGTCACGCCGGCAAGATTTATATCGACATCCATTTTTACTACAAACCTTTTCTCTTTTAATATTTGAGTGGTTTCAATCATCATTAAATTCGGTATTTTTGACAATTGTTACCCAATTTACCAGATTTTCTCATGTTTATCAAATTTGTGACACTCTAAATTTGTATCAGAGATTAAAAAAAACTTATAAGTAGAGTACATAAATATAAGGATGCCACATTTGAGCAACTAAGCTTGATCTTTCTCCTAGTTCCCGCTCTGATTAAGTGCGGCTATGTACATACACTATGCGCGCACAACATACTGGAGAAGTGAGCATGGCATGATGCATGACAACATAGATGGGGATCGATGAATCGCCCCCTTTTGTATACTAGCCATCCCTGCATCATTCCAAGCACAGTTTGCGTGGCACCCCTGGCCTAACGAATTATTGGACGGCATTGAAACATCATGTTTCCAAACGTCCCAGTCGGTGGAAAAAGGAGCCGAAAACACAGTGGGTAAAACGGCGTCGCCCGCCAGCTTCATGTGATGGCCATCAAGTGGGTTGAAGACATGGAGAGGAGGAAGTAACACTGAAGAGGTTGGCCTACGTGCCTGTCTGCTGTGCCCTGTCTGCCTTTGCAAATTTCTGTCTACAACAAGGGCGACCCTTTCAATCTTTTCCTTTCTCCTCTAGCGCCCGTGTTCCGCGTCAGTAGCTAGGAGTGCTGCCGGGCTGGCTGACCTCGCCTCGATCTTGGCTACCATGGATGGTACCAAAAAGACAGCACAGCGCAGTGCAATGGTGATGTGGTGTGGACTAGATGGGCAAGCTCAGCTGCTATACAGTGACGACCCAACTTTCTCTCTTGGAAGGGCATGGCAGGGGGCACACGTTACGTTAGTTGACAATAATATGGGTAGATCGCGATTTAGGTATCTGACTCAATCGTCGCCTCCTCCATTCCTTCACCGGTAGGAGTAGGGAGGAGTAATGGTGGAGCTAGCTGCGGCGTGCATCATGTAGCGTGGTGTGGTGGGCACGGACGTACTGGACGGCAACCAAATCTGAGGCCAGAGCCGGTGCCCCATGCATCATGCGTGCATGCATTTGCTAGCTCGTAGTGACATGAGATGAGATGAGATGGCATAGGTAAGGGCCAAGGTAGCAAATGACACACGCCCATTTTGCAGGCAACCCCCTACCTTTTGAAATAATTTTGAAAGTATAACAAAGAGACAGAGACCAAATCGATTCCCCAATTCTGAATACCCTAACCCTAATTCCATGGACGACGACCAATTAGCAGCGACGTGGGACCGACGTGCGAAATGGGGTTGATCAATAGGGAGAGGCGGTTGGGTGAGCAGGATGCCTCAGTTGACGCTGTCGGCCGATGTGGAGTCGGGAGTAAGGACGACAGGGAGTGGAAGGTCACCGCGTAGGTTTTCTAGAATGCATCAACGTTAAGCTTGCTTGCTCTGCCATTGTTAGATTCCTTGATTCATTAGTGTTGACAACCTAGTCAGCAAGAACAAAATTGTTAGTGCGGTTGTTGTTAGCTAGTATTGGACCTTAATACATTACTGTTAGCTAGCTCTGGCCTATAGAAAATGGACATAGTACAAAATAGTTTTAACCTTTGAGATTGGTTGCATTTTCTAGGCGAACGTAGTACAAAATGAACGCATGGAGTATCCAAAACAAGGGCAAAACAACTGGAGTTTAAGTGGCAGCTAAAATTGGAGTAATTTTTTGTTTGCAGTAGTTTTGTACAATATGAGAAATAGTGTTGTCATCTTGAATTTGTGATAAATAATATGAAAGAAGATAACAAAAATCATGAAAGGCTTCACAAAAAGAAGATTAGATGGAGACAAAAAAATCTTATTGATAGCAGAAGATGTCTGTGCGCAATCTTGTATGTTATAGTTGCCATGATAATAAGGGGTTTTCTGTGAGTGACACTGTAATATCCCAGGATTTGGGGTTACAAAAAGAGAGGAAACAGATGTGTGCATTGCATTCATGCATAGAAAATCCGGAGAATTTTCGCCCTTTAAAGTAAAACATGTCACAGGAACTGAAGTTTCACTTGACCTGATGGAATTGAAGTAGCTCATCAAGTCAAGTGCTATAAACCTCAATGTGACCTTTTCTAAAACCTTGTTTTGGGTAGAGATGATTTGATCTAAGGGGTTAGATCAAATGGAACAAAAACCAACACAATAACACATTAATCAATGATCAATTACTTGATCTTATAAAAGATCATAATATGGTAATCTTTGCCATAATATATGAACTTATATTCAATTGGAAATCAAGTAACAAGAAATGAAGAAACTATTCTTAACTTATCTTTTCCATGTCTTAAACTAATCCATGATCATAACATGAATCTCATGGTACTCATTTTAGTTTGTTCTTGGAAACATAACAATGAGATCAACTCTAGAAATATATATTCTTCTCTATTCCAAATTAATATACATCCAAACCTAAAGAAGAGGGAGTTCTATATTTATTAGGGAAACACTATCAACTTTGAGCATATGGATGTATTCAAATCATTGATGACCCACAAGTATAGGGGTGTATCGTAGTACTTTCGATAAATAAGAGTGTCGAACCCAACGAGGAGCAGAAGGTGTTGACAAGCAGTTTCGATGAAGGATTCACTGTAAATGCTCACAGACAAGTATTCAGGGGGTTTTGATATAGCAGATAAATAAAGTACAAGTAAATAAAATGCGAGAGAAATAATTGCAGCGAGTGGCCCAATCCTTTTTAGCACAAAGGACAAGCCGGTTTGTTTACTTATAATGACCAAACGTTCTTGAGGACACACGGGGATTTTAGTCTAGTGCTTTCGCTTCCTATAGTTGATTAATCTTCATTGTTTTGATAAGTGTTGTGTGGGTGAACCTATGCTAATGCCGCCCTTCCTAGGACTAATACATACTTGTGATTATACCCCTTGCAAGCATCCGCAAATACAAGAAAGTAATTAAGATAAATCTAACCACAACCTTAAACTCTGAGATCCTGCTATCCCTCCTGCACCGATATACTAACGGGGGTTTAGGTTCTGTCGCTCCGGCAACCCCACAATTAGCAAACGAATACAAGATGTACTCCCCTAGGCCCATAAAGGTGAAGTATCATGTAGTCGACGTTCACATGACACCACTAGAAGAATAACACCACAACTTAAATATCATAACATTGAATATTACTCAACCATAATTCACTACTAACATTTAGACTTCACCCATGTCCTCAAGAACTAAACAAACTACTCACGAGACATCATATGGAACATGATCAGAGGTGATATGATGATGAATAACAATCTGAACATAAACCTTGGTTCAATGGTTTCACTCAATAGCATCAATAACAAGTAGTAATCAACACCGGGAGAGTTTCCCCTATCAAACAATCAAGATCCAACCCAAATTGTTACAGCGGTGACGAGGTGCAGCGGTGGAGATGGCGGTGATGATGATGAAGATGATGGTGATGATGATGGAGATGATGTCCAGCTCGATGACGATGGCGATGGCGTCGATTTCCCCCTCCCGGAGGGAATTTCCCCGGCGGATTCCTGCCCGCCGGAGAGCTCTTTTCTCTCTGGTGTCTTTCCGCCCCGCAGAGGCGGCTCTGTCAATTCTCCGTAACTCCCCGTGGCTTAGGTTTTCGGGCCGAATAAGTACGCGAAGGAGAGGCGGCCAGGGAAGGGCCCGCGCCGGCCTATGGGGGGCCCATGGCGGCCCCTCTCGGCCCCTCCTTTTGGCTCCCTTCGTCTTCTGGAAAAATAGGATTTTTCGTATAATTTCCGTCAATTATTGATCTTCCGAAATATGGTGTCCTGACGGTGCTTTTTCCAGCAGAATCCTGACTCCGGTGAATAATTCTCCAATGACCATGAAACATGCAAAATAGGTGAAATAACATAAGTATCATCTCTAAATATGAAATGTATCAATGAATAACAGCAAATTATGATATAAAATAGTGATGCAAAATGGACGTATCAACTCCCCCCAAGCTTAGACTTCGCTTGTCCCCAAGCGAAACTGAGCTCAATGAACAAGACCACATGTTTATGGAGTGAAGAGTCGATAAATAAAATACGGACAAGAAGCATCATATTGATTCACACAAGATATTCTAGTAAACATTCTCTTCATATAACTCAACTTGAAATAAGTAAAGAGAAATCACAAATAGAGGTGCATAGGAAATCATAAACGGTTATGGCAAACTTTGTTCTTGGTCAGAGAACTACTAACGGATTGTACTTATCTTCTAAGCAAAGCTTTCATATTAGAATTTATATAGCAGGGCTTTCATCCTCAATCATAACAATCTCCTCATAATCATTGATAACTTTCAAAGTCATATTCATTCAGATAAAATTTGTACTAAACAAGAAAGCATAAAAGACATGATTAACTAAATCATAGTATAAATGGTTGGTTCACAACAACTCAATTGCTTGCTTAAGATAGAGGGAAATAGGTTTACTGACTCAACATAAAAGTAAAAGATAGGCCCTTCGCAGAGGGAAGCAGGGATTAAATCATGTGCTAGAGCTTTTCAAGTTTTGAAATCATATAAAGAGCATAAAAGTAAGATTTTGAGCGGTGTTTGTTGTTGTCAACGAATGGTAGCGGGCACTCTAACTCCTTGCCAAACAGACCTTCCAAGAGCGGCTCCCATGGAGGACGGCATCTCTACCAGCAAGGTAGATCATCCCCCTTCTCTTTTGTTTACACATGTATTTTAGTTTTATTATGGATGACACTCCCCCAACCTTTGCTTTCACAAGCCATGGCTAACCGAATCCTCGGGTGCCTTCCAACATTTCTCAAACCATGGAGGAGTGTCTATTGCAAAATTAAGTTGCTTACTGATAAATCAGGGCAAAACATGTGAAGAGAATTATTAATGAAGGTTATTAATTGGGGCTGGGAACCCCGTTGCCAGCTCTTATTGCAAAATTATTGGATAAGCGGATGTGCCACTAGTCCATTGGTGAAAATCCGCCCAACAAGATTGAAAGATAAAACACCACATACTTCCTCATGAGCTATAAAACATTGACACAAATAAGGAGTAATATAGTTTGAATTATTTAAAGGTAGCACATGGAGTATTTACTTGGAGTGGTGATGTCTACGGGTGCTTCTATTCTTGTAGACAGTGTTGGGCCTCCAAGAGCAGAGGTTTGTAGAACAGCAACAAGTTTCCCTTAAGTGGATCACCCAAGGTTTATCGAACTCAGGGAGGAAGAGGTCAAAGATATCCCTCTCATGCAACCCCGCAACCACAAAGAAGTCTCTTGTGTCCCCAACACACCTAATAGGTGTACTAGTTCGGCGAAGAGATAGTGAAATACGGTGGTATGAATAAATATGAGCAGTAGTACGGCGCAAAGTGCTTGCTGGCGTGCAGTTGATGGTAGTAATATTGCGGGAAGTAAACAAGCAGTGCAGGCAGAGTAACGCGTAAAATAGTAACAAAGCGATAGCAATATTTAGGAACAAGGCCTAGGGATTAGACTTTCACTAGTGGACACTCTCAACATTGATCACATAACAGAATAGATAAATGCATACTCTACACTCTCTTGTTGGATGATGAACACATTGCGTAGGATTACACGAACCCTCAATGCCGGAGTTAACAAGCTCCACAATTAAATGTTCATATTTAAATAACCTTAGAGTGCATGAAAGATCGAAACGACTAAACCAAGTACTAACATAGCATGCACACTGTCACCTTCATGCTTATGTAGGAGGAATAATACACATCAATACTATCATAGCAATAGTTAACTTCGCAATCTACAAGAGATCATGATCATAGCATAAACCAAGTACTAACACGGATGCACACACTGTCACCATTACATCGTGCAGGAGGAATAAAACTACTTTAATAACATTGCTAGAGTAGCACATAGATAAATTGTGATACAAAACACATTGCAATCATAAAGAGATATAAATAAGCACTTCACTATGCCATTCATAACAGTGAATAAGTATTCTGTGAAATATAGCCTAAGAGACCCACACGGTGCACACACTGTCACCTTTACACACGTGGGACAAGGAGTCTCCGGAGATCACATAAGTAAAACCCACTTGACTAGCATAATGACATCTAGATTACAAGCATCATCATATGAATCTCAATCATGTAAGGCAGCTCATGAGATTATTGTATTGAAGTACATAGAGAGAGATGAACCACATAGCTACGGTACAGCCCCCGAGCCTCGATGGAGAACTACTCCCTCCTCATGGGAGCAGCAGCGGTGATGAAGATGGCGGTGGAGATGGCAGCGGTGTCGATGGAGGAGCCTTTCGGGGGCCCCGTCCGCGGGTGCCGGAACAGAGACTCCTGTCCCCCAGATCTTGGCTTCGCGATGGCGGCGGCTCTGGAAGGTTTCGCGTACCGTGCTTCCTCCGTAAGGGTTTTCGACGGGGGCTTTATATAGGCGAAAGGGCAGCCTCGGAGGGTCGAAGGGGCGACGACATAGGCTGGCGCGGCGGGGCCGAGCCGCGCCACCCTATCATCTGGGGCCCACAGGCCCTCCTCTGCGGCTCTCAGGTGTTCTGGATGCTTGGGCAAAATAGGAACTGGGCGTTGATTTCGTCCAATTCCGAGAATATTTCGTTACTAGGATTTCTGAAACAAAAAAGCAAAACAGAACGCATGGCATCTCGTCAATAGGTTAGTTCCGGAAAATGCGTAAATACGACATATAATGTGCATAAAACATGTAGGTATCATCAATAAAGTAGCATGGAACATAAGAAATTATCGATACGTTGGAGACGTATCAGCATCCCCAAGCTTAGTTCTGCTCGTCCCGAGCAGGTAAAACGATAACAAAGATAATTTCTTAAGTGACATGCCATCATAACCTTGATCATACTATTGTAAGCATGTGTAATGAATGCAGCGATCAAAACAATGGTAATGACATGAGTAAACAAGTGAATCATAAAGCAAAGACTTTTCATGAATAGTACTTCAAGACAAGCATCAATAAGTCTTGCATAAGAGTTAACTCATAAAGCAATAAATCAAAGTAAAGGTGTTGAAGCAACACAAAGGAAGATTAAGTTTCAGCGGTTGCTTTCAACTTATAACATGTATATCTCATGGATATTGTCAACATAAAGTAATATAACAAGTGCAATATGCAAGTATGTAGGAATCAATGCACAGTTCACACAAGTGTTTGCTTCTTGAGGTGGAGAGAGATAGGTGAACTGACTCAACAATAAAAGTAAAAGAAAGGTCCTTCAAAGAGGAAAGCATCGATTGCTATATTTGTGCTAGAGCTTTTATTTTGAAAACATAAAGAGAGCATAAAAATAAAGTTTTGAGAGGTGTTTGTTGTTGTCAACGAATGGTAGCGGGTACTCTAACCCCCTTGCCAGACAAACCTTCAAAGAGCGGCTCCCATTTTATTTTATTTTTGGGTGGCACTCCTTCTAACCTTTCTTTCACAAACCATGGCTAACCGAATCCTCGGGTGCCTGCCAACAATCTCATACCATGAAGGAGTGCCTTTTTATTTTAGTTTTATTATGATGACACTCCTCCCCACCTTTGCTTTCTCAAGCCATGGCTAACCGAATCCTTCGGGTGCCGTCCAACAATCACATACCATGGAGGAGTGTCTATTTTTGTTAATTAATTTGGGACTGGGAATCCCATTGCCAGCTCTTTTTGCAAAATTATTGGATAAGCGGATGAAGCCACTAGTCCATTGGTGAAAGTTGCCCAACAAGATTGAAAGATAAACACCACATACTTCCTCATGAGCTATAAAACATTGACACAAATCAGAGGTGATAAATTTTGAATGGTTTAAAGGTAGCACTCAAGCAATTTACTTTGGAATGGCGGAGAAATACCATGTAGTAGGTAGGTATGGTGGACACAAATGGCATAGTGGTTGGCTCAAGGATTTGGATGCATGAGAAGTATTCCCTCTCGATACAAGGCTTAGGCTAGCAAGGTTATTTGAAACAAACACAAGGATGAACCGGTGCAGCAAAACTCACATAAAAGACATATTGTAAACATTATAAGACTTTACACCGTCTTCCTTGTTGTTCAACCCAATACTAGAAATTATCTAGACCTTAGAGAGACCAATTATGCAAACCAAATTTTAGCAAGCTCTATGCATTTCTTCATTAATGGGTGCAAAGTATATGATGCAAGAGCTTAAACATGAGCACAACAATTGCCAAGTATCACATTATCCAAGACATTTTACCAATTACTACATGTAGCATTTTCCAATTCCAACCATATAACAATTTAACGAAGAGGAAACTTCGCCATGAATATTATGAGCTAAGAACACATGTGTTCATACGAACCAGCGGAGCGTGTCTCTCTCCCACACAAGGATGAACTTATTCAGAGAACTAAGATAACAAAACAAAAATAAAAGCACACACAGACGCTCCAAGTAAAGTACATAAGATGTGACCGAATAAAAATATAGTTTCAAGAGAAGGAACCTGATACTTTGTCGATGAAGAAGGGGATGCCTTGGGCATCCCCAAGCTTAGACGCTTGAGTCTTCTTGAAATATGCAGGGGTGAACCACGGGGGCATCCCCAGGCTTTCACTCCTCTTGATAGTATATATCCTCCTCTCTTGACCCTTGAAAACTTCCTTCACACCAAACTTCAAGCAAACTCATTAGAGAGTTAGTGCATAATCAAAAATTCACATGTTCAGAGGTGACACAATCATTTTTAACACTTCTGGACATTGCACAAAACTTCTGAAAGTTAATGGAACAAAGAAACTCATTCAACTTAACAAAAGCGGCAATGCGAAATAAAAGGCAGAATCTGTAAAAAACAGAACAGTCCGTAAAGACGAATTTTAAAATGGCACCAGACTTGCTCAAACGGAAAAACTCAAAACTAATGAAAGTTGCGTACATATCTGTGGATCACGCACGTAAATTGGCATAATTTTCTGAGTTACCTACAGAGAAAACAGCCCAGATTCGTGACAGATAGCAATGCTGTTTCTGCGCAGCGATCCCAAATATAACATCAACTTTGACATAGAAACTTTACTTGGAACAAAAACATGATAAGGAGAGGTTGCTACAGTAGTAAACAACTTCCAAGACTCAAATATAAAACAAAGTACTGTAGTAAAAAACACATGGGTTATCTCCCAAGAAGTTCTTTCTTTATAGCCATTAAGATGGGCTCAGCAGTTTTAATGATGCACTCGCAAGAAATAGAAGTTGAAGCAAAAGAGAGCATCAAGAGGCAAATTCAAAACACATTTAAGTCTAACATGCTTCCTATGCATAGGAATCTTGTAAATAAACAAGTTCATGAAGAGCAAAGTAACAAGCATAGGAAGATAAAACAAGTGTAGCTTCAAAAATTTCAGCATATAGAGAGGTGTTTTAGTAACATGAAAACTTCTACAACCATATTTTCCTCTCTCATAATAACTTTCAGTAGCAACATGAGCAAACTCAACAATATAACTATCACATAAAGCATTCTTATCATGAGTCTCATGCATAAAATTATTACTCTCCACATAAGCATAATCAATTTTATTAGTTGTAGTGGGAGCAAATTCAACAAAGTAGCTATCATTATTATTATCATCATCAAATATAGGAGGCATAGTATCATCAAAGTAAATTTTCTCCTCAATGCTTGGGGGACTAAAAATATCATGCTCATCAAAGCCAGCTTCCCCAAGCTTAGAATTTTCCATAGCATTAGCAACAATAGTGTTCAAAGCATTCATATTAATATGTGGGTTTTTTAATTTTCGCATCAAACCATCCATGTCTTAAATCAGGAAATAGAATAAAAAGGTCATTGTTGTCCATTATGCCTAACTAGTGTAAACAAGAAACCAAATGTCGCAATTGCAGAGTCTAAAGGGAATAGCTTCGAGCACACACACAATGGCGCCAGAAAAGTACTGTTACCGGAGTATGAGTGCCTTTTACCTTTCCTCCCCTGCAACGGCGCCAGAAAAGTGCTTGATGTCTACGGGTGCTTCTATTCTTGTAGACAGTGTTGGGCCTCCAAGAGCAGAGGTTTGTAGAACAGCAGCAAGTTTCCCTTAAGTGGATCACCCAAGGTTTATCGAACTCGGAGGAAGAGGTCAAAGATATCCCTCTCATGCAACCCTGCAACCACAAAGCAAGAAGTCTCTTGTGTCCCCAACACACCTAATAGGTGTACTAGTTCGGCGAAGAGATAGTGAAATACAGGTGGTATGAATAAATATGAGCAGTAGTACGGCGCCAGAAAAGTGCTTGCTGGCGTGCAGTTGATGGTAGTAATATTGCGGGAAGTAAACAAGCAGTAGTAACGCAGTAAGCAGTAAAACAACAAGCAGCGATAGCGTATTTAGGAACAAGGCCTAGGGATTAGACTTTCACTAGTGGACACTCTCAACATTGATCACATAACAGAATAGATAAATGCATACTCTACACTCTCTTGTTGGATGATGAACACATTGCGTAGGATTACACGAACCCTCAATGCCGGAGTTAACAAGCTCCACAATTAAATGTTCATATTTAAATAACCTTAGAGTGCATGAAAGATCGAAACGACTAAACCAAGTACTAACATAGCATGCACACTGTCACCTTCATGCTTATGTAGGAGGAATAATACACATCAATACTATCATAGCAATAGTTAACTTCGCAATCTACAAGAGATCATGATCATAGCATAAACCAAGTACTAACACGGATGCACACACTGTCACCATTACATCGTGCAGGAGGAATACAACTACTTTAATAACATTGCTAGAGTAGCACATAGATAAATTGTGATACAAAACACATTGCAATCATAAAGAGATATAAATAAGCACTTCACTATGCCATTCATAACAGTGAATAAGTATTCTGTGAAATATAGCCTAAGAGACCCACACGGTGCACACACTGTCACCTTTACACACGTGGGACAAGGAGTCTCCGGAGATCACATAAGTAAAACCCACTTGACTAGCATAATGACATCTAGATTACAAGCATCATCATATGAATCTCAATCATGTAAGGCAGCTCATGAGATTATTGTATTGAAGTACATAGGAGAGAGATGAACCACATAGCTACCGGTACAGCCCCGAGCCTCGATGGAGAACTACTCCCTCCTCATGGGAGCAGCAGTGATGAAGATGGCGGTGGAGATGGCAGCGGTGTCGATGGAGGAGCCTTCCGGGGGCACTTCCCGTGGGTGCCGGAACAGAGACTCGTCCCCCAGATCTTGGCTTCGCGATGGCGGCTCTGGAAGGTTTCGCGTACCGTGGCTTCCTCCGTAAGGGTTTTCGACGCAGGGGCTTTATATAGGCGAAAGGGCAGCCTCGGAGGGTCGAAGGGGCGACGACACCATAGGCTGGCGCGGCCGGGCCCCGCGCCACCCTATCATCTGGGGCCCACAGGGCCCTCCTCTGGCGGCTCTCGGGTGTTCTGGATGCTTCGGGCAAAATAGGAACCAGGCGTTGATTTCGTCCAATTCCGAGAATATTTCGTTACTAGGATTTCTGAAACCAAAAACAGCGAGAAAACAAGAACTGGCACTTGGCATCTCGTCAATAGGTTAGTTCCGGAAAATGCGTAAATACGACATATAATGTGCATAAAACATGTAGGTATCATCAATAAAGTAGCATGGAACATAAGAAATTATCGATACGTTGGAGACGTATCAAGTGGCGCAAAATACCACATAGTAGGTAGTTATGGTGGACACAAATGGCATGGGTTTGGTCTAAGGTTATGGATGTATGAGAAGCATTCCCTCTCAATACAGGTCTTTGCCTAGCAAGGTTGGGTAGCAAGCATAAAGGTTGAGGGAAACAAACAAATATACATGTGATAGGAACAATCATGCATCTTTCTCATAAGCACAAGCTATTTTAACTTCAGAATACTAACTCATTAGCAGAAAGATAATAAAGCAATATATCTACATGTATTTCCCTTTTCTATTTAAACATCAAGATGTTGTTGCTATTGACCAATGCTAAGTTTGCCAAAACCAAATAGATTTACTTGATGCTCCCAAAGTGATATCAATACTAATGTCAAGAGTGATCATATAATAGAAATTGCAAACTAAAATAAGGTGTGCAAAAAATAAATGATAAGACTTCTCATTAATATTCCATAACGATAACTCACACCAACGGATACATAGATAACCAACTAAGAGAGATACTTCCACACTGCAAACTATTCTATATGATAACTTCCCTACTCATGATATGACACTACTTGATAGTAAAAGATAAAGATAGTGATGATGTGATACCGCGGCACTCCCCCAAGCTTGGAACAAACCAAGGGGATGCCAATACCGATGATGAATTACTCCTTCGGTGGTGATGGTGGTGGATTCTTCTCGTCATCAGACTTCCAAGGAAGAGGCTCTCCATCAACAAACGATGTCTTGGTCTCGGGAATCCTGAAACTAGCAGCATAGCTAATGCGTTTAAACCTGTTTTCATACTCACAGTTTTGATTCCAAACATCATAAAGTTGCGCCTGAAGTTGGTTGGTAGTGTTGTGAAGTGAGAGGATATCGCTCCACAGCTTTGCAGTCTCCTTCTCATGTTCACCAATGAGTTCGGACACAATCCTGTGGAAGATGTCCACTTCACGCTCAGCCATCTTCTTGTAGGTGAAGACCTCTTGTTCTAGTTTCTTCATCCTGTCCTCCAAGCTTCCTTCTCCCTTAGGTCCCCGAACATCTTCTATCTGCAACTCTCCATCTACGAGCAGCAATTCCTTGGGATGCATCTTCAACTCGCTCATGTACGGGTTGACGACGTTCTCAAAGAAGTTGTCCTTCGGAGGCTCCGACGAAGACATGGTGGCTCTAGATCTGAAAACAATATCTGGCAGAAAACAGCTCGAAACAAAACACGACGAGAAAATGATATACGGAACCAGGGGTCCGGGGGATTATATAGCAAATATTTTTACGACAAAAGGAAGGTTCCGGCCAAAACGAGTGGAAACGGGACGCCGAGGGGCTGTCCCCATAGGGCGGCGCGGCCAGGGTGGGGCCGCGCCGGCCTATGGTGACGGGCCCTCGCGCGTCTCCTCCACTCCGTTTCGATCCCGTAATTTTTCATATTTTCCATAAACAGCAGAAATATTGTTCGGAAAGTTAAACGCGGACTTTTTATTACTAAAACTGTTACCTATTCAAAGTCGGACTCTGCAGAACTGTCAATTTGATCTTTGATGAAAGCTTCCGGAGTCATCACTTGAATAACATCAATATCTTCATTATAAGAATCTCCAGAAATATAATGCTTGAGTCTTTGTCCATTCACTACTTGTGTGGCGTTACCTTCCAAAGAGCTAATTTTTATTGCCCCTGAACGATATACCTCCTCAATAACATATGGTCCTTCCCATTTTGAGAGTAATTTCCCTGCAAAAAATCTGAGACGAGACCGATACAATAGGACTTTATCTCCAACATTAAATTCTCTTTTAATAATTCTTCTATCATGCCACTTCTTAACTTTCTCTTTAAAAAGTTTAGCATTTTCATAAGCTTCACTTCTCCATTCATCTAAAGAACTCAACTGTAGCAACCTTTTCTTACCGGCAAGTTTAAAATCTTTATTAAGTTCTCTTACAGCCCAATAAGCTTTGTGCTCTAATTCTAAAGGTAAATGACAAGCTTTTCCATAAACCATTTTATAAGGAGACATTCCCATAGGATTTTTATAAGCAGTTCTATAAGCCCATAATGCTTCCTTTAACTTACTAGCCCAATTCTTTCTAGATTTATTAACAGTCTTTCCCAAGATAGCTTTAATTTCTCTATTTGATAATTCTACTTGCCCACTAGTTTGAGGATGATAAGCTGAAGAAATTCTATGATTAATACCATATTTGGCAAGAGTTTTTCTAAAACCACCATGAATAAAGTGAGAACCTCCATCAGTCATAATATATCTAGGCACTCCAAATCTAGGAAAAATAACATCTAAAAGCATTTTTAAAGAGGTCTCACCATCAGCACTTTTTGTAGGTATAGCTTCTACCCATTTAGTAACATAATCAACAACGACAAGTATATGAGTGTTACCTTCTGAAGAAGGGAAAGGACCCATGAAGTCAAATCCCCAACAATCAAATGGTTCAATAACAAGAGTATAATTCATAGGCATTTCATTGCGTCTAGAGATATTACCAACTCTTTGACATTCATCACAAGATAAGATAAACTTCCTTGCATCTTTAAAAAGTGTTGGCCAATAAAAACCTGATTGTAGAACCTTTTGTGCGGTTCTATCTCGTGATGTCCTCCATAAACACTACCATGACATTTACTCAATATCTCTTGTTGTTCATATTCTGGGACACATCTTCGCATAATACCATCCACTCCTTCTTTATATAAGTGTGGGTCATCCCAAAAATAATGCCTCAAATCATAAAAGAATTTCCTCCTTTGCTGAGCTGAAAAGGTTGGAGGCAAGTACTTCGAAACAATAAAGTTAGCATAATCAGCATACCAAGGACTATCTCGCGAGCTCACCTTTATTGCAGCCAATTGTTCATTTGGAAAACTATCATTAACAGGAACAGGATCATAAGCAATATTTTCCAATCTAGACAAATTATCAGCAACAGGATTATCAGCACCTTTCCTATCTACAATATGTAAATCAAATTCTTGCAAAAGAAGCACCCATCTAATAAGCCTCGGCTTAGCATCTTTCTTTTCCATAAGGTACCTAATTGCAGCATGATCAGTATGAACTGTAACTTTTGAATCAACAATATAGGATCTAAACTTGTCACATGCAAAAACTACGACTAATAACTCTTTCTCAGTTGTAGCATAATTTCTTTGAGCAGCATCTAGAGTTTTACTAGCATAATGAATAACATTCAATTTTTTATCTACTCGCTGTCCAAGGACAGCACCTACAGCAAAATCACTAGCATCACACATAATTTCAAAAGGTAAATTCCAATCAGGAGGTTCAACTATAGGAGCAGTTGTTAAGGCTTTCTTTAGAGTTTCAAAGGCTTCCTTACAATCATCATCAAAAACGAAAGGTACATCTTTTTGAAGAAGATTAGTAAGAGGCTTTGAAATTTTAGAGAAATCTTTAATAAACCTCCTATAAAAACCAGCATGACCAAGAATACTACAAATACCTTTAACATCCCTTGGATAGGGCATCTTCTCAATTGCTTCAACTTTAGCTCTATCAACTTCAATACCTCTCTCGGAAATTTTATGTCCCAATACAATTCCTTCATTAACCATAAAGTGGCATTTCTCCCAATTAAGAACAAGGTTAGTTTCTTCACATCTCTGCAAAACTTTATCAAGGTTTCGCAAGCAATTATCAAAAGAATTCCCATAGACAGAAAAATCATTCATGAATACCTCAATAATCTTTTCACAAAAGCCATGAAAAATAGCAGACATGCATCTTTGAAAAGTAGCAGGAGCATTACATAAACCAAAAGGCATACTCCTATAAGCATAAGTTCCATAGGGACAAGTGAAAGTGGTTTTCTCTTGATCTTTAGCTCTAACAGCAATTTGTGAAAACCCAGAATATCCATCAAGAAAACAGAAATGAGTATTTTTAGACAACCTTTCTAACATTTGATCAATAAAAGGTAAAGGGTAATGATCTTTCTTAGTTACTTTATTAACTTTTCGAAAATCAATGCACATTCTATACCCTACAACTACTCTTTGAGGAATGAGCTCATCATTATCATTAGGAACAACAGTTATTCCACCTTTCTTAGGAACACAATGCACAGGACTAACCCATCTACTATCAGCAATAGGATATATAATACCTGCTTCAAGAAGTTTTAATACCTCATTTCTTACCACATCCTTCATCTTAGGAATTAGACGACGCTGATGTTCAACAACAGGTTTTGCACCATCTTCTATATTAATGGCATGTTGGCAAATAGCAGGAGAAATCCCCTTCAAGTCATCAAGAGTGTAGCCAATAGCTCCTCGGTGTTTCTTCAATATTTCCAATAACCTTTCTTCCTCAATATCTGAAAGCTTAGCACTAATAATAACAGGATATGTTTTCTTATCATCAATATAAGCATACTTAAGATTATCAGGTAATGGTTTCAAATCAAATACAGGATCTTCCTTTGGTGGTGGTGTTACACCTAAATCTTCAACCGGTAAGTCATGTTTAAGAATAGGTTGACGAAGGAAAATTTCATCAAGCTCATCCCTTTCTTCCCTAAAAACTTCACTCTCACTATTCTCCAAATGTTGTTGCAAAGGATTACTAGGAGCAAGAGCAATAGATGCACACTGTTCAACTCTAAAATCATCATTAGGAAAATCAGCTTTATAAGGAGTTTTGGCAAATTTAGAGAAGTTAAACTCATAAGATTCACCAGCAAATTTAGTAACAATTTTCTCTTTCTTCCAATCTATAATAGCTCCACAAGTATTCAGAAAAGGTCTACCAAAAATAATAGGACAAGACTTACTAGCAGCAGAACCAAGTACCAAAAAGTCAGCAGGATATTTAATCTTACCACATAGAACTTCAACATCTCGAACAATACCAATGGGAGAGATAGTTTCTCTATTAGCTAGCCGAATAACCACATCAATATCTTCAAGTTCACAAGAACCAATTTCATGCATGATTTCCGTGTAGAGCTCATAAGGAATAGCACTAATACTTGCACCAATATCGCATAAACCATAATAGCAATGATCACCAATTCGAACAGAGAGCACAGGAACACTGGCTTTCCTATACTTATTAGGATGCGAAACAATATTAGAAGCATCTTCACAAAAAATAATATGACCATCTTCCACATTTTCAGTCACAAGATCTTTAACTATTGCAACAGCAGGTTCAACCTTTATTTGTTCTTCAGGTTCTATGGGTTTCTTTGCACTTTTATTAACTACACTAGTTATAACAGAATACTCCTTCATTTTAGCAGGGAAAGGAGTTTTTTCAATATAAGCTTCAGGAAGAACATGATCAACAGTTTTAATTTCAATACATTTACCTTTGGGTGAATCAGTTTTATCTTTATAAGGTTCATGATACTTATCAAAATTCTTCCTAGGCAATTCAAAATGAGAAGCAAAGGCTTTATAAATATTTGCAACAACTTGAGAGTCAAGACCATATGTAGCACTTATATTACGATATTCATCAGTATCCATAAAAGTTTCAATGCATTCATAATCATAATTTATACCTGACACTCTACCTTTGTCATTCTCCCATCCTTCAGTATTTTCTTGGATTCGATCAAGAAGGTCTGATGGCGTGTAACTCACACGTTCGTTGGGAACCCCAAGAGGAAGGTATGATGCGCACAGTAGCAAGTTTTCCCTCAGAGAAACCAAGGTTTAATCGAACCAGGAGGAGCCAAGAAGCACGTTGAAGGTTGATGGTGGCGAAATGTGATGCGGCGCAACAACAGGGATTCCGGCGCCAACGTGGAACCTGCACAACACAACCCAAGTACTTTGCCCCAACGAAACAGTGAGGTTGTCAATCTCACCGGCTTGCTGTAACAAAGGATTAACCGTATTGTGTGGAAGATGATTGTTTGCAAGAAAACAGTAAAACAAGTATTGCAGTAGATTGTATGCAATGTAAAGAATAGGACCGGGGTCCACAGTTCACTAGAGGTGTCTCTCCCATAAGATAAAAGCATGTTGGGTGAACAAATTACAGTCGGGCAATTGACAAATAGAGAAAGGCATAACAATGCATATACATGATATGATAAATATAGTGAGATTTAATTGGGCATTACGACAAAGTACATAGACCGCCATCCAACTGCATCTATGCCTAAAAAGTCCACCTTCAGGTTATCATCCGAACCCCTTTCAGTATTAAGTTGCAAAGCAACAGACAATTGCATTAAGTATGGTGCGTAATGTAATCGACAACTACATCCTTAGACATAGAATCAATGTTTTATCCCTAGTGGAAACAGCACATCCACAACCTTAGAACTTTCTGTCACTGTCCCAGGTGTCAATGAAGGCATGAACCCACTATCGAGCATAAATACTCCCTCTTGGAGTTAAGAGCAAAAACTTGGCCAGAGCCTCTACTAATAACGGAGAGCATGCAAGATCATAAACAACACATAAAAAATAGATTGATAATCACCATAACATAGTATTCTCTATCCATCGGATCCCGACAAACACAACATATAGTATTACAGATAGATGATCTTGATCATGTTAGGCAGCTCACAAGATCCAACAATGAAGCACAATTAGGAGAAGACAACCATCTAGCTACTGCTATAGACCCATAGTCCAGGGGTGAACTACTCACTCATCACTCCGGAGGCGATCATGGCGATGAAGAGTCCTCCGGGAGATGAATCCCCTCTCAGGGTGCCGGAGGCGATCTCCTGAATCCCCGAGATGGGATTCGCGGCGGCGGCCTCTGGAAGGTTTTCCATATCGTGGCTCTCGGTTCGGGGTTTCGCGACGGAGGCTATTTGTAGGCGGAAGGGCAGGTCAAGAGGCGGCACGAGGGGCCCACCATAGGTCGGCGCGGCCCGGGCTGGGCCGCGCCGCCCGTGGTGTCGCCACCTGGTTCGACTCTCGTTCGGTCTTCGGAAGCTTCGTGCAAAAATAGGAGGCGTTGATTTCGTCCAATTCCGAGAATATTTCCTTACTAGGATTTCTGAAACCAAAAACAGCAGAAAACAGCAACTTCGGCATCTTGTTAATAGGTTAGTTCGAGAAAATGCGTAAATACGACATATAATGTGCATAAAACATGTAGGTATCATCAATAAAGTAGCATGGAACATAAGAAATTATCGATACGTTGGAGACGTATCAGCATCCCCAAGCTTAGTTCTGCTCGTCCCGAGCAGGTAAAACGATAACAAAGATAATTTCTGAAGTGACATGCCATCATAATCTTGATCATACTATTTGTAAACATATGTAATGAATGCAGCGATCAAAACAATGGTAATGACATGAGTAAACAAGTGAATCATAAAGCAAAGACTTTCATGAATAGTACTTCAAGACAAGCATCAATAAGTCTTGCATAAGAGTTAACTCATAAAGCAATAAATCAAAGTAAAGGTGTTGAAGCAACACAAAAGAAGATTAAGTTTCAGCGGTTGCTTTCAACTTATAACATGTATATCTCATGGATATTGTCAACATAAAGTAATATAACAAGTGCAATATGCAAGTATGTAGGAATCAATGCACAGTTCACACAAGTGTTTGCTTCTTAAGGTGGAGGGAGATAGGTAAACTGACTCAACAATAAAAGTAAAAGAATGGTCCTTCAAAGAGGAAAGCATCGATTGCTGTATTTGTGCTAGAGCTTTTATTTTGAAAACATGAAACAATTTTGTCAACGGTAGTAATAAAGCATATGAGTTATGTAAATTATATCTTACAAGTTGCAAGCCTCATGCATAGTGTACTAATAGTGCCCGCACCTTGTCCTACTTAGCTTGGACTACCGGATCTTTGCAATGCCATGTTTCAACCAAGTGTCACAAAGGGGTACCTCCATGCCGCCTGTACAAAGGTCTAAGGAGAAAGCTCGCATTTTGGATTTCTCGCTTTTGATTATTCTCAACTTAGACATCCATACCGGGACAACATGGACAACAGATAATGGACTCCTCTTAAATGCATAAGCATGTAGCAATAATTGTTATTCTCATATGAGATTGAGGATATATGTCCAAAACTGAAACTTCCACCATGATTCATGGCTTTAGTTAGCGGCCCAATGTTCTTCTCTAACAATATGCATGCTCCAATCATTAAGGTGGCAGATCCTTCAGACAAGACGGACATGCATAGCAACTCACATGATATTCAATAAAGAGTAATTGATGGCGTCCCCAGAAGCATGGTTATCGCACAACAAGCAACTTAATAAGAGATAAAGTGCATAAGTACATATTCAATACTACGATAGTTTTTAAGGCTATTTTGTCCCATGAGCTATATATTGCAAAGGTGAATGATGGAATTTAAAGGTAGCACTCAAGAATTTACTTTGGAATGGCGGAGAAATACCATGTAGTAGGTAGGTATGGTGGACACAAATGGCATAGTGGTTGGCTCAAGGATTTTGGATGCATGAGAAGTATTCCCTCTCGATACAAGGTTTAGGCTAGCAAGGTTATTTGAAGCAAACTCAAGGATGAACCGGTGCAGCAAAACTCACATAAAAGACATATTGTAAACATTATAAGACTCTACACCGTCTTCCTTGTTGTTCAAAACTCAATACTAGATATTATCTAGACCTTAGAGAGACCAAATATGCAAATCAAATTTTAGCAAGCTCTATGTATTTCTTCATTAATGGGTGCAAAGCATATGATGCAAGAGCTTAAACATGAGCACAACAATTGCCAAGTATCACATTATCCAAGACATTTTAGAATTACTACATGTAGCATTTTCCAATTCCAACCATATAACAATTTAACGAAGAAGAAACTTCGCCTTGAACATTATGAGTAAAGCCTAATGACATATTTGTCCATATGCAACAGCGGAGCGTGTCTCTCTCCCACAAAGTGAATGCTAGGATCCATTTTATTCAAACAAAAACAAAAACAAAAACAAACCGACGCTCCAAGTAAAGAACACAAGATGTGACTGAATAAAAATATAGTTTCAGGGGAGGAACCTGATGATGTTGTCGATGAAGAAGGGGATGCCTTGGGCATCCCCAAGCTTAGACGCTTGAGTCTTCTTAAAATATGCAGGGGTGAACTACGGGGGCATCCCCAAGCTTAGAGCTTTCACTCCTCTTGATCATAGTATATCATACTCCTCTCTTGACCCTTGAAAACTTCCTTCACACCAAACTTCAAGCAAACTCATTAGAGGGTTAGTGCACAATTAATAATTCACATATTCAGAGGTGACACAAACATTCTTTTCACTTCTGGACATTGCATAAAGCTACTGGACATTAATGGATCAAAGAAATTCATCCAACATAGCAAAAGAGGCAATGCGAAATAAAAGGCAGAATCTGTCAAAAACAGAACAGTTCGTAAAGATGAATTTTAAAGTGGCACCAGACTTGCTCAAATGGAAAAACTCAAAACTAATGAAAGTTGCCTACATATCTGAGGATCACGCTCGTAAATTGGCAGATTTTTTCGAATTTTCTACAGAGACTTGTGCCCAGATTCGTGACAGACAGCAATGCTGTTTCTGCGCAGCGATCCCAAATATAACATCAACTTTGACATAGAAACTTTACTTGGAACAAAAACATGATAAGGAGAGGTTGCTACAGTAGTAAACAACTTCCAAGACTCAAATATAAAACAAAGTACTGTAGTAAAAACATGGGTTGTCTCCCATAAGAGCTTTTCTTTAACGCCTTTCAGCTAGGCGCAGAAAGTGCAAATCAAGTAACATCAAGAGTAGAAGCATCAACATCATAACTTGTTCTAATAATAGAATCAAAAGGCAACTTCATTCTCTTTCTAGGGAAGTGTTCCATACCTTTCTTGAGAGGAAATTGATATTTAATATTACCTTCCCTCATATCAATAACAGCACCAACGGTTCGAAGAAAAGGTCTTCCCAACACAATAGGACAAGATGCATTGCATTCGATATCCAAGACAACAAAATCAACGGGGACAAGGTTATTGTTAACCGTAATGCGCACATTATCAATCCTCCCCAAAGGTTTCTTTTTAACATTATCGGCAAGATTAACATCCAAATAACAATTCTTCAATGGTGGCAAGTCAAGCATATCATAAATCTTTTTAGGCATAACGAAATACTTGCACCAAGATCACATAAAGCATTACATTCAAAGTCATTGAATTTCATTTTAATGATGGGCTCCCAACCATCTTCTAACTTTCTAGGAATAGAAGTTTCAAGTTTTAGTTTCTCTTCTCTAGCTTTTATGAGAGCATTTGTAATATGTTTTGTAAAGGCTAAATTTATAGCACTAGCATTAGGACTTTTAGCAAGTTTTTGTAAGAACTTTATAACTTCAGAGATGTGGCAATCATCAAAATCTAAATCATTATGAGCTACAGCAATGGGATCATTGTTCCCAAGGTTGGAAAAAATTTCAGCAGTTTTATCACAAGCAGTTTCAGCAGTTTTAGCAATTTCAGGCAGTTTTGTACGCTTTGCACTAGGAGTAGAAACATTGCCAACACCAATTATTTTACCATTGATAGTAGGAGGTGCAGCAACATGTGAAGAATTAACATTACTAGTGGTGGTAATAGTCCAAACTTTAGCTACATTATTCTCTTTAGCTAGTTTTTCATTTTCTTCTCTCTATCCCACCTAGCACGCAATTCAGCCATTAATCTTATATTCTCATTAATTCTAACTTGGATGGCATTTGCTGTAGTAGTAATCTTATTATCAATATCATTATTAGGCATAACTTTCAATTTTAAAAGATTAACGTCAGAGGCAAGTCTATCAACTCTAGAAGCAATAATATCAATTTTATCAAGCTTTTCCTCAACAGATTTGTTAAAAGCAGTTTGTGTACTAATAAATTCTTTAAGCATAGCTTCAAGACCAGAGGGCCTATAAGTTATTACCAGAGTTGTTCCTATAAGCATTGTTGTTGAAATTATTATTTTTAATGAAATTCACATCAACATTTTCTTCTTGAGCAACCAATGAAGCTAAAGGAACATTATTTGGATCAACATTAGATCTACCATTCACAAGCATAGACATAATCACATCAATCTTATCACTCAAGGAAGAGGTTTCTTCAACAGAATTTACCTTCTTACCTTGTGGAGCTCTTTCCGTGTGCCATTCAGAGTAATTTATCATCATATCATCAAGAAGTTTTGTAGCCGCCCCAAAGTGATGGACATAAAGGTACCTCCAGCAGCTGAATCCAATAAATTCCGCGAAGAAAAATTTAGTCCTGCATAGAAGGTTTGGATGATCATCCAAGTAGTCAGTCCATGGGTTGGGCAATTCTTTACCAAAGTTTTCATTCTCTCCCATGCTTGAGCAACATGTTCAGTATCTAATTGCTTAAAATTCATTATGCTACTTCTCAAAGATATAATTTTAGCGGGAGGATAATATCTACCAATAAAAGCATCCTTACATTTAGTCCATGAATCAATACTATTCTTAGGCAAAGATAGCAACCAATCTTTAGCTCTTCCTCTTAATGAGAAAGGAAACACTTTCAATTTAATAATATCACCATCTACATCCTTATACTTTTGCATTTCACAAAGTTCAACAAAATTATTGAGATGGGCAGCAGCATCATCAGAACTAGCACCAGAAAATTGATCTCTCATAACCAGGTTCAGTAAAGCAGGTTTAATTTCAAAGAATTCTGCTGTAGTAGCAGGTGGAGCAATAGGTGTGCATAGGAAATCATTATTATTTGCATTTGTGAAGTCACACAACTTAGTATTTTCAGGGGTATTCATTTTAGCAACAGTAAATAAAACAAACTAGATAAAGTAAATGCAAGTAACTAATTTTTTTGTGTTTTTGATATAGAGCAAGACAGTAAATAAAGTAAAACTAGCAACTAATTTTTTTGTGTTTTGTTTAGGTGCAGCAAACAAAGTAGTAAATAAAATAAAGCAAGACAAAAACAAAGTAAAGAGATTGAGAAGTGTCTTGATCTCCCCGGCAACGGCGCCAGAAAAAGAGGCTGGCGTGCAGTTGACGTGGGAGATAGAAATCTTGGTGGTGTAACTTTTCTTCAGATCCCCGGCAACGGCGCCAGAAAAAGAGCTTGATGGCGTGTAACTCACACGTTCGTTGGGAACCCCAAGAGGAAGGTATGATGCGCACAGTAGCAAGTTTTCCCTCAGAAAGAAACCAAGGTTTAATCGAACCAGGAGGAGCCAAGAAGCACGTTGAAGGTTGATGGTGGCGAAATGTGATGCGGCGCAACAACAGGGATTCCGGCGCCAACGTGGAACCTGCACAACACAACCCAAGTACTTTGCCCCAACGAAACAGTGAGGTTGTCAATCTCACCGGCTTGCTGTAACAAAGGATTAACCGTATTGTGTGGAAGATGATTGTTTGCAAGAAAACAGTAAAACAAGTATTGCAGTAGATTGTATGCAATGTAAAGAATAGGACCGGGGTCCACAGTTCACTAGAGGTGTCTCTCCCATAAGATAAAAGCATGTTGGGTGAACAAATTACAGTCGGGCAATTGACAAATAGAGAAAGGCATAACAATGCATATACATGATATGATAAATATAGTGAGATTTAATTGGGCATTACGACAAAGTACATAGACCGCCATCCAACTGCATCTATGCCTAAAAAGTCCACCTTCAGGTTATCATCCGAACCCCTTTCAGTATTAAGTTGCAAAGCAACAGACAATTGCATTAAGTATGGTGCGTAATGTAATCGACAACTACATCCTTAGACATAGAATCAATGTTTTATCCCTAGTGGCAACACATCACAACCTTAGAACTTTCTGTCACTGTCCCAGGTGTCAATGAAGGCATGAACCCACTATCGAGCATAAATACTCCCTCTTGGAGTTAAGAGCAAAAACTTGGCCAGAGCCTCTACTAATAACGGAGAGCATGCAAGATCATAAACAACACATAAACAATAGATTGATAATCACCATAACATAGTATTCTCTATCCATCGGATCCCGACAAACACAACATATAGTATTACAGATAGATGATCTTGATCATGTTAGGCAGCTCACAAGATCCAACAATGAAGCACAATTAGGAGAAGACAACCATCTAGCTACTGCTATGGACCCATAGTCCAGGGTGAACTACTCACTCATCACTCCGAGGCGATCATGGCGATGAAGAGTCCTCCGGGAGATGAATCCCTCTCCGGCAGGGTGCCGGAGGCGATCTCCTGAATCCCCGAGATGGGATTCGGCGGCGTCTCTGGAAGGTTTTCCGTATCGTGGCTCTCGGTACGGGGGTTTCGCGACGGAGGCTATTTGTAGGCGGAAGGGCAGGTCAAGAGGCGGCACGAGGGCCCACACCATAGGTCGGCGCGGCTAGGGCCGCGCCGCCCTGTGGTGTCGCCACCTCGTGGCCCCACTTCGACTCTCTCTTCGGTCTTGGAAGCTTCGTGCAAAAATAGGACCCCGGGCGTTGATTTCGTCCAATTCCGAGAATATTTCTTTACTAGGATTTCTGAAACCAAAAACAGCAGAAAACAGCAACTGGCTCTTCGGCATCTTGTTAATAGGTTAGTTCCAGAAAATGCGTAAATACGACATATAATGTGCATAAAACATGTAGGTATCATCAATAAAGTAGCATGGAACATAAGAAATTATCAATACGTTGGAGACGTATCAAGGTCCCATTTAAACTCTTCTTTATTGCGTGTGAATGATCCAGAACAAGAAGTATCCAGCAAGGTTTTATCTTGAAAAGAAAGTCTTGCATAGAAATTATCAATAATATTACCAGGAAGCTCATGAATGGGGCATTTGAGCATTAAAGACTTCAATCTCCCCCACGCTTGGGCAATACTCTCTCCATCATGAGGCCAGAAATTATATATACGGTTGCGGTCTTTGTGAATTTCACTTGGAGGATAGAATTTAGAATAAAATAGAGGCACAATATCCTTCCAATCAAGAGAACGCCCATCCTTCAGCAGTTTATACCAATGCGCCGCTTTACCAGATAGCGACATAACAAATAATTTCTTCCTAACTTCATCCATTGAAATACCTGCACACTTGAATAACCCGCATAATTCATGTAAAAACAGTAAATGATCTCCAGGATGAACAGTTCCATCCTCTTCATAGCGGTTATCCACAACACGTTCAATAATTTTCATAGGTATTTTATATGGTATTACTTCCTCACCTGGCGCCTCATCCACTACCGTTGCAGTAGTAGTAGATTTCCCAAATAGAAATTCAAGGGAGGATCTCTCCATAATGACTTATAGCAAGCAGAAACAAAATCAGCACGTACAGTAAAAGTTTCCTTACCAATTCCACTTACCAATAGCGCTTCACTCCCGGCAACGGCGCCAGAAAATAGTCTTGATGACCCACAAGTATAGGGGGTGTATCGTAGTACTTTCGATAAATAAGAGTGTCGAACCCAACGAGCAGAAGGTGTTGACAAGCAGTTTCGATGAAGGATTCACTGTAAATGCTCACAGACAAGTATTCAGGGGGTTTTGATATTGCAGATAAATAAATTACAAGTAAATAAAATGCGAGAGAAATAATTGCAGCGAGTGGCCCAATCCTTTTTAGCACAAAGGACAAGCCGGTTTGTTTACTTATAATGACCAAACGTTCTTGAGGACACACGGGATTTTAGTCTAGTGCTTTCGCTTCATATAGTTGATTAATCTTCATTGTTTTGATAAATGTTGTGTGGGTGAACCTATGCTAATGCACCGCCCTTCCTAGGACTAATACATACTTGTGATTATACCCCTTGCAAGCATCCGCAAATACAAGAAAGTAATTAAGATAAATCTAACCACAGCCTTAAACTCTGAGATCCTGCTATCCCTGCATGCGATATACTAACGGGGGTTTAGGTTTTCTCCGGCAACCCCACAATTAGCAAACGAATACAAGATGTACTCCCCTAGGCCCATAAAGGTGAAGTATCATGTAGTCGACGTTCACATGACACCACTAGAAGAATAGCACCACAACTTAAATATCATAACATTGAATATTACTCAACCATAATTCACTACTAACATTTAGACTTCACCCATGTCCTCAAGAACTAAACGAACTACTCACGAGACATCATATGGAACATGATCAGAGGTGATATGATGATGAATAACAATCTGAACATAAACCTTGGTTCAATGGTTTCACTCAATAGCATCAATAACAAGTAGTAATCAACACCGGGAGAGTTTCCCCTATCAAACAATCAAGATCCAACCCAAATTGTTACAGCGGTGACGAGGTGCAGCGGTGGAGATGGCGGTGATGATGATGAAGATGATGGTGATGATGATGGAGATGATGTCCAGCTCGATGACGATGGCGATGGCGTCGATTTCCCCCTCCGGAGGGAATTTCCCCCGGATTCCCGCCCGCCGGAGAGCTCTTTCTCTCTGGTGTTTTCCGCCCCGCAGAGGCGGCTCAATTCTCCGTAACTCCCCTGTGGCTTAGGTTTTCGGGGCGAAGAAGTACGCGAGAGAGGCGGCAGAGGGGCTGTGGGCCCCCTCCCACATGGCGGCGCGGCCAGGGCAGGGCCCGCGCCGGCCTATGGGGGCCCATGGCGGCCCCTCTCGGCCCCTCCTTTTGGCTCCCTCGTCTTCTGGAAAAATAGGATTTTTCGTATAATTTCCGTCAATTATTGATCTTCCGAAATATGGTGTCCGACGGTGCTTTTTCCAGCAGAATCCTGACTCCGGTGAATAATTCTCCAATGACCATGAAACATGCAAAATAGGTGAAATAACATAAGTATCATCTCTAAATATGAAATATATCAATGAATAACAGCAAATTATGATATATAATAATGATGCAAAATGGACGTATCAATCATCATCTTTAGGAATACACCTAGGATATTATTCAAGACATTCCCTAGAGAGAGAACCATTTATGTTAAACATAGATATTGATGATCACATCAATCTCTATGGAGCCTAACCTTTGATTAGTATTAAAATCCTTCCCAAATGAGAGAGACCATTCATACCAATCCTAGCCTTACCTATTTAAGACTTAAGGACAATCTTTGAACTAAAGTATTAGGAGATAAACCATTTCATCTTGGAGTGGTGAGATAACCAAATATCAAATGGAACAAGACTATATCCATGAATTGATGAAGTAAAGTAGAGATTAATTCTAAGTTAGGTGGAGACTTAACCCTTTATTATCTAATGAGATCTTGTGAACATACCATAAACTCTAGAATAATCCATTCCTATATAAGAGAGCTCAAGCTATGGTGTTACACTCAAGTTAGTTGAGGCAACACTTAGATTGAGGGAGAGAACTATTCCATATAACCAGATGATTAAATCATCATTCCTGGAGAAGAACTATAAGTGTATATCTCAGGCATTCTCCTGGGATATAAACTATTGAGGCAACCATAGTAGGCCATCCTAGAAAGTAAAGTAGAAGTGATATACCTTAGTTGACCAAGACAATGCTTGATCATGAAAGTGAGAACCTCATCTAATGAGAGATACCTTAGGAAGCCAAATCTTTGATCATTATCAAATGAGTAATGATCATAAACCCTAAGAACTTGAGGTAGAAATATTTAGAACAAGTTGATCATGTCTAATCCATGATCATACTTTGGAGATATATAATTACCAGTTAAACCTTACTGGGTCAAGCAGATATAATCCAGCACATAAAATCATAGGGGAACTACTACTAACCCTAAACCCCTTTCTAATATGTGAATTAGAGAAACAACTAAATAGTAACAAACCTTGTATAGTTCAGCCCTATATCAATCCAAATGATCTTGGATTGAATCATCCTATGTGTGGTGAGGAAGAGCAACCCTAGCCAGAGTAATATGGGTTAAGCCACATATAGAACCTATGCCCATATCTCAAACTAACTTGTGAATTATTTGATGATCACAAGTAAAACCCTAAGCCATACCTCAATTCTAGTTTGTGTATCACTCGGGTGATCACAACTAAAACTTAGGCCATAATTGAGATTCCAACCATGTGCCATTAGGTGAATAGAAGTAGAACACCAGAATTGCTCACTAGTTAAATCTTATGTTTCAATTATTGAACATAAGAAGCACCTAGTGCTAAATCCTATAATTGAAACTCATGTGTGGTGATCAACCACCTATTCTTATAATCAAGACCAAACTATGATGAGAGTAGAATTACTCTAGGTATTCCAAGGCTAGAATTAGTATAAAAGATGACAATAATACTTTAAAATAACCTTAAACAATTCTCCAAATCAATAACCACCATGAGCACATGAAATAATGTCATGGGATCAATTTCTTAATTAAGAAACTAAACAATAAGCTATGATTTGAAAATTGTTTATTACAAACTATCAATAAGTACTTAGAAGAGCCTCTTTAAAAATAATTTGAACCATCCCAAGTTGTTATTGGAATCATGACTCTTAATTAAAATGCCTAGTTCCAAGTTCCAACAATATTCATAACCAAAGGTATTAATGCCAATATACATGAAATATCACTGTATCTCATATTGGCTGTAACAATACATTGGTAGTTTCCATAGGGTACACACAGTTAAATTTTTTGTAAAACAAATGGAAATTCAAATTTGAATTTAAATCAACAAAATAGAAAATAGATAAAGAAAATAGATAAAACAAAAGGAAGAAACAGGTTTACCTAGCTGCAGCAGCCCAGCTGCCAAACCTACTAGCACAACCCAGCAGCAGCCCGTACCAGCCCAGGAGAAGCCCACCAAGCCAGCCCAATATACGTGCACGTACCGATTCGTGGATAAGATCAAAGTCGAAGTCTTTGTCTTCGTCTTCGCTAGCGTCGACACACGGGAGCTCACCACCGTGACGAGAGCTCCACGTCCTGCGGTCGTCGCCACCGATATTGACCGCCAGCACACGCCAGGGACCTATAAAATGCTTAGAAGCTCTCAATTTGACCCCTCTTCATTCCAATCGTGCGAATTCACGAAACCCTAGCTCGCCGGTATCCGCCTCGCCCCGCCGTTCCTCGCCACCCTAGATCCGGCGAGCGTCTCTGCAGCTTCGCCTCGACGCCTTGACCATCCTCGACAAAGGAATCGTCCGCGGGTTCCCGGAATTGGCATCTCCGACCGCTTCTTCTCCGCTCCCGGCCACCGTCTTCGTCAACCATGGCGTCACCGTCCGGCCACCTCTTCCTTGGCTGAGCATCTCTACGCAACCAGGGTGAGCCGTTGGTGCCCAAGCACCCCATCGTCCTCTCTAATTCGCCCTCAGTCATCACCGCGCCGTGTACCTGTAACAGCCCCCGCGGCATGTCGTCGCCGGCCAAACTCCGGCGGCAATAGGAAAGCGGCGCCACCACCATTTGGTTCACCACGTCGCGCTGAATCTTTAGAACATAGCCGCGCGTCTTGGGGTGCACTACATCGTCGGCGTCGTGGTAGACTGGCCGCCGATGAGGTGCTCCTCTGCCAAGTCATCGATTTTGACTCGCGAAACCGACGTGACGTCGACGTGGACCATTGGCCCACTCGTCGGTGACCCAGGTAACACTAGCCCGGGTGTGTTTAGTATGTTTAGTTTAATTCAAATTCTAGAAAAACATCTGAAATTTTGCATGAATTTATAAAATTCATCTTAACTCAAAAAAATTCAAATGAGATATTAAAATGTTCAGAAAAATAAACTCTATTCAATAAAAATATAATATGAAATTTTTATTTTAAATAAAAGTTTATTTATTTAACCCTTATTAATTAAACCTTTTCTTTTAATTCTAAATTAAATTAAAATTCAATAATTATTACAAATTAAATAAAAACCAGTAAGTGAATAAAGAAAACATTAAACTAAATTTCTTTATTTAGTATCTTATTAAATCCTTATTAGTGGGATTTAAACCCTAATTAATAATTATCTTAATTATTAATTCTTAAAAAAAATGCCAAATCCAATATTGTTTCTATTTCAAAGTTATTAAAACTTCAACTTTATAATTAAGCTATTAACCTTAGAACTATTGGGTAATTAGGAGACCCTAGTTCCATTATTAATAAAATTATAACCCCATAATTTTATGGGGAATCCTAAAACCCTAAATCCAATAGGAACCCTAGTTAAACTCTAGATTATAGTATATGATCTAGTTACCTTCTTTACATTCATAGCTCCATAATTAGCAATTAAATACTTTTCATGCCCACATAAAATGTAGGAGCCCTATTACTAATAATTTAGTATTCCATTTACGCATACCCATCCAACCTACGTGATCAAATAGGATCAACCAAGTCTAAACCCTAGTTCCTATTACCAAACCCCTCATCCTTAATTATCCACATTAAGCATCACACCATTGTGATGAATTCCAAAAGCTACTATGCCAATGTTTTTTATTACCAACCCATACTCCACTAAACCCTACAAATACTTCATAATTTAGGAATCATCCTATTTAGGAACCAACTATTCTCTACTTAGTGGATTCAATAGAAAATCCTAGACAACCACACCTTAACTGAAATACATCTTAGTACTTAAGAAGTATGTTCTTCAAAAGTTATTCTTTTGAAGAAAATAAAGAATAGTCATCAACCTTACCTAATAGGACCTATAAACCCTAGCTAGCTATCACCAGCAAGATATACCAACCTTGATAGCGCCCATGTATAATTAATTGCTTATAAAACCTACAAGCCCTAGCTATTGATGAATCCAACATTGTTGGGATCCATCTAATCCTTACTCCAGAAACTAATTGAAACCATAGTAAACCATAGAACTCCGCAACCCTAATTATCATACTTGTTCTTTATCAAAGAACATGTTCTTCAAAAGTTATTCTTTTGAAGTATATGATAAACAATCATTAACCATGCCATATAGTACTAAAACCAACAACTGTTCATTACATGTTAAGATTATACCAAATCTTATTGTTATGTGCTATTAATTATTATTGATGTGATGTATTGCACTACTTGTTTATGATACCAAGTGACCAACCCTTAATAAGAACCTTGTTTGTGAATCACTCTAAAAGTGCAACACACTTTGAACTAATCATTACAACTCACAAATCCTAAATCATTGGGGTTAGGTCACGCTTAGAACAATTGCATCTCATGCTTATGCATTATTGCATCCTTGCCAATCTTTTAAACATCGTCCTTACCGGACGATGATGCTATTTCAAAATTTGGAGTTATTGCGTATCGAAGACCTTGCCTGCATAATCTTGCAGTCAAGAAAGGCAAGTTCATCGCTTGCTCATGTCAATTTGAGTATTTTTACCAAATTACTTGCAAAGTACTATACTTATCACTCTTGCATGAAAAGTAAAATTGCTATCTTCATAATTATGAATATGACTAAGTGGTGGGCAATAGAACCATGGTATGAGTATGGTGGAGGTTCCATTGCAAGGGATTGTATCCATCTAGGATTAAACAACAAATGTCGTCCAGTGATTCTTGTGCCGTAATACCCGTGTTAACCATAAGATCTGGAGTGGGACGGAGTAGTCAAGTGTGTTCTCTCCTCTCGTTCATCAACGGATGCGCTTACCGTAGTCACTTGATCCAGAGAAGGACAAGCGGAGTGGTTGGGGAGCCCTAAGTCCCCACGGTAATGCGATCTATGATGGGTTGCAACGACCGGCGAAGGTATCAGGTCGTGGTACGAGGTCGGATGGTATCCAATGGGTGCGCTCACCGGCATGGACCCAGGGTCGGAGTTGCAACAAAGGGTGGGTGTGCGAGGTCGCGGGAGAATGCATTATTGACTATGACCTTATACCGGGCCTCACACCAAAGGAAGTGTGAACGGGGAAATTGCCCGGTTGGCACCAAGGTTAAGATCTCTTATGGGTAAAGCAACACACCTCTGCAGAGTGTAATGAATCGTGACCTGTCACTCCCTGTTCCGGGATATGGAACTGACAACGCTGCCGGAAAGGAACTCCATGAAGTTCTAGTAAACCGGTGAAGGCTGACGGACATAGTTCTTCTGAATAAAAGCAACCTTTTGAAGAAATGATTACAAAAACTGCATCGTCTTGGACTTTCTGGTCCATGGCTGTAGCTAGTGCATTAAACACCTCTTTCCTGTAGTGAACTTGTTGAGTACGCTCGTACTCATCCTACTCTTAAATCCCCTACTTAGTTATGGAGGCATCGAAGGAGGATCTACAGTGCAACTTGAAGGCCGAGGAGTCAACAACTACTTCAAGGGACAGGACCTTGTCAGAAGAGTCAGATACCACATCCAACAAGGAGAAAACCTAGATTAGCAATAGAAAGGAACTAGCTTCCTAAACCTAGCTCCTATTTAGCTAGAATCTATTCATAGGCTCTATAACTAATCAAAACCTCTACAAGTAGAGTTAGTGATAAGATTAGACTACGAGTCGTTCTTCTGGAGTTTATTTGCAGTTTTACCTCATTGTAAAGTAGGAGGCTGTGATGATATTATGTAACAGAGTCTGTGTGTAATTCTATAGACATGCCTTGGACCCGCATATATTTCTGTTGTACTCACTGAGCGATGTAAAACTAGTGGAACAATGTTTCATTGGTGTTATGTCAGACTTGCATACTACACCATGCGGTGGTATGCCGGGTCACCATAGTTGGTATCAGAGCAAATGCTTTGACCCTAGGATTAAAACCTTTTAAAGGAGACCTATAGGATTGGTAGTGTCTATAGGAAGTTGTCTTAGCTAAACCAAAATTTTCTTATGACTTGAGATGGATATTCACTTGAGAATAATCCTGACACACTTGAGTCAACCTTTCTTATCTATCTTTCTTAAGTAAAGTTAGTTAGATAATCCCAAGTATGTAGCACACCATTAAGTCCTTAAAGTAATAGATGATTAGATCACAATTGGTATACAATACATGGTAGTCCAAAGAGAGGATACAACCATAAGGAAGATATCCTATTGGAAGATGTTTACCAACACATGTTATGGATAAGTAAGAGTTATCCAGACCTATAATAGGAGTGATATCAAGTGATGAAAATAATTAAAATATCCTATTAGAAGGTGTAAACCAATACAAGTAATGGGTAAGTAAATTATCCAAACTTGTAAAACAATTGATAGTAAGTGATGAATATAAGTTATATGAGGTAGTATAGACCATGATGAGTCAACTATGGGAGGTAAGGAAGAGAGATAGGAATAAAATATATCTACTTACACATGGTAGAGATACTAATCATATATGATTCACTTGAGAATCATTATGTGATGGAGTAGAACATCATAAATATTTAGGAAGAGTACAATAAGAATTCAAGTGTTAAACAATAGTCCAAGATATATGTTCCAAAAACCATGGGAACTGTGTCAAGAACATTAGGACCCTAGCCTTATGGTACAAACACCTGGAAGAATAGGAGCTATATTTCCATAGTTATGTGTTTAGAGTAGCAATGTTAGAACCTAGAGATATTATGTGAGGTAGTCCTCAACAAAATGGAAGCTAAGTTAGAACTTCCAAAGGAAATTAGGTCAACGACAATTATTCTGGACCAATTTGTTCAAGTTTATCTCATTGCAATTGTGCAATTCAGGTAAATGTCAAGACAAATAGTAGTATGCCCTATATACGTGCTAAGTATCACGATACAAACCTATCTTATGTGGTGTTATATACTACACATCCCAGCCTGATGTTTAGAGATGTCTTACTCAACTATTATATTCAGGCTTATGATGGTGTGTATTATAAGCACAAAGCTGAATCTTCTTGGATTTTATTGGATCTTCATTGATTGACTAGATCCATACATGAAGTTAGACTTTGATATGCAAATGCATGTTGCAATATCAAGTTCTTACTTGATGTTATAGATCTAGAGGGTAATGGTATTCGTGTGAGGAAGTGATGAATTCTGAAGATTCTGAAGACAAGATGAAGGTTCATCAGAAAAAGGAAGCAAAGTTGTGGGAAGTAACCACAATACTCTGAAGGAAGTACCAATCAAAACTCATGCTTTACCTCAACAGAGGAGTACTTTAGTACATGAGAAGCACGAAGGTGAGAAATATGATGATTATGGTGAAGCTGTAGCAGATCCATAGTCAATATAGAAGAGGTAATCCATGAGAATCACTCAAGATACTATATTCATAGTGTCAGTTAGTGGTTTTCTTGCAAAATGAAACCATAATAGATATAAGAAGACCATAGTTGATATCAGAAGACCACAGTTGGTATAGGATCAATACTGGAAAATAGAGTAGAAGATTTCCGCCAATTGTATAAAACCAAATAGGTCCACAGTTGGTATTACAAATAGTCCACGATTTAATTATTTGTAACAAGAAGTTGTGAACAAATAAAATCTTGTCAGCCAAATAACTAAAACCTAAAACCATTTAGTAGAAGGATTTACATTGGAAGTCCACAATTGAGTGGATACACCACAAAGATTCTTCGCAAGACCTTAGAAGAGTACAAACCATAAGCTAGACCCAGACCAATATTCTAATCATTAGTCCAATGGTTGCAAGAAAAGGAGTTGAAGACCAAAAGAAAACTCCAAGGGGGAGAGTAAAGATTGAGTTGGATGTACAATGACTCAATACTTTGAGCAAAATAGAAGAAGAAGGTCTGAACTGAGAGGAAGTTCGATCTTATTTTCATAAGATTGTTGGACACTACTTTCAGAAGGATGTCAGACCAGAAGCCGAGGTTCATACCTCGAGGAAGTAATAATTGGACTATAACTTGAGAAAGTGAGTAATATTTACTCAGAAGTACAAAAGCTCAAGTAAGTCAAAGATAAAGAAGTTAGACGAAGGAAAGGTCGGAGATCAAATAAGGCTCAAGAAGGCCAAAGACCAAAGGAGTTTGACCATACCAAAACTAAAGACTAATTGAAAGATTCCTTTCATGGAACCTAAAGGAGCAAAAATAGTTATAGGTATCAACTATAATCCATGATTGGATAGACTAAATGAGTCTAATCCATTCTTAGGGAAATAAACCATCAAGACCATTTCCATGGTAAGTACCTTACTAAGTACCATTATTGCAGTTTTGGTAGTAAGGGAAAACAAAGACCTATTTTACCAATTAGGAGTATGTTATCAAATTAGTCTTCAGTTAAGACTAGCAGCACCAGAAGAAGTCTCAATCATTGAATCTTCAATGGGAAAGGAAACAAGATTATAGTATTGAAAGAAATCATGGAATTGAAGAAGAAGCCACTGTTCAGAGACAGACACTAACGGATTCCAGGAAGAATCTGGACAAGGGATATATTCAATTATATCCAATAATAGATCACCACGGAGTTCGAGACAAGTTGTGGTCTACACAAGTCAGACCCATACTCCGAAACGTGAGAGAGTTCAAACTTCGAGGATGAAGTTTAGTTTCAAGGGGAGAGACTGTAATATCCCAGGATTTGGGGTTACAAAAAGAGAGGAAACATATGTGTGCATTGCATTCATGCATAGAAAATCCGGGGAATTTTCGCGCTTTAAAGTAAAACATGTCACAGGAACTGAAGTTTCACTTGACCTGATGGAATTGAAGTAGCTCATCAAGTCAAGTGCTATAAACCTCAATGTGACCTTTGCTAAAACCTTGTTTTGGGTAGAGATGATTTGATCTAAGGGGTTAGATCAAATGGAACAAAAACCAACACAATAACACATTAATCAATGATCAATTACTTGATCTTATAAAACATCATCATATGGTAATCTTTGCCATAATATATGAACTTATATTCAATTGGAAATCAAGTAACAAGAAATGAAGAAACTATTTTTAACTTATCTTTTCCATGTCTTAAACTAATCCATGATCATACCATGAATCTCATGGTACTCATTTTACTTTGTTCTTGGAAATATAACAATGAGATCAACTCTAGAAATATATATTCTTCTCTATTCCAAATTAATATACATCCAAACCTAGAGAAGAGGGAGTTCTATATTTATTAGGGAAGCACTATCAACTTTGAGCATATGGATGTATTCAAATCATCATCTTTAGGAATACACCTAGGATATTATTCAAGACATTCCCTAGAGAGAGAACCATTTATGTTAAACATATATATTGATGATCACATCAATCTCTATGGAGCCTAACCTTAGATTAGTATTAAAGTCCTTCCCAAATGAGAGAGACCATTCATACCAATCCTAGCCTTACCTATTTAAGACTTAGGGACAATCTTTGAACTAAGTATTAGGAGATAAACCATTTCATCTTGGAGTGGTGAGATAACCAAATATCAAATGGAACAAGACTATATCCATGAAGGGAGTAGACTAATTCAATTAAGTTATCCAGGTAGAGACTTAACCTTATCATACCTAATAAGACCTTGTGAGTATCCCATAAACTCTAGAATAATCCATTCCTATATAAGAGAGCTCAAGCTATGGTGTTACACTCAAGATAGTTGAGGCAACACTTAGATTTGTGAGAGAGAACTATTCCATATAACAAGATGATTAAATCATCATTCCTAGAGAAGAACTCTAAGTGTATATCTCAGGCATTCTCCTGGGATATAAACTATTGAGGCAACCATAGTAGGCCATCCTAGAAAGTAAAATAGAAGTGATATACCTTAGTTGATCAAGACAATGTTTGATCATGAAAGTGATAACTCCATCTAATGAGAGATACCTTAGGAAGCCAAATCTCTTATCATTATCAAATGAGTAATGATCATAAACCCTAAGAACTTGAAGTAGAAATATTTAGAACAAGTTGATCATGTCTAATCCATGATCATACTTTGGAGATATATAATTGTAACATCCCAAATTTCAATAAAATGAACAAGAGAGAAATTCAAGATCCCAAAAATTAGGGTTAACAAAAATTTTTTTCTCATCATATAGGTTTATGCATGTAGATCACTTTATTAATTATTTTGAGTGTGCAATTGCCATGATGCTTGCTTATGTGTTCTCTCTCACTCTAAAACCCTAGCAATGAACACTTGATCAACCAAAGTCAAATAAAAAGAAAAGAGAAAAGAAATAATAAAAATAAATCTCACACACACATAAGGCTTAGACCATTTTTACAAATCTTTGTTAGAGACCATTTTGGTTTGCACCATTGGGTGTAATTGGTTACTAAACATATATTAACAACTTTGGAAACAATCAAACACAATTTAAATCAAAATTGAAACAAATATGAGCTCACATATGATTATGGTCATATGTGGCATTTATAATCTGGTACTCACTTTGAGCCACTGTATTTTCACTTTTCACTTCTAAACTTTGTCAACTCTTTGCACCTCATCCAAGACAACATCAAGCACTACAACTTTGCCCAAAACCACCACCCCAAAATCTTTACCATTTTCAAATGAGAAGCATGCAAAGTTGGGACAAACTCACATATGTAAGATCATATGCAAAATAAATTTTTGCATTTCAATTCCATTTTGACCACCACCAACACCAAACTGCTACATTTAATATATTATTACAACCCACCAAAAAGATTTGCAAAATTCGAAAATATTTTTCTTGCGGGCATTATGTCGAACAGCTTGCAGGCAGGGTAAAATTTAGAGCCCATACTTCATTTTCTACTTGGACTTGGTCCAACTTTGACCTCTCTGCACCCTGGAGCCTCCCTCTCACCTCACCACACCATCACCACCACTTGCATTTGGACATGGTTTGTTTAAATCAACTCAAACATGCCATGCCGTGGCATGGCATGGCCTCACCGTGCCATCTCCCTCACCCTTCACTTCTGGCCTGCACCACCATGCCCACTGGCTCCCTCTCACATCCCTGGACACGCCCGTGCCTCCCCTCGGCCAAGACGACGCGCACACACGCCAGCACAGACACGCCCAGCACGCTCCAGCGACGCCATGCCGTGCATGGTCGCGACGCCAGAGCGCGCCAGAACGCCGCAGAGCCTCGTCGCCTCAGCCCGTCCCTCGCCACCAGCGCCTGCAGGACGACTCACCTCAGCTCCAGGACACCGCCAGACACCACCACGAGCCTCCCCGCGCCCTGTCGCCGTCGAGGAGGACGACGACGTCCGCCACAGTACCCCACGGACGCGTGACGCGCGCCACTGTGCTTGACCACCGAACGCTGTTCTGAGCACACCGTGACGCTCCCTGAGTCTGCCAGAACACGACCATGCCCTCGCCCACGCCGTTGATCGCCTGCAGCACCACCTCGCCATCGTCACCGTGACCACCCGCCGCTCCTCGAGGCCACTATAAAAGGAGCTCTCCGCTCCCCAAATTGAGCACGCCACTCGCCTCTCCCCCTCACACAGACCCTCCTCGACCATTCCCCTCGCTCAATTAGCCACCACATCGCCCCAATCGCTAGCTCACCGCCGCCGCCAGTAGCTGAAGCTCGCCGGAGAAGGAGACCATCCCCGGACGCGCCGCTGCTACCAGGGGGATCCTCGTCCTCGACAACGTCGCGGCGCACCCCGCCGGCGACCGCCGGAGCTCCGACGACCCCTCCGACCCCCTACTGCCGCCGTGCCCGCCGCTGCTTCTCGCCGTCGACGACGACCACCCCTGGCCGTTGGATCATCGCCTGATCCAACGCCTCTCGCTCAGCGTACCGATTCGGTAAGTTGAACTCGCTGACGTGTGGCCCCCGCCAGTCAGACGGCCCGCTGCGCTGGACGCAGACTTGGGCCGGCCCGTTTTCTTTTTCCTGTGCAGCCCAGTTATTTTCCCGCGCGAGCCCATGGATTCAAATTCGAATTTCCAAAATAACTAAAATATGCAATCTGATGCTGACTTTGAAATTTAATAGAGACAAATCCACTCAGCCAAATTTTACAAACTTTATATTTTTGGAAACCTTATGAAATTGTCTACACAATGCCACTGGATAGAACCCTAGATCTTTTGAAGAATTAAAATGACAAAATAAACAAGGCAGGGACTTTTCTGCCTTATAATAATTCTTAAAAATCAACCATAAATGCTTTTCAGTTACTTCCACTCCAATAATTCACATTTCACTTATACTAATTGTTTCTACAAAAATATGCCATGCTTACTGTGTATGATCATGGCCTAGTTAAATTAAAGGACTATAGGACTATTTCTAGTCAAAACTATTGTCCAAAAATATTAGTAAATCATATGGGAGCTTTTCTTCCATTTAAATCTTGTCATGAACAATCCAATATGAGGTGAAGACTCTGGTCATAAAAATCTCATATGGTTTGTTGATGATATTAAATCATTACCATGCTAGGATTAAATTGTATGGGATGCTACACCCCATTTAAATCATTTTCTCAAAATGATAGGTGTGAAGAGGTTGACTTGGGTCAACCTAGGTCACATATTATACATAAGAGAAATTAAATCTTAAAAAGATAATGAGAGGAAATTATTTTTCTGAATAATTCAAAGCAACATGAAAGATTATTATGAGAGGAAATTATTTTTCCTAATCAATAATAAAAACCCATCCACCAACATAATAGTGATATATGATGCTAGTTTAATTTGTGTGAATCATGTGTGTGCTTAGTTTAGTACATAAATTGGTGTGATGATTGTGTACCCCGTATTCGTATTTTAGACGCTAGTACCGAGGAGTAGAGGAGGAGGAGGTCTACTGTCAAGGAGAAGAAGACCACTTTGACCAGTTTCCCAACCAAGGCAAGATAATACTCTTGCAAAGTGTTAGCTCATCCTGAGCCAAGCACCACCCAGTTACTTTATATTATGAGCCTAATTCCCAGTTTTATTTTAAGTTTTACTTATTGTTATTTTGTACTATTGTTTCATAATTTCATAGGGTAAATGTTAGATTAGTACAAGAGTATCAAAGTTAGCCTAGGAGCAAAGCAAATTACTTAGCACCCCTCATCCTTAGATGCTAGTGCTAAATTAAACATGACTACTCTAGATGGGAACATGTGTGGTGAAATGTTGAAATGATTTTTGAAGGTGAATATGACCAAGAGAAGATGGTGATTTTTGATTAAAAACTAGTATTGGTTTGGATGCGATACCTTTCCAATTATTGAGTACCCCCACAATACCTGATTATGGGTAGGGCTTAACTAGAAGTTTATGTATCTTAGCATGAGTTCCCTCTGAACACACATCATAGGGGTTATGCCGAGGCTGCCTCCGTTGTTGAGAAATGATGTGAAGTGAATTGTACGGCCAAGCCCTGTGCAGTTCCCAGGTTGACAGTTGGTCTTCACTGGGAGGCCAAGCTCATGGGGAGAGGTGCTCATACTAGGGTTAGTAAATGAAAGGTTATGGTTGATGATCCGCGTACTGTGTTACGATGATTCGGGAAATCCCGACGGATGAAATCAAATGTTGTGGCACAAGTGTGCAACCTCTGCAGAGTGTAAATCTATTCGAATAGCCGTGTCCACGGTTACGGACGGTTGGAAAGGCCATACAGTTTCCAGTATTAGAATTTGATCATGTTGTTGATATGAATGGTGAATGGTGACTTGAGTATTTTGAAACACAACAGAGTTGTGGGAATGACACTAATGTTCCCACTTGAGTTAGTTAGCACTTGAATAAGTCTTTAGTAAATACCTGTGAACAAAAATTGGCTTTATGCAAATAAACTAGAGCTTAGTACCCCACTGCTAGAAATGTTAGCACTTACACTAGTATTAGTTTGCGAGTACATAAAGTACTCACGGCTGTGTCCCTGGCTATTCAAATGGCCAGACTATGAAGAGGAGCAGCAGTACGAGGAGGACGGTCAGCAGGAAGTCTACAACAACTAGGAGTCTGCTAACGTCAAGCGTTGGCCTGTGGACTATAGAGTCCTTGTATCTTACGCTTCCGCTATGAACTTGTGTTTGTTCGTTGATCAGTTCGTTGATCGTTAGATCAACTATTTGTGTAATATGGATCATGTGATTCCAATTTGTAAGACTTTATGAGTTGTAATGAATGATGACTGTGATACTTAACTATTATGCCTCGCAACAACAATATTCCTGGGATTGCGATGTATGACATAATAGGCATCCGGACTTAAAAATCCGGGTGTTGACAAGTTGGTATCAGAGCCATTGTTTGACCTTAGGAGACCCTAGTTTAGAATGGACGTTCCGAAAAATTTAGATTCTAAAACAAATTGAGTGAATACTTGGGAAAAACTTACTCATTCTCTTTTCTACCGGATCTTTTCAAAAATGATGACCATGCTCTTCTTTTTAAATACATCTAAAATATTGCCACACTTAGTCACATCTCTAACTTACTCATCCATTTCACTTTCAGATGGAGCCCTACGTCCAGACGGAGACCTACGACCTGGAGAACGGAGGAAGTCTGGTGTTCGAGCGCGACTTGTACCTTGTGTCCGAGAGGCTCGAACGTCCACCTCCCAAGTTCCATGGAGTCCGGATCCACGACACCCCCACCGGGGAACAGCAGTGGATGATCACCGCTGACTTGAAGGGAAGTTCGGAGCCTCCCATCTCGGAGAGGATCCTTTTCTCCTTCAAGGCATGCAACTGGCCGGACGGGCTTGCTCACGCTCTTCAGGAGGGACTTGCTCGGGTGTGCGGACAGCACATCGCCGCACTCCGGGGAAGCCGCTTCGCCTACTTCGCCAGGCACGACACCATGGGAGAACCCATGGCACCCTCTTCGCACCCGGTGCTCATGATCCATGTGCAGCATTTGGACCTCATGCTTCATGAGACCCGGAAGGACCTGGAGCGGACGCGGGTTTACAACCACCGTGCCCAGATGACTGTGGCTCATCATGCCGAAGCTATCCAGATGCTCGCCAAGGACCGCAAGATACTCCGCCTGCAGCGCGCCAAGAAGGACGCCACTATCCGCCGCCTTCGCGAGAAGATCCGCACCTTGGAGGTGACTGTCCGTACCCAGCAGGACCAGATCCAGGAGATGGAGGAGGAAGGAGATGACATTCAGGGAGGCGATGACTTCCTGAGTGATGACAACGACTTTGAGGATGATGAGTTCACTGATGAGGAGGACTACGAGTTTCTGGAAGCCGCGGAAGATGGGATCATTCCCATTGATGTGGATGAAGATGACGAGTAGTAGTTGCACTAGCTTCACTATCGTAGGTGTGAGTTGTATCCCGCACCATGTATCGTAGCTTGGAGAAGAAGGGTTCTTAAAACCCTTAGTGTGTTAGCTTGTAATCTGTGATGCTTGTTATGAATGAATGAATGTTTGTGTGTTATATGCATCATCAAAAGTCTTTAAAGTTTAAAAGTTACCCAAAAATAAGCCATAGAAAATTCCCTCTTATCTCATGATCTATCTATCTGTTCAGATGGCTCACCGCAACGCGAACTCAGATGCGATGATGCAACTGCTGCAGACCCTGATGGCAGACAGGGAGACAGATCGAGCTGAACGTCAAGCCAGCCTCGCAGCACTGCAACAGTTAGCCAACAACCAGCAAGGCCATGGACACCATGACCATCCAGGATCCAAACTCAAGAATTTCCAAAACACCAACCCACCTGTTTTCAGCAAGACTGAAGAACCCTTAGATGCAGATGATTGGCTGCAAACCATGGAGAATAACTTGGAAGTAGCTGGAGTGGATGAGAATGAGAAAGTGCTGTTTGCTACGCACTACTTAGCAGGACCAGCAAGAGCTTGGTGGACCAGCGCCCGTGCATTAAATGCCGGACAGATGATGACTTGGGCTGACTTTAAGCTCAAGTTTAGCAAGTACCATGTACCACCAGGTTTGATCAAGAAGATGAGGGATGAATTCCGGGAACTGAAGCAAGGCCGGATGTCGGTGGTAGAATACCGCGACAGGTTCCTCACCCTGTCAAGGTACGCCCCCGATGAAACCGACACCAATGAGAAAAGGAAGGAGAGATTCCTGAACGGCCTGCACGACGAGATGCAGACAGTACTGGTCAACATTCCCTTTGCTGACCTTGAAGCCTTAGTGGATTCTTCCATCCAAATGGAAGGCAAGTTGCACCAGGCCAATGAAAACCGCAAGCGCCGCATGATGAATCAGAGTGGGCCCAGCAATGCCCCGAGATACCGCCCTAGCTCAAGCAGTGGTTTCGCCCCCAGAAACAACAAGCCCCAGAACCAAGTGTCGCGCCCCGGATTTCAGAACCGGAGCGGAGGAAACCCAAGGCCAGGAGGCCCCCACCACAACAGCAACAACCCCAATTCCTATGTGCACCACAACAGCAACTTCAACCGCGCTCCGCCGCGAGCCCCCAACACCAACAACAACAACACCAACACTGCACCAAGGACCGGAAGCAATGCTATTCCGGTGGGAACCAAGGACAAGACCACAATCACCTGCTATGAATGTGGAGTTGTGGGACACTTTTCCAATGAGTGCCCCAAAAGGCTGGCCAAGCTCGCCGGCAACACCGCTGCACCTGCTCAGCAGCAACGCCGTGTCTCCACCGGCAAGAAGTTCGCCCCCAACAACCCGCACAACCGCGGAGGTCGCCTCTACCACATGAACGCCGAGGAAGCCCAGGAAGCCCCAGATGTGGTGCTGGGTATGTTCTCTGTTAACTCAATACCAGCAAGAGTGTTGTTTGATTCCGGAGCATCACATTCATTTGTTACCGAAGATTTTGTGAGCACTAGTAAGATTCAACCAATCAGCTTGAAACATGTCATGATAGTTCAAATACCTGGATCAACAACTAAAGCTAGAAAATTTTGCAAAGAAGTACCCATCAGAATTCAAGAAATAATGTTTTTTGCAAACTTAATTGTTCTGGGAACAAAAGGATTGGAAGTAGTACTAGGAATGGATTGGATGGCGAAACATCATGGATTGATAGACTGCGCCAAGAAGGCCATCACCATGACTAGTAGCACTGGAATAACAATAGAACATGTGTCTGAAAAACTCCCCAGAAATTTCACTTGCAACCAAGGAGTAGCCAAACCAACTCTGGATCAGATCAGGGTCGTTTGTCGATACGCTGATGTGTTTCCGGATGATCTACCCGGTATGCCCCCGGATCGGGATATCGAGTTTATCATCGAGTTAATTCCTGGAACAGGACCTATAGCCCAGAGAGCCTATAGCATGAACCCGGCAGAACTAAGAGAGCTGAAGAAGCAACTGGATGATATGTTGCACAAAGGTCTGATTCGACCAAGTTCGTCGCCTTGGAGATCACCAGTTTTGTTTGTGGATAAGAAAGATGGTGCCAATCGGTTATGTACGGATTATCGTAAACTTAACGATGTCACCATCAAAAACAAATACCCCTTGCCGAAGATAGAAGATCTGTTTGACCAACTAGCCGGTGCCACAGTATTCTCCAAGATTGACCTTAGGACTGGCTACCATCAACTGAAGATCCGTGCAACGGATATCCCAAAGACTGCCTTCACCACCAGATATGGACTGTATGAGTACAATGTCATGTCATTCGGATTAACCAATGCCCCCGCCTATTTCATGAACCTCATGAACAAGGTCTTCATGAACTTTTTGGATAAGTTTGTCGTTGTTTTCATCGATGACATTCTTATCTACTCCAAAACCGAAGAGGAACATGAACAACACTTGGAGATAATCCTAGAAACCCTGAGGCAGCACAAGTTATATGCCAAGTTCAGTAAGTGTGAGTTTTGGTTAAAGGAGGTAGGATTCCTGGGACATATATTGTCCGCAGGAGGAATTGCTGTAGATCCCGCCAAGATCAAGACTGTCACAGAATGGAAAGCCCCAACCACTCAGACCGAGGTCCGCGCATTTCTCGGATTAGCGGGATATTACCGCCGATTCGTTGAAGGATTTTCCAGCATAGCCCGACCCATGACTCAACTGCTGAAGAAGGATAAGAAGTTTGAATGGACTGCCAAATGTGAAGAAAGTTTCCAACAGCTCAAGAACAGATTGACCACAGCCCCAATATTGATCATGCCGGATATCACCAAGCCATTTGATGTCTACTGTGATGCGTCCAAGATTGGTCTTGGATGTGTGTTGATGCAAGGAGGCAAAGTGATATCATACCTGTCCCGGCAACTGAAACAGCATGAGCAGAACTACCCAACCCATGACCTCGAACTCGCAGCCGTAGTGTTAGCCCTGAAAGTTTGGCGTCATTACCTCATGGGTAATCGATGCGAGATCTATTCGGATCACAAGAGCCTGAAGTATATCTTCACCCAGAAAGAGCTGAACATGAGGCAACGCAGATGGTTAGAGCTAATCAAGGATTATGATATGGAAATCCACTATCACCCCGGCAAGGCCAATGTAGTAGCAGATGCCCTGAGTAGACTGCCTTGTCAGTTAAACTCCATGATAGCAAAGGAACAGCCTAGCCTACACCAAGAGTTTGAGCATTTCAGAATGGAGCTAGTTAGTGAAGGATACCTAGCCAGCATAGAATTGCAACCCACTTTGATTGGACAGATCAAAGAAGCCCAGAAGGGAAATGCCAGCATTGACGGAATCAAGAGTCAGATAGCTGCAGGAAAGGCACCAGGATTCACCATCGATGAAGAAGGAGTACTTTGGTACAACGGTCGCCTGTGTGTACCGTCAGATTCAGAATTGAAGCAAGTCATACTGAAGGAGGCTCACGACACCCTGTATTCCATTCACCCCGGAGGAACCAAGATGTACCAAGACCTGAAGGAACAATTCTGGTGGCACGGAATGAAGCGAGAGATAGGAAGTTATATCGCCAAGTGTGATATATGTCAGCGAGTCAAGGCAGAACATCAACGACCCGCAGGACTGTTGCAACCCTTACAGATTCCTGAGTGGAAATGGGATTCTGTCGGTATGGACTTTATCACAGGATTGCCCAAATCTAGCAGAGGAAATGACTCCATTTGGGTTGTCATTGATAGGTTGACCAAGGTTGCACACTTCATCCCCTGTCAAGACCACCTACCAAGGCCCAAAGTTAGCTGAGTTATACATCTCAAGGATAGTAGCCCTGCACGGAACCCCGAAGTCAATAGTGTCAGATAGAGGATCACAGTTCACCTCAAGATTCTGGCAGAAAGTGCATGAAGGACTAGGAACCCGTCTGAACTTCAGCACAGCCTATCACCAGACTGACGGACAGACCGAGAGAGTCAATCAGATCCTAGAAGATATGTTGAGAGCCTGTGTATTGGAATATGGATCCAAGGGGGAAGACTGCTTGCCCTATGCAGAATTCTCGTATAACAACAGTTACCAAGCCAACAGATGGCCCCCTTTGAAGCCCTGTACGGAAGGAAATGCCGTACCCCTCTGAACTGGTCGGAAGTCGGAGAAAGCCAAGTCTTTGGACCAGATGTTCTTCGAGAAGCCGAAGAGAAGGTGCACAAGATCCGCGAGTACCTCAAGACTGCACAATCCCGACAGAAGAGCTACGCTGACAAAAGACGCCGAGAGATGACTTTTGAGATTGGAGATTTCGTCTACCTCAAGGTGTCACCCCTCAAAGGAATGCAGAGATTCCAGCTGAAAGGAAAACTTGCACCCCGATATGTCGGACCATTCAAAGTTCTGAGTCGCCGAGGCGAAGTGTCTTATCAACTGGAACTACCTGAAGAAATGGCAGCCGTGCACAATGTGTTTCACATCTCACTGCTCCGGAAGTGCCTTGAAGTACCGGAGAAGACTGAAGTATTCAAGAATATAGATCATCGTTCGGTGGATATCAACACAGACTTGACATACCGCGAAGTACCTATTCGCATCCTGGAAGAAGCATACAGAACCACCCGCACCAGGAGTATCAAGTTTTTGAAGATTCAGTGGAGCAATCACACTGAAGACGAAGCCACTTGGGAACGCGAAGAAGACATGAAGAAAGAATACCCCGATCTCTTTAGTACCTAGTTTTCTCTCGATCTCGGGACGAGATCTTTTGTAAGGGGGAAGGGTTTGTAACATCCCAAATTTCAATAAAATGAACAAGAGAGAAATTCAAGATCCCAAAAATTAGGGTTAACAAAAATTTTTTTCTCATCATATAGGTTTATGCATGTAGATCACTTTATTAATTATTTTGAGTGTGCAATTGCCATGATGCTTGCTTATGTGTTCTCTCTCACTCTAAAACCCTAGCAATGAACACTTGATCAACCAAAGTCAAATAAAAAGAAAAGAGAAAAGAAATAATAAAAATAAATCTCACACACACATAAGGCTTAGACCATTTTTACAAATCTTTGTTAGAGACCATTTTGGTTTGCACCATTGGGTGTAATTGGTTACTAAACATATATTAACAACTTTGGAAACAATCAAACACAATTTAAATCAAAATTGAAACAAATATGAGCTCACATATGATTATGGTCATATGTGGCATTTATAATCTGGTACTCACTTTGAGCCACTGTATTTTCACTTTTCACTTCTAAACTTTGTCAACTCTTTGCACCTCATCCAAGACAACATCAAGCACTACAACTTTGCCCAAAACCACCACCCCAAAATCTTTACCATTTTCAAATGAGAAGCATGCAAAGTTGGGACAAACTCACATATGTAAGATCATATGCAAAATAAATTTTTGCATTTCAATTCCATTTTGACCACCACCAACACCAAACTGCTACATTTAATATATTATTACAACCCACCAAAAAGATTTGCAAAATTCGAAAATATTTTTCTTGCGGGCATTATGTCGAACAGCTTGCAGGCAGGGTAAAATTTAGAGCCCATACTTCATTTTCTACTTGGACTTGGTCCAACTTTGACCTCTCTGCACCCTGGAGCCTCCCTCTCACCTCACCACACCATCACCACCACTTGCATTTGGACATGGTTTGTTTAAATCAACTCAAACATGCCATGCCGTGGCATGGCATGGCCTCACCGTGCCATCTCCCTCACCCTTCACTTCTGGCCTGCACCACCATGCCCACTGGCTCCCTCTCACATCCCTGGACACGCCCGTGCCCTCCCCTGGCCAAGACGACGCGCACACACGCCAGCACAGACACGCCCAGCACGCTCCAGCGACGCCATGCCGTGCATGGTCGCGACGCCAGAGCGCGCCAGAACGCCGCAGAGCCTCGTCGCCTCAGCCCGTCCCTCGCCACCAGCGCCTGCAGGACGACTCACCTCAGCTCCAGGACACCGCCAGACACCACCACGAGCCTCCCCGCGCCCTGTCGCCGTCGAGGAGGACGACGACGTCCGCCACAGTACCCCACGGACGCGTGACGCGCGCCACTGTGCTTGACCACCGAACGCTGTTCTGAGCTCACCGTGACGCTCCCTGAGCTGCCAGACACGACCATGCCCTCGCCCACGCCGTTGATCGCCTGCAGCACCACCTCGCCATCGTCACCGTGACCACCCGCCCTCCTCGAGGCCACTATAAAAGGAGCTCTCCGCTCCCCAAATTGAGCACGCCACTCGCCTCTCCCCCTCACACAGACCCTCCTCGACCATTCCCCTCGCTCAATTAGCCACCACATCGCCCCAATCGCTAGCTCACCGCCGCCGCCAGTAGCTGAAGCTCGCCGGAGAAGGAGACCATCCCCGGACGCGCCGCTGCTACCAGGGGGATCCTCGTCCTCGACAACGTCGCGGCGCACCCCGCCGGCGACCGCCGGAGCTCCGACGACCCCTCCGACCCCCTACTGCCGCCGTGCCCGCCGCTGCTTCTCGCCGTCGACGACGACCACCCCTGGCCGTTGGATCATCGCCTGATCCAACGCCTCTCGCTCAGCGTACCGATTCGGTAAGTTGAACTCGCTGACGTGTGGCCCCCGCCAGTCAGACGGCCCGCTGCGCTGGACGCAGACTTGGGCCGGCCCGTTTTCTTTTTCCTGTGCAGCCCAGTTATTTTCCCGCGCGAGCCCATGGATTCAAATTCGAATTTCCAAAATAACTAAAATATGCAATCTGATGCTGACTTTGAAATTTAATAGAGACAAATCCACTCAGCCAAATTTTACAAACTTTGTATTTTTGGAAACCTTATGAAATTGTCTACACAATGCCACTGGATAGAACCCTAGATCTTTTGTAGAATTAAAATGACAAAATAAACAAGGCAGGGACTTTTCTGCCTTATAATAATTCTTAAAAATCAACCATAAATGCTTTTCAGTTACTTCCACTTCCAATAATTCACATTTCACTTATACTAATTGTTTCTACAAAAATATGCCATGCTTACTGTGTATGATCATGGCCTAGTTAAATTAAAGGACTATAGGACTATTTCTAGTCAAAACTATTGTCCAAAAATATTAGTAAATCATATGGGAGCTTTTCTTCCATTTAAATCTTGTCATGAACAATCCAATATGAGGTGAAGACTCTGGTCATAAAAATCTCATATGGTTTGTTGATGATATTAAATCATTACCATGCTAGGATTAAATTGTATGGGATGCTACACCCCATTTAAATCATTTTCTCAAAATGATAGGTGTGAAGAGGTTGACTTGGGTCAACCTAGGTCACATATTATACATAAGAGAAATTAAATCTTAAAAAGATAATGAGAGGAAATTATTTTTCTGAATAATTCAAAGCAACATGAAAGATTATTATGAGAGGAAATTATTTTTCCTAATCAATAATAAAAACCCATCCACCAACATAATAGTGATATATGATGCTAGTTTAATTTGTGTGAATCATGTGTGTGCTTAGTTTAGTACATAAATTGGTGTGATGATTGTGTACCCCGTATTCGTATTTTAGACGCTAGTACCGAGGAGTATCCAGAGGAGGAGGAGGTCTACTGTCAAGGAGAAGAAGACCACTTTGACCAGTTTCCCAACCAAGGCAAGATAATACTCTTGCAAAGTGTTAGCTCATCCTGAGCCAAGCACCACCCAGTTACTTTATATTATGAGCCTAATTCCCAGTTTTATTTTAAGTTTTACTTATTGTTATTTTGTACTATTGTTTCATAATTTCATAGGGTAAATGTTAGATTAGTACAAGAGTATCAAAGTTAGCCTAGGAGCAAAGCAAATTACTTAGCACCCCTCATCCTTAGATGCTAGTGCTAAATTAAACATGACTACTCTAGATGGGAACATGTGTGGTGAAATGTTGAAATGATTTTTGAAGGTGAATATGACCAAGAGAAGATGGTGATTTTTGATTAAAAACTAGTATTGGTTTGGATGCGATACCTTTCCAATTATTGAGTACCCCCACAATACCTGATTATGGGTAGGGCTTAACTAGAAGTTTATGTATCTTAGCATGAGTTCCCTCTGAACACACATCATAGGGGTTATGCCGAGGCTGCCTCCGTTGTTGAGAAATGATGTGAAGTGAATTGTACGGCCAAGCCCTGTGCAGTTCCCAGGTTGACAGTTGGTCTTCACTGGGAGGCCAAGCTCATGGGGAGAGGTGCTCATACTAGGGTTAGTAAATGAAAGGTTATGGTTGATGATCCGCGTACTGTGTTACGATGATTCGGGAAATCCCGACGGATGAAATCAAATGTTGTGGCACAAGTGTGCAACCTCTGCAGAGTGTAAATCTATTCGAATAGCCGTGTCCACGGTTACGGACGGTTGGAAAGGCCATACAGTTTCCAGTATTAGAATTTGATCATGTTGTTGATATGAATGGTGAATGGTGACTTGAGTATTTTGAAACACAACAGAGTTGTGGGAATGACACTAATGTTCCCACTTGAGTTAGTTAGCACTTGAATAAGTCTTTAGTAAATACCTGTGAACAAAAATTGGCTTTATGCAAATAAACTAGAGCTTAGTACCCCACTGCTAGAAATGTTAGCACTTACACTAGTATTAGTTTGCGAGTACATAAAGTACTCACGGCTGTGTCCCTGGCTATTCAAATGGCCAGACTATGAAGAGGAGCAGCAGTACGAGGAGGACGGTCAGCAGGAAGTCTACAACAACTAGGAGTCTGCTAACGTCAAGCGTTGGCCTGTGGACTATAGAGTCCTTGTATCTTACGCTTCCGCTATGAACTTGTGTTTGTTCGTTGATCAGTTCGTTGATCGTTAGATCAACTATTTGTGTAATATGGATCATGTGATTCCAATTTGTAAGACTTTATGAGTTGTAATGAATGATGACTGTGATACTTAACTATTATGCCTCGCAACAACAATATTCCTGGGATTGCGATGTATGACATAATAGGCATCCGGACTTAAAAATCCGGGTGTTGACAATAATTACCAGTTAAACCTTAGTGGGTTAATTAAGCAGATATAATCCAGCACATAAAATCATAGGGGAACTACTAGCAACCCTAAACCCGTTTCAAATATGTTAATTAGAGAAACAACTGAATAGTAACAAACCTTGTCTAGTCCAGCCCTATATCAATCCAAATGATCTTGGATTGAATCATCCTATGTGTGGTGAGGAAGAGCAACCCTAGCCAGAGTAATATGGGTTAAGCCACATATAGAACCTATGCCCATATCTCAAACTAACTTGTGAATTATTTGATGATCACAAGTAAAACCCTAAGCCATACCTCAATTCTAATTTGTGTATCACTCGGGTGATCACAACTAAAACTTAGGCCATAATTGAGATTCCAACCATGTGACATTAGGTGAATAGAAGTAGAACACCAGAATTGCTCACTAGTTAAATCTTATGTTTCAATTATTGAATATAAGAAGCACCTAGTGCTAAATCCTATAATTGAAACTCATGTGTGGTGATATCAACCACTTATCTTATAATGAGATCCACATTAACCATATTAAACTAAGGGTTTAAAAGATGACAATAATACTTTAAAATAACCTTAAACAATTCTCCAAATCAATAACCACCATGAGCACATGAAATAATGTCATGGGATCAATTTCTTAATTAAGAAACTAAACAATAAGCTATGCTTTGAAAATTGTTTATTACAAACTATCAATAAGTACTTAGAAGAGCCTCTTTAAAAATAATTTGAACCATCCCAAGTTGTTATTGGAATCATGACTCTTAATTAAAATGCCTAGTTCCAAGTTCCAACAATATTCATAACCAAAGGTATTAATGCCAATATACATGAAATATCCTTGTATCTCATATTGGCTATAACAATACATTGGTAGTTTCCATAGGTACACACAGTTAAAATTTCTGTAAAACAAATGTAAATTCAAATGTGAATTTAAATCAACAAAATAGAAAATAGAAAAAGAAAACAGATAAAATAAAAGGAAGAAACAGGCTTACCTGGCTGCAGCAGCCCAGCTGCCAAACCTACTAGCACAACCCAGCAGCAGCCCGTACCAGCCCAGGAGAAGCCCACCAAGCCAGCCCAATATACGTCCACGTACCGATTCGTGGATAAGATCGAAGTCTTCGTCTTTGTCTTCGTCTTCGCCAGCGTCGACACACGGGAGCTCGCCACCGTGATGAGAGCTCCACGTCCCGCGGTCGTCGCCACCGATATTGACCGCCAGCACACGCCAGGGACCCTATAAAATGCGTAGAAGCTCTCAATTTGACCCCTCTTCATTCCAATCACGCGAATTCACGAAACCCTAGCTCGCCGGTATCCGCCTCGCCCCGTCGTTCCTCGCCACCCCTAGCTCCGGCGAGCGTCTCTGCAGCTTCGCCTCGGCGCCTTGACCATCCTCGACAAAGGAATCGTCCGCGGGTGCCCAGAATTGGCATCTCCGCCCGCTTCTTCTCCGCTCCCGGCCACCGTCTTCGTCGACCATGGCGTCACCGTCCGGCCACCTCTTCCTCGGCTGAGCATCTCTGCGCAACCAGGGTGAGCCGTTGTTGCTCAATTACCCCATCATCCTCTCTAATTCGCCCTCAGTCATCACCGCGCCGTGTACCTCACTACAAGAAAAGTTGCCATGGCCGACGAAGTTGAAGTCGCGCCGTGGTTGCTGGTGTACCATGGCCGACGATTTTTGGTCCCTCCGTGGTGCATGTCAAAACTTTTTTTTTCTCGTTTTTGAGGCCACCTAGCCCGACGAAAGCGGCCAAAACATCGCGTATGGTGGCCCGGGACGTGGTGCATCTCGAAATCTCGGGTTCGTCGGCCGAGTCAACGCAAATCCGCACCGCCGAGGGATGTAGGGCCCAGATGGCAGCCTCTCGGCATTGTTTTTTCTAGATCGCGCCATCTCGTTCAACGTTCTCCGATCGAGCCGTTTACGATGCAGGATCATGGGTCCCGCATGTCATCCTCTATGAACCAAAATTCATTCTATTCTTGGATTTTTTTGACCCCCTGATTTCTGGCTACTTCCTTTTTCTTTTGATCCCTTGCCGCCTTGGAAACGTTGAGACCGCTGCTGCTAAATGAGACCCGCATGTCATCCTCTATGTGCAATCAACTTTCTTTTCTTGGAGTTTTTTTGGCACCTCAAATTTGGTCACTTGCCTTTTTCTTTCGATCCCCTGCCGCCTCTCAAACGGTGATACCGCTGCTGCTAAATGGGACCCGCATGTCATCCTCTATGTACTATAAAACTTTCTTTTCTTGAATTATTTTTGGCACCTCATATTTGGTCACTTACCTTTTTCTTTCGATCTGCCGCCTCTCAAACGGTGATACCGCTGCTGCTAAATGGGACCCGCATGTCATCCTCTATGTACTATAAAACTTTCTTTTCTTGGATTTTTTGGCACCTCATATTTGGTCACTTGACTTTTTCTTTCGATCCCCCCGCCTCTCAAATGTGATACCGCTGCTGCTAAATGGGACCCGCATGTCATCCTCTATGTACTATAAAACTTTCTTTTCTTGGATTTTTTGGCACCTCATATTTGGTAACTTGACTTTTTCTTTCGATCCCCTGCTGCCTCTCAAACGTGATACCGCTGCTGCTAAATGGGACCCGCATGTCATCCTCTATGTACTATAAAACTTTCTTTTTTTGGATTATTTTTGGCACCTCATATTTGGTCACTTGACTTTTTCTTTCGATCCCCTGCCGCCTCTCAAACGGTGAGACCGCTGCAGCTAAATGGGACCCGCATGTCATCCTCTATGAGCAATCAACTTTCTTTTCTTGGAGTTTTTTTGGCACCTCATATTTGGTCACTTGCCTTTTTCTTTCGATCTCATGCCACGTTTGAAACGTTGAGGAACCTGCTGGCTCATGGGACCCGCATGTCATCCTCTCTGTGCTATAAAAGTTTCCTTTGTTGGATTTTTTTTCACCCTCTGATTTTTGGCTTGCCTTTTTCTTTTGATCCCCTGCCCCCTTTGAAACGTTGAGTAAGCTGTTGGTTCAAGGGACCCGCATGTCATCCTCTATGTCCATCAACTTTCTTTTCTTGGATTTTTTTCACCTAATTACTAGCTACTTTCTTTTTCTTTTGATCTCAAGCCGCATTACAAACATTGAGACCGCTGCTGCAAAATGGGACCCACATGTCATCCTCTATGTACAATAAATCTTGGATTATTTTTGGCTCCTGATATTTGGTCACTTGCCTTTTTCTTTCGATCTCATGCCGCCTTTGAAACGTTGAGTAAGCTGCTGGCTCATGGGTCCCGCATGTCATCCTCTACGAACAATAAAAGTTTCCTTTCTTGGAGTTATTTTTTACCCCTAATTTCTGGCTATTTGCCTTTTTCTTTTGATCCCCTGCCCCCGTTGAAACGATGAGGACGCTGTTGGCAGGTCGGTCCCACATGTCATCCTCTATGAACAATAAAAGTTTCCTTTGGTGGATTTATTTTTGACCCCTAATTAATTTCTGGCTATTTCCTTTATTTTTCTTTTGATCCCCTGCCGCCTTGGAATTGTTGAGAATGCTGCTGCCTCATTTTTCTTTTGGTCCTGTGCCGCCTTGGAAACGTTGAGACCGCTGCTACAAAATGGGACCCGCATGTCATCCTCTATGTACAATAAAGTTTCTTTTCTTGGATTATTTTTGGCTCCTGATATTATGTCACTTGCCTTTTTCTTTCGATCTCATGCCGACTTTGAAACGTTGAGGATGCTGCTGCCTCATGGGTCCCGCATGTCATCCTCTCAGAACGATAAATGTTTTCTTTTCTTGTATTTTTTTACCAACTGATTTTTGGCTTTTTTTTTATTTTCGATCCCCTGCCGCCTTTGAAACGTTGACTCCGCTGCTGGCTCATGGGTCCCCGATGTCAGCCTCCCCGTACAAGAAACATGTGATATTTTATTTTGCAGACAATAAACGTTGTATTTCGCTCCGAGCTATTGCAAACGGATAAATTAAATCTTTATATCTACATAAACAAACTTATATGTTGAATCTCCTTGTTTTTTGTTTTTGCGAAGCATAGGACTTTCCTGTTTTTTTTGAGAAAAATCCGACCTTTCCTGTTTTGGAGTGGGCTGAAATTGTACGAGTCAAAAGGCCCAGCAGGATAGTTCGAAGGCCCAGATGTCCAGATACAGCCCAATTGAAATCTTTCTTTTCTTGGATTTTTTTCACACCCTGATTTCTGGCTACTTCATTTTTCTTTCGGTCCTGTGCCGCCTTGGAAGCGTTGAGACCGCTGCTACAAAATGGGACCCGCATGTCATCCTCTATGTACAATAAAGTTTCTTTTCTTGGATTATTTTTGGCTCCTGATATTATGTCACTTGACTTTTTCTTTCAATCTCATGCCGACTTTGAAACGTTGAGGAAGCTGCTGGCTCATGGGTCCCGCATGTCATCCTCTATGAACAATAAAAGTTTTCTTTGTTGGATTTATTTTTTTCCCCTAATTTCTGGCTATTTGTCTTTTTCTTTTGATCCCCTGCCCCCTTTGAAACGATGACGACGCAGCTGGCAAGTCGGTCCCACATGTCATCCTCTATGAACAATAAAAGTTTCCTTTGATGGATTTATTTTTGACCCTAATTAATTTCTGGCTATTTCCTTTTTTATTTTGATCCCCTGCCGCCTTGAAATAGTTGAGGATGCTGCTGCCTCATGGGTCCCGCATGTCATCCTCTCAGAAAGGTAAATGTTTCTTTTCTTGAATTTGTTTACCAACTGATTTTTGGCTTATTTTTTCTTTCGATCTCCTGCCACCTTTAAAACGTTGACGACGCTGCTGGCTCATGGGTCCCCAATGTCAGCCTCCCCATACTGCAAATCCTCTTTCTGCAAAGGTTGTATTTCTAGATAGATAAGGTGGATTCGAATCTGCCATGGTTCAGGCAGCTCAGGTAAGCCTTCTTGCACTAATTAATGGAAGTAGTGTATCGCAAGGTCAAGACATGTGGCTCGGTGTAATGAATCTATATGAATCATGTTGTGGGTTCAATCTGATAGTTCTCTAACAGGTCAGCCAAAATAGAAATTAAGTTTTTTTCTAAAACGGAAATGCAAATTAAGATGAACACAAACATTAGTTATCATAATAGCTGATCATACATACATACTTGCTAAGAGCAAAAGCTTGCCAGAGTTTTACCACCCATACAATTAATTAGCAGTTCAGATAAGATAACCTTATATAAGTATAACTACAAATGCATTTGCTAAGGGCTCATGGGACAACAGAACTAGACAACCGCGAACTTTATGACCAGCATGTCACAGCGGCATCGAAAGATCTTGACCTTCAACTTTGATCCAATGCGAAGTTTGGCACCGTCAATGAACTTTTTCCACCTGGAAGTAACAGCCAAGCGGCCATCTGTGGGACTGACAGAGTACCGTCCCTCCACGGTGAGACCTTCACTCTCCATGACGAGGGATATCTTGCCCCTTCGGCCAGCATTGAGATCCTTGGAGATACTTTTAGGAAATTTCTGATTCAAAGCAAGAGATACCACCAAAAATTAGTCAATGGCACCAATGCACTGAACCATGTGAGACTTTGAGCAGAGAAGACATCAAGATAAGAGCAGTTATGATGTCATATACTCACGAACATAGCCTTCAGATGCGTCCTGGTCACCACACGGGTGGCCACAGCAATGAGCTGAGACCTCGGTGATCTGGCTGGGGCAGGTGCATGAGCCTGGGCTGGTACACGAGCTGGTGCGATGCAGGAGACTGCTGGGCAGGTGCAGAAACGGTGCCTCTAGAGGAACCGGTGCTGATGCAGGAGACTGTTGGGCAGGTGCAGTAAATGGTGCAGCTAGAGGAACCAGTGCTGATGCAGGAGCCTGCTGGGCATGTGTAGTATATGGGGCCTCTACAGGAACCAATGCTGATGTAGGGGACTGCTGGGTAGATGCAGTAAACGGAGCTGGTACAGGAACCGGTGCTGATGCAGGAGAGTGGGAAGCCGGTGCCGGTGCTGGTGTGGTTGCCCTTTGTGACATCCGCTCCTGTTCCATCAGGGGATCTGCAGCTTTGATCATGTTAAACCCAGCAAGCTAGAACAGAGGGAATGGTTTAGAACAACTGCTCAGAATGCAGTTATCAAAAGATATGAGTAGAAAAAAGTTACATATTATATATTTGGAAGTGTCTCCAACTCTGTAAGCAGTTACGTATATCTGCCCGTTTGAGTTTCTGATCCTCAGCTCGTCGCCCTTCTTCAGACCGTAGTCAAAAGCAAACTTTCTCCAATCATGTCCATACAAATATGTGATGGCCTGCGTCTTGTAGACATACACCTCATAGACCGTGTAGGTGTTCATCAATTTGCCATTGCCATGCATAGTGAAAGATCCTTCATGCGGACACATCTGGTTAATCATTGGACGAAGTTCACAAGGTATGCTGATACGTCTCCAACGTATCGATAATTTCTTATGTTCTATGCTACTTTATTGATGATACCTACATGTTTTATGCACATTATATGTCATATTTATGCATTTTCTGAACTAACCTATTAACAAGATGCCGAAGAGCCAGTTGCTGTTTTCTGCTGTTTTTGGTTTCAGAAATCCTAGTAAAGAAATATTTCGGAATTGGACGAAACTTTCGCCCAGGGTCCTATTTTTGCACGAAGCTTCCAGAAGACCGAAGACCTAACGAAGTGGGGCCACGAGGCAGCGGGGGTGGCCGGCGCGCCGTGCCCTGGCCGCCGACCTAGCCCCTGGGCCCTCGTGGCCCCTCGCGTTGACCTTCCGCCTACTTAAAGCTCCGTCGAAACCCCCATACCGAGAACCACGATACGGAAAGCCACGAATCCCATCTCGGGGATTCAGGAGATCGCCTCCGGCACCCTGCCGGAGAGGGGATTCATCTCCCGGAGGACTCTTCATCGCCATGATCGCCTCCGAGTGATGAGTGAGTAGTTCACCCCTGGACCATGGGTCCATAGCAGTAGCTAGATGGTCGTCTTCTCCTTGTTGTGCTTCATTGTTGGATCTTGTGAGCTGCCTAACATGATCAAGATCATCTATATGTAATTCTATATGTTGTGTTTGTCGGGATCCGATGGATAGAGAGTACTATGATTATGGTGATTATCAATCTATTGTTCATGTGTTGTTTATGATCTTGCATGCTCTCCGTTATTAGTAGAGGCTCTGGCCAAGTTTTTACTCTTAACTCCAAGAGGGAGTAATTATGCTCGATAGTGGGTTCATGCCTTCATTGATACCTGGGACAGTGACAGAAAGTTCTAAGGTTGTGATGTGCTGTTGCCACTAGGGATAAAACATTGATGCTATGTCTAAGGATGTAGTTATTGATTACATTACGCACAATACTTAATGCAATTGTCTGTTGCTTTGCAACTTAATACTGGAGGGGGTTCGGACGATAACCTGAAGGTGGACTTTTTAGGCATAGATGCAGTTGGATGGCGGTCTATGTACTTTGTCGTAATGCCCAATTAAATCTCACTATATTTACCATGTCATGTATATGCATTATTATGCCTTTCTCTATTTGTCAATTGCCCGACTGTAATTTGTTCACCCAACATGCTTTTATCTTATGGGAGAGACACCTCTAGTGAACTGTGGACCCCGGTCCTATTCTTTCCATAGCATACAATCTACTTGTTTTACTGTTTTCTTTGCAAACATCTTCCACTCGATACGTTTAATCCTTTGTTACAGCAAGCCGGTGAGATTGACAACCTCACTGTTTCGTTGGGGCAAAGTACTTTGGTTGTGTTGTGCAGGTTCCTAGTTGGCGCCGGAATCCCTGGTGTTGCGCCGCATCACATTTCGCGACCATCAACCTTCAACGTGCTTCTTGGCTCCTACTGGTTCGATTAAACCTTGGTTTCATACTGAGGGAAACTTGCTTCTATACGCATCATACCTTCCACTTGGGGTTCCCAACGGACGTGTGCATCTACGCGTATCAAGCTAAATTTCTGGCGCCGTTGCCGGGGAGATCAAGACACGCTGCAAGGGGAGTCTCCACTTCTCAATCTCTTTACTTTGTTTTTGTCTTGCTTTATTTTATTTACTACTTTGTTTGCTGCACTAAATCAAAATACAAAAAAAATTAGTTGCTAGTTTTACTTTATTTACTGTCTTGCTCTCTATATCAAAAACACAAAAAAATTAGTTACTTGTCTTTACTTTATTTGCCTAGTTTACTTTATTGCTGTTATCATGAGTAATCCTGAAGTTGAAGTTCGTTCTTTTAAGCAACAAGGGTGGAGAAAGTTTTAAAGATGCTTGGTATAGAATTAGTAATGCTCATCAAAGGTGCATTAAGAAACACTCCACCACCATCCTTCTTAGGAACTTTTATGTTGGTTTATCTAGTTGGAATAGATATGTTCTTGATACTCTTTCGGGAGGTAATTTCCTAGGTACTCCCGCTTTAGAAGCTAGTTGCATCATTGAGAGTCTAGTTGGAATACCACCTGTTAATGAAGTTAAAATTGAAATCTCTCTTGAAGATGTTATGAAAAAATTGGAAACCATAGAGAAAAATTTTCCAAGTGTTGAAGCTAAATTGGGAATGTTATTTGACAAAACTTATGAACTTGATAAATCCTTAGGAGGAATTGATGAAAGAATTAGTATCCTAGGAACTTGTGTTGTCCATGATAATCAAACCAATAGGATTGATGAACTTGAAAAAGCTATGGGAACCTTGGGTTCAACCTTTTCTTCTCTCAAGTATAATGAGAAAGCTTATGTGGGTAAAGAGCAAAAATTCATGTATGCCTCTAAAGTGCCTAAACAAAAGAATTATTATAGGCCTAAAATTGCCAAAACCCCCAGCACTACCATAGAAAATCTAGATAATGGAACACCTAAAGTACCCCCTGCAACAAGTTGTGTTTGCATGAAGAATAATAATGTTGATGCTTCTACTCTCGATGTTACTTGATTTGCACTTTCTGCGCCTAGCTGAAAGGCGTTAAAGAAAAGTGCTTATGGGAGACAACCCATGTTTTTACCTACAGCAATTTTTTGTTTTATTGAGTCTTGGAAGTTGTTTACTACTGTAGCAACCTCTCCTTATCATGTTTTTGTGCCAAGTAAAGTTTCTATGTCAAAGTTGATGTTATATTTGGGATCGCTGCGCAGAAACAGCATTGCTGTCTGTCACGAATCTGGGCATAATTCTCTGTAGAAAATTCGAAAAAATCTGCCAATTTACGAGCGTGATCCTCAGATATGTACGCAACTTTCATTAGTTTTGAGTTTTTCCATTTGAGCAAGTCTGGTGCCATTTATAAATTCGTCTTTACGGACTGTTCTGTTTTTGACAGATTCTGCCTTTTATTTCGCATTGCCTCTTTTGCTATGTTGGATTTATTTCTTTGATCCATTAATGTCCAGTAGCATTATGCAATGTCCAGAAGTGAAAAGAATGATTGTGTCACCTCTGAATGTGTGAATTATTAATGATGCACTAACCCTCTAATGAGTTTGCTTGAAGTTTGGTGTGAAGGAAGTTTTCAAGGGTCAAGAGAGGAGAATGATATACTAAGATCAAGAGGAGTGAAAGCTCTAAGCTTGGGGATGCCCCCGTGGTTCATCCCTGCATATTTTAAGAAGACTCAAGCGTCTAAGCTTGGGGATGCCCAAGGCATCCCCTTCTTCATCGACAACATCATCAGGTTCCTCCCCTGAAACTATATTTTTATTCAGTCACATCTGGTGTTCTTTACTTGGAGCGTCGGTTTGTTTTCGTTTTTGTTTTTGTTTGAATAAGATGGATCCTAGCATTCACTTTGTGGGAGAGAGACACGCTCCGCTGTTGCATATGGACACATGTGTCCTTAGGCTTTACTCATAATGTTCAAGGCGAAGTTTCTTCTTCGTTAATTTGTTATATGGTTGGAATTGGAAAATGCTACATGTAGTAATTCTAAAAATGTCTTGGATAATGTGATACTTGGCAATTGTTGTGCTCATGTTTAAGCTCTTGCATCATATGCTTTGCACCCATTAATGAAGAAATACATAGAGCTTGCTAAAATTTGATTTGCATATTTGGTTTCTCTAAGGTCTAGATAATATCTAGTATTGAGTTTTGAACAACAAGGAAGACAGTGTAGAGTCTTATAATGTTTACAATATGTCTTTTATGTGAGTCTTGCTGCACTTGTTCATCCTTGAGTTTGCTTCAAATAACCTTGCTAGCCTAAACCTTGTATCGAGAGGGAATACTTCTCATGCATCCAAAATCCTTGAGCCAACCACTATGCCATTTGTGTCCACCATACCTACCTACTACATGGTATTTACCCGCCATTCCAAAGTAAATTGCTTGAGTGCTACCTTTAAAATTCCATCATTCACCTTTGCAATATATAGCTCATGGGACAAAATAGCCTTAAAAACTATCGTAGTATTGAATATGTACTTATGCACTTTATATTTTATTAAGTTGCTTGTTGTGCGATAACCATGTTTCTGGGGAACGCCATCAACTATTGTTGAATATCATGTGAGTTGCTATGCATGTCCGTCTTGTCTGAAGGTCTATCATTTTAGTGGTTGGAGCATGCAAAATTGTTAGAGAAGAACATTGGGCCGCTAACTAAAGCCATGAATCATGGTGGAAGTTTCAGTTTTGGACATATATCCTCAATCTCATATGAGAATAATAACTTTGCTACATGCTTATGCATTAAAGAGGAGTCCATTATCTGTTGTCCATGTTGTCCCGGTATGGATGTCTAAGTTGAGAATAATCAAAAGCGAGAAATCCGAAATGCGAGCATTCTCCTTGGACCTTTGTACAGGCGGCATGGAGGTACCCCTTTGTGACACTTGGTTGAAACATGGCATGCAAAGATCCGGTAGTCCAAGTTAAGTAGGACGAGGTGCGGGCACTATTAGTATACTATGCGTGAGGCTTGCAACTTGTAAGATATAATTTTCATAACTCATATGCTTTATTACTACCGTTGACAAAATTGTTTCATGTTTTCAAAATAAAAGCTCTAGCACAAATACAGCAATCGATGCTTTCCTCTTTGAAGGACCATTCTTTTACTTTTATTGTTGAGTCAGTTTACCTATCTCCTTCCACCTTAAGAAGCAAACACTTGTGTGAACTGTGCATTGATTCCTACATACTTGCATATTGCACTTGTTATATTACTTTATGTTGACAATATCCATGAGATATACATGTTACAAGTTGAAAGCAACCGCTGAAACTTAATCTTCTTATGTGTTGCTTCAACACCTTTACTTTGATTTATTGCTTTACGAGTTAACTCTTATGCAAGACTTATTGATGCTTGTCTTGAAGTACTATTCATGAAAAGTCTTTGCTATATGATTCAGTTGTTTACTCATGTCATTACCTTTGCTTTGATCGCTGCATTCATTACATATGTTTACAAATAGTATGATCAAGATTATGATGGCATGTCACTTCAGAAATTATCTTTGTTATCGTTTTACCTGCTCGGGACGAGCAGAACTAAGCTTGGGGATGCTGATACGTCTCCAACGTATCGATAATTTCTTATGTTCCATGCTACTTTATTGATGATACCTACATGTTTTATGCACATTATATGTCATATTTATGCATTTTCTGGAACTAACCTATTAACAAGATGCCGAAGAGCCTTGTTTTTGCTGTTTTTGGTTTCAGAAATCCTAGTAAAGAAATATTCTCGGAATTGGACGAAACTTTCGCCCAGGGTCCTATTTTTGCACGAAGCTTCCAGAAGACCGAAGACCTAACGAAGTGGGGCCACGAGGCAGCAGGGGGGTGGCCGGCCCAGGCCCCGGCCGCGCCGACCCAGCCCCCTGGGCCCCTCGTGTGGCCCTCGCGTTGACCTTCCGCCTACTTAAAGCTCCCGTCGCGAAACCCCCAGTACCGAGAACCACGATACGGAAAACCTTACAGAGACGCGCCGCCGCGAATCCCATCTCGGGGGAGATCGCCTCCCGCACCCTGCCGGAGAGGGGATTCATCTCCCGAGGACTCTTCATCGCCATGATCGCCTCCGGAGTGATGAGTGAGTAGTTCACCCCTGGACCATGGGTCCATAGCAGTAGCTAGATGGTCGTCTTCTCCTTGTTGTGCTTCATTGTTGGATCTTGTGAGCTGCCTAACATGATCAAGATCATCTATATGTAATTCTATATGTTGTGTTTGTCGGGATCCGATGGATAGAGAGTACTATGATTATGGTGATTATCAATCTATTGTTCATGTGTTGTTTATGATCTTGCATGCTCTCCGTTATTAGTAGAGGCTCTGGCCAAGTTTTTACTCTTAACTCCAAGAGGGAGTAATTATGCTCGATAGTGGGTTCATGCCTTCATTGATACCTGGGACAGTGACAGAAAGTTCTAAGGTTGTGATGTGCTGTTGCCACTAGGGATAAAACATTGATGCTATGTCTAAGGATGTAGTTATTGATTACATTACGCACAATACTTAATGCAATTGTCTGTTGCTTTGCAACTTAATACTGGAGGGGGTTCGATAACCTGAAGGTGGACTTTTTAGGCATAGATGCAGTTGGATGGCGGTCTATGTACTTTGTCGTAATGCCCAATTAAATCTCACTATATTTACCATGTCATGTATATGCATTATTATGCCTTTCTCTATTTGTCAATTGCCCGACTGTAATTTGTTCACCCAACATGCTTTTATCTTATGGGAGAGACACCTCTAGTGAACTGTGGACCCCGGTCCTATTCTTTCCATAGCATACAATCTACTTGTTTTACTGTTTTCTTTGCAAACATCTTCCACTCGATACGTTTAATCCTTTGTTACAGCAAGCCGGTGAGATTGACAACCTCACTGTTTCGTTGGGGCAAAGTACTTTGGTTGTGTTGTGCAGGTTCCTAGTTGGCGCCATCCCTGGTGTTGCGCCGCATCACATTTCGCGACCATCAACCTTCAACGTGCTTCTTGGCTCCTACTGGTTCGAAACCTTGGTTTCATACTGAGGGAAACTTGCTTCATGCGCATCATACCTTCCACTTGGGGTTAACGGACGTGTGCATCTACGCGTATCACAAGGTACAGTCTGCATGTGAAAATTGATACAAATGTAAGAAGCAGGAAGACTAAAAACAAGACTTTACTATATGCCAATTCATGCTAAACCACTGAGAATACATACCTGTAACTCTGTGAAGGAGCTACTAGAAAGGTAGATAGAGCCATAGGAGGTGTTATATGCGGGGTATGTACATGGGCCCGCCATATTCCCGCAAGCTCGGCATCGGGATGGTGAAGGAAACATGGGAGGTACTACTGGTGCGTAGCGCTGAACGTAAGTGGAAGAATTAGGTTGTGTAAAGTGCATAGTTCAGAGCAATGCAAATGTTGACAAGCAAGTGCATAACACTATGTTACAAACTGAACAGTGAAAAATTAGTGTATGATGAATATAAGCATGCTAATTTGGTGTTTCCGAATTCCAAAAAGCATTAGACAGAGCCGGTGATAATATCAGACATAAATCATGGCATGTATATGTGGCTTAAGAAAATATACCCGAACCCTTGGATGGTTACGGCCCGGCTGGTCCTTGGACTTGAGCTTATATAAGCATCCAGAAGGTGGGGCTGACAGTAACTTGGTGGCAGCCTCTGCAGATGCCTCATCAGCAGCAGTTGCAATCCTTTTGACCAATGAAGGCTTAGCAGTTTCAGTCTGCATATAAAAATTGAAGAGCAACAGACATCAGCAGTGATATATAAAATGAATCTATGAGACACTGATGCATATAGTGCTGGATGTAAGTGGAAGAATAGGTGTGTGTGTTTCTGAACTATTGGTAAGCATTAGACAAAGCCGGCAATAAACAGACAAAAATCAAATCATGTATGAGGATTAAGAAAATATACCTGCTTACTGAAAAGGGTACCACCCAGCTGGCCCGTGGCCTTGTGCTTGAGGAGGTTTTCAGAAGATGGTGGCAGCACCATCGTCTTCACAGCAGCCTCATCAGGATCATTTTTTATCCATTTGAGTAGAGGCACAGAAGTTTCATCCTGCATATGAATAGCAACAGAACTCATCATTGATATTTAATAAATCTATGAGATAGACTGATGCAAATAGTGCGGGTGTAAGTGGAAGAATAGGGTTGTGCATAGAGAACAGTTGACAACAATGCAAATGATTACAAAAGAAGCCAATGGAAATCAACAGTTTATATACTGGATGAGACAGACTGAAAAGTGAAAAATTAGTGTATGATGATTGTAAGCAAACGCAGTGTTTCTGAACTTTTGGTAAGCATTAGACAAAGCCAACAGTAATTAAACAGATAATAATGAAATCATGTATGTGGATTAAGAAAATATACCAGATTCATTAAAAGGTCACCACCCAGCTGGCCCATGGCCTCGTGCTTGTAGAGGTTTTCGGAAGATGGTGCCGGCACCATCGTCCTCACAGCAGCCTCATTAGCCTCATTTTGCATCCACTTGAGTAAAGGCGCAGCAGTTTCAGCCTGCATAAGAATGGGAACAGATCTCAGCAGTGATATTGAATGACTCTGAGACAGACTGATGCATATAGTGCTAGATGTAAGTGGAAGGGTATGGCCGTGTATGGACAACAGTTCACAACAATGCAAGGGTGTGTTCGGTTCTGAAACAGCGTGGAATGGAATGGAATGGTTCCATTTCAGAGGAATGGAATGGTTACATTTTTGTTCGGTTGGGAAAAATGGAGAGCAGAAGAGATCGAGGTTAAACTAACCAATTGTCTCAAAATTGTAATTAAAAATTGCAAATGACATTTTAATCTCAAAGTCGTAATTAACAGCGCCTAATGGTGCTCTTTTAATCTAAAAATCGTAATTAACATCATTTTATGTTGGGTTAGGGGAACTGGAGTAGATGAACATTACTGTATGATGATTGTAAGCAAACGAATTTGGTGTTTCTAAACTTTTGGCTTCGAGATCTTATGGGTTTCAACTCTAGCCTACCCCAACTTGTTTGGGACTGAAAGGCTTGGTTGTTGTTGTTGTTGTTGTAAACTTTTGGCAAGCATAGAAAAAACCGACAATAAACAGAGAAAAATCAAGGCATGTTTTGTGGATTAATAAAATATACCATATTCATTAAAAGATCACCACCCAGCTGGTGCGTGGCCTTGTGCTTGTAGAGGCATTTAGAAGATGGGGCGGCATCAACATACTGGCAGCCTGATCAGCCGCAGTTTTGATCTTCCTTTTGAGTAAAGGCCCTAAAGTTTCAGTCTGCATATGAATAGCAAAACAAAAGGCAGACCTCAGCAGTGATATTGAATTACTGTATGAGATAGACTGATGCATATAGTGGATGCTCTTAGCCTTTTGCAGCGTGAACACTAGCTATGGACAGACAAAAAAACTAGTTAACTCAGCTTTGTCTAGATATGAATGTACTACCACCATCCAAAAGCTTAAGCCTTATTTATTTTTGAGAAATCAAAACAAGCAAAGTTTGACCAAAATTTTAGAACATTCTATCAACAAATATAATACTGTGTAGATACCGTAGGAAAATATATTTTATTATCTATTTAATGATATTAATTTTGTATTTTGCATGTTACTGATTTTTGGTAAAAGCTTAGTCAAACATGGTATAGTTTGACTTTCTAAAAATAATATAAGCCCAAAGCTTTGGGATGGAGGCAGTAGTATCTAGAGCTAAAACACATCTAGATACATCCGTATCTACAGATAGTTGAGTCAATTAATTTGGATCTGAGGGAGTATCAGATTCAGACTACATCATGGTAAGTTGGTTAAAAAAATTACCCCTGGGCGGTCCCTGCCCAGCTCGGCAGTGGCATTTCGCTTCTTGTGCTGCAGATCGGGCCATGCTCCTGCAGCAGGTGGGGCGCTATTCTCGTTCCCCATAGCCTCAGCACGGAACCTGGAGGTACCAACCTGATACAGAGAATATAGAGCATGGTGTCACAGAGGCTTTACGCACAAACAGCTGAAGACATGTGCTACTTTAAGCATATTCCAGAACAGGAACAGATTGAGGATGCAGAGAGACACTTAAAAGGTAAAGAGTGGATAAGCAAACGGAGTACCTGCTTCGCGGGGCTGGGGACGCAGCTCAGGCTCAGCCAACTGCCCACATGCGTGGTGGCCTTATGCTCCATTGCCCCCACCGCCGAGGTCTTACCTTTCCTGTACAAGCTGACAAAAGATACAGTGAGGATCAGCAGAAACTACAAAGGTTGCAAATGTCGACAAATAAAGGAAGAACACCCCAATCCAAGCAAAGGTAGCCCCCGCCCCCCACCCCCATCAATCACTCCCAGCTCGAGGGTGACCAGAAAGACACCCCTTCGCCCAGAATAGGAAAGAGATGCGCAAGATATCGAGGAGAGGAAAAAAGAACCGATCTCGAGAAAGGAGAGAACATTACTAGTCCTACCTAATCCGCTTGGGCTAGATGCAGCTTGCCCCTCCAAGCTGGATGCCTGGACGGTGGAGGCGAAAGGAGGGGATCGAGCTAGCGGCTTGCATCCGTCGGCAATCGGCACTCGATCGGGAGAGAAGGGGTGCTACATAAAGGGGAGGGGTAACATATTTTATTACACAGTGAACTTACTGATGTGACTAGTCATTACATGTCTCACTGAAACTAGGGCCCATAGTGTGGCACCCCAAATTTACTTGAAGCTGCCCGGCGGGACGCATTGGCGCGTCAAGAAACCCCCGAATTGTAGCGGGGAAATGAAACATTTCACAAAAATTCGAAATTCAAGCACACCGCCACGCGCCAAGCACGCGGCTGTTCCTTCCTCTTCCTCGGTTCCTCCTCCCCTATCCGAAAAAACCCCAAATCCCAAGCTCAAACCAAAAAAAAATCCCCTGGCCGCCATGCATGTCCTCGTTAACCCGCTGGAGATCGTTCCCGGACGATGCGGACCACCCGCCCTGAGATCCAGAATTCCGTCCACCTCGAGGCACTGCGTGCTGTCTCGCAGCAGCGGCTTGAGGGCGCTGAAGAGGAAGTTCCGCCGGAAAGTGCTCATGGCAACCGTGCAAGCTCACCGGCGTGCTGTATCCCGAGAGGAACTGGTCAAAGCTTTGCTATTCGCCACACACAAAAAATTGCGGGCCAAGATCTGGTCAAAGCTTCGTCGATGGCTTGCCGCGAGAGGCTTGGAGTCCAGAGTCAATAAACTAGCTGCTCGAGGACTTGGGCGGTTTACACGGATTCATATTAACTGACTCAAGTTTGTTAGTCTAGTTAACAAATGCATCTAGATACATCCATATCTAGACAGAATTGAGTCAATTAATATGAATCAGAGGGGAGTACCTGAAAGTGTTTCATGCTACCAACTAATGCGCTGGCAGGAATCGCTGTAGAAGTAATTGTGCTACTACTCATACGATGAACTGATTGTGTGGGTGTCGAATTTTGCAACGCGATCATCCACTGAATGCTTAATCTAGCGCCAAAGGCATACAAATCATAACATACTACAGCACCAGAACATAAGAGTACGAATCATAAAGTAGCTCAACATTTTGCATCAGGGCTGGGTGGTCCTGAGACTACCGGGACGCCCCTGATGATCTCCGGGTGTGCATCCTCTTCAACGCAAAGCTGTGTACTCGGTCCACGGCCTCCTTCTGTAGGCTGGATAATCTCAGGTGCAGGACCTTCGTCTATGAGAGGCTCGTCATACCATCCACAGGTGCATCAGGGCTGGGTGGTCTTGAGACTACCCGGACGCCCGTGATGATCTCCGGGCGTGCATCCACTTCAACGCAAAGCTGTGTACTCGGTCCACGGCCTCCTTCTGTAGACTGGATAATCTCAGGTGCAGGACCTTCGTCTATGAAAGGCTCGTCATCAGTACCATCCACAGGTGCATCAAACTGAGATTCATCTTCAAATCTCCCATCAAACTGAGAGACCTCTTCAACTCTATGCTTCTGCAATTAGTACATCAACCGATTAGACAAACATCTAAGGGATGCAACCTGAACAAATGTCGTTTTACATATTTACCTTCTCATCTGGCACAGCACATGTCCCAGAGCTGAAACCCGTTTCCTGAAGCAAGCGCTTTTTCTCTCCTTCCCGTCCATCCATCTGCAACAAGTTAAATTTGAGTACAGAACCTTGCACAGCAATGCAAACTATTGATTGAAACAGCGGCAGCATCAATATAAATAATTAACTACATATGCCAGCACACATACAGTGTGAGCAAGATCTGCTTCTCCTGCTAAAGGATCATTATATGGTTCACCATGCTAAACCCGCCTAACATATGTGCGGTCCATCCCAAAAATGTGTAAATGATCTGCCACTACAGGGTGAGGCCTCTTCTCACCATTCATACATGTGCAGCGCGGGCAATACACGTCCAGGTTGTGACCATCATGAGCTCTAATAAACCCCATAAAGGGTTGAACACCATTTATATATGAAGGGGAACATAAGTGTCCATGCAGTATCCAAGTTCTGTCCATCTGTTTAATTATGAGATACAGTGGTTGGTGATTAATTTAAGGCGAAGTAGGAAATGTATATCCATCGAGTACAAAACTATACTACATGATTATGCATTTCAGCAATCATGTCGAGTACAAAACAAAAAATGCCCATCGACATTTTAGCAAACAGATCGTGTACAAAACTCTGCCATGGTGTTACCCTCCAAAACCCACCGACGGGCAATGGCTAAGCAACACGAAGAGCCGGGAGGCTCCCAAGGCCGCTTAGTGGACCCTGGCACCTCGCGTCGTCTCGCAAATCTTCCACCACGTCCCGGGTTGCTAGGGCGTGCCACCGACCTAGACCCGATCAGGAAGGTGTTAGAGTGTTCGATTGTTCCTGCATGGTAGACACGTAAACATTAAATACGAGCCCTATCGGCTCTCAGGTTGCCTGTGGATCGGCTCAAAGAGCCGATCGCCCCATGTTTCACGTTGGATTTACAATGGCATGGGGATCCTGCTTGATCAAAACAAAGCTAAAGCGATCCACGACAGTTTAGGGTTTTCACCGCATAACCGGAACGTCCTACGTGCGATCGGGCCTAGCAGCTACGGAAGATGATACAAACTACCCCTACGAGAGGCCTAAAAACCAACATAACGTTGATTCCCGGAACATCCCTTGCAGGGACGGTGAACAACATCTAACGCACTACCGGATCCTCCGACCCCAACATAAGGCCTAACTATGCAGATATTAAACTAATCCTGCGGAGCAAGGAGCAACTATAACGGATCGGATCTACTAAGTAACGAACAAGCAAGATGCTGCCCTTACGCCTGGATAGACGTAAGGGCAGCTAGGTGTCGAGGGACGGCATTGCCACGCAGATATGCACGTGAAAGCATCAATGCAAGCCCCTAAACACCTAAGGATAAATAGTACTGCTCGCCATCAACAAGGCTTCAGCACGAGCAGTACAAGGTAGACGAATAAACGTATACTGCCTAGATCGCTAGATGCGATCTAGGCAGCATGGTGCTTACCCGGGAGAAACCCTCGAAGAAAGGGGTGGCGATGCGCCTGATTTGTGTTGGTTGAACGATGATTGTCCTCCTTTTCCGATAACCCTAGATACATATTTATAGTCCAAAGGACTTTCTAATTGAGGCGTGCACCTAACCGTGCACGGGCCAGACTCTATCTCTTAATTCTAAACACGATACGATCTACTATATTACAGATACATGGGCAACTTAGGCCAAACCCTCAGCGCAAGGCCGCTTCGACGATGCTCCACGTGTGATCTTCAAAGCCCATCTTCACTTACGGCCCATCTCCTGATTTGGCCAAAATCTGGTGATAACACATGCCCCCTGGTTTTGATAATGATAATTGCAAAACCATCTGTCTCCTTCGAAGGGTCATGTCATGGCAGAACCGTTGCAGTTTTCTTCATGATGACGTCTTGCCTTCTCAACTTCTCTGCACGACTTGACGGTTCTGGCACCACGTCCTCGGAAACTGCTTAGGCATTAAACCACCATATCCCCCTTTTTCCTGCAGTTCCCTTCTTCATCCTCCTGCATCAGCACTTCCAAAAACCCTCCTCGGCCAATATGTCTTCTTCCTCCTCCTCATCGGGTCTTTCCATGCAGTCCTCCCCCTTCCGCGAGCCGACGCCGGAGTGGAACCCGGAAGAAGCCCATGCGGCCAACATCCGCCGCGCCATCGAGGCCGGGGACGAACCGAGCCACGACTTCTCCATCTGGTCAGAGGACGACCAATCCCTGACCGATGGGGAGAGCGTCCTCCGCAGCCTCGTCAATGGGGCCGCGGAGAGCGACGACGACCTTCCCGGGAGGGAGTGACCTCCTCCGAGGAGGTGGAAGAGGAGGAGGACGATAGCTCCTCCGACGAGCCGCCGGCCAAGCGCCACTGCCCCTGGCCCGGGAATCTCAGCGACTTCGACAGCGATGACGACGACGATGACGAAGAAGACGAGGACGACGAAGGTCCTGCCGGCGGCCGCTACAGCAGCGACGACGAGCCAGCCGGGAGTAGAGCCGACAGCGGTGATGACGACGAGGGCAGCAGCGGCCCCTAGATAGGGTAGGGCTAGGAGTAGTAGACGGGGCAATGTATCCCCTAGCAATTTCCTTTTGAGAGCAATCGGCTCCTTCTATGTAAAAATCTGGTTATCAATGAAGAAATTTCTCCAATTTGACTTTGTCGATCTCTTCCATATTAGACTAGCCGATTCTCCCCTTTGTTGACACTCGATGAGCCGATGGTAATGCATCAGCTTTTATAACAAATTGCAAGACAGACCGATCCAATCGCCTTCTCAGATGTTAACTTGCAATCCATGAAATTCAGACCCAAACTTCCAATCGAACGGGTCCAACGCGCAGCCTTGAGACCCTTAGATCTTTAGACTTTAAAATCATCCGATCGGGATATTCGTCCTGATAGCAAAACTCCTGGGTTAATGCTCCCATGAAAGCTTCTTGGCCCGTTGCTGCCAACCTTGATGTTGAAGCTGACACTCTTGTAAACAGGTGCTATTTGCTCACAGCTTCCCCTGTGATGCCCTGTTTCCTTGCAGCGACAAACTGGTCTAGAGCCTGATCAACAATGATGGCTCCTTCTTCAAACTCCTCCTGTCAACCTGGTGGTTTTCCTCTGCAAGAGCTCGCCATCTTTCAACATGGTTACGATGCAGAGACAGCCGATTTCAACACCATCGGCTCTTCAGAATGAGGAATTTCCAAGGCCAGCTGCCCCCCAAGCCCGGTCAAGGCGAGGATAAAAGTGCATCCACCGAATGGGCCACCATCGGCTTCCCAATTGTAGTGCAGCATCAGCCGATTCTAACCAAATCGGCTTTCAAAAGCAGAGAACCTTCAAGGTGAGCTGCCCCCCGAGCTTCTTCAGTCCAATGAGGCAACCTCTGGTGAGAATGCAGTTCAGTCCAACTGGGCGATCGTCGGTTGTTCTCATGATCCTGGCCTGTTCTGCACGTTCATACTGCTCTTGCTGCTGACCAGGGCTACGATCCTCAAACTTGCCGGCAAATACCAGCAGTTTAAATGAGAAAAAGGGCCGTCCGGACGCCCGAACTGATGCTTCTGCTGGTGCTGCCGAGCTTGAAGTCTTGCAGAAGGAGTTGGAAGTCCTTGAGGAGAGGGCCTGAGAAACCAAGCAATCCTAATGAGGGGTTCTTCCAGTAGAGCCTCGCCACGTGACTTGGTGACTGCTCCATTAGGCTTCCGCTGGTAACAGTTGCATCCCTTGAGTCGATGGCCGTGCATCGGCTTTGAATTCTTAAGTCGATGTCTACGCATCGGCTGTGCCCAAAAATTTTGAAAATGTTTTTTACGGCCGATTTGTTTTTTACATATCGCCCCCCATATTTGAGCTGTTCTGCTGGGCGTTTGACATGCATTCCAAGCTTCGTATCCTCATGTCCCATCCATCTATGTGCCCCCCGAGCCGATCTGTCAAGTAATTGATGGTATCGGCTCTTCAGGCATCTGTTGGATCATTGCTGAACACAGACGAAGGTATGTTGAGGATAATTTTGGCCGATTGCGGGAATCGGCCTCCTTTTCCGTTGCAATGCTTTGACGATGGTTTGCAACTTCTTGGATTTCCACTGTAGCTACGTGGCATGCTGGAGATAAGATCCTTTGCTTTTCATTTTTTTGAGGGCCGATCTCAGGGATCGGCCTTGCCACGTACGTCCAATGTCTTGGACTTGCTACTCCGTTAGGCCGGTGGATAAAACCAGCCTTACCCCATTTTTCGAAGCTTCGATGCGCTCACAACCCTCTAAACTGATTCCAGAGAGCGGCTCTTGGTTATCTGCTTCCCACACGCTCATGGCAGCTAATGATATCTCGATTGAGTCATCCGCCTGAACGACTTCCACTTCATCTCCATCCCACTGTATGATGCATTGGTGCATTGTAGACGGAATGCAACAGTTAGCATGAATCCAGTCCCTTCCCAATAGGACGGCGTAATTGCTTTTGCTGTCGACGATGAAGAACGCGGTAGGTATGGTCTTCCGGCCTACAGTAAGCTCTACATTCAGAACACCTTTCGCTTCTGACGCCTGGCCGTTGAAGTCGCTTAATGTGATGTTGGTCTTGATCAGATCATCGCTGGAATGCCCCAAACGACGTAGCATGGAATACGGCATTATGTTGACTGCCGCTCCGGTATCAACCAACATCTTGCTGACAGGCTGCCCGTTGATGTAACCCCTCAAGTATAGGGCTTTCAGATGCCTGTAGCTTCTATCTCGTGGCTTCTCAAAAATAACTGGTCGTGGACCGCCGAATTGAGCCACTGAAACTTCCTCGTCGCTTGGAGCGCGAAACTCCGACGGGAGTATGAACACCATGTTTGTATCAGCCGATGTCTCTGCATCGGCATCAGCCGATGCCTGTGCATCGGCTTTCGCCTGTTTTGGGCGCCATACTTTCTTTGGCGGGCGCGCCTTCGTCTCCAATGTTTGCTGAATTTTCACGGCCAGATCGGGCCGTGCTCTTCTCAACGTGTACAGGTACTGTGCCTCGGCTTCTTCCAGGTTTCGCATCCGCTGCACTCTACGCTTCGAGAATGGCTGAGTCCATCAGGGCACCACCTTGGTCGGTGATACCTATCTTCTTCTCCATCTGACTCCTCGAAGTCTTCTTCTTGAGATGACTCAGCTCGCTTGTTATGAGGTGGGAGAGGTCCTAGACGTTCGAACACTGAAACTTCGTTTGTCCTTCTCCTTTGCTGTTTGCATTCTGGGCAATTCTTGATTGTTGGCAATCGGCTCATTCCTGAGTCCCAGCAATGTTTGAAGAAGGGACAGTTCCAGTGCTTATCCACGTTGTCTTGCTCCCTTGACCTTCCTCTAGCGTAGCGTTCGTACCCGTCGTTGTTTCTATCATACTGACGGTACCTCCTGACTGCATCAGACCGACGATATCTTTCGTCGTCTTCGTCGTAGCGCCGACGTCGGTCATACTGCTGCTCATATTTGTTGAGGAGATGCACGGAGAGTGGGCGCTGATACCGTATGCTTCTCACCTCCTCCTCGGTTAGGTACCGTCTATCATCATCTTGGGGCCGGTCGCATGGAACGGCCTCCTCTTTATCCTTGCCACGAGAGTGGCTGCTCTCTGCTTTGTCCGCGCTATGGCAGTTCACCAGCCTGGCCATGTTGACACTAAAGGAGAACCCTGGCTCCCTTATGGAGTGGCTGAGATCTACCGTGTTGACGCCATGCGAGACGCGTGTCTCCTTTGAGCTTGATGCTGAGAACGGGTCGTCTCAAAGGAGCCGATGAGCTCGGCTTCACAGATGGCCTTCAGCTCATCGTATTTCTTCTTGTGCTCCGCAGGGAGATCCTTGTATGTGATCTGGTCCTCTGCCATCTCGGGTGTCGGTGTTGACGTGGATGTTGCAGAAGATGTCCCACCGGGCGTGCCAGAATGTGTTACCCTCCAAAACCCACCGACGGGCAATGGCTAAGCAACACGAAGAGCCGGGAGGCTCCCAAGGCCGCTTAGTGGACCCTGGCACCTCGCGTCGTCCCGCAAATCTTCCAGCCACGTCCTGGCGGTTGCTAGGGCGTGCCACCTGACCTAGACCCGATCAGGAAGGTGTTAGAGTGCTTCGATTGTTCCTGCATGGTAGACACGTAAACATTAAATACGAGCCCTATCGGCTCTCAGGTTGCCCTGTGGATCGGCTCAAAGAGCCGATCGCCCCATGTTTCACGTTGGATTTACAATGGCATGGGGATCCTGCTTGATCAAAACAAAGCTAAAGCGATCCACGACAGTTTAGGGTTTTCACCGCATAACCGGAACGTCCTACGTGCGATCGGGCCTAGCAGCTACGGAAGATGATGCAAACTACCCCTACGAGAGGCCTAAAAACCAACGTAACGTTGATTCCCGGAACATCCCTTGCAGGGACGGTGAACAACATCTAACGCACTACCGGATCCTCCGACCCCAACATAAGGCCTAACTATGCAGATATTAAACTAATCCCTGCGGAGCAAGGAGCAACTATAACGGATCGGATCTACTAAGTAACGAACAAGCAAGATGCTGCCCTTACCAGACGTAAGGGCAGCTAGGTGTCGAGGGACGGCATTGCCACGCAGATATGCACGTGAAAGCATCAATGCAAGCCCCTAAACACCTAAGGATAAATAGTACTGCTCGCCATCAACAAGGCTTCAGCACGAGCAGTACAAGGTAGACGAATAAACGTATACTGCCTAGATCGCTAGATGCGATCTAGGCAGCATGGTGCTTACCCGGGAGAAACCCTCGAAGAAAGGGGTGGCGATGCGCCTGATTTGTGTTGGTTGAACGATGATTGTCCTCCTTTTCCGATAACCCTAGATACATATTTATAGTCCAAAGGACTTTCTAATTGAGGCGTGCACCTAACCGTGCACGGGCCAGACCCTATCTCTTAATTCTAAACACGATACGATCTACTATATTACAGATACATGGGCAACTTAGGCCAAACCCTCAGCGCAAGGCCGCTTCGACGATGCTCCACATGTGATCTTCAAAGCCCATCTTCACTTACGGCCCATCTCCTGATTTGGCCAAAATCTGGTGATAACACATGCCCCCCTGGTTTTGATAATGATAATTGCAAAACCATCTGTCTCCTTCGAAGGGTCATGTCATGGCAGAACCGTTGCAGTTTTCTTCATGATGACGTCTTGCATTGAAATCTGGTGATTTGGCCAAAATCTGGTGATAACACATGGCATTTCAGCAAATTAACGGATCGAGTGCAGAACTGACTCTATATGCCCACGCAAATGAACAAATTGATCGATGACAAATCGAGCGGAAAACTATAAAGTGCCAATTAGTTCGAGCATACTGACGAATTTTTTTAGCAGCATCAAGAAAATATAAATCGTTAGGCTGTCTTGCCCGATACATGATTGAGCTAGAGATAGCAGCCCTACCGTGGATCAACTTGACCGCCGGTGCGTCTCGAGAAGAACGACGGGGAGGGGAAGCTTCTTCTTCGCACGGACGGGACGGGGAGGGGAAGCTCTTCGCACGGACGGGGATAAGTTGTGTACGGGTGGGTGGGGGGTCATGCGGCCGGGCCGCCGGGGTGATAATTAAGGTCGGTAGGTGGCGTTTAATGGAGTTGCGTGTGTAATTTGCCGTGCACAAGGTTGAGGAATAGGCGGTTCCCTTTGCCGCGCGCACAATTCAAACTATCCCGCCCATGTAGTTTAAATTCGCCATATTTTCGTTAAATCGACATAAAGTCATGTGAGTGGGGGAAAATTAGCAAAGTTGCTTGAAAAATAGTAAAACTCTGGAATTATCCTTTAAATATGCTCTACTTCGTGTGAAAATCGGGGTGTGGAAGCATGTTGAGCTGTTTTATTTGTACTTTCTTCATTAAAACTCCCATTTTATGCACTTTGGATGGAAAGAAATCATTTGTACATAAATTTTGACAACGCCATTTGCAAACACTAATTGTTTACATGCCAAGATGCACCCATCCACCAAATATATATGTGGCAAAAGTTTATCACAATCTAGCAGATATGCATAATTAGTGAGGGACCCCTTTTGATTTTGTGCAATTTCCACTAATTAGGTAGAGATCGAGAAGGGTTAATTAATTAGGCCATGTTAGGGGTTATGTGTTTTAGATTAGGTTGTGTGGATTCAAATACAACTTCTTTATTTGTGTGCTATGATTAATCAAAACTAGATCGATCGACTGCGCACACATTATTAGAGGCGCATGCCTTTGCGCACAAAGTGCATGTGTGTGTTGTTGGCCACCAACGAGAGAGAGAGAGAGAGAGAGAGACAGAGAAAGAGAGAGAGGTAGAGAGAGCTACATACGAGAGAGCGATTGAAATCCCCAAATTAAACACATATATATGCATGGCACATTTAATTTAATTAGAGGACCGCGAGGCACCCCTGGCCTGCTTGATGCACAATTAAGTGTCATTGGCCTATATATAGGGTTTAATTAGGGTTTAGGGTTTAGGGTTAGGAGGTTAGGGTTTAGGGTCTAGGGTTTAGGGTTTAATGTTTATGGTGTTTAGGGTTTAGGGATTAGGGATTAGGGTTTATTTAGGGTTTAAGGTTTAGGGATCATCGATCGAGTGCGCACACACACATTATTAGAGGCACACGCGCCTTTGCGCATAAAGTGCATGCGTATATGTGTGTGTTTTTTGGCCACCAACGACATATAGATGATCGAGAGAGAGAGATTGAAATCCCCCAAGAATATGTTCAAATATATATTAAAATATATGCACGAATGCATGCATGGTAGGCCATGCATGCACACTAATTATATATATATTATGAGGAAACTTAATCAAATGTGTTTTCATTCGAGAGAACTTGTCAAAATTCAAGTTAATTAATTTATCATCGATAATTATATAATTAATTAATGAATCTCAGGGAGATGTTATACAACATATGATTGATATAGGCCATGTATATATTAATTGGTGTTAATCTACCGTTTAATTTGCTAGCTAGCTGCTATATATAGAGCATGTTTTTATTAGATCGGGTTATAGCTAGTATAGTTTAGGGTTATGTGTTTTAATTAACTAGGGTTTGATTAGCTAGGGGTTAGTTATATATATATGGTTTAGGGTTAATGCATGGCACATTTAATTTAACTAGAGGACCGCGAGGCACCCCTGGCCTGCTTGATGCACAATTAAGTGTCGTTGGCCTATATATAGGGTTTAATTAGGGTTTAGGGTTAGCTAGGGTTTAGGGTTTAGTGTTTAGGGTGTTTAGCTAGGGTCTAGGGTTTAGGGTTTAGTGTTTATGGTGTTTAGGGTCTAGGGTTTAGTGTTTAGGGTGTTTAGGGTCTAGGGTCTAGTGTTTAGGGTCTAGGGTTTAGGGTTTAATTAGTGTTTAGGGTGTTTAGGGTTTAGGGTTTAGTGTTTACGGTGTTTAGGGTCTAGGGTTTAGGGTTTAGTGTTTAGGGTGTTTAGGGTCTAGGGTTTAGGGTCTAGTGTTTAGGGTCTAGGGTTTAGGGTTTAATTAGTGTTTAGGGTGTTTAGGGTTTAGGGTTTAATGTTTACGGTGTTTAGGGTCAAGGGTTTAGGGTTTAGTGTTTAGGGTGTTTAGGGTCTAGGGTTTAGTGTGTTTAGGGTGTTTAGGGTTTAGGGGATTAGGGATTAGGGTTTTAGGGTTGTTTAAGGTTTAGGGATCATCGATCGAGTGCGCACACACATTATTAGAGGCACCCCGCGCCTTTGCGCATAAAGTGCATGCGTATATATATGTGTGTTTTTTTGCCACCAACAACGATATATAGATGATCGAGAGAGAGAGATTGAAATCCCCAAGAATAAGTTCAAATATATATCAAAATATATGCACGAATGCATGGTAGGCCATGCATGCACACTAATTATATATATATTATGAGCTAGGCAACTTGATCAAATGTGTTTTCATACGAGAGAACTTGTCAAAATTCAAGTTAATTAATTTATCATCGATAATTATATATATAATTAATTAATGAATCACAGGGAGATCGATAATTAATTTAGGGTTTTAGGGTTGTTTAAGGTTTAGGGATCATCGATCGAGTGCGCACACACATTATTAGAGGCACCCGCGTCTTTACGCATAAAGTGCATGCGTATATATGTGTGTTTTTTTGCCACCAATGTTATATATAGATGATAGAGAGAGAGAGAGATTGAAATCCCCAAGAATATGTTCAAATATACATTAAAATATATGCACGAATGCATGGTAGGCCATGCATGCACACTAAAATTATATATATATATTATGAGGCAACTTAATCAAATGTGTTTTCATTCGAGAGAACTTGTCAAAATTAAAGTTAATTAATTTATCAAGATAATTATATAATTAATTAATGAACCTGAGGGATATGTTATACAACATGATCGATATAGGCCATGTATATTTTAATTGGTGTTAATCTACGGTTTGCTAGCTAGCTGTTATATATATAGAGCATGCTTTTATTAGATCGGGTTATATCTAGTATAGTTTAGGGTTATGTGTTTTAATTAAGTAGGGTTGATTAGCTAGGGTTAGTTACATATATATGGTTTAGGGTTAATGCATGTCACATTTAATTTAATTAGAGGACCGCGAGGCACCCCTGGCCTGCTCGATGCACACAATTAAGTGTCGTTGGCCTATACATAGGGTTTAATTAGGGTTTAGGGTTAGCTAGGGTTTAGGGTTAGGGTTAGAGTTAGGGTTAGGGTTAGGGTCTAGGGTTTAGGGTTTAGTGTTTAGGGTGTTTAGGGTTTAGGGATTAGGGATTAGGGATTTAAGGTTTTAGGGGTTGTTTAAGGTTTAGGGATCATCGATCGAGTGCGCACACACATTATTAGAGGCACCCGCGCCTTTACGCATAAATTGCATGTGTATATATATATGTGTGTGTTTTTTGGCCACCAACGATATATTGATGATCGAGAGAGAGAGAGAGATTGAAATCCCTAAGATATATTCAAATATACATTAAAATATATGCACGAATGCATGGTAGGCCATGCATGCACACTAATTAATTATATATATATTATGAGGCAACTTAATCAAATGTGTTTTCATTCGAGAGAAATTGTCAAAATTCAAGTTAATTAATTTATCACGATAATTATATAATTAATTAATGAATCTGAGGGATATGTTATACAACATGATCGATATATAGGCCATGTATATTTTAATTGGTGTTAATCTACGGTTTGCTAGCTAGCTGCTATATATAGAGCATGTTTTTATTAGATCGGGTTATATCTAGTATAGTTTAGGGTTATGTGTTTTAATTAAGTAGGGTTAATTAGCTAGGGTTAGTTACATATATATGGTTTAGGGTTAATGCATGGCACAATTAATTTAATTAGAGGACCGCGAGGCACCCCTGGGCTGCTCGATGCACAATTAAGTGACGTTGGCCTATATACATATATAGGGTTTAATTAGGGTTTAGGGTTAGCTAGGGTTTAGGGTTAGGTTTAGGGTTAGGGTTTGGGGTCTAGGGTTTAGGGTTTAGTGTTTAGGGTGTTTAGGGTTTAGGGATTAGGGATTAGGGATTTAAGGTTTTAGGGGTTGTTTAAGGTTTAGGGATCATCGATCGAGTGCGCACACACATTATTAGAGGCACCCGCGCCTTTACGCATAAATTGCATGCGTATATATATATGTGTGTGTTTTTTGGCCACCAACGATATATTGATGATCGAGAGAGAGATTGAAATCCCTAAGAATATGTTCAAATATACATTAAAATATATGCACGAATGCATGGTAGGCCATGCATGCACACTAATTAATTATATATATATATATATTATGAGGCAACTTAATCAAATGTGTTTTCATTCGAGAGAACTTGTCAAAATTCAAGTTAATTAATTTATCACGATAATTATATAATTAATTAATGAATCTGAGGGATATGTTATACAACATGATCGATATATATAGGCCATGTATATTTTAATTGGTGTTAATCTACGGTTTGCTAGCTAGCTGCTATATATAGAGCATGTTTTTATTAGATCGGGTTATATCTAGTATAGTTTAGGGTTATGTGTTTTAATTAAGTAGGGTTAATTAGCTAGGGTTAGTTACATATATATGGTTTAGGGTTAATGCATGGCACAATTAATTTAATTAGAGGACCGCGAGGCACCCCTGGGCTGCTCGATGCACAATTAAGTGATGTTGGCCTATACATAGGGTTTAATTAGGGTTTAGGGTAGAGGGTTAGGGTTAGGGTTTAGGGTTTAGGGTTTAGTGTTTAGGGTGTTTAGGGTGTTTAGGGTTTAGGGATTAGGGATTAGGGATTTAGGGGTTTTAGGGTTGTTTAAGGTTTAGGGATCATCGATCGAGTGCGCACACACATTATTAGAGGCACCCGCGCCTTTACGCATAAAGTGCATGCGTATATATGTGTGTTTTTTGGGCCACCAACGATATATAGATGATCGAGAGAGAGAGAGATTGAAATCCCCAAGAATATGTTCAAATATACATTAAAATATATGCACGAATGCATTGTAGGCCATGCATGCACACTAATTATATATATATATTATGAGGCAAATTAATCAAATGTGTTTTCATTCGAGAGAACTTGTCAAAGTTCAAGTTAATTAATTTATCACGATAATTATATAATTAATTAATGAATCTCAGGGATATGTTATACAACATGATCGATATAGGCCATGTATATTTTAATTGGTGTTAATCTACGGTTTGCTAGCTAGCTGCTATATATAGAGCATGTTTTTATTAGATCGGGTTATAGCTAGCTAGTATAGTTTAGGGTTATGTGTTTTAATTAAGTAGGGTTGATTAGCTAGGGTTAGTTACATATATATGGTTTAGGGTTAATGCATGGCACATTTAATTTTATTAGAGGATCGCGAGGCACCCATGACCCGCTCGATCGATGCACAATTAAGTGTCGTTGGCCTATACATAGGGTTTAATTGGGGTTTAGGGTTAGCTAGGGTTTAGGGTTAGGGTTAGGGTACGTTTAGGGTCTAGGGTTTAGGGTTTAGTGTTTAGGGTGTTTAGGGTTTAGGGATTAGGGATTTAAGGTTTTAGGGTTGTTTAAGGTTTAGGGATCATCGATCGAGTGCGCACACACATTATTAGAGGCACCCGCGCCTTTACGCATAAATTGCATGCATATATGTGTGTTTTTTGGCCACCAACGATATATAGATGATCGAGAGAGAGAGATTGAAATCCCCAAGAATATGTTCAAATATACATTAAAATATATGCACGAATGCATGGTAGGCCATGCATGCACACTAATTATATATATATATTATGAGGCAACTTAATCAAATGTGTTTTCATTCGAGAGAACTTGTCAAAATTAAAGTTAATTAATTTATCATGATAATTATATAATTAATTAATGAATCTCAGGGATATGTTATACAACATGATCGATATAGGCCATGTATATATTAATTGGTGTTAATCTACGGTTTGCTAGCTAGCTGCTATATATAGAGCATGTTTTTATTAGATCGGGTTATAGCTAGTATAGTTTAGGGTTATGTGTTTTCATTAAGTAGGGTTGATTAGCTATGGTTAGTTACATATATATGGTTTAGGGTTAATGCATGGCACATTTAATTTAATTAGAGGACCGCGAGGCACCCCTGGCCTGCTTGATGCACAATTAAGTGTCGTTGGCCTATATATAGGGTTTAATTAGGGTTTAGGGTTAGGGTTTAGGGTCTAGGGTTTAGTGTTTAGGGTGTTTAGGGTTTAGGGATTAGGGATTAGGGTTTCAGGGTTGTATAAGGTTTAGGGATCATCGATCGAGTGCGCACACACATTATTAGAGGCACCCGCGCCTTTGCGCATAAAGTGCATGCGTATAGTTTAGGGTTATTTGTTTTAATTAAGTAGGGTTTGATCAGCTAGGGTTAGTTACATATATATGGTTTAGGGTTAATGCATGGCACATTACATATAGTTTAAATCTCAAGAATGTTTATACATGATAGGCCATATGTGCAAAGGAATTTTTTTCCCCGTGAACTTGTCAAAATTCAAGTTTATCAGTGCCAATGGAAACTAGTCCAAAAAATTACATAGAGGACCAAAAGTACTAGACAATAACTAATAGAACCTGCAACTTTACAAAAAGGACCCCAAAACATATAGAAGAAAATCAATCGAGTCCTTCTCGACCGCACATCAGATCTCTGCTCCGCATCCTTTCCAGCAACTCCGTCGCCGGGGACGCACCACTTGGGACGGTGTCGCCGGTAGTCGCCAGGACGAAGGAGAAGAAGGGCCTCAGCAACGGCATATTGGCTCTGAGAAGGGCCGCTGAAAGGCCAAGATGTGCACGGGCAAGACGGATGACGCCGTCGTATGCCCCGAGCTTGTGAACTTTAGCAGCTTGACTTCCCCATTGGCCAGATCTGAAGCACTGACCAAAGCAAGCCTCACCGTTAGCGCCATCACATTGATGGCACCAGATCGGGGTTTGGCCGGCAAGATCCGCCAGATTCACCATAGGCCAGATCTGAAGCCGATGACGAGATCCCCGACTCCATTGCGCCATTCTGCTCATGGGAAACACTGGATCTAAGCTTACAACAACACTAACTCCCTCGGATCCAAATTAGCTGACTCAACTTTGCTTATCTAAATATGGATGTATCCACACATGTTTTTACTCTAGATACATACACGTCTAAGGAAAGTTGAATCAATTAATTTAGTTCGGAGGGTGTACAATATACAGAGAGAAGTCGGCCTCGTCTCCGGCCGGCGAGGCCGAGCCGGGGGAGTGGGAGAGACTCGAGAGAGAAAGAGAAGAGGAAGAAATGAGAGCTCCCTGGGGAAGAACATTATTTTTGTCGTTCTGCTCGTAGCTTGAAACTGAAAATTTCGGCCGCGCGCCAAATCATCCCGCCGCATCCATTCGAAAATCCCGTGACCAGTTTTACCCTTTTAACCCTGGTCCGGAAGCTACAACCCACCGACCATGGAGGGCTCATTCGGTAACAATGAAATATCTTGCCTAGATCCCGAACCCTCCCCACAGGCCCACACCCACCCACCAACCATTCGCCCCATTAGCTCAAAAATACTCTCACACGCCAAAGCTCTGACTCTCTACAGTACTAGATCTGCTTCGCCGCCGGCATACTCCTCCACAGCGTAGCCTTGATCGTGTTGGCTGTCCACCCACCTGATCCGCTCCCCCGCCGCCCTCGTCACCGACGGATCTGCTTCACCGCCGACCTCGCCACCGACGGATCTGCTTCACCGCCGACCTCGCCACCGACTACCTCGCCGCAGCGGCTGTATCAACTTCACCGAATACCTTGCCAGCCAACCAGATCTGCTTCACTAACGCCCGCTTCTACTGAAACAGGGTCGATTCATCGTCTCCCGCGTTCGCCGCCGCTGGAATGCAAGTTGCCGCCCCCGTCCACCCCGCCGCAGCTTGGTTAGTACGCTGGCCCGTTAGATCGCGGTGTTTCTTTAGCCATGTTTTGTGTAGTTATTTGCAGATCTCATATGCCGTTAACTTTCTTGATGTGTTGCTTCGCATGAAGTTTGTTTAAATATTGTACAGTACAAAAGCATTATCCGGTCGCTACCATCCTGTTCATTCTACTGACACCTGTGTGCATCCACATATTTATAGCCTTGTACCCATTCATTTGCTGCCAACTGTTTTTGTACTGCATGCTATTGTCGCACTGCTTTTATAGTCGTGCTATGGGCATTTCCAATCTGCTTGTTCTTATACCACGTCATTAGCTCACCGCTAGCTGTTTTCTCGTGTCTGCTATTCTCACACTGCTTTTATAATCATGCTATGTGCATTTCCAATCTGCTTGCTCTTATACCTCGTCTTTAGCTTATATAGTTATTGCTGCGTGCATGTCTGGTCTTTGTATTATCGTAGACTGACTTGTCAATGTTATTTTTCCTAGGGATTGATCATGCGAACCACTTATTAGAACATCCAACATTAACAGCGGGGACGCTAGGTAAGGTTGGAATCTGAGTTCGTGGTTGGTAATTTTGGCAGTTTACTTCCGTTATTATCTATAACCTATATGCATTGTTCCTTATGCAAGAGATTAACACTTGGAACCCTGCCATAGCAATGCCATTCATGCTTTACTATGTTTCTGCCTATTTGATATGCTTGTCTTGGAGAAACTGCGAGGGTGATTTGAACCTGACATTTGGTCATTCTTAATGCCAGTTTACTTTATGTGTAAAACCTTGGCATTACCCTACTCTAAATCTGAATGTATGAAATTCGTATCTCATGCAAAGCAACATCTAGTTGGTTTTAATATGATATCTGGTAAATATTGGCTTATTCATTTGGCAGCTCAAGTTTTTTGTTATTTGAAACCAGCTGACTTGGTCTTAAATGTGATATCTAAACACAGATTAAGGACAATGGAGCAGGAGGATTAGCATTTCACTTGATGGCTGAACCTAAAATGATAGGCATGTTGACCACGACTAGTGCACGCAAGAGAAGGACCTGCAGTGAGCCAGTATGTGCTTAGTACATGCATCTTATCTTATCTTGTGCTTATTTCTGCTACATGCTGTTATCTGATCTCTACATTGCGTAATACATGTTTGAATAGTTAATTGTTGTAACTATGTTTACAATGTTACCAGAATGCAGTTTTAATGAAGCAGTCATCATTAGAAGATAGTCGCCAAAAAAGGATCTGTAGCGACCCTGTGCAACATTATGATGTAAGTTTGTGCTTAGTACAAGTTCCATACATGTCTTATTTATGCAACTTGTTATTATCTTATATCTACATTGCATAATAAATGTTTGCATAGTTCATCGTTTAACTCTTTTTGCATTATTATCAGAATGCAGTTGTGATGAAGCAATCTTCATTAGAAGTGAGGCCCACAAAAAGTTCTGATCTTTCTTCTGATGCATCTTCTCATAGCCGTCAACCTAGACCATTTCTTTCATCAAACAGTAAATATCTCAAGGCTGTACTTTATAAAAGACATGGTATTGCTGCTTTAAGATCTGTAGCTGATATGTTGACAAAGAGTACACAAGATTCAATCAAGGCGATTGCCAAATGTCAACGTGTTATTGATGATGCTAATAGAAGTCCTCAATGATTCTATGTAATTTTTTTATTTGGGCACATTAATTGCCTTGTAATTTTCGTATTTGTTTTATTTGTGTATGTACTTGTGTGTATCATTGAAATCAGATTTTAGGCTCATGAAATTTAATGCAAGTTGACTAGTCAAACAAGTAGGGCCCTACAACAGATTGGGCCGGCCCACTTACAGTAGTGTGGGACCCACTTTCATTTTGGGCCGGCCCACTTCTTTAGTAGGCCGGCCCGGTTACACGATAATGGGCTCCACATGCTTATTGGGCCGGCCCACTATCTTGTTGGGCCCCACTTGCTCTATGGTGGTCCCACATGGTAAATGGGCCGGCCTTTAATAGGAAGGTGGGACCCACCCGTGTTTTTGGCCCGGCCCACTATCTTGTTGGGCCGGCCCACTTTCTATATGGTGGACCCCACATATCAAATGGGCGGCCCATTAACAGAATGTGGGACCCCGTGTTTTTGGCCCGCCCACTATTTTGTTGGGCCGGCCCACTGCTATATGGTGGACCCCACATACTAAATGGGCCGACCCTTTAACCGGAAAGTGGGACCCACCGTGTTTTTGGCCCGGCCCACTAGCTTGTTGGGTCGGCCCACTTGCTATACGGTGGACCCCACACACTAAATGGGCCGGCCTTTTAAGAGGAAAGTGGGACCCACTGTTTTTGGCCCGGCCACTTGCTTCTTGGGCCGGCCCAGTTGCTGTAGGTGGACCCCACATGTTAAATGGACCGGCCCATTTAAGTTTTGACCACCAACATTAGAGGTTAGGCCGGCCCACGTAACTAATGGACCAGCCAGCTATATAGTTGACCGGTCAAACTATGTCATCTGGCCCGGCCCGCTTAAGACGTGGCAGGCCTCGTCTGGGCCTACCATCTACCACGGGTTTCAGCGTTAACGCCGTGCGGACGGCGTACGCCACGTGTCGTTTGCATGACGTCGCCAACGGGCTCCTGAAACACTTGGGCAACGGTCCGATTTTCCGTGGCGGAAGGGCGCCCAAGCGCGACGGACCGAAAAATCGTCGTTGGACTTTGCTGACGCAGTTTCGACAAGAACCCATATCGTCGGGTTAGGCCCATAGGCGACGAAAAATGCCCCTTAGTTGACGATTTTGGGACGTTGTCTATCAGAACTTTTCTTGTAGTGCCTGTAACCGCCACCGCGGCATGTCATCACAGGCCAAGCTCCGGCGGCAAAAGGATAGCGGCGCCACCACCATTTGGTTCACCACGTCGCGCTGAATCTTTAGAACATAGTCGCGCGTCTGGGGTGCACTACATCGTCGGCGTCGTGGTAGACTGGCCGCCGGCGAGGTGCTCCTCTGCCCAATCATCGATTTTGACTCAGTCAAAACCAGCGTGGCTGCTGACGTGGACCATTGGCCCACTCGTCAGTGACCCTGGGTAACACTAGCCCGGGTGTGTTTAGTATTTTTAGTTTAATTCAAATTCTAGAAAAACATCTAAAACTTTTCATGAATTAATAAAATTCATCTTAACTCAGAAAAATTCAAATGAGATATTAAAATGTTCAGAAAATAAACTCTATTCAATAAAAATATAATATGAAAATTTTATTTTAAATAAAATTTATTTATTTAACCCTTATTAATTAAGCCTTTTCTTTTAATTCTAAATTCAATTAAAATTCAATAATTAGTAAAACTTTCCAAATTAAATAAAAACCAGTAAGTGAATAAAGAAAACATTAAAACGGAATTTCTTTATTTAGTATCTTATTAAATCCTTATTAGTGGGATTTAAACCCTAATTAATAATTATCTTAATTATTAATTCTTAAATAGTGCCAAATCCAATATTGTTTCGATTTCAAAGTTATTAAAAATTCAACTTTATAATTAAGCTATCAACCTTAGAAATATTGAGTAATTAGGAGACCCTAGTTCCATTATTAATAAAATTATAACCCCATAATTTTATGGGGAATCCTAAAACCCTAAATCCAATAGGAACCCTAGTTCCTTTATTTTATGTGTGAACCCTGATTACCTCTAAACCTAAACCCTAGATTATAGTATATGATCTTGTTACCTTCTTTACATTCATAGCTCCATAATTAGCAATTAAATACTTGTCATGCCCACATAAAACGTAGGAGCCCTAGTACTAATAATTTAGTATTCCATTTATGCATACCCATCCAACCTAGGTGATCAAATAGGATCAACCAAATGTAAACCCTAATTCCTATTACCAAACCCCTCATCCTTAATTATCCATATTAAGCATCACACAATTGTGATGAATTCCAACAGCTACTATGCCAATGTTTTGCATTACCAACCCATACTCCACTAAACCCTACAAATACTTCATAATTTAGGAATCATCCTATTTAGGAACCAACTATTCTCTACTTAGTGGATTCAATAGAAAACCCTAGACAATCACACCTTAACTGAAATACTTCTTAGTACTTAAGAAGTATGTTCTTCAAAAGTTATTCTTTTGAAGAAAATAAAGAATAGTCGTCAAACTTACCTAATAGGACCTATAAACCCTTGCTAGCTATCACCAGCAAGATATACCAACCTTGACAGCAACCATTTATCACTAATTTTTTAAGATGCTTATGCTTAACTAAAAACATGCAAGCTCTAGCTATTGATGAATCCAACATTGTTGGGATCCATCTAATCCTTACAATAAAAACTAATTTGGAACCATAGGAAACCATAGAACTCCGCAACCCTAATTATCATACTTGTTCTTTATCAAAGAACATGTTCTTCAAAAGTTATCCTTTTGAAGTATATGATAAGCAATCATTAACCATGCCATATAGTACTAAAACCAACAACTGTTCATTACATGTTAAGATTATACCAAATCTTATTGTTATGTGCCATTATTACTATTGTTGTAATGTATTGCACTACTTGTTTATGATACCAAGTAACCAACCCTTAATAAGAACCTTGTTTGTGAATCACTCTAAAAGTGCAACACACTTTGAACTAATCATTACAACTCACTAATCCTAAATCATCGGGGTTAGGTCACGCTTAGAACGATTGCATCTCATACTTATGCATTATTGCATCGTTGCCAATCTTTTAAACATCGTCCTTACCGGACGATGATGCTATTTCAAAATTTGGAGTTATTGCGTATTGAAGACCTTGTCTGCATAATCTTGCAGTCAAGAAAGGCAAGTTCATCGCTTGCTCATGTCAATTTGAATATTTTTACCAAATTACTTGCAAAGTACTATAATTATCACTCTTGCATGAAAAGTAAAATTGCTATCTTCTTAATTATGAATATGACTAAGTGGTGGGCAATTAAACCATGGTATGAGTATGGTGGAGGTTCCATTGCATGGGATTGTATCCATCTAGGATTAAACAACAAATGTCGTCCAGTGATTCTTGTGCCGTAATACCCGTGTTAACCATAAGATCTGGAGTAGGACAGAGTAGTCAAGTGTGTTCTCTCCTCTCGCTCATCAACGAATACGCTTACCGTAGTCACTTGATCCAATTAAGGACAAGCGGAGTGGTTGGGGAGCCCTAAGTCCCCACGGTAATGCTGTCTATGATGGATGGCAACCACCGGCGAAGGAATTCAGGGAGAGTCCTGAATTGTCGTCGAGGTCGGAAGGTATCCATAGGGGTACGCTCACCGGCGTGGACCCAGGGTCGGAGTTGCAACAAAGGGTGGGTGTGCGAGATCGCGGGAGAATGCATTATTGACTAGGACCTTATACCGGGCCTCACACCAAAGGAAGTGTGAATGGAGAAATTGCCCGGTTGGCACCAAGGTTAAGATCTCTTATGGGTAAAGCAACACACCTCTGCAGATTGTAATGAATCGTGACCTGTCACTCCCTGTTTCGGGATACGGAACTGCGAACGCTGCCGGAAAGGAACTCCATGAAGTTCTAGTAAACCGGTGAAGGCTGATGGACATAGTTATTCTGAATAAAAGCAACCTTTTGAAGAAATGATTACAAAAACCTGCATCGTCTTGGACTTTCTGGTCCATGGCCGTAGCTAGTGCATTAAACACCTCTTTCCTATAATGAACTTGTTGAGTACGCTCGTACTCATCCCACTCTTAAATCCCCTGCTTAGATATGGAGGCATCGAAGGAGGATCAACAGTGCAACTCGAAGGCCGAGGAGTCAACAACTACTTCAAGGGAAAGGACCCTGTCAGAAGAGTCAGATACCACATCCAACAAGGAGAAAACCTAGATTAGCAATAGAAAGGAACTAGCTCTCTAAACCTAGATCCTATTTAGCTAGAATCTATTCATAGCCTCTATAACTAATCAAAACCTCTATAAGTATAGTTAGTGATAAGATTAGACTACGAGTCGTTTTTCTGGAGTTTATTTGCAGTTTTACCTCATTGTAAAGTAGGAGGCTGTGATGATCTTATGTAACCGAGTCTGTGTGTAATTCTATAGACATGCCTTGGACCCGCATATGTTTCTGTTGTACCACTCTGAGCGATGTAATACTAGTGGAACGTTGTTTCATTGATGTTATGTCAGACTTGCATACTACACCATGCAGTGGTATGCCGGGTCACCACAGACATACTGTGGCAGTGCCAAAAAAAAAGCAATCTTGTACTGGAGATTGTAATGATAGTATGTACTGCAGTGTGCAAATAAATAAATGAAAAAGTTTAATATGGATATTTATATTTGTCATTTCTGCAAATGTTTTGGATACTCCAAGCAAATGCTTGTAAATGACATGGGTTGACTAAATAATATATTGTGCCATTGTTTTGGAACATGACAGTGAACATGATCATGTCATAATGCCCCGAAAAACAAAATGGTTGTAAATATACTGCAGGAAACAAATGCTCCAGGAAACTAGATAGAACATATATTGATTCCAGGAAACACATATTTCATTAAACAAATTTCTATGAAACATAATCCTTGCATATGTATGCAAATAATCCTAGAAATGAGATTAGATTTTGTTCCTTACGTTCAGGAAGCACAAAAATGACAAGTAACACAAAAATTTACGGTTATAGTTTAAACGACATCAAAATTAAAGTTTCAGAGACCCCATTCCTTCATTCTAACATGCAATGGGACATTTAAACTCACACCACGCTATTCTAATTAACTTGCACTTTATTTTCCACAGATGATGCATTGAGATCTGGAATAACTTGGTGACTGTAATTTTTCAAGATGTTGAAGCTTCAATAATTTTCTTCTTTTTTGTTGCATTTCTCCCCCTGCCGGCAGATTGGCCTTGCGCTGCTCATGCAACTCTTTCTCTGCCAGCAGATATGCTTTGCATTGCTCGTGTAACTCTTCTTCATGTGGTTGCAGCTGAATTTTCCAAGCCTCTCCCTCTTACAGTAATTGCAGTTTCTCTAACCCTAGCTAGTGGTGGAACAAAGTCTGTGGCAACTGCAACAAATGAGATCTCTTGAGGAAGAGGACCATGGGATCTGCTTGGGCCCACGTTCACCCTTTTCCCCCAAATGACATATTAATTACCAAAATGATTATGCTAAATTATAAAATCTCGTATTAATTACTCAATAATATAGTAGACGTGAGAAACAAGTTTTGCACTACATAAATAAAATGGGAAAATTCATAAAAGTTCATTGACGGTTTCATTATGATCTAGTACCTATTTTTCAGTATTATCAGTGAACACATCATCATCTCCATCTCCCACGTCATAGTTAGTATCATTAAAGCTGAAATTGGATTCACATTTCCACCATATTCACCTTGTATTACTTTCGTTCAGATATTTGTTGCATGGTTCTTCCTCCACTTTGCTTCCTTCTGCTATTGAATTCCTAGCTGCACCTGAACTTGATGCCATCTGTACTAAACTGCTTCCTTCACCTTCTACAGATTTCATGGATTTCTTATGTACTAGATCAATCATCAATGTCCCCACAAAATTGTTGTGATCAATTAGCACAGCTAGTGCTTTCTCCTCCTTCGTGGCTTCAAGCATGTATTCAATGCCACTATGAGATTCAATGCACTTCAATCCATCTAGCAAGTCCTTCCATGGATTCTGCCAAGAAGCTTCAAAAATCTCCAATCCATAATAGTGAAAGGGTCTCACAGCTACAATTGTCAAAGAAATCTATAGTTCCACTATCATAAGTCATATTATCTCTCAGACCATAAAAATCCGTTATGTACTAGCTGACTTGAAAACAAGACTCCATTTCCCTTTGCAGTTTAAAAACATGTAGAAATTCAACTTACACACATTAATGATTTCAGTGGTACATTTGTTATTAACAACACTGTTACACATTCTATCGTAAACAGAACACTACAAGTTTTAGATTCAGAGAAACAAGGCACCGGTAACAAAGACTAAACTGGGTATAGAGCATATTCTAACATAAACATGACAGTACATTCAGTGATACATAGATCTTTTGAGTGTTCTAAGTTCATGATTTTTGTCAAATTTCGGAGCTTCACTTCTGAACAATACAAACATGCTAGCAAATTTAGTGAAATTCGGAAAAATAGGTCACTAATAAAATCGAATATTTTGAGTGCAGACCCACATAGTAAACATAAAAGAATGTTAAATAGATGTAACCTAGTTCAACTCAACACTAAAAAATCATAACTATCACCAGTTCATGCCAATCCGACCGGAAAAATAGATCACCTATCTAAGTAAAAAAAGCTCCCCATTGTCGTAGTTATTATGATTCAAACTAACAGTAACCCTTGACAAACCCCAATCAAAGGTTGTTTCTTCTGCAATTTCGACCTCAATCATACCACGGTTCGACCAGAAGAACCCTAGCTAAACCCCACGGCTCAAGTAAAAAAACCCCGAGCGAGAACGAGCGGAAAAGCGGCATACTATAACGTGGCGGCTCTTCAAACCACCCACTGTAGCGTGGTCGAGCTGCATCCACACAAAAACGACGGCACCGATGGCGAGAATGTCGAGCACGGCGGGGACTCAATTGTCAAGAAATGAAATAGAATAGTGGTGAGATTAGGCGTGATGCCAACAAAAGCGACGAGGCAGCGACAAAATAGGCAATAAAATTGGTACCTATTTGTAATTTTTTCAACGTCTGTCTACGGGACTCTCAATTGTATCGCCAGAAATCCCAGGGGCTTAAATATAATTTTGGCTCGCCGAGGCATGGCCAACGTGGCAGCCACGTATACAATTCAGACTTTGTGGGGTTAATTTTGCACCATTTTGCAACTAGTGAGACTACTCCACCCCATTTTGCAACTATTGGAACAAAAATGCACCTAAAACATAATTATTAGGATTTGGGAGTCGAGGTGTATTTAGCTCTTTATTAAAAGTTGCAGACGTACAAGTGGACAGATACAGTGTGGCGTGTAGCAAGAGAGGGAAACGGACGGGGAGCAAGATTGGAGGGACAGGGAGGCTGTTGAGGCCAGAGAAGCGGGGTGGTGGTGGCCGTGCCTTGGGGTTTGCTCACATGAGGATCAGAGGATTTACAGGATTCACAGGAGTGCGATAAAATATGAAGGGCAGCGCATGTGAGGGCGATTGGTGCTCCTCCCGGAAACACTCATCAGTCTCCCGTAACATCACTTGCTATAATTAATTGAAGTCCAAGACCTAAGAGCATCTCCAGTCGCCGTTTCTTAAAGCGTCCCCCAAAGCCGATTTTTATCCGGGACGGTCCGATTCGGTGTCCGGCACCCCGAGCCCGTCCCCGCCCCACAGGGGACGCTCTCGGCACGGCGGACACAACGAAAAGCGAGGCGAAGCGACGCGGGCCCGACTCGTCAGCGGCTCGGAAGCCTAAAACCCCGTCGCCTACCTTTGGTCAAGCGACGTTAATGTCGTCTCAGTTTTCCCATGCGACGCAGGGACTGCGCGTCTCGTCGTGCATGGCCGCGTGGCCGTCCGCGCCGGCGTTATTGCGTGCAACCACCCGCTTAAGAGGCCATGCGGTTCGTCTCAATCTCTCACCGCTCCCAAACCTTCTCCTCGCCGCCCCTAGATCTTCTCCTCGTCGCTCCAAGCAATGTCGTCTCGTCCTCCCGCAAGATCGCCGCGGCGAACGGCTTCGGTCGCGGCAGCCTAACCGTGAAGGAGGCATGGGTGCTGTACCACACGGGATATCCTGTCCCGCCGGACATGCGCATGCCAAGCAGCGGCGGCGGGAAGATGGCCATGAACGGCATTGGCGTCCTGCCGCCGCCGCCGACGTCGGGCACGGAGCGCTAGAAGGACGCCATCAGGGCCCGGCGGGCTGAACTCAGCGCCGAGGAGCGGGCGGATCCGACCTGGGCGGCCAAGAACAACGACGACTGGTGGGCCACGTACTTCAAGGCCAAGTACGATGTCGAGATGCGCATCACCACCGGCCTCATCGGCGGGCCGAACAGCTGGAACAGGGACGGGCGCGCCCTGTACTGGCGTTCGGCGCACCTCGAGAGCGTCATCCGCGTCATCCGCAACGGCGCTCCAAGGTTGGAGGCGCCATCCTCACCGCCACCGTCTCCCGCGGCGCAATGGCAGCCGAGGAGGACCACGTACTCGTCCTCCTCGAATTCTTCTTCCGCAGGACCGACCTAATCGACGCCGTCCTCGTCGTACCACGCGGTGCGCTACACCGTCCCCAATCGCGTGAAGGAGGAGCCGGCGACGCCCGTCAATCCAAGGCGCGGCAGCAGCAGCGGCATCCGGCGCTAGCAAGAGAGGCGGGGCGGCGCCCTCTCATCCCGGCCGGAGCGAAGGGAACCGAGGCGCCGCAGCGGCGCCGCCGGCGGAGTACGCGGCCGCTCATCGCCAACAGCGACGACCCCGAGGATTTCCCAGGGCTACGAGCGGCGTGCTTGGCGTCGCTGAAGGATGCCTGGAGGGGCGACCTCGAGACGGCGATCACCTTGTCCGTCCGTGACTCCGGCAAGCCACTCATGGACCTCACCGAGGACGGCGAGGCAGGGGTGGCTGGTGAAGGACGAGCCCGTCGACGAGCCCGACGAGCGTGTCAAGCAGGAGGTCGTCACCGACGACATGTACAACTTCCACCAGTACTACGACGCCTCCGGCCGCAGCAAATACTTATAGATTGGGTTTAGTTTAAATTTAGTCGAATCTCGTTCGAATCTATGTAATATATGCCAAGTTTGGATGAATTTAATCGAATCTCGCCTAAGTTCAAAATTTCTGAAATTTTGTTTGGGGACGCGACTGGGGAGCGACGTCCCACAAATGCGGCGCGAACAAAACATGTCCCCCTAACGCTCAATCCAGCGCGGTTTGGGAGACGATTTGGGGAACGCGAGTGGACATGCTCTAAGCTAGCTGTACTTCAGAGGAGAGCCTGCGATCGATGCTTATCCAACCAAGAAGCAGGATATGGAAGCAAGAAGAACGGGAGACGAGAAAAGGATGGAAAGGATGTGGTGGCGAGGCGATCCCTCGGCGTCTTCATCGACCTTTGCCTGAAGGGTGCTATGGAGTCTCTGCGAAGAGCTCCCTCGAGCGAATCACGTGGTGCCATACAACGGCGCCACGATATTTGGCCGGACAAGCGGCCCATCTTCAACCTCCAAGATGGAGGCCCCTTTGCGCTCGATTCGTCGGAGCTCGTCGTCTCTCCACCGCCAAGTGGTTCGTCCTCGGAGGTGGAGAAGCGGCTGGCGGATCAGCAGCGTCGCCGGAAGCATGCTATCGAGCGTCTTGGCATCGCATCTCGACGGCAACGTCTCGATGTCGCCGGTGACTGGTGGTGGAGGCGCCCAGGGACCCGATTGCTTTTTTAGTTTTTGTCTCAGGGTGTTTTATGCAAATTTGGAGGGCCTTTATTCAAATTCTGGTTTATCGGTGCAAAAGAAGGCAGAGGACCTCCTTTTAAATCTGTACCCGCCACATGTGATGCAATGAATTCTCCTGGGCCTTCTAGGCCCTTTCCTTGTTCAAAAAAAAAGGATGGAAAGGATGCAGACAAGGATGCTTATGGTAGGTGTGTGCGCGCTGACCACGCATATGGAGGAGAAGTGTGAGCTTGGGGCCAAAGAAAAGGCAGTGCTCTGACGACGCCCATATGCTTTGGTTTGAGCACTACTCACATTAAGTAGACAGAAAGACAGTGGTGCGGTTATGGCCATGATTCGTGAGAAGTTGTGAAAGTGCATTAGTACAACAAGAGATGAGGTTATTTGCAGACTTTGCCTGCCTAATCAAGTTGTTTGGAATCTGCATGCTGTCTAGATTGAAAGCTAGTGCAGTGTCAAAGCGTGCAGCTCAGGCAGGTGCATCATGGGCACTTGCATACGTTGGGTTGGGCAGGGAGTTGCTGAAGTATATTTTTCTCACCACACTTCCCTGGAGCTTCAACATTATTATACCTGCTAGTGCAGCGGCCGTTTCCTCATTCTTGTAAAGTTCTCGGCAATAGTGCTGGCTTGTTGGGTCGGGTGGAGTGTTTTCTGAAAGCAGGACTGTTGCATGAGGCAGAAGCCCTTGGTACCAGCCTGCCTGTCAATCTGAAGGAAGGAGGACAGCATATAATTTCGGTTACCTCTCCATTGGCATGGCACCTCCTCTTTCCTCGCAAGGAAGCAGGTTGCTCCCCCACTTTGTTCAGATCTCTACACGGTCTCTTCTTTCCCTAAAGCGTGGGAAAATAAATGAGGCTTTTTACGGTACAAATTACTTGTCCCATAGATGAGTAGTATTGAGCAGAAGTAGTTTAGGCAGGTAATGTTTCGGTATAGTTTTATTCCGTGTAAAGACAGCTTGGTCCCAGGATTTACGGGTAAGGATCAATCCGTTCAAAATATGGCTCACATCCTTGCACTTGCCATAGGTGAACCAGCGCACAACTGCCCTCAACTATAATCAATCCCGCATAAAAAAAAACATGTGTAATGTGTTCCCATGGCTACCTATAGTTGCTCTTCTTCATCCTAGTCTCCAGCGAGGCATTCTTGCCGGGCCGCGAGGCCTGCCTATCGACTCGTACGTGGTTGCGGACAAGGTCGCAAACTTTCAGGGAAAGAATTTGGGTGTAAAGTGAAATGATGCAACGGTGTCGACGGTGGAAGAAGCTGGGTACAAAGTGGAAATAATACGAATGAAATTGTATCACGGTGGTATTTCTGATTTTCTATTAAACTCGAAATACATCACCGGTGAAGAGATAAGGCTAACTCCAACGGCTCCCCGCATCCAAACATGAGATGTCCGTCGCGGTCCATGAGGCTCGACGGCCAAGCGAAATGTATGGTCGTTTGGGTCCGCGTGCACCCCATTTTGAGATGTGCTCGGTTTACGATAGCCGCAGATGGCACATGACTATGCGCACGTCCTCCTGAAATATCCACAAGCCCACACGTCAGCAGCCGATGAAGGCGAGGAAGCGCGGGCCCACACGGACGCGGATGCGCAAGTCTTCTTAAATGGAGACCATCGTTCCCTCTCACTCCAGTCCCCACTATACACGAAGCTTCCAAACCCTAGCCACCTCGAGCTTCCGAACCATAGCCACCTCGAAGCCATGGCGAAGAAGGGGGCGACTGGTTCCGTCTTGGCCGGAATGACCACGAGGCCTCGGGTCACGTTCCGGCGGCCAGCGCGACGGCAATGGCGGCCGCTAGAACATCGGCGCGCCTGCTAGGAGGCTCGTGGAAACACGAAGGCCACCGCGCTCCTCCCGTTCCACGATCCGAGACGTGCTTGAACGTCAACACGGTGACGACACGCCTCTACGTCGACATCGGCACCCCGCACCCATGGCCGGACGTGCATTGGCCGCACGGATGGCACCTCAACCACTTGTGGGTGTCGGTGCTCGCGATCCCAGGGAGTGGCCCCGCGTGTCGCAGTGAAATCCTTCGCCGCCATGCCTACCTGCCGCCGGATCTACTTCAACATCCGGCATACACCATTGATTCCCTGTTGTGGGCGCTATGGTTTGAGGGCGAGCACGATGCTCGGTGCGATATGGTCGAGGTCCACCTCAAGGGCCTCGACAAAGACGACTTCGACTCCGAGGAGGCCGAGGCGGGCTTCAAGCACCCACAACTGCCACCACCGCTGCAGTAGGCGCCTAAGCCGCCACCGAGGCAGGCGCCTCCACCACCGTCGCCTGTGAAGGAGTAGGAGGACACGCTCCCACCATTGGGGTCTCCCCACGCTGCGAGCGGGCCACGCCGACTGGTCCCAGTACTAGGGGCGTAAACCTAGTACATCGAGCTCCTCACGTGGGTGCCGGCGCTTTCGAGGACAGTGTACCAGGAGGCGGCGGTGGAGGACACGCCTGAAGACGACGGCGACCTCGACTACCAGCCAATAGAGGAGGACGCCGTGGAGCTGACGGAGAAGGAGGCCATCACGTGCGCGAGGCCATCTCCTTTGCGGAGGAGCGCGCTAATTGGCCCCTCCTCGATGAGGTCATCCAGGCCTCCGAGGAGGATGGGTGGCGCCGGCACCACCGCCAGGACCGGAGTACCTGTCGCCGCAGGTCTTCATTGACCTCAGCGCAAGGGCAGGCATGCAGCCGGCATCCCCGCAGCGGGATTATCCTATGTTTCTATTTTCTTTTTTTAGGGTGGAAAAACTGGGGGCTTTTGAGCCTCAAAGATATGTAAATTAAGTTACTTAACCCAATGTACATCTTTATCTAGTTAAAATTGTGTCAATTAATTTGGATCGAAGAAAACAAGTGTATTTGGCGCCCTATATTCTTATTGCGGTTTTGGCCCCGGGCCACCTCCGACCGCAAACGCACCAAGCCCTATTGCGCATATAAGTGACGTCCCATCCAAATACAAATGGACCAAAAAATAATATGTTATACGACAGCCTATAAAAAAAAGGAAACTGTTGTCCGCATAAATGGAATGGGATGGGGGAGCAGCCTAGCCGGATGGATAATTTTAGATCTCCTGAAATATCCCACATGCAGGCAGAAACTTGCCAATTTTACTCTTTGGTGGAAATATACTACTCTTTTGCTTAACAAGTATTGGTCAACCTCAGTCCTTGGATCTTGGTGGTTGGACGGTTGGTGGTTCTCGATCCTTACCGTAAAAGACCCCAAATAAATACACACACTGGGCATGCATGCATGACGATCGATAGTGGGGTTGGAGTGTCCTGGGTACTCGGTTCTCCCACCTCACCCCACCTCACCGCCTCCTCTGCCTCTGTTCGTTTACCTTCTGACGAATCTTACCTTGCACTTGTGCGTCCACTCGTTCTCTCATTTGGTTTTGCATTTGATCTTTTTGGTAGTTAATGATGTCACATGAAGCTTGCACATTAATTCCTCCTGTTCAGGGTCCCTTGCAGACAAAAAAAAGTGTTTATTGCCTTTTGGATCCTCTCGACGGCAACGTGGAATTCGCATGTCCTTTCTCGTTTAATTTTGCAGTGTTCAAAGTGTAACAGTAGCACATTTTTGTAGACGACACCTTGCTTCTGAAGATAAACAGTGAGCGATTCAGCAACCTTGCTTGTGGTGTCCAATAGCCGGATGATGTATATAGCCGGATGATGTGATCCGCAACGAGGCCGTGTGTTTCTTTCATGGTGATGGGATTGCGGAATATTGCCTTTCGACTAGTGTGCCTTCCTACCGAATACTTCTTTCGTTTGCTGACAAACGAGACGGTGATCTGCGTGCGTGCTGTATTACAGCTGCGGAATTCGTGCGAGTGCCGTGTGTGGATTTGAGATCGATGATGGCATGCAACGACATATGGTTGAGGTATCCCATTCGATTAAGTATACTCGTGGCCTCCCATTTGATTAAGCATACTCGTCGCCTCCCATTTGATTAAGCTTGATGATGGATAAGAAGCAGTTTGTGTGCAGCCTAACACACCAGTCTGTCCTTTTTTCTTTTACAAAGCGCCCAAGCTAGACAGGGGGCTGTCAGCTTGAAAACTCAGTAGCAGAACGCTAGCTCTCTTCTATTATAAAGCTCGATGATCAAGGCAGGAGGAGAGGAGCAGCTGCATTTACAAATCAACGCGAAGCTGTGGGTTATGGAAATGCTAGCTAGCTACGAGACGGGGAAAACAATCTCCACTGCAAGCAGACGACATCAACGGGCAGCACAAGGCCGCGACTCAAGGAGTCAAATTGGGAGGATGCACGTGGTTTGGACCGTCCGATCCTGTAGTCTAGTCTCATACTAGATCGAGTCCAGACCATTATTATAGTAAACGCCTAATCAGAGCATCATGCATCTGTTTTCTTGCATAGTAGGTGCGCATGATCGATCAGGACGCTGCACACATGAGGTCAGAGCACCACTAGCTGTGTCTGTCTATGATCATGGCACGCTGCTGGCTTGTCATGACATGTGTGAGCAGTGAGCACACACATAAGCACCCAGGTTCCCGTCGGTGTGATTATTAAGTTAAACCCTCATTTCATGATCGTGAATATGGGTCCTCAACACCCACCAATGCATGGTGTTCTTCGCCTGATCGTTACTCTCGACGGTGAAGATGTTCTTGATTGTGACCATATTAGGCTGTTTACACAGAGGAATGAAAAAAATCGTGAAAACAGTAGAGGAAGTAGAAAGAAAGATGGTATAAGAGGGTAGGAAGGGGGAAGAGATAGAATAGTTATTTAGACAAGATACTCGTAAATAGCTTGAGGTAAGAGATAAAAAAGAATAAAAAAACAGATACATAACATAAAAAGACGAATTCGCCCTCCTCCCACATATTTAATTTCTTCTCATATACAAAAACTAACAAGACCGATTCCATTGGTAATTCCATCAATGATAGCCTTATCAAAAAACCTGGTTAGTTCGGTTAATCCTCTTATACCGAGGGTAAAGACCCTAGTATGAAAAATATCAATATAACCGCGATTATATGACCAACCATATATCTTTTTTTAAATTGATATAAAAGGTATTTTTCGAATGTTCCTTGTAAAAGGAATTTTACAAAATGATGATCATAGTGTGTTTCCCTTGTCAGCATAGGGGGACATTTTGATAATGCTTTGGCCATGCGTATAAGGGTGTGGGACCCGCTTTTCAGCCCCTAGGGCATGGTTGGGTGAAAAGGGTGAAGTATATATGAACTAAAAATAGGCACTCACAAATTAAATTCTTACCAATGCCACCAAAGAATGGAAAGTAAAAAAGGATGGTCGAAAAATAATGAGGATACCAATGAGAGATATAACTCTCACATATGTATAAGTTCCTAAGTGGACAAAGATTAGGTGACATATGTCCACAAACAGACATGCGCACATAATAGTTACTCCCTCTGTCCCAATAAAGGTGGTGCCCTTGTTTTGCATGTTCATGATTTGACCACTAATTTGACTAGTTAAATATTTGTTGATTGTTAAAATAATTATATCATTAGAAATTTTATTCAAATAATGTATTCAATGGTACGACATGCACAACATATAAATCATATTTGATTGGTAAAATCAAAGGTCAAACTCAAATTTAAAAAAACATGTGGGCCACCTCCTTCGGGACACAGGGGTCTAGTAAAGAAAGGAACCTGATATCCAAGAAGTCATGAATATACAAACTCAATAGTTCCTTAAATAACCAGAAATCTATCACTTAGATCTGTCTGCAGCATAAAAATGAACCACGATGATATTTGCCCTTGATGTTCATGTCCTCAAGGATAAAATCTTCAATGATGATGTAGCCATCGTAGCAAGATCTCTCCTCGACCCATTCTTCAAGAAGATCATCATCGTTGGAAAAACTATCTTCAAAATGCGCTACTTGTACAAACAAATGATTATCAACATGTCATATGCCCAATTAAACAATAAATAGATCATATAAACCAAATAAAAGAACTTGAAGCCACATGATCGAACACGTGGCAGGCGTCGAGCTATCAACAATGCAGGAGCATAGATGAGTTCGACTGGTGTTGTTGACAGGCAAGGAGGCTACCACGAGGCTATGCTGAGGAGGCCTAGCCCCCCACCCCACCCCCACCCACTTGAGTGGTGCACCAACTAGAGTGAGAGGAGGTGGACTTGCATGTGCTAGATCTCGGGCCGGAAGGGCCAACTCTGGGGCATCATAGAGCTCGCATAAGGAATATATTGGGGGTCATCCTCAAGGAGATTGTGGTGCTTGTATGTGGCATGGGGAGGCCAACAACATAAGAGAGAAGAGGATTGTCGATGTGATCACTTAGCTACTAGGATCAAGAAAACTCTGTATCGCCCAAGGTAAGAGGTTTGAGGTGCGAGAAGAATAATTCCTCCCGCCTCCTCCAACTAGTGATGGAGGGCTAGGATTTAGAGCCCTAGTCAAGGGGGCTCTTGGGACTTTTTTTTTTGCTTCAATCCCCAAAACCTGCATTTAAGGGCTTGGTAATGGTTCATGCCGGAGATGCTGAAACACCAAGGACATGAACTCCACGTTGGTGCTCCCCTAGAACCAGAGGCGTGTGCACCATCATCACGAAATTTTCCCGTGACGTGTGGGGAAAGTTGACACTACATGTCTTCGTGCGTCGTTTTGTGCCATGAAACCTAACCTACATGTCTCCTAGTTGAGAAATGTTGTTAGAGATAAGGGGGTAGAGGCCCAATGTTTAGTATCATAGTGGCGCTTTTTTTTTTTTGAGAAATCATAGTGGCGCATTTAACAACCAAAGTTCGACTCATTTTTCATATGATTCGAATGTTAGAGCATCATTGGCTCAGGACTCAGGTTTAAGTAAAAAAAAAATATCAAAAGGTTTTATGTAACCTTCGCCTTGATTGTTCTAGGCTTTCTTATTCCTACTAGCTTTTCGTCGTTGTGAGGTAAACCCTCCTTGTTAGGTTAGTGGAGTACGACTAGTAGAAGATTGTACCAGTTTCTTGTTCACACTCTTGGAAGGAACCTTGTCCAAGAAAATGACAATTGACAAAGATATATGATGCTCGCCAATAAGGGCCGGCCGTATATAGCTTCGGGGACCAGAAATCTCCACACAAATATCATGCACGATTGCTTTGTATTGTACGTGTCCACCTCTTTGTACAGATTTTAGAAATATCATATCCACCCACCCGATGTGCATCGTTTCTTTGAACCGGACAAACAAATGCGCATTCCAAGCTACATTATCAAGTGAGGTGCACCGCACCATTTATAATGGCTGCATACCGCCGTTCACGTCAGCTAGACTAGAAGAAGTTGTAACAATATCCCCCCTTGCGATTTCTGTAATACGCGTGTAATGAGTGTCATGCCGGGTGGAGTATAGTCGGTATTCAACGAGCGTTATCGAAATGTCAAAGCCTCAAAATAAGCTGGTTGTATCTAGACATATTTTTAGCGTGTAGAAAACTTGAGAAACTTTTTTACAGAGGGAGTACACTAGATGTGCTTGCATCCATGCGGAATTAGGCTGCTGATTTCCGCGGTTGCCAGTACCTATAAATTTTCAATTAATAAGACAGTAGACATGTTGTATATAAATTTAGATTACATGAATAGCAGAAGGTTGAATCTCATGTAAAGTCATCTACAATGCGATGTATTTAAATAGTTCCGTGAGAAAAATGATCGGTTTTATACGAAAAGTCCTTTTGGCTCCCGAGCTCCAGTGCTTTCTGTTGGATAACGTAGCATAGAAAACAAAAATTTTCCTACGGCGAACACGCAATCCAAGCCAAGATGCAATCTAGAAGACGGTAGCAACGAGGGGATTGTCGAGACTCACCCTTGAAGAGATTCCAAAGCCTACAAGAGGAGGCTCTTGTTGCTGCGGTAGACGTTCACTTGCCGCTTGCAAAAGCGCGTAGAAGATCTTGATCATCACCGGGCGCACGCGACCTCCGTACTCGGTCACACGTTCGGTTGTTGATGAAGACGACGTCCACCTCCCCGTTCCGGGCAGCGGAAGTAGTAGCTCTCTTGAATCCGACAAAGACGACGGCGTGGTGTGTGGTGGTGTAGAAGTCCGGCGGAGCTTCGCTAAGCTATGCGGGCAATATGAAGTGGAGGAGCAAAGCTAGGGTTTGGGAGGGGTGGCCGGCCACTATGGGGGCGGCCAGCTTGTGGTCTTGGGGTGGCCCCCTCCCTTGGCCCCTCATTATATAGGTGGATCCCAAGTGTTGGTGTCCAAGTCTTCGAATAAGACCAAACCAAAACCTTCCATATGGTGGGAAACCCTCCCACTAGAGGTGGGAATTCCACCTTCCATGGGGGGCCCCCTGGGGAGTCCACTTGGGACTCCTCCCCACTAGGTTGGCCGGCCATGGAGGTGGAGTCCCATGTGGACTCCACCTTCCTTGGTGGTTTCTTCCGGACTTTTCTAGAACCTTCTAGAACCTTCCATAGAACCTTCCGCATCATTTTATTCACATAAAATGACATCCTATATATGAATCTTATTCTCCGACCATTCCGGAACTCCTCGTGATGTCCGGGATCCCATCCGGGACTCCGAACAAATATTCCAACTTCATTCCATATTCAAGTACTACCATTTCAACATCCAACTTTAAGTGTGTCACCCTACGGTTCGTGAACTATGCGGACATGGTTGAGTACTCACTCCGACCAATAACCAATAGCGGGATCTGAGATCCATAATGGCTCCCACATATTCAACGATGACTTTAGTGATCGAATGAACCATACACATACGATACCAATTCCCTTTGTCACGCGATATTTTACTTGTCCGAGATTTGATCATCGGTATCACACTATACCTTGTTCAACCTCGTCTCCTGACAAGTACTCTTTACTCGTACCGTGGTATGTGGTCTCTTATGAACTTATTCATATGCTTGCAAGACATTAGACGACATTCCACCGAGAGGGCCCAGAGTATATCTATCCGTCATCGGGATGGACAAATCCCACTATTGATCCATATGCCTCAACTCATACTTTCCGGATACTTAATCCCACCTTTATAACCACCCATTTACGCAGTGGCGTTTGATGTAATCAAAGTACCTTTCCGGTATAAGTGATTTACATGATCTCATGGTCATAAGGACTAGGTAACTATGTATTGAAAGCTTATAGCAAATAACTTAATGACGTGATCTTATGCTATGCTTAATTGGGTGTGTCCATTACATCATTCATACAATGATATAACCTTGTTATTAATAACATCCAATGTTCATGATTATGAAACTAATCATCTATTAATCAACAAGCTAGTTAAGAGGCTTACTAGGGACTCTTAGTTGTTTACATATCACACATGTATCAATGTTTCAGTTAATACAATTATAGCATGGTATATAAACATTTATCATAAACATAAAGATATATAATAACCACTTTTATTATTGCCTCTTGGGCATATCTCCAACAGTCTCCCACTTGCACTAGAGTCAATAATCTAGATTACATTGTGATATACCTAACACCCATGGCATTCTGGTGTTGGTCATGCTTTGCCCTAGGGAGAGCTTTAGTCAACGGATCTGCTACATTCAGATCAGTGTGTACTTTGCAAATCTTTACTTCTCCATCTTCGATGTACTCGCGAATCGAGTGGTAACGCAGCTTGATATGCTTCAGCCTCTTGTGTGACCTTGGCTCTTGTGCATTGGCGATGGCACCCATGTTATCACAGAGATGACAAATGGGTCCAATGCACTAGGAACCACACCGAGCTCTACAATGAACCTCTTCATCCATACCGCTTCGATGAAGCTCTGAAGCCGCTATGTACTCCGATTCTGTTGAGGATTTCGCCACCGTGCACCGCTTCGAGCTTGCCCACTTACTGCACACCATTCAATATAAACACGTACCCAGATTGTGACTTAGAGTCATCAGGATCGTGTTCCAACTTGCATCGGTGTAACTTGTTACAACGAGCTCTTGGTCACCTCCATAACAAAGAAACATATCCTTAGTTCTTTTCAAGTACTTCAGGATATTCTTGACCGCTGTCCAGTGTTCCATTCCCTGGATCACTTTGATATCTGCTAGTCAAACTAACGCATGTGCTATATCCGGTCTTGTACATAGCATGGCATACATGATAGAGCCTACTGCCGAGGCATAGGGGATCGACTCATCCTTTCTCTTTCTTCTGCCGTAGCCGGTCCTTGAGTCTTACTCAAGACCTTGCCTGGTAACATAGGTAAGAATCCTTTCTTACTTTCGTCCATTCTAAACTTCTTTAGAATCTTGTCCAGGTATGTACTCTGTGATAGCCCTATTAGACGCCTTGATCTATCTCTATAAATCTTGATGCCTAATATGTATGATGCTTCACCAAGGTCTTTCATTGAAAAACTATTATTCAAATAACCCTTTACACTGCTTAATAGTTCTATATCATTCCCAATCAATAATATGTCATCTACATATAATATCAGGAATGCTACAGAGCTCCCACTCACTTTCTTGTAAATACAGGCCTCTCCATGACACTGTATAAACCCGAAGTCTTTGATTACCTTATCAAAACGTCGGTTCCAACTTCTCGATGCTTGCTTCAGTCCATAGATTGAACGCTGAAGTTTGCATACTTTGTCAGCATTTTTAGGATCGACAAAACCTTTGGGTTGTACCATATACAACTCTTCCTCAATGTCTCCATTAAGGAACGCCGTTTTGACATCCATCTGCCAAATCTCATAATCGAAAAATGCAGCTATTGCTAACAAAATCCTCACAGATTTTAGCTTCGCAGGTGAGAAAGTCTCATCGTAGTCAACACCTTGAATTTGTCGGAAACCCTTTGCGACAAGTCGAGCTTTATAGACATAATATTACCATCGGCATCTGTTTTTCTCTTGAAGATCCATTTATTCTCGACAGCCTTGCGGCTCAGGTAATTCTACCAAAGTCCATACTTTGTTATCATACATGGATCCCATTTCGGATTTCATGGCTTCTTGCCATTTGTTGGAATCTGGGCTCATCATCGCTTCTTCATACAGGGTCCTCATCATTGTTATCCACAATCATGACATTTAGACAAGGATCATACCAACTGGAGTGGCACGATCCCTTGTCGATCTGCGAGGTTCAGTAGCTGTCTCATTTGAAGTTTCATGATCATTATCATTAGCTTCCTCTGTGAGTGTAGGTGGTACAGGAACATTTTCCGGTACTGCGCTCTGATCAACGAGTAGAGATTCTTCAATCTCATCGAGTTCTACTTTTCTTCCAATCACTTCTTTAGTGAGAAATTCTTTCTCAAGAAAGGTTCCGTTCTTAGCAACAAAGATCTTGCCTTCGGATCTGTGATAGAAAGTGTACCCTATAGTTTCCTTAGGGTATCCTATGAAGACGCATTTCTCCGCTTTGGGTTCTAGCTTGTCCGGTTGTAACTTTTTTACATAGGCTTCGCAACCCCAAACTTTAGGAACGAACTTAGGTTTCTTATTAAACCATAATTCATACGGCGTCGTTTCAACGGATTTTGATGGTGCTCTATTTAAAGTGAATGCGGGTGTCTCTAATGCATAACTCCAAAATGATAACGGCAAATCAGTAAGAGACATCATAGAACGAACCATATCTAAGAGAGTTCGATTACGACGTTCGGACACACCGTTTCGTTGTGGTGTTCCGGCGGTGTCAATTGTGAAAGTATTCCGCATTTCTTTAAATGCATGCTAAACTCATAACTCAGATATTCACCTCCGCGATCAGATCGTAGAAATTTAATCTTCTTGTTACGTTGATTTTCTACTTCACTTTGGAATTCCTTAAACTTCTCGAAAGTTTCGGATTTATGTTTCATTAAATAGATATACCCATATCTACTCAAATCATCTGTGAAGGTTAGAACATAACGATAACCACCGCGATCTACACTCATTGGTCCACATACATCTGTGTGTATGATTTCCAATAAGTCAGTAGCTCGCTCCATCATACCCGAGAATGGAGTCTTAGTCATTTTTCCCATCGACATGCTTCACATCTATCAAGTGACTCAAAGTCAAGTGATTCAAGTAATCCATCAGTATGGAGTTTCTTCATGCGTTTCACTCCAATATGACCAAGACGACAGTGCACATATAAGTAGAATTATCATTCAATTTAATTCGCTTAGCATCAATGTTATGTATATGCGTATTACTACTATCGAGATCTAACAGAAATAAGCCATTCTTTTGTGGTGCTCGACCATAAAAGATATTATTCATAAAAATAGAACAACCATTATTCTCAGACTTGAATGAATAACCGTCTTGCATTAAACAAGATCCCGATATAATGTTCATGCTCAACGCGGGTACATAATAACAATTATTTAGGCTTAAAACTAATCCCGAAGGTAGATGTAGAGGAAGTGTCCCGACTGCGATCACATTGACCTTGGATCCGTTTCCAACGCGCATCGTCACTTCATCTTTCGAGTAGTTGTCGTTTATTCTTTAGTTCCTGTTTGTTACAAATATGAGCAACCGAACCAGTATCAAATACCCAGGTACTAGAACGAGAACTAGTGAGATAAACATCTATAACATGTATATCGATATACCTTCTTTCTTCTTCTTGACAAGGCCGCTCTTCAGATCCGCCAAATACTTGGAGCAATTACGCTTCAGTGTCCCTTCTCCTTGCAGAATAGCACTAAGATCGCTTAGGGCCGACTTAGGTTTCACAGAGGCGTGGCAGCTTTCTTGCCACTCTTCTTGTTCTTGCCTTTAGACTTGCCCTGTTTCTTGAAGCTGGTGGTCTTGTTGACCATCAACACTTGGTGCTCTTTCTTGATCTCAATCTCAGCAGCTTTTAGCATGCCAAAGAGTTCAGGAAACTCCTTGTTCATGTTCTGCATATTGTAGTTCATCACAAAGTTCTTGTAACTTGGTGGCGGTGATTGAAGGACACGATTAATCCCAGTCCGTTAGGAATCACTATTCCCAAGTCAGAGTTTCTTCGCATGCCGGTCATAACGAGCATGTGCTCACTGATGGAGCTGCCTTCTTCCATCATACAGCTGAAAAAGTGTTTCGATGCTTCATAGCATTCCACGGCCGCATGAGTCTCAAAATAGTCTTCAACTCTTTTATCAACTCATGAGGATCGTGGTGCTCAAAACGTTTTTGAAGATCGGATTCCAGACTGCATAAGATGGCACACTGAACTTGAGAGTACCGAGTTTTCCGAGTCATGTAAACATTCTTTACTTCATCGGTTTCAGTTTCTGCAGGAGGGTCACCTAGCGCATCAAGCACATATTGCAGATTTCGCCATTGAGGAAGATCCTCACATGACGGAACCGTCGGTGAAGTTGCTACCGTTGCTCTTAAGCTTTTCTTTCTCTAGGAACTGGTTAAAATTGATTGAGGACGCCATATCTACAACATATTTGCAATAGTTTAGACTAAGTTTATGATAAATTGAGTTCAAATTTTAATTCTACATAATTAAAAATCTAGGTGAACTCCCACTCAAAACAATATCCCTCGCATTGTCTTAGTGATCACATGAACCAAATCCATCACACCTATGCCCGATCATCACGAGACAAGATGTAATTTCAATGGCGAACACTCAAAATGTTCATCATATCAATCATATGATTCATGCTCTACCTTTCGGTATCACGTGTTCCGAGACCATGTCTTTACATGCTAGGCTCGTCAAGGCCACCTTAGTATCCGCATGTGCAAACTGTCTTGCACCCGTCATATGTACTTATCGAATCTATCACACCCGATCATCACGAGATGCTTCGAAACGATAAGACTTGATAACGGTGCTACTAAGGATGAACACTTTATTATCTTGAGATTTTAGTGAGAGGGATCATCTTATAATGCTACCGTCACGATCTAAGCAAAATAAGATGCATAAAAGGATTAACATCACATGCATTCATATGTGATATGATATGGCCCTTTTGTCTTTGCGCCTTTGATCTTCATCTCCAAAGTACGGACATGATCTCCATCATCAACGGGCATGATCTCCATCATCGTCGGCGAAGCACCAAGGTCAATGGCGCCGTCTTCATGATCGTCCTCCATGTAGCAACTATTACAACTACTTTGAAATACTACTCAACATGAAATTTAAAGACAACCATAAGGCTCCTGTTGCCACAATACAATAATGATCATCTCATACATATTCATCATCACATTATGGCCATATCACATCACCAAACCCTGCAAAAACAAGTTAGACGTTCTCTAATTTGGTTTGCATATTTTACGTGGTTTAGGGTTTTCGAGCAAGATCCAATCTACCTACGAACATGAACCACAACGGTGATACTAGTGTTGTCAATAGAAGAGTAAATTGAATCTTCACTATAGTAGGAGAGACAGACACCCGCAAAGCCACTTATGCAATACAAGTTGCATGTCAAGCGTGGAGCAAATCTCATGAACGCGGTCATGTAAAGTTAGCCCGAGCCGCTTCATCCCACTATGCCACAAAGATGCAAAGTACTCAACTAAAGATAACAAGAGCATCAACGCCCACAAACCATTGTGTTCTACTCGTGCAACCATCTATGCATAGACACGGCTCGATACCACTGTTGGATAACGTAGCATAGAAAACAAAAATTTTCCTACGGCGAACACGCAATCCAAGCCAAGATGCAATCTAGAAGACGGTAGCAACGAGGGGATTGTCGAGACTCACCCTTGAAGAGATTCCAAAGCCTACAAGAGGAGGCTCTTGTTGCTGCGGTAGACGTTCACTTGCCGCTTGCAAAAGCGCGTAGAAGATCTTGATCACGATCGGTTCCGGCGCCACGAACGGCAGCACCTCCGTACTCGGTCACACGTTCGGTTGTTGATGAAGACGACGTCCACCTCCCCGTTCCAGCGGGCAGCGGAAGTAGTAGCTTCTTGAATCCGACAGCACGACGGCGTGGTGTCGGTGGCGGTGTAGAAGTCCGGCGGAGCTTCGCTAAGCTATGCGGGCAATATGAAGGAGGAGCAAAGCTAGGGTTTGGGAGGGGGTGGGCCACTCTATGGGGCGGCAGCTTGTGGTCTTGGGGTGGCCGGCCCTCCCTTGGCCCCTCATTATATAGGTGGATCCCAAGTGTTGGTGTCCAAGTCTTCGAATAAGACCCGAAACCAAAACCTTCCATATGGGGAAACTTTCCTCCCACTAGAGGTGGGAATTCCACCTTCCATGGGGGGGTGGCCCCTGGGGGGAGTCCACTTGGGACTCCTCCCCCACTAGGGTTGGCCGGCCATGGAGGTGGAGTCCCATGTGGACTCCACCTTCCTTGGTGGTTTCTTCCGGACTTTTCTAGAACCTTCTAGAACCTTCCATAGAACCTTCCGCATCATTTTATTCACATAAAATGACATCCTATATATGAATCTTATTCTCCGGACCATTCCGAACTCTCGTGATGTCCGGGATCCCATCCGGGACTCCGAACAAATATTCCAACTTCATTCCATATTCAAGTACTACCATTTCAACATCAAACTTTAAGTGTGTCACCCTACGGTTCGTGAACTATGCGGACATGGTTGAGTACTCACTCCGACCAATAACCAATAGCGGGATCTGGAGATCCATAATGGCTCCCACATATTCAACGATGACTTTAGTGATCGAATGAACCATACACATACGATACCAATTCCCTTTGTCACGCGATATTTTACTTGTCCGAGATTTGATCATCGGTATCACACTATACCTTGTTCAACCTCGTCTCGACAAGTACTCTTTACTCGTACCGTGGTATGTGGTCTCTTATGAACTTATTCATATGCTTGCAAGACATTAGACGACATTCCACCGAGAGGGCCCAGAGTATATCTATCCGTCATCGGGATGGACAAATCCCACTATTGATCCATATGCCTCAACTCATACTTTCCGGATACTTAATCCCACCTTTATAACCACCCATTTACGTGGCGTTTGATGTAATCAAAGTACCTTTCCGGTATAAGTGATTTACATGATCTCATGGTCATAAGGACTAGGTAACTATGTATTGAAAGCTTATAGCAAATAACTTAATGACGTGATCTTATGCTATGCTTAATTGGGTGTGTCCATTACATCATTCATACAATGATATAACCTTGTTATTAATAACATCCAATGTTCATGATTATGAAACTAATCATCTATTAATCAACAAGCTAGTTAAGAGGCTTACTAGGGACTCTTAGTTGTTTACATATCACACATGTATCAATGTTTCAGTTAATACAATTATAGCATGGTATATAAACATTTATCATAAACATAAAGATATATAATAACCACTTTTATTATTGCCTCTTGGGCATATCTCCAACACTTTCGTCATTTAATGTTTTTATTAGTTATCAAAAAATCGGAAAAATAACTCTGTAGATTGTCAGTGATACATCTCACAATTATGGAAAATCTCAACCCAATTATTTTTTACTTTGTGCTAGACAAAAATAATAAAATCTGACATGTTTTTGGAGATTTGAAAATGACTACTCAAATCTGTACTTTAACGTGGCGCAGACTGCCAAAGCGACGCAGCGGCGCCAGTCGCTGGCGCGTTTGAGATGACGCATCGATGCAGGGTCGCTGACGGGCCCGACGAAACGTCCGCCAGACGCGAGCGGACACTTTGCGCGTCCGCGCAGTGTCCGTAGAGACGCATCCGAGGCGCATATTTGGGCCAGGTTTGCGTCTCCGCGGACGGCCCGATCACTTTGCATCACCCCGCTAAAGGTGGCGCCAGTCACATTTCCGGTCACAACGAAAACGGTCGCTCAACGTCCGTTTGCGTCCGCCGTCCGCCGCTGGAGATGCCCTCAAGAGAAACAAAGAGAGCAAGAAAGGGGGGGAATGGGAGCCCGTTTTGTCCTCGGGAGTAGCTTCTTGTGCGCGCCTCTCTAAACATATACTCCCTCTTTTTTAAAATGATAACTAGATTTCATATTTTTCGCAAAAATGAGCTTTATATTTTAAGCAGAGGTAATAGCGTCATAGATGCCTAACGACTGCACGTTTCACCGACTTATTGGACACAACAATTTTAAGTTCTCTTACCACATGCATCCAGCGTTCAAGGCACGTGCTTTTCATCTTCTCCGTATGTCAATACCGTGGTTTGTTAGGAGTCAGGCTCAAGCAGAAACTTGAGCGTCACGAAGAAGAATGGGTGTAGCTAGCTACTCCCTCCGTTCTTTTTTAATTGACTCAAATTTAGTATAAAGTTGTACTAAATCTGAGTCAACTAAAAAAGAACGGAGGGACTAGCAGTAAGCCGATGTAACATGGCCGCGCGCGGACGGATGATGTGCTCTGCTCCAACCAACAAACAAAATGACGTCGAAAATCTGGGCCGGGTAAAATCCTATGACGTCGATATAGGGCAGTACTGCATGTGTCCTTGGAGACATGGCCTATTTCGTTGGTGTCAACGACGTTTAATTAGGTTCAGACAAAACAAGAGCGCTCGATCATCGGTACCGCCTGAGTGACACACATGCACCGGTTGATCGTGCGCTAGCTTGGTTGGTTTCGGTGGTCACTTGTCAGTTCAAAAGCATGTCGATCGCATGCGCTGATGCAGCACGCGATTCCGTTCACATTTCGGGTGTGCACGTCGGGACATGGGAGCACGTACAAGAAGCAAGCGAATGGACGGAGTGGGAGAGGGCGACAAACAAAACAAGAGATCGAGGTGCTGGCGAGCGTGTAGCATGCAGTCGCTCAAGCTTGATCCACCGGTTGCTCCATCGCTCACAACGTCGACGCCTGGCCCTTAATTAATTTTCCTCGCCTCCCTTTCAAGTTTTTCTTAATCCTCCTTTCCCGCGTCAAGTCGTTGGTCGTGACGCGCGCAGCGGAACGGATCGAGCCTGGCTGGCTGGCAGGACAAAGGATGAGGGGGCGGCTTCGAGAGAAAAAGAAATTCTAGATCAAAGCTTTGAAATCTCGTGGACACGAGACCAACATGATTATACAGCCGTACTAAGGCAAAACGTCAACATGAAAGTTTAACTATATAAGCAATTTGAAATAATATTAAGCACGCTTAAAGATTAAACTATCAAACAATTCAAAAATTTGCCTTGGAGAAAAAATAAATAAATGATGCACATGTGCCGATGGGCATTGCCGTCGGCACAAGACCTTCCTGGGCTTACCTCACCAGGCACACCTCGGGACTATAAATGGTCTGTGCCGAGGATTGTGCCGAGTGCCGACAACAAAAGTAGCATGTTCCAACGACTACTTCTGGCCGTCGGCACCTTGACTATTTCCTGTAGTGACCTCCGCATGGAACATACACTACGGGAAAATATGTCTTTGCCGTGCAACCATTTGCACGGCAAAGGGTCCTATATGCACGGCAAAGGCTTTGCCGTGCGGGGACACACGGCAAAGATCGCACGGCAATGCCATTGACGGCAAAGGATTCTTTGCCGTGTGACTCGTCAACGTTGCACTGCAAAGGCTTTGCCGTGCGACGCCGCACGGAAAATGTCGCTTCTTTGCCGTGTGCCAAACAAGTTTTATCTAAAAAAATGCCCAAATTGGCTGGTTTGGGAATCAAACCTAGGACGCAGAGTAAGGAAAGCATGTTACCTTGCCACTAGGCTAAATGTTCATTTGTTGATAACTATACCACGTTACACCTTTTGAGATGAGAAGAAATCCAGTTTTTACATCTTTGTTGTGCGCTTACACTAGGCAAAGCCTTCTTTGCCGTGCGTTTGTTTAAAACACTAGACAAAGGCTGCTTTGTCGTGCGCCAACGTTGCACGGTAATGCCTAACGCCTTTGCCGTGCACCGAATCTTTGCCGTGCGGTGTGTTGAGCCATTGTCGTGCATATTTTTTTTGCTGTGTAGCCTCTTCCATCGTTGCCGTGAATCGTATTTTTGCCGTGCGCTCGTGTCTATCTTTCCCGTGGCCAAGATCTTTGCCGTGCGTTTTTATCTTGCCGTGCGGGGACACACGGCAAAGAAAGGCTGCACGGCGACGCCTATTTTTCCCGTAGTGATAATATGCATATATATACGAGAGATCCGAGCCATTATTTCCGAAGAGAAGAGTTATGATCCAGCGGTT